>CM046397.1:29222500-30422500 GCA_025413875.1 Rhododendron molle
ACTCCTCTTTGCTTTGGGTTAGGTCTCTCGATCTCTTTAAAACAAAGGAGCTTCGGTGATTGTTGCCTTCGCTTCGGTTATGTTCCTGCCTGCCTACTGTGGGCAGCATGCCCTGGAATTTCCGGATTCCAAAAATGCACGAGGGCCCATAATCGAGGGAGCGCGAGCGGAGAAGCAGGCAAGCGCTCGGAATACAGAGTCGCCACCTGGGTTTGAAGGTCCGTCACCCAAGGAACCGTATTTCGAAGCACCTGCCGCGCTATTTGATTTGAAAAAGTGAAGGAACCAGTCCGTCATAACCATATCTGGGTTCGGGAGCCAGGTTACGAGAGGGGAAGGTTTTTAAGGCACCCCTCTCGCCCAATCCGGAGATCGGTCTCTACTTAGACATTTTGTGAAAATATTTGTGATTCGTTTTCTTCTTTAATCAATTTTGAGCCAGTTAGGGCGGGGGAACAATTAATCGGGGATTAAAACTGTAACAGTTTGCAAGATGTGATAGATGGCATGTTTGCTCTATTGAAACAATTAGTATAGGATGAAAACAGACTGTTGTGGGGATTAAACAAACTGAAAAGCCCTGTCTTGGAGTATCGTGCGCGGGAAAACAGGTATGCATTGATCAAGTCAATGCATGCTAGTCACACTGCGCGCATGCTACTACAAGACTGCCGGCGCTTGATAAGCCTAAGCCCACGACTCTTATTCTCAAACCCTCGGGCTCTGGAAGGACGATTGCACACACAGGAAACCAAGCAGTTGATAGTATTTATAACAACACAGTTTTTTAAGGTTGAAAAACACAATAAATGAACAAAACACCCCATAAGCAGTGTGGGGACAAGAATAGAGGCCTAAAACCAAGTGAATCATGCAAGGCCACCCAGTCGGGGCCAAGCGATCGCGCGAGAGGCAGTCACTGCATCGGCGAGGATGCGCCCCCGGCGCGAGTGCGCCTCCGTATGACGGTGCGCCCTGGCGCATCATCGCGCGATGGTGTCAGTCTGTCGCGTGAGGGACTGGGCCAGACCAGTGCTTGGTTTACATGTTTCTGGATTCTGAAACATATCCAGAAAGGTCCCAGGGGTATTCCAACAAAACAGAACGAAGTATTGAAATGTAAAACTAGCATTTCTAACAAAGGAAAAGCAATAAACTGGTTATTATCATGCTTAACAGTGAGTTAAACATAAATAAAAATAACATAGTAAGTACAAACAAGTAACTAGCATCCCAAACCCCACGTGGACTGTCACGTGCAACCCAGGAGGGTCGCGCAAGATAGTGAGTCCATCGCACGAGGGAGTACCAGATCCCAGTTTCTTGTAACTCTGCAGGCTTTAGGACCAGAACTGGTATTGATTACCAGTCTTGGCCCTGCCAGCACCCCTCAGAGATCAGAACAGAGAGTAGAACAGGGGTAAGCTATACCTTCGGCTTTGAGGTTTGAAAAGTGTTTGAACTTTGAAATGAGTTGAGGTTGTTTGAGTGGTGAAAATGGTGAGTAAAATGTTGTGCCCTTTCTTTCCTAACCCAAAGTGAATGAAAATCTTGAACCCTTTGAAAGGTGAACAAATGGGGGTATTTATAGGAGGCTTGGAAGGTGTAGGAGAGTGGCAAATAAGGCCCAAGGCCAAAACTTAGTGGAGAAGGCTTGCCAAAAGGTGATGGGAGAGGTTAACCTGCACTGCCACTGTCCTGTGGAGAAAAACGGGGTTCAAATAGCCCTGTAGACTCCCAGGCAAGCAAGCAACTGACTGGAAAAAGGTGAAAGTGACTGGTTAGGACCATCGTGCGATGGAATGGGACCATCGCGCGAGTGTGACAGCTGTCGCGCGTGGGTCAGCAGTCAAATCTTTGACTTTGACCCAGGCGAACTCTCGCGCGAGAGAGTCAGTGCATCGCGCGATGGAGTGGGTCTGGCGCGCGATGGTCAACCATCGCGCGAGGGAGTCAAACTGTCGCGCGACGGTGCGCCTTGGCGCGCAATGGTTGCGCCCTGGCACGAGACGATTGCGCCTTGGCGCGGGTCAGTAGGGTTTTTGGCTTTTGGAAGTGGCTTTGGTTAGGTTGGGTTTAAGGGTTTTTCAAACACTCAAAGCTCAAACACTTTACATTCCCGAGGTGTTCTTGATCCATTTCATCATTGGGGAATCAAATACCGTAAGTAAAGTAATCTGGAAGCCCAGATTTGGGTGTCTACAGTAGCCCCTCTTTGACGGCACTTGAAGCACCATTGACTTGGTACAAGTAACGTCAAAGAATTCTAGACACCCCTCAAGGTAATCCAGAGCAGAACATAGTAAAGTAGACAAACATACTTACTGAACCTGATTGGTGGAATGGACGTGTGATCCATTGCCAAGGATGGAAGTAGAAGTGGACGATTGTATCGCCGGTTGTTGATCGAATTTGGACAGGATAGGCTGTCGCTACAGATGTGGACGGGACAGGCCGTCGTTGCTGGGGATCAAGCTATCCTCGGCACAAAGTATTCCAACAAACACGGGTAGGTCGTGTCAGGCAGGTTGAATTCCATCTGTTGGGAATTAGAGCCAATCTCCTTATCAAAGACCATCCGAGACAGAGCAATAAGCCTGCTGGAAGATGCACTTGCGGCTAGACCGAGGGTGATTGTCGTTCAGGACAGGCCAAGACGGACTCTCCTGGCGAACAATCAGTTGCGGATGAACAAACCATTGGACGATATTTGATCGTCATTGTGGACTGGATGGACGATGTGTTGATTGCCGTTTGATGAATTTGACAGGACTGGCTGCCGTGAAGGCGGATGGGGAGATCAATGTGCCGAATGATCAAACCGTTGGGGAACTTTGCAATCTTGATGGAAGGATCATCAGTATAAATGATCGAACCGTTGAAGCCGGGGCGGGAAGATCATCAGTAAAAATGATCGAACCGTTGAAGACTGGATGGGTATAAATGATCATCAGTATAAATGATCAAACCGTTGCAGTCAGGGTGGAAGGATCATCAGTATAAATGATCAAAACCGTTGACGACTGGATGGGTATAAATGATCATCAGTATAAATGATCAAACCGTTGCAGTCAGGGTGGAAGGATCATCAGTATAAATGATCAAACCGTTGAAGACTGGATGGGTATAAATGATCATCAGTATAAATGATCAAACCGTTGAAGTCAGGGTGGAAGGATCATCAGTATAAATGATCAAACCGTTGAAGACTGGATGGGTATAAATGATCATCAGTATAAATGATCAAACCGTTGCAGTCAGGGTGGAAGGATCATCAGTATAAATGATCAAACCGTTGAAGACTGGATGGGTATAAATGATCATCAGTATAAATGATCATACCGTTGCAGTCAGGGTGGAAGGATCATCGGTATAAATGATCAAACCGTTGAAGACTGGGTGGAAGGATCATCAGTATAAATGATCAAACTGTTGAAGACTGGATGGGTATAAATGATCATCAGTATAAATGATCAAACCGTTGCAGTCAGGGTGGAAGGATCATCAGTATAAATGATCAAACCGTTGAAGACATTTGACAGGACCGGCTGTCGTTGATTTGAAACGGGCAGATCGCTATACAAAGTGATCAAGCCCTTGAAGATGGACAGGAGCTGTCGTTGATTTGAAACGGGCAGATCGTTATACAAAGTGATCAAGCCGTTGAAGATGGACAGGACCGGCTGTCGTTGATTTGAAACGGGCAGATCACTATACAAAGTGATCAAGCCGTTGAAGATGGACAGGACTAGCTGTCGTTGAGTTGAAACAAGCAGATTGCTATACAAAGTGATCAGGCCGTTGAAGATGGACAGGACCGGCTGTCGTTGATTTGAAACGGGCAGATCGCTCTACAATGCGATCAAGCCGTTGAAGATGGATAGGACCGGCTGTCATTGAGTTAAAACGGGCAGATCGCTATACAAAGTGATCAAGCCGTTGAGGTTGGACAGGATCGGCTGTCGTTGATTTAAAACGGGCAGATCGCTCTACAATGCGATCAAGCCGTTGAAGATGGACAGGACCGGCTGTCGTTGAGTTGAAACGGGCAGATCGCTATACAAAGTGATCAAGCCGTTGAGGTTGAACAGGACCGGCTGTCGTTGAGTTGAAACGGGCAGATCGCTATACAAAGTGATCAAGCCGTTGAGGTTGAACAGGACCGGCTGTCGTTGATTTGAAACGGGCAGATCGCTCTACAATGCGATCAAGCCGTTGAAGATGGACAGGACCGACTGTCGTTGATTTGAAACAGGCAGATCGCTATACAAAGTGATCAAGCCGTTGAAGATGGACAGGACCGGCTATCGTTGTGTTGATCCAAGTAGCACAAGCAATGGTTATCCTTGATAATAACATGGATGAGACAAGGCGGACTGCAGCTGGGGAGAAATTGGTGATAACTGCTGATTGGGCCTCAGGCCTGAATTTACCTGCGCGCGCTAGTATAGGTCGCAGGCTTGACGGTTGCCATGGAAAACGAGATAAGGAAAGCGGCATGTGACACCCCTCTCACAGCTGCATTATCCCAAAGAAGCGGTTCCGGCCGCAGTTACAAAAGTGACCAGGCAACAGGCATGACCCCAAAAATCCTGTTTACTTGCTGCCTTTGATACTGGATAGGCGTGCTTTGACATTTGATAGAATTTTCCTGCTTTCAACATTTAATATACACACAATATGCAATGACATGTATAATATAATTGAAAATGCAGATGCAAGCGTAGGGCGGCTCCTAGAAGGACAACGACACCTAAGGACTACCACTGAGCCTCATTACTGTACTGTTTGACACTTTTGAGATGTGCACCCAGATAGAGAGACATTGAGCGGGCCAACGGGCCCCAGTTGATGTTTAGCAGTGAGATTGGGCCTACATGCCCCCTTTCTTCGATGTTTGGGCAGATCAG
This sequence comes from Rhododendron molle, assembly GCA_025413875.1. NCBI lineage: Eukaryota > Viridiplantae > Streptophyta > Magnoliopsida > Ericales > Ericaceae > Rhododendron > Rhododendron molle. The sequence goes on from CM046397.1 coordinate 29,227,411, forward strand.
CCCTAGAGATGCTCTGCTTGGCCTTGGGCTGACGAGCCCTTGCTGTTCATGAAATTCCATAGCTTGTGGATTACAGGAGCTGTGGTAGCAATGTAAAAATTGCATTTTCCAATTTATTGACTCTCTTTTGCAAGTGTTGAAGAGAACGTAAAAACTAACCACTAATATCTAATTTGCATTGACAAGTGCTCTGAATTGACACACAGACATGCGCACATGTACAGACTCACCTAGCTCAAATGAAAAGGGATAAAGAGTCCCAGGGTACAATGCGAACCCTTAGGCACACAGAACATAATGAAATTTTGGGCATTAACGTGCCAAAACTCACAACATTCCTTAGACAAGCGAAACTGACACTTATGAAAGTGCAAAAGGCACAAAGACCTGCACAAACAGAATCGAGAAAAGCATCTCAACATGACAATTGATAGAAAAACTAGAAAAATGTTGCAAATATGGACATAAGACACAGATGATGACTCATATAGGCCCGGACTGAAACCGACACCCCCATGCAGTCACATTAAGTCCACATGACTTGCATAGTATGACAAGACTTGGCAAAAGCCCTTGGAACAACATTCAAGGGCAGTAGCAGACTGCTACCGCTGGAATTGAAAGAGCGGGCGCAGGTTTGAGACCAACGCACATCACTTCGAACAAACGCACCGCGGTTGGTTACACCAAACTTCGCTGAACTTAGAATAAACTGTGAGCCATTAGGCTTCTAGCATTTCGTTCCGTTTTTGATGCTTCAAATATTTTTAAGGCTTTATGCTCAGCCTATAAATAGAAATAGCAGTTTTGCAATAAAATTGAAAGACAAAGGTTTTCCCCCTTCTGGTTCCTCCAATGCAGCTTGATATTTAATCCTCTCCGACCTTTGATGTGTACCAAAACGTCAACCATGGATCCAATTGATAGATTGTGACCGAGTCTCAAAGGGAGACTGCCTACGTATCCCAAGCTAGGGAATTAGGTCAGAACGTAGTTCAGGCTAAGGTTCACTCGTGTGTTTACCTCTCCTTTTGCGCTCTAACTTTTGCCTAGTACCGCCCATTCGGGTTTTCGGTCTAGCAAGCTTTGAATATTGCCTATTACTTTTGCCTAAACCGCCTTCATAGGTTTTCGGTCTAGCAGGCTGCTCTAACTTTTGCTTGGAACTGCCCACCCTTGGGGTTTTTAGCCCAACGAGCTTCTCTCTGGGAAAAGTAACTTTTGAATTGATCCAGGTTGACCAAGGGTATTGAATTTGTTGCCGTCAAGGTCGACGATCTTTGGCTGTAGCCCCAGATACAATGGCTTTGATGACACAAGGTCAAGAGTGCTTCGGTTGGAAATACCTTGCTCCAGGCCGTTTTGTACACTTTCTCATTTGTACTTGGCGGAACGCCACTGTTACTGTTTTTGAACACGGCACGAGGCTTGGAGCCTTTTGAGCTTCTATTTTTGGATTGGCTCCCGGTAGCAGGGAATTCGACTCTTGTTTATCTCAGGATCAATGCTAGGCGCGTCTTTTGTGAGACCATGCCAAGACGTTGATGAAATCTGACCGGGCCTGATGCTCCTCTGGGAACAATGCTTGGACCAACTTTGAACCTTTCAGGAGGTTATACTTGTCTTTCAAGTTTATTGAAAACTACTTCTTCTTTTAATAGGCTGAGCATGCCTTTTATCTTTCCTTTTGGCGAGGGAACACATTTCCTTGGGGATGATCCCATCGAAATGTATCCCTTCTTCGTCAGGGTCGACACAGTTTATTCAAAAGCGAGCGAAGTAAGCAGAATAATGCATATCATAAAAACCCACGGGGTTTACCAAGTACAGCAGACTTAAAACTTGAAATACAAGCTACGACGTGGAGGGCCAAGAGGCACGAACTCCGACCTAGAGCTAGACTTTAGACAAACGCAAAAGACTCTGTGTTAGACTCAGACATATTGCCAATGCAAACTATACGTGGTTTTGAAAACGCAATATTTAAAAAGCTACCCGTAGCTTCCACAAAAAGAGGTAGGATTCAGCAGGTGTCAGGCCCAAGCAACAACACTTCGGCTCTTTCAGCTTCTTCAACCAAACCTACTTGATGCTCCTTTGATCAATGGACCTCAGCCAGTCGGTCCTCTCCTTTGTAAGCCCCTCATCACTGTCAAACCAGATGTCGGCAATGAAAACCTCAATTGCCCAACCTACTGCCATCATGTTAACCTCTGGCTCAGACGGGATGGATACGATGGGTTTGGGTTGATTTGCTGGGACGATATAGTGGCTAGGATTGAATATGGTGGAGCTAGGATTGATTTGAGTGGAGGCGATAGATATCTGACCAACCAGAGGGTCAGACCTGTGTTGAGGCAAGGAGTTGGAAATGATGTTGGGTTTTGGTGGAACTTGAACCGTACCATCATCAATAAGATCTTGAATCTCATGTCGAAGACGATAGCACTTGTCAGTGTGATGGCCAGGCATTTGGTGGAAGGCACAGAAGAGGTTAGGGTTGTAACCAGCAGGTAAGACTTTGGGTGGGGAAGTTGGGGTCAAAGGTTTGAGATGCCCAGACTTGACAAGTTTCTCCATTTCTGCAGATAGAGGTGCCTCGAAGACAGAGAAATTTTGAGGTTGGGTTCGGTCTCGGAAGCTTTGAGTGTTTTGAACCTGATTGACATCGGCTGTTGATGGAGGTGGGGTTGTGATGGTGCCACAATCGATGAGATCTTGAATGGCATGTCGAAGCCGGAAGCATGCATTGGTAGAATGACCAGGCGTTTGATGGTAGGTGCAATAGAGGTTATATTTGAAATTGGCAGGGGGATTTTTGGGTAGAGGAGTTGGATTGAGGGGCTTGATGGAACCAGCATCGAGTAGCTTCTCATAAACTGAGGCCAAAGGTGCAGTGAAGCATGAGAAAGTCCTTGGTGAGTTCCGGCGAGTGAATTGAGAATTCAAAGCAGGACCCTTGTTTGCTTCGCAATTGCACCACATTGCCTTATCAACAGGATGCATTCTTTTGTCTTTGGGTTTGAAATCATCACCAAACATGTCCTCCCCTTCAGCAATGGTTGTGAATAAGGAACCAGCATCCTCCTCTGGGTAGGTCCTGGCCTCATGGAACTCAGCCAGGTCTTTGAACATGTCCTTCGAGCACAGCTTGATCCCAAATGCAGGAGTGTGACAGGCTTGAGAAGGTTCCTTGACTAGCCCCATATTTGGCTGTGGGGCTGTGGAGGTAACGAGGTCAACGAGTCCCTGGACCATAATCATCTGCTTGTCCATCTTGTGACCCAATTCCTCTACAGCTTTCCTGAGCTCAACCAGCTTCATTTGTGCTGCCATTCTGGATTGATGAACGAGGAAAGAGATATGACTTTGGAAGCAAAGGTGTAACAGCCCTGGCAGACGCTTTCAAGCAGGTTTGGCTCTTCCTTTCGGTACTCTCTTGCTCGGTGCAATGGCTCAGAACTAGACAGTAAAATAAGTGAAAGCTCAGTGGTGTTCCTGCAGCAAATAGAATGCAATGTACACGTCGTTGTCGGTGTCAACCCTAGATTCTAGAACTAGAGACAAATCTGTCTCATGATGTTCGGACGCTGCCAAAAATCCTTAGATTTCTTTTCGAGGGTGTATCCTTTGAAAGGATCAAACTGATCCTAAGAGATGTGAAAACAGACTTAGTCTTCGACTAGTCCCTTTTGAAGATTCAACTTTGAACTTGGAACAACTCGGTATTGATGGCGTGACACCTTTACCGGGGTGGCTTCAGCGACAACGCGCGTTTAGCCGGGCGGTGTACGTGCTGCGCACGATAACCAAAACGACATCAATATCACGACATCAATACTTTGTGGTTCCTTATTTTTGGTTGAATCTTCAACCGGGCATGAGTCAAGGATTTAATAAGGTCTGATTTCCCAAAGTCACGTTGATCTAGGGACTTGAAAAATTAACAACATGCACCATCGAGATGCACGACTCTTCATCGGGTCTAGCAGCGTCCAAATTTGCATAAGACAGACTCGAAAGTGAGAGACAACCTAGAAGCCGCCCTAAACATGCTCCTATGCAAAATGACGTGTATGTATTTACAGTTCCAGAGACGAGTTTGCCTCATGAATTTCAGACGTTGTCAGAATCCTCAGAATTCTTTTTGGCGATGTGTCCCCATATAGATCGACAGATCCTAAAAGATGTCAAAATAGACTAAATCTTCGTCTAGTCCCTTTTGAAGATTTAACTTTGAATTAGAAACAACTCGGCATTGATGGCATGGCACCTTAACCTTGAACAACGAGGTGTATAGTGACAACGCACTTCAACCTGGGAGGCGCCAGTGACACAACATCAATACTTTGTTGTTCCTTATTGTTGGTTGAATCCTCAATTAGGCATGAGCCGAGGATTTAGCAAATTTTGATTTCTCAAAGTCTCATTGAACTAAGGACTTTGCGATTGATAACGAACATTCGACAGAATGAACGACTCCTCATCGGGTCCAACAACGTCTTAGACAGCGTAAGACAAACTCGAAAGAAAGAACTGCCCTAAGCATGCTCCTATGCAAAACAGTGTATGTACAGTGCATGCGATAGGGAAAGCAGTAACACGTGGACAGTATATGGGGGTTAGATGCAAGTAGATCCTACCCTGTAGGTACCTGTCCTACTTTGGAGAGTTCTAATGCTTTGTATAGGCAAAGGCCGGTTTTGGTTCGTAACAGGTTCCTCGGACTAGGGCCACAGATATACCTCCCGTTGCCCGCGATATCGCTGAGCAACAGTCAAACGGTAGCATGACCCATCATCGTCGAAGGTTGTTGGTCATTCGAGGTCCCCGGGCTCCGGTAACCGTGCCGGATTGCCAAAACGATCCAACGAGGCTAATCCCACATCGATGCAAATGAGATGCTAGAAATTGATTAAGAAGAAGAAGAATCACAAAATCACAAAATGCCTTTTCAAGCTCGGCTCACTTTATTTAGTCCATCTTTAGAGGAAACTACGCAAATGAACAATCGAAAAAGTCCCAGATCGGATTGGCCGGACACGAGGTCCTGTTAAATCACCATTCCAACCTTCGGCAGCGCGAAACTCACCGTTTTGACAGACTTTTAAGGGATTGTTCACAAACGTATTAAACTCTAAGTACGGATTAATATCGGTTCGATTATCCCCAGCAGAGTCGCCACTGTGGGCAGCATGCCCTGGAATTTCCGGATTCCAAAAATGCACGAGGGCCCATAATCGAGGGAGCGCGAGCGGAGAAGCAGGCAAGCGCTCGGAATACAGAGTCACCACTTGGGTTTGAAGGTCCGTCACCCAAGGAACCGTATTTCGAAGCACCTGCCGCGCTATTTGATTTGAAAAAGTGAAGGAACCAATCCGTCATAACCATATCTGGGTTCGGGAGCCAGGTTACGAGAGGGGAAGGTTTTTAAGGCACCCCTCTTGCCCAATCCGGAGATTGGTCTCTACTTAGACATTTTGTAAAAATATTTGTGATTCGTTTTCTTTTTTAATCAATTTTGAGTCAGTTAGGGCGGGGGAACAGTTAATCGGGGACTAAAACTGTAACAGTTTGCAAGATGTGATGCATGTTTGCTCTATTGACACAATTAGTATAGGATGAAAACAGACTGTTGTGGGGATTAAACAAACTGGAAGGCCCCTGTCTTGGAGTATCGTGCGCAGGAAGAACTCAGTATTCACTGATCAAGTCAATGCATGCTAGTCACACCTGCGCGCGCTACTACAAGACCTGCGCGCGCCAGTAAGCCTAAGCCCACAGCTCTTATTCTCAAACCCTCTGGGCTCTGGAAGGACCAGTGCACACCCAGGACAAACCAAGCAGTTGATAGTATTTATAACAACACAGTTTTAAGGCTGAAAAACACAATAAATGAACAAAACACCCCATAAACAGTGTGGGGACAAGAATAGAGGCCTAAAACCAAGTGAATCATGTAAGGCCAGGCACTGGTCGGGGCCAAACAGTCGCGCGAGACAGTCACTCTCTCGCGCGAGGGTGCGCCTCAGGCGCGCGATGGTGCGCCCTGGCGCAGCATCACGCGATGGCGTCAATCTGTCGCGCGAGGGAGTGGACCAGACCAGTGCTTGGTTTACATGTTTATGGGTTCTGAAACATATTCAGAAAGGTCCCAGAGGTACTCCAACAGAACAGAACGAAGTATTGAAATGTAAAACTAGCATTTCTAACAAAGGAAAAGCAATAAACTTGTTATTATCATGCTTAACAGTGAGTTAAACATAAATAAAAAAAACATAGTAAGTACAAACAAGTAACTAGCATCCCAAACCCCACGTGGACTGTCGCGTGCAACCCAGGAGGGTCGCGCGAGATAGTGAGTCCATCGCGCGAGGGAGTACCAGATCCCAGTTTCTTGTAACTCTGCTGGCTTTAGGACCAGAACTGGTATTGATTACTAGTCTTGGCCCTGCCAGCACCCCTCAGAGATCAGAACAGAGAGTAGAACAAAGGTAAGCTATACCTTCGGCTTTGAGGTTTGAAAAGTGTTTGAACTTTGAAATGAGTTGAGGTTGTTTGAGTGGTGAAAATGGTGAGTAAAATGTTGTGCCCTTTCTTTCCTAACCCAAAGTGAATGAAAATCTTGAACCCTTTGAAAGGTGAACAAAGGGGGGTATTTATAGGAGGCTTGGAAGGTGTAGGAGAGTGGCAAACAAGGCCCAAGGCCGAAACTTAGTGGAGAAGGCTTGCCAAAAGGTGATGGGAGAGGTTAACCTGCACTGCCACTGTCCTGTGGAGAAAAACGGGGTTCAAATAGCCCTGTAGACTTCCAGGCAAGCAACCAATTGGCTGGCAAAAGGTGAAAGTGACTGGTTAGGACCATCGCGCGATGGAATGGGACCATCGCGCGAGTGTGACAGCTGTCGCGCGTGGGTCAACAGTCAAATCTTTGACTTTGACCTAGGCGGACTCTCGCGCGAGAGAGTCAGTGCATCGCGCGATGGTGTGGGTCTGGCACGCGATGGTCAACTATCGCGCGAGGGAGTCAAACCGTCGCGCGACGGTGCGCCCTGGCGCGAGACGATTGCGCCTTGGCGCGGGTCAGTAGGGTTTTTGCCTTTTGGAAGTGGCTTAGGTTAGGTTGGGTTTAAGGGTTTTTCAAACACTCAAAGCTCAAACACTTTACATTCCCGGGGTGTTCTTGATCCATTTCATCATCGGGGAATCAAATACCATAAGTAAAGTAATCTGGAAGCCCAGATTGGGGTGTCTACACCTACCATGCAAACCTACCAGGCACAAGGGCTAATCAATGCTCCGTTTTTTGGCACAACTCTATACATCTTTGAGAACACCTCGGTCTATGCTTCAGTCACAATTTGGCTTCTTCCAAATATTTAACCGAAGCAGGGGCGGAGGCACCCTTCGGTGGTAATTATGAACCCATACATATCAAAGACAAACCAGTGTTCATAAAACTGAAGCATTCATTCAACAGAAGAAAACCATTCAAACCAAGCGATCAAGTTAAAATCCTACTTAGCTATTACAAGTGATCAGGCTTCGGCCAGCTGTTCGGCGCCTGTCACTGGAGCAATACTTACAGACCCTGGAACGGCAAACTCGAAATGTCCGGAGCCGTCTAGTTAAACAGTAAAAGCACAAAAAAGCAAAAAAGAAGGAAAAAATCCTAAGTGTCCTGAGGAATGGGAGACTGGGTTGCGCCATCGGCAGGAGAGGTGGTCTGGCCTTCGGAAGGAATCCCAGCCTCAGGATTTGGCACCTGTTCATCCTCTTCCTCGGGCATCGTGAGCTCCTCTGGTGGTGCTTCAGGCAGGGCTCGGAGTGCAGAGTCCTCGGGAAGGTTCAGCTTCTGAAGAAGGGCCTCGTGGCCGAAGTGAAGCCCGTCCAAAAAGCGATCTCGGTACAGCTCGTTCTCGATTTCTCATACCTGCTTCTTGTATTCCACCCCGGCCGCGTTCCAGCCTCGGTCATAGCCCGCCTGCATCGCCTCTTCCAGCTCCCTAGCTCGAGCGGCCCTCAAGGATTTGGCATCCTCCTTGGCCTTGGTGGCCCTGCCCCCGGCAAGCAGCCTCTCCCGGTCACACCTCTGGAAGTCCGACAGGTAGAGTTCGCAAGTCTCCCGAGCTAACTTCAAGTCCTCCTCCTTCGGGGCCAAGGCCTTCGTCAGCTCCTCGTTCTCAGCTTCTCGAGCTTTGCATCGGCAATTAACCGAAAGAGCCCGGGCGCCAGCCTGCCAACACAGAATAAAAGAAAAGGATTTTTTACGAGTATAAAAATCTAGTCGAAGGAAATAAACAACAGAGTAGCAATGAGCTTACCACGAAAAGGGCTTGCGCGATCTCCGTGGTGAGGTCCTCGATTAGACCGTCGATAGCTTGGGCATCTCGAGGCAGGATACAGCCCTGGAGCATGCCATAAGCCACACCGAGGTTCTTGACGGTGTCGGCATGGGTGATCAACCGACAAGCAAAATGTCGGAACTCAGGCACCCAGGGAAGCTCCCGAGGATGGACCCAGGTTCCCTTCTCCCCGCTGGCGGGTTGCTCCTCCCTTCTCCCCTCCTGCTTGTCCTTAATGGTGATCAGCTCCTTTTCTCGGCTTCGGTCGCTGAGCACCTCTTCATGCCGGGCCCTTTTCTCCGGAGGCCCTTGCGGTGAAACTAGGGTTACTCCCGAGGTCCCGGCGTCCGGTGCATCGACGGGGGCAGCATCCTTGCCTCGACCCCTCGGTCGCCGTCGCCTAAGGTCAAGTACTTCTCGGTTTCCAGGACCGGCCATTTCTCCACTAAGCCCTGTCCTTTCTAGGGTATCCCTGTCGATTTCCTCCCTTATAACCCCCCGAGGCCCGGAGCTGCTCCCCTCGGTATCGAGCGGGACTCCTCCGCTTCCTCCCTTCTTCCTATCCCTCCACCTTGACCTCGGCCTCGTCCTCGGCCAGCCCTCGGTACGCCTTGTTGCCTTGGTCTCTTCTTCAGATAGCTCGTGTACGTCGGTTTGTACCCGAGCAGTTCTGGGGCGTAGCGGCTGGTGATTGGGATGGCGTATGCGGCATCAATTCGAGCTTTGGAAGCTCTCTCCTGAAGGCAAGCAACAAGCCCCTCGGCTGCAATAAAACACCAAAAGGGAGAAGAAGTTAGTATATATTCAAGAAAGAATTGAAGTATGCAGCATAAATAACGAAGCCTATGTTCACCGACTAGGCGCAACGGCATTGAATTGAACCGTGGTGGCTGTATCAACGCTCTCCCCGGGACCAAACATGAAATTCCCGCCCACTCTTCGGAGTCCGGTAGGTGGTCAATCAGGAAGGTGTCGTAGTCCGTTCTGCACGACAAGTAGTGTCGGCCGCACTCTCGGTTGGTGCCTAGCAAATACACTCCGAAGAGTTCTTCAAGAACGAAGGTCAGGTTGTACTGCCTCCTCAACTCAATGACACTGCTAATGATTCGGTAGGAGTTTACCGTGAGTTGGGAGGAGGTGAGGGGGAATCTGATTCCCCCGTCGAACAAACTGATGGAGGGGGAATCTGATTCCCCCCTCGGTGATTGCCATCACGGGAAAGATCAACTCCCCCTGGCAGCATGGAAGATTCAAAGGGTCGGTATCTCGAAGCAACTGGATCTCGACGTCCGAAGGAATGCTGTAGACCCTCTTGAACTCTGCATATGATGCAGGCGCACCAGTGAAGTACTGACCCAGGAAGGGACACGGCCTCATCGGCCTTCCGCCCCCGCACCTCCTCGGGAGCACCCGCAAATGGTCCCGGGGCTTGGTTCAATGTGCTCGAGGGTTCTATCATACTTGGGTCAAAGGTCGTCACTTGACGTCGAGCTCGGTCAGGGTTAGCCGGTTCAATAACGTTGATTGGAATTCAGTATAGTCTTCGATTCCAAGCTTGTTGAAAGATGCCCTCGAACGTGGAAGAGTCTGAACTACTGGAGCTGTCCGAAGAGAGATCAACGACCATCCGCCCCTACCTAAACAGAGACAAGAATGTGCAAAAAACCCATCTGCTATGTGCTTCGGGGAAGGCAATGGGTCCTGACGCTCGGGACAGAATGATCATCACTCTTCCGTTGGTTTTAGTCTCGGTCATCTCTGAGAAATTCCTCCTCGGGAGGAGCCCCCTCGGGTCTCGCGCTAATTGCTAAAGGTCCAAGAATAAGGGAAGGCCTCGGGAAGAACTAAGGCCTTGGGAAGAACGTTGGGCCTCGGTTTCAGGAATCACGACGGAGAACGCCATCGACGCCGCAAACCAGGCGATCATGATTTGAAGATCATGATTTGAAGATCAACATACCTGATTTTCGTTTGAAGATCTGCCCTCAAATCGCTTGAAAACTAGATTAAAAGGTCGAATAACACGGCGGCAGGGGTTCGACGTCTTTTCAGAGCTCCAGTGCCTTTCTCTCTCCTCCTTCTCTATTTTTACAATGGAGTGGATGAATGGTTGTGCGGGAAATGAAGCGTCGTGCACCGAGCCGCTGGATTGGTGACACGCGTCTTCATCGGACGGTCAGCAACGAGGAGTCTGCACCGGGTTCAGAAGCGCCGATTAACCGATCCATTCGCATCCTGACACGTGTCCTTGACAGGACGGTTCATGCCAATCATCTAACATTTCACGTGCCGAGGCAGCTTTTGGGCTCCAGCGCTTCGACAGATGCTGACATGTGGCTCCTGGGGCTGGGGCTAGCTATTCTTGGGTACCGAAGTCAATTCATTCCTCGGCGCCTCAGATATCGGAAGCTCCGGCTGTGCCGGTTCACACGAAGGATCAACTCCCCAGAGCCGAAGCAAGCATTGCGCTCCGAAGAGTTGAGGGGCTATTGTGGTGGCCTCGGTTACCAGCTCGGTAACCTGGCCATATGATGTGACTCCAGCACCCAAGGAGCCTTGAGCCGAAGCCATATGTGGACTCCATTTCTCGGACGACTCCTCGGCGATACTCTCGGTGACAAGCCCCCGTGGACTGCGTTGCTGTCAGTTGCCCTATCTCCCCTGAAGATATTCTTGAGTCCATCAACAGAAAGTTGTTACGCCATGTGGTCCCCATAAAGATCATGCAACGAACGCAATCATTGGGATTCCCCTTTCCCATGTGCTCCGTAACCGTTTCCTCCCTCCCGTCACGTATGACGTCACCCGAGGCGGTTACCTGAGCGTATACTCCACGCGCTAGCTTGGAGTCCAAGAAACCCTAGGTCTATAAATACAAAGGGACTCGAACCTAAAGAGGTATGCCATTCTTCCCTAACCTTAGACCTATCTCCCCTTCCTGAGATCTAACTTGATTGTCGGAGGGTCACTGGGGTGTCCAACCCCTAGTGACTTGTTGCAGGTCTTAGCGGCGGAAGCGCGGAGCAGCAGGAGGAAGAACCAACCTAAGCCTTGGATCTGTTCCCAATAATTCGAACCCCTACACTTTTGTGTGATGTAATATAAAGTGTGAAGTAAATAAAGTAAAAGTAGTGCTTGTCATGTCATTCCTTTAGGAAGGGTGTGGCTAATATGTCCATAGACGTAATGTATTGGTGTGTCGCAAGTGTAATAGTAAATGTTTGTAATAGTTATCTTCTGGGAATCTTCCAGGCTAGGCCTTTCTTTACTCTATAAAAGGAGGAGGCCTCCACCAATGTATTCTCAGACTTAAGCAATAATATAACCCTTGTGTTGTGTCTTCTTTATTGTTCTCTCTTGATCCTAACCTACTTTGTGTTTGTACCCACTTCGTGTCTGCTCAATTGCCATTAAGCATATATTTATTGTCTGGAAAATCATCATGGGTATGGAAGTACATTAAACGATGTTTCCAAGTGCACAGTACCAACTAAATGCCACAAAAATAGCCAAGGAATATATCTTTCTTAAAGAAGAAGTCAGGTGAATCTCAAACCTCGAGAAAACAAAGGAAAGATCTATTTCGACGAAAGCCCTCATAGCTTATCTGTATGTAAAAAGTGCTTCAAGGAACACAAGGACGAGCTTCTGAAGCTCAATACACAAAGGTTAGATCCTGAAGGAACTTATTCTATGTAGTTTGTAAACCCACAAACCGTGAATTTAAGGTCCACAAAATTAATACAACATGAGTAACACTCATAATCATAAAGTAAACTAAAAACCAATCAATGATGACCCCTGATACCAAATGTTCATTGATGTCAATGTTCTTAAAGGCGAATGCAAAATGCGAGGCGTTTTATCCCTCATGAGGCAAGACGTAGTTTGACACATTGAGGCATATGCATCTAAAACTTTAACCTCAAATTTAATAGATACATAAAATTACTTTGAAAATTACAAGAAAAACAGAGAGTGGTAAAGATTGTAAATAAAAGTTAGAAAAGCTCTCATAAACAAATAATAGAAATGCCAATATCAGTGTAAGCCAATCTTTGTAAAATAAAAAAAATGCCCAAGTGGGTACTCTTTATCACTTCCGAGCGAAGATTGAAAAAGTTAAGAGAGGATGAAAGTGAAGATCTATGGGTCATATTATTCCTAAAAAGTGTACACCTCAAATAAAATACATAAAAATGCCCAAGAGGTGCAACTTGTGCGGATGCCGGACGTTCCCTGGACGAAGTGTCGGCTTTTGGAGGGTAAGGCCCTGGAGTTGTGTTTGACAGCCTAGCCTCAAGGCAAGCTTCAACTTAGACTTTGAAACATTGGATGAGAATGTAAATGTACACAAATTAGCAGTTGCACAAACTAAAGAAGAATGTATTAATGTCCATAGGTTCCTACTGTCATCACACTTCAACAACGCTGGTGACTTTTTCTTTTTGGCACCAATACTGATTATATTATAATCATATCATTTACTGTAGAATATACAGCACGTTGAACACCGTGATCAGATCAAGGTAAAATGCTCCTACCAATCATATAAGTGTGACTCAGTGATACAACTCAACAGGCTTAATAAGTGTAGACACCCTAATTTGGCCTAACGATTATTTCAACTCCCACCTTGGGATCATCCCGATGATGATACGGATTCGATGATTGCTGATTGCCTTCTTGTGAAACCCCTGGACTTATGGTACGAACTTTGAGCCACTTAGAGGACCCAATCCAGAGCCAAATAGCCTTTCAGACATAAACATAGAGTGTTAGGAAAATCCATCGGTCGGCCGCAACATCGATCTCACGGCCTTAACATCCATTCCTCACCCGAGCAACCTGTTGCTAGCAAAATCTCCCTGAGAGATCAAAGCCTCGGCCGCCAGATCAATGGCTCGGCCGCCACATCCATTTCCAGGCCGCGACATCCTTTACTCGGCCGCCAGATCGGCCCTTTTCCAGACTCTCGAACCTTCTGTCGGTTGTTTGATCCAATTACGCCGCCTCTCCGATGCGTTCGGGCCACGTTCAGAGATTGCAACGAAGAGTTTGTGTTGCAATGCAATTGCAATTGCAACCCCATGATTTGATTGGACCGAGTGAGTCACCCCCTTTGCCTATATAAAGAGACCCTCGGATGCAACAAAGATATACGAAATTCCTCAGATCTATACACTTTCAAGCCACGAAACTCTGGCTATATACTCCTAAAATCCCTCTCTACAAAAGCCCCAACCTCCCAAAGGCAGCCCCAAATCTGACGATCAAACCCCGGAGTTCAAATCCTAGCCCTAGGGTTTCGTTCAAGAGGCAATCAATCAGTCAATCCCGATCGATCTGAAGCAATCAAGCAACTGAGGGATCAAGGTGGTGAGGCCCAACGGCCTCTGGTTTAGTTTAATTCTCGTTTATTTCATTAATCGTAGCTTTCTGCTCATCTGTTAACTTTCTGTCTGGTGTGAGGAAGAACACCAGCCGGGGCTTCGATGCCTCGGCTGGTACATTGAATCAGCGTGATCCCTTGGCCGCGACATCCATTCGCTGGCCGAGTGATCGATCTGCTGGCACAGCTTTGTTTTGTTCTGCTTTCTGATGCATGATTTATTTACGGTCTCGGCTCACCTTATTAACTGTTTAAGGCATAAAAACAGATTCTGTGTTTGAATTAAATAAAGCATCTATATGTCTTGTGTTGAATGATTATGGGTTAGCCTCACGGCTAGGCAGGGAGGGGTGCCTAACACCTTCCCCTTACTGTACTTTTGGCTTTCGTACCCAGAATCTCTATCTGTTTTCCTAGTTTTAATAAACTGGGTGGCGACTCTGTTTTGATGATAACCGTTATCGTGTGGCGATACCTCTAGCCATGGAAGTATCCACGATCTTGGTTTATGAAGCGAGCAACCAATTGAGCAAACACAGTGATGATCTAACTGTATGGTGATGCCCCGTTTGGGAGGTGTCTACAGTTTTCTGGCGACTCTGTTGGGGACTGAGAGCCATAACCAGAAAGTTCAACGTAAGACTAATACATGCCTTATTTAATTCATTTGTCATATGCATCGAGCAGGCAAGCCTCGCTGAGTTCACCTAATATCCCGGCATGACACGGGCTATGTTAGGGGTTCCAGCAAACTCCACAGTCACTTGTACCTAGTGGTATATCAAAAAGGGAATCACCCAATCACCACCTATGATGGGCTGGTGAAAGGACTGGTGCCCTTTGACAACGGAGCACCCTTGAGACCACCTAAACCTTTCATGTATTAGAAAGCCATAGAACTTATCAAACTAAGACAAGAACCTACAAGCTTGGAACCTACTTGCATTTTTGTTTGCAAAAGTTCTTCCTCACACCTTGTATCATCTGTTGTTGTAACATCGCTTTCTGTGCAGAAGGGTTGGGGCATGAACTAAGAGCCCTAGCTCTAAGTATTTATAGTTAAGCACTAAGGTATAGCATTGCCTACAAGGTATGTTTTTGGTAAGTTGAAAGCATCATTGCTTACTTAACACTCCCGCTTTACTTAAAGCACCGCAAAGTATGGATTTCTAGAACGAAATCAGACACTGGCTGCCTCGTCGGCAATTGAACTAGGGATTCCTTTAGCAATCTTTGCCTTGCGAGGCTAAAAGAAAGCAAGAGTGTGAGGTGTTAGAGCAGGTCATGGATGATGAGTCAAGAATACTATGGATAGAACTAACAATACTTATTTCCCGATGGATGATTCAACATGACAAGTTTAGAACTTTGATTCGTATTTCCAAATCAACCTAGCAACCCATCTTTTAAAATTCAAAATTTTGAGCATGCTTACTGCAACGAGTTGGTAAGATTTAGGAGTTTGTCAATGTGCTGCCAGGTAATCATATGAATCCCAATTACCTCGATCATGTTTTGAAAAAAAAAACTTGTTGAATGAGTTTCTGAAAGACCAACCTCAATGTGTTTTGGTGAAAATAAGTTTTGGTAAGCACTCACTAAAAAAGAAATAATAATAATAATAATAATCCAAAGCTGGTAAAAGGTTGTGTTAGCATTAAAAGGTCGTGTTAGCATTATTTGGAATGAAGGAATCTTCCCTAACCAAGAATTGAAAGAAATTTCAAAACTTTTTACAAAACTTGATTTAATCCTCAAATGACAAGAGTTGTGGAACATTCAAATAGCCGTCAGCACTGCGATAAAACTCTAAGTCTATTTTCTGTTATAGGCATCTGCTCAACTTTTTCGGCCTGTCTTATAGTATGGATTGGCTTGGAAGTAGGATCTTAAGCGGCATGTAGTATTTGTAAGCAACGAGTCTTACGAATCATTCATATAAAATTGCTGGCTGTCTATAGTATCCGATAAACTCATGCATGCACACGAATTGCTATGCATGACCCATCCATAATCTGTGCAAGTAGCTGTGGTGCTATGTATATCATTTTGTTTGCCTTTCTCTAACCATGCAGGGGGCAAACCAAAAAACAAGTTCATTACCCTAATTTCCTTTCTTTATTCATCTAGTATCATTTGGTTAAGCCACCCCATCATGCTAGATTCACCTTTTAAGGGCAATAAGTGTGTTTGATGTGTGCATTGCATAGACACTTGATTTTGGACATCTCAGCCCGAGCGTAACTAAATTCTTGCTTTTCCTAAATTTTGGGTTTGGTCTTAGACGTGACAGCAATGGCTGACAAGATTGAAGCTCTGGCTGCTAAAGTTAATGAATTGGCTGAATCAGTGGCTGCCCTAGCCACCATTGTCCACAGTTTGCAAAGAAGTCCCCCAGAAGCTTCACCTCCATCTCCCCCTGCTAGATGGATGGAAAGAACAGTTCAAGCAGAAATCCACTCTGCCACGGAAGGACAAAGAGGGACAACGATGAACCTGCAGCCTCAACATATGAAACAAGTCGAGGGAGAAATCACCCAACCAAAAAGAAGCCTTCTCAACCATACCGTTGTCACAAATGCCAGCAGTACCATATTTTCACTAAGTCCATCCCAACACATCCCTGCTCACAAAAACCCCAGTTCCAGACATCATGCACTCTATCACCGCCGAAATCTTAACTCATCCCCATCTCAAGCCCTGGCTACTCTGGTCAAACAAGGACTCCTCGAACCTTTAGAAACTCAGTCGCCCCGCCCACCATTTGGCCCAAACCATGATCCTACCAAGCATTGTGCCTACCATCAAATTTCTGGGCATGAAACTGATCATTGCCACCAGTTGCAACGCGATATCAAAAAACTCATTGATCAAGGGGTGTTCTGATCCAGCCAAGTTGAATGTTTGAGTAGCAACAGCCAAGTCTGTCACGTCTTAGTCTGAGTGTTAAGTCAATGTTTTTTTTAGCTTCTTTTTACAATCTGAGTCTTGAGTTTATTTTCTTTTAGGAGTTTGAGTCTTGAGTTTATTTTCTCTTAAAATTAAAGCCATTTTGTTCATCATTAACTCTTTGCACTCGACATGAAATATGAATCTCTTCCAGAATGTGAATCTCCTTAGATATGAACTACGAATGGCCTGATTCTTTGTTGGGATACGTAGGCACCTTTTGGTCGGCCACAATTTTGAAAATGTTCCCTTATGTGCTAGTTTGCTGCCATAGAATGCTCATGATAACATCAAACGTTGAAAACAATCCGCAAAAGTTTCGAAGTAATCTTATAATATCTTTTGAAACACATCATAATCACTTGAATTGTCAAAAGCGCAAAATGAGTTTTTCAAAGCTATGGCCTGCGTCATTTCTGTTGAGCTAAGAAGGAGTTGACACATCTCTGCACCCTCACAGAGATCACCTGTAAGCAAGACATGCTGTTGAATATGAAGAGTAGAAAAAAGGAGAAAGAAGAAAAGAAAAAATGAAAAGAGAAAATAAAATGATGAGCTCTCTAGATTGAAAACCCGTAAGGGCGGTTTAAGCAAAAGTTAGAGCACCCTGTCTC
Organism: Rhododendron molle; assembly: GCA_025413875.1. Lineage (NCBI taxonomy): Eukaryota > Viridiplantae > Streptophyta > Magnoliopsida > Ericales > Ericaceae > Rhododendron > Rhododendron molle. The sequence continues at coordinate 29,244,711 of CM046397.1, forward strand.
CATGCATCTACTATGTGTCTCAAAGGATTGTCTTCAATCTTAGAAAATCCACTTGGTTAAGCATCAAACCCCCTAATCTCTTAGTTAGGATCTTGCCACTTTGTCGTGTGTTTCAAGATGACGAAAGGCATTCATTTCTCTATCCCAAACACTTATCCTTTGCTAGCCACGTCGAGCCTCTGGATAATTTCTTTGAAAAGCCTGCTAGGCAGCCATCCCCTACACTGGGGCAAATACAAAAAAAATACAAGGAGAGATGAAAGAAAAATCAATGAAAGAATGAGCACCCTGTCATACAAAGGGCATTTTGAAGGAAACATTTCTTCCAATGCATACAAAGGCCATTTTTGAAGAAATCAACTCTTTCACACAAAGTAAGGCAAGAGACAGCAAGAGTTGATAAAAATGTTGAAGATGGCTGCTAGCTTCTAAAACCCAAGCATGAGTAGAAATTAGGTTTGAGCCTTTACATCCGCTTCTTTCTCAAGCCAAAACCCAAGCCTACATTATGGTCCATAACAAAGTCCTCTCAGATTGGGGAACACGGCTTAGTAGCAAGGTCCTAGACACTAGGGGCATTACCAATGTGGGACTTAACTCGAAGGGTAAGAATCCTGGAAGTTGCATCATCTTGGCAAATCACACGACATGGAAGGTTACGTGAGACAAGGGGCATGGCTATGTTCCCCTTTTATGCATTTCTCTCAAAAGTATCCAACCTCTTATGTGGGTCTCAGTAGGCACTTATCAATCCAACTCAAGTCAACCAAATCAAGCTCGAAGCAACAAACTCACCTAATTGACTAGGGGCATAGGTTTGCAAAATAATTCTGTGTTCTTTGATGATTGAATGACGTGAGTGTAGAACATGGATAGAATGATATGACCTTGAAATCCTTGAGGAAAAGCTTTCAAAGATGATTTTATCCTAAACATTCTTGACACAGCAATACAAGCACAATTGCTTTTACAAACTTTCGAGGAGATAAAATGAGTTTCTCATTTCATGAGAGGTGCAGTTAGATGGGCCCTGGGTCAAACAATATTTTCAGTAGTGTCGCTAGAATATTGTAGTCTGTCTTGTCATAGTTACTTAACTAGTTTAAAGTCATTCTTGGTCTCGCTAATCAAAGAGGAGCATTAGCTTAAAAACGCAAAAGTTGAGATGTCCAGAATACATTGTAGATCTGTTTGCATATCATTATCACCTTGTCTTTTGCATTAACCTCTTGATCCTTGTATTTCATGTGTATGTCATTATGGCTGCTTAATGGAAGTAGTTATCTTGGTTGCACGAGCTAACCCAAAGCATGAGGTGTTCTTATGCTCAAGTAAAGCAGGTTCATCAAAGGCATCATGGCCATCATCTCTATACAAGGAATAAAGGGCAACAAAAGGGATGCACTGTAAAGTTTACCTCCCTGTCAGCACACTTGAAGAAAGCTCAGCCTGAGAAGCATCATATCCAGGGGAACACCTCAACTCTTTTGTGGAATGCTATCACACAGCACTGTCAAGGGCATGGCAAGATCTCTGCCGAACAGAAACATTGCACTCACATTCATTGTTATTTACATGCTAGGGGCAATTAGTTCATTGTCATCACGCATGGTTAAGCTAGAATCAAGCATCCATTGCCTAAACAGGGGGCTTGCGTTTCTTTTTAAATACTCAAATTAACATTCATATGTGTTGCATTGCAATCTATGTCACCCAAAATCGTTCAAGCTTTTGAACTAGGGTTCTTCAAGTGTGGTGGTCCTGCCCCTAGCAATCAACATAAAAGGACTTCGGCCCGTGGTCGACTCCGAGCTTGTTGCATGATATTTTCCTATCCATTGCTATTTTCTAAACTATTCAAATGTGGATTGCAGGATTCTCTTAGATTTCGGTCCTTGAAGCTATCAGGATTAACCACATCCAGCTTTGTGTCTATGACTGACAAAGCCAAGTCAAAGAAGATGGAAAATAGCCTTGTAACTAGTCCTGAGCCAACTCTACAATTGGCACCATATCAGCAACATTAAAGTGGCTTCGCACTTTGCATCTCTAAAGCTCCTTGCTTCATGCTTTCATCTCCCTATCGGCAGCTCTGCCTTCATAACTCAGAAGCCTCACACTTACTCTTCAAATAGCACCATGCGCATGCCTTGTCGTATTCACGACCATGTCGGGTTTCATGAACTTCGAGCAACTCTACACTCAGGCAACCTCACGCACAGCAGTTCTGAGTCAACAGTCAACAAGAAAAAGCACCTGCATGAAGCTTACAATAACCTAGTACACATTTCAGCTCTTCAAAAGGCATCCGTGTTACTAAAGCTCTCTAGAAGGCGTTTGTGTAGCCAGCTTTCAGAAACCATTCAACCTCTGGAAGGTACCCCGTTAATGGAGGCGATGGAAATCTCCCAAAACAAGTTGAATTTGCCAAATGAGGCGATGGAAATCTCCTAGAGCGTATGTGTGAATCACCCCGTCAGTCAAGGTGATGGCAATCTCTGAAGGCCATATTAGCCAAAGTGTTTTACAAGCTTTATGGCATTTTGGGTCAACAAGTCGACAAAATCGAAGTGGAATAGGGTCAAGAACTAGCCTTGGAAACATCCCGAGCATGTGGAATCTAGCCTTGGGACAATCCTGAGCATACTCACAACTAGCCTTGGGGGGAGTCCCGAGCATACTCAGAACCAGCCTTAGGGGGAGTCCCAAGCACACTCAGAACTAGCCTTGGGGGGGGGGGGGGGAGTCCCGAGCATACTCACAACTAGCCTTGGGGGGAGTCTCGAGCATACCCAGATCTAGCCTTGGGGGGAAGTCCCAAGCATACTCAGAACCAGCCTTGGGGGGAGTCACGAGCATACTCACAACTAGCCTTGGGGGGGAGTCCCGAGCATACTCAGATCTAGCCTTGGGGGGAGTCCCGAGCATACTCAGAACCGGCCTTGGGGGGAGTCCCGAGCATACTCAGAACTAGCCTCGGGGGGAGTCCCGAGCATACTCACCACTAGCCTGGGGGGGGAGTCCCGAGCATACTCACAACTAGCCTTGGGGGGAGTCCCGAGCATATTCAGAACCAGCCTTGGGGGGAGTCCCGAGCATACTCAGAACCAGCCTTGGGGGGAGTCCCGAGCATACTCAGAACTAGGCTTGGGGGGAGTTTCGAGCATACTCAGAACTTGCCTTAGGGGACAATCCCGAGCATGTGGAAACTAGCCTTGGAAGCATTCCAAGCAAAAAGAACAAATCAAACCCTGTGGAAGATGGAAGATGGAAGATGGAATACTCAACAGCTCAGCAGTTTTACAAACTCATTACTCAACAATAGCATACAACAAGATATCATCTACTTTCAAAGCCTGTACTTTGAATGATCAAAGCATGTACTTTGAATGCTCGAATTTTACCCTCCGAATGCTCGAGCTCTATGCTCCGAGTGCTCAAGTCCGGAACTTGAAAGAAGCTTTATGCTTAAATCAAACACACACGCACGGGCCCGTGCACATTAGCATCAATTGCATCACCATTGTTATCATCGAGTCTGCATCATCATATCTGCTCATATCTAACCACTATCATCATATACATATTCTGCATATCTTTTATTCATGAAACAGTTCAATCCTGCAAATCAACTGGCTCTAAGCCTCGGTTTTATTGATCGGCCCGACGCCTCGATCCTTTGGCTCGAAGCCAAAATTTATGATGAGAAAGCTCCATGCACAGACCATCAGAAAACAACCGGTTCCACACCTCGGTTCAAATCACGCAAAGCTCTAAGTGCCGACTCCTCAGGCTCTCACCCCACCCCAATTACATCAATTCCTTCTAACTCATTCGCAATGATAGGCTATTCTACCGAGCTTCTCTCAGTTAAAGTAAGGATGATCAAGAAAAGCAAACACACCTGCCGTGTACTGATCTACCCCAAAATACTAAGGTAACTCTCCGCAAAAACCTCCCCGGCAGCCCCGCGCTCCTTCAACTACTTTCCGCCAAAACCCTGGCATTACCCAGGTATGTGGCACTACGGCTTTTAAAGCCCGAAGGTACGTCTTCTATATCTAACCCTCCAAACTTTTCATTTTCTTTATTGCCTCCGAACTACGATTGGTCTGAATTTCCCTTGAGGAATACGTAGGCAGCCTCCTGGCCCGACCATAACAAAAACTTTTTTCAAAAACCTTGGAATAGTGGTTGGACCAAATTGAGTTGCTTTTACAGCTTTGACTATCACTCAAACATGTCTCGCGATCAGTCTGAACTCAATCAAAGAGGGGCATCTGTAGACACCCCAATTTGGCCTAACGATTATTTCAAATCCCACCTTGGGACCATCCCGATGATGATACGGATTCGATGATTGCTGATTGCCTTCTTGTGAAACACCTGGACTTATGGTACAAACTTTGAGACACTTAGAGGACCCAATCCAGAGCCAAATAGCCTTTCAGACAGAAACATAGAGTGTTAGGAAAATCCATCGGTCGGCCGCAATATCGATCTCACGGCCTTAACATCCATTTCTCACCCGAGCAACCTGTTGCTAGCAAAATCTGCCTGAGAGATCAAAGCCTCGGCCGCCAGATCAATGGCTCGGCCGCCACATCCATTTCCAGGCCGCGACATCCTTTACTCGGCCGCCAGATCGGCCCTTTTCTAGACTCTCGAACCTTCTGTCGGTTGTTTGATCCAATTACGCCGCCTCTCCGATGCGTTCGGGCCACGTTCAGAGATTGCAACGAAGAGTTTGTGTTGCAATGCAATTGCAATTGCAACCCCATGATTTGATTGGACCGAGTGAGTCACCCCCTTTGCCTATATAAAGAGACCCTCGGATGCAACAAAGATATACGAAATTCCTCAGATCTATACACTTTCAAGCCACGAAACTCTGGCTATATACTCCTAAAATCCCTCTCTACAAAAGCCCCAACCTCCCGAAGGCAGCCCCAAATCCGACGATCAAACCCCAGAGTTCAAACCCTAGCCCTAGGGTTTCGTTCAAGAGGCAATCAATCAGTCAATCCCGATCGATTCGAAGCAATCAAGCAACTGAGGGATTAAGGTGGTGAGGCCCAACGGCCTCTGGTTTGGTTTAATTCTCGTTTATTTCATTAATCGTAGCTTTCTGCTCATCTGTTAACTTTCTGTCTGGTGTGAGGAAGAACACCAGTCGGGGCTTCGATGCCTCGGCCGGTACATTGAATCAGCGTGATCCCTCGGCCGCGACATCCATTCGCTGGCCGAGTGATCGATCTGCTGGCACAGCTTTGTTTTGTTCTGCTTTCTGACGCATGATTTATTTACGGTCTCGGCTCACCTTATTAACTGTTTAAGGCATAAAAACAGATTACGTGTTTGAATAAAATAAAGCATCTATATGCCTTGTGTTGAATGATTATGGGCTAGCCTCACGGCTAGGCAGGGAGGGGTGCCTAACACCTTCCCCTTACTGTACTTTTGGCTTCCGTACCCAGAATCTCTATCTGTTTTTCTAGTTTTAATAAACTGGGTGGCGACTCTGTTTTGATGATAACCGTTATCGTGTGGCGATACCTCTAGCTATGGAAGTATCCACGATCTTGGTTTATGAAGTAAGCAACCAATCGAGCAAACACAGTGATAATCTAACTGTATAGTGATGCCCCGTTTGGGAGGTGTCTACAATAAGCAGTTTCAAAAAAGTACAATTATGCATCGAATACAGTTATAAACTGATAACAAATAAATTTCAAGTTTGGAGATGATTACAAGCGGAAAGGAAGAAGAAGAAGGCAATTAATACCTCGTGGAAATAACAAAACCAATACAAAAGTAAAAAACAAAAATAACTGCTTCAGCGATTCTAAATAATGTACTTTATTATGACGGAAGTTTAACATCTTATGAGTCTCTCTGTAATATCTATTGGCTTCTCTCCCAGGCCTCACTAGCCTCATAGCGCGCCTGCACGGTGTTACCTCAGTTTCAAGGATGACTAAAGTTTTGAAATATGACTGGTAAAGAAGCAAGCAATAACTAGCTCATCGAACTATCAAGAGTAATGCGGACAAATACATTGCTTCCGTGTAGAAATAATCATAGTCGAATTTGATAGACAATTTGGGAACATTATTTACTGAAATGATCTGACCGAAAGAAAAAGCATGGAAATCAAGTAGAAAGATTAATGAGACTTTCCCTTGTAATTTTTTCCATTAGCAACGCAATGCCAACAAGTAGCCAGCCACTCTAAACAAAATCATTAGGCAGGGCTCAAAAGTCTCTGAAAATATTAAACAAATGGGTTATGGTTCTATTTATAATTCAAGAAACCCGCCCAAGGAAAGACTCAAAAGAACTTAATTTTGTATAACGAATCTATGCCGCACCAACACTGGCATAGGGGAGCCAAAAGATCCCGATTCAAGAGAAAGCAAATGAGGAGACACAGAGAGAGAGAGAGGCTTACCAGCAGTTGTTGAGTAGAGTAACAACCGCCAGGTGTGACGAAGATCAATATCTCTGTAATATCTATTGGCTTTAACGGGAGATATTGATCTCTCAAGCCCTAATTCGTTTCAAATTTTGAGAATTTTGCTTCTTATAGTTGTACCCCATGCAAAAACTATATTTAGAGAATTTTTGTTATTATAGTTTTTACACCCATTTAAAACTTCGGAATATTGCAGTTTCACCCACTTCAAACGTATGATAACTGCATTGTTACGTGGAAGTGTCATATGCCTGTCTTTGAGGTGTCCCACACATGTCCAACTTGAAATACTGTAAACAAATTCGAACACTTATTAGAATGGGGAGTTGGACGCGTGACCGGAGAGTAGCAAAGTGTCCATGCTTCTTAGATATTAACGACATAACCACCCATCAAAAGATCAACAATTTCACCCCAGCTCAATCACATTAATACAAAGGTTCTTCAATTCTAACGAGAGGAGGCAATCTCAACCCATATTTTGAACTCGGCCAAATTCGCTCACTTATAACCCAACTCAATCTGTCTATATTGTATAATGGGTTACATAGGTTTAGATGGGTTAAAAATGGGTTCAATTTGGACTGAAATTAAAAGACCCAAAGAAAAGAGAACGGGAAGTGACCCGCGGTCCTAGCTTTTTGTTTCATGGCTTAACGGATTCCTCTCTGGAAAAGTTATTTGGTGATTGGAACAATAATTCACACCATTCAAAATTTGCCACTTGGCAATTTGTCTCCCAGAGCGACATGGACCACACAGTGTAAACCAATCACAACCAATCACCTAATAACCGGAGTACTATCAATACCAGGGAATAATTTTTCTCCTCTCTCTCCTCTATTCACTTCACAGTCTCTCTCTCTCCATTTTTATTTTATAGGAGTATCTTAAAATGTTTATGATTTTTATTTTAACTCAGTCATATGAATTTAACAGCTCTTCCGTTTCGTACAAAGTTGAAAATTGGAAAAATTACGTTTATCATGTCACGAGACTCACCACAGTCCACACAATAAAGAAAGGACCTCCACGTAAATGGATGTACAACAATTTTTTGACTTACAAATAATTAAGTCAAATTATTATTCTATTTTTTATTCATTAGATTCGGTTTAATTATTTAAGGATTACCCGCCCTGACAAGGCAATACTAAAAAATATGAACGAAACTAAAAAAAATTTATATAAAAAAACGAATCCAAAGGCGTCTTTGAATAGAAATCAACACAAAGTTCAAAAATAAAATTAGACAGAGACAAACAAAAAAAAAATAGTGCTGCAAGATAATTAAGACCCCCCAAAAAAAAGAGGAACATGGATCGGGTCGGGTTTGAGTGTGGCTTGACCCATATTTGAACCGACCCACCCGTTTCAACCTGCCTATGATTGACCCATATTCGACCCGCCCATATTCATCCCGCCCAAAACTGCCCATTTGCCATCTCTAATTCTAACCATCAAACACCCCATCTCAAAACTACAAGAAGTCCTCAAATTTCCAAGCACCAAACTCATATTCCACATCCTCAGTCAATATACGAATAAGGAGGTGATTAAGCAATTTGCAATCCTCCCTATACATGCAAAACCACTTGACTTGACAAAGAGAAGCCTATGCCAAGTAAGATATTAACTGCTGCAATCCACACAAAGGATGCAAACTGTAGCAGGCCGAACATGACTTATCACGTTCGCTCAAGCCGAACTCTGGTTAGGCCATCACATTTGTCCTGTGTTCGTTGAAGGCAAAGCCCACACTTAGTCACCCTTGGGTAGATGGCCCCGCCCGTGGGTCATCCCCACATGACTGCTCGTGGGCTCGGCCGCCCACCAGCCTCAACGTCTTCCACAGAGACGGCTCGAGAGTATACTCCACTCACCTATCCTCTCGTTAGGCTCGGCTACGCATGGAGCTCGGCCACCCGCGAAGCTGCAGACCGTGTTCGGCCACCCGCAGGACTTGGCTACCTGTTGAGTCACGTGCTCTCTCCACGCGCTGAAACGGTTATTCTAAGAGATAATTATGAGCGCACATGGAGGGTGCCAGCTCACACCAAAACGGTTACCAGATTCGTTCAGTGACATCATGATGACGTCACGCAGCTCGTGCAAGGCACATGCCCATACTTGGAGAGCAAGCCAAGGGAGCTTTATAAATATCAAAGGACGACAACCCTAAAAGGTACATGCTTCTACACACGACACTAGTCTCTCACCAATACTCTCCACCCATACTTATCCTCTCGCCAGAGGGCCTTGCCGGGGAAACCCCGGCTTGGTCTTAGTCGTGTGTTCGTTTTGCAGATTGGGCGGAGAGGCTAAGCGATCCCAGAACCAACAGAGGAAGGACTCAGATCGAAGATCACGAGCCACACAATTGGTGAACCCGACGTGAAACGCTTCTGATTCAAACGGCTCACACTTCCTTCAAACCAACCTTCCTCTTCCCGTAAACAACCACAAATTCAGCCACCATGGGCGGAGATCTGACGGACATTACCATTTCGGGGGCCAAGGACGCTTGTGGAAATATCATCCTACAGCCCCCGAAAAGGCACATGTCCATCTCCATCCCCGTAAGCTCTGGGCTATCACCAGCCACGGAGGACGTAACGGCGGCCTACATCCGCCTGTTTTAGCATCGCAACGACGAACGAGATAACGAACTGGCAGCGCTAAGGGCGGATGTGGCTCAAATGAAACAACACATGCAGCAAACTGCAGTCCCCGCCACTTCCAGATCTGATGAAAGCAAGAGGCGACAAAGGCAGACGCCACCCCCACCGCCTCCACCACTACCACAAGAGCGACCGCACGAGACAGGCCAATGCGGCTCCATGAAAGACCATGCTAGGCTTCACTCCAGCACCTCGCAACGCCAGGGAAATAATCCTCTACAAGCAACCTACCGCATCTGGAACACATCGTTCTAGAAGCCATCACGAACGAACCAGAACGAGGGATACCGAGTCATTTACGAGCACGTACTCAACTGGTCACGCGGAATTCTCTCGCACGACGGTTTCGCACCGTAGCCGAGATTCCGGACAGACCAGACGCCACGTCTCTGAATGTCTTGGGGAAATCCCGCCTGAGAATCTTGATGTTGAGCACCGTGGACGGCGGAACGGGAAAGGTGTAAGGACCCAAGATGGGAATGACAACAACAAAACCTGGCGCGACAGAGAAAAGTCCATCGACGGCCTTCGCTGAACGAATGTCGACCTGAGAAGGCTTCAGCATAGAGACGATGAGATGGCTTCAGCAAAGGACCCCGAGGGAAGGGACTCTAAACGGACGAAGATAGATGAGCACGGCAAACCGCCGCGCCCTGGATTCGAAAGAGAATTGAAGGACCTCGGCGTCTCACCCTTCACCTCGCACATTATCAACATGCCACCTGAATCCACCTTCCACCTACCCAAGTTCACGAAGTTCAACCCAGCCACCTCTGTGGCTTACACTCACATTATCCACTTCCGTCAGACCATCGAACTCTGCACCCAAAAGGATGAAGTCAAATGCAAGGCGTTTCCATCCAGCCTCGGCTCCCTTGGACTCCAATGGTTCAACAAGTTGCCCGCTGGATCCATACAGAACCTGGCCGACCTTGAACGCGCCTTCAACACCCGCTTCATCACAAGCAACAAAACTGCCAAAGAGCCTGAGTCCTTGTCTCAGATGAGGAAACTCCCGTCCGAAACCCTCAGATAGTACGCCGAGCGCTACTGGCAGTTATTCAATGAAATTCCAGGCATTGACAAGTACTAGGCTGCACGCACCTTCAAAAATGGCTTGGAAACTGGCAGGAAGATCCTTGACGAACTCGTTATCCGCCCACCACACGTCATGGGCGAATTGATGCGCGTTGTAGAGCGGTTCTGTGCTCTTGAAGAATTCTATATAGATCGAGTAGCACAAGGTATGCCAAGCTCCACCACCGTCTTCCCCTCCGCCACCCCACAGCTGCCTGCACCAATCACCTCCCAACAACCTCAGCCGAAGAAACATGTTAACAACATCAAAGAAGGAAAGAAGCGTCAGCCGAAGGTGCACGACTATGTTGCCGAGACCACATACTCAAAGAGCCCATTTGGTCTTTCTTGAAAGAGATCATGAGGCAACCATGGTTTGAATGTCCGACTGGCAAGCTCGGAAAGGATACCGGACAGCCGGATCAAAACCCAAGGAAGAAGTGCTCTTACCACAACGAGCTTGGCCATTACACTGTCTGCGCTCCTTACAAGGCTTTTCTAGAGAAACTTGCCGCTCAAGGCCATCTCGATCAATACATCGACCGAACAAAGACACCCGCCCGACAACCAACAGGCAATCCCAACCCTAACGAATAGCGGTCATTGATACACGTTATCCACGGTTCAGTAACAAAGGAACTCGAGGCATTCTTCGTGCCAACTTCAATCGTGCTTCCACATCAAAGCAGGTACTCTCTGTCGAGTGTGGCTCCAAACGTTAACGCCCACAAGAAGTGCCAAAATGGACAATCACATTCACCGAACGCGACCTGGAACATGTGCAAACTCCTCACTTGGACGCACTTGTTGTCACCGTCCAAATCGGCGTTCACGACATCAAACGCCTCCTTATTGACCAAGGGAGCTCGGCAAAGGTCATGTATTATGACCTATTCAAGAAACTTGATCTCCCAGAATCCGCTTTACAAACTACAGAAGTACCTCTCATCGGATTCAACGGAGCACCTGTCCGGCCACTTGGCAAAATCTTCCTTCCCGTCGTCATCTGCTCAAAGACGGTGTCCGTCGAGTTCATCGTCGTTAACACGCCAAGCCCGTACAACGCCATACTCGACCGAACCTGGCTCCACGGAATGCAGGCCATTGCCTCCACTTACCACCAGGTCGTTCGTTTAATCGGCACCAATGGCCGGCAATAGGATCAGTGAGGCGACCAAGTCGCGTCCAAAAAGTGCTACATGTCAGTCGTTCACACCTCTTCTAAAGCCAAGCAAGTACAGTGGGTTGAAGTCCCAAACATGGCCATCATTTGACGATGTCAGCCAGAAAGCCGAGGACAAAACGAAAGAAGACTTAGTCAAAATGCCCATCAACGAGGATGGCTCCCGTTTCTTCTTACTTGGCTCCTCCCTTAGCAACGCCGAACGCGAAGAGATGTTTCAATTCCTCAAAGACAACATAGAAGTCTTTGCCTGGACCCCCAACGAGATGCCAGGGGTCGACCCGGACTTCATCTGCCACTCTCTCAACATCAAGAAGGATTCCAAACCAGTGGTACAGAAGGCACGACGCTCGGCACCTGAACACGCTGATGCGGTCATAGAAGAGGTTAACCGCCTATTGGAGGCAAATGCCATCCAGGAAGTACAGTACCCCACTTGGCTTTCCAACACTGTGGTTGTCAAGAAGAAGAATAGCAAATGGCAAGTTTGCGTCGACTACACCAACCTCAACGACGCATGTCCAAAGGATTGGTTCCCACTCCCGAAGATAGATCAGTTGGTTGACGCCACCGCAGGCCACGCTCGGTTAAGTTTCCTCGACGCCTACCGTGGCTATCACCAAATAGCCATGGACCCGGAAAACATGGAGAAAACGGCTTTCATCACACCACATGGCATCTTTTGCTACCGCGTCATGCCTTTTGGGCTAAAAAACTCAGGAGCCACATTCAACCGCGCGATCTTCAAGATGCTTCACGCACAGATTGCCACATCCTGGAAGCCTACATCGACGACCTCGTCGTTAAAAGTCAGAAGGAGCACAACCACCTCACCAAACTCAAGCAGGTATTTGAAGTTCTCAAACTCCACAAACTCCGCCTGAACCCCGAAAAATGTGCATTCGACGTAAATGCGGAAAAATTCCTTGGCCATCTGGTGGGTAGACAAGGGATCGAGGCCGACCCCAACCAAATCAAGGCAGTGGTAGACTTAAGGCCACCAAGCTCAATCAGGGAAGTACAAAAGCTCACCGGCATGGCAGCCGCCCTCAACCCCTTCATTAACAAGTCCTTTGACAAGTGCCGCGCGTTCTTTCACGCACTGAAGGGAAAGAGGCGGTGAAGCTTTGATTGGATGCTAGATTGTGACGTAGCACTAGCCGAACTCAAAGAATATCTAAGCTCGGCATCATTAATGGTAAAGCCTAAAGAGTTCGAGACGCTCTATCTTTACCTAACCGTTTCTGCCCACGCGGTTAGTTCAGCATTGGTCTGACGAAATGGAGCAGAAGACATGCCTGTCTACTTCACCAGCAAAACACTCCTACCAGTGCAAACGCGCTACCTCCCCTTGGAGAAGTTAGCGCTTGCTCTCACTACAAGAAAATCGAGATCTCCCAACGGTTTAGCTAGCAACGGTTCAAAAAACCGCTGGTATAGACGGTGTGTAACAACGGGTTTTAAACCGTTACTAGAAACAGGACTATAGCAACGGTTTTCATGCAACCGTTACTAGATTATAAGACTATAGCAACGGTTTTCCATAACCGTTACTAAAAACCGGCCTCTAGCAACGGTTTTCCATAACCGTTACTAAAACCCGACCTATAGCAACGGTTTTCCATAACCGTTACTAAAAACCGGCCTATAGCAACGGTTTTCCATAACCGTTACTAAAAACCGGACTATAATCGAGACCATTGATTTTGTTTTCCTTGTTTGTTGATTAAATCATTCTCATAAAAATTTGGCTTAATCGAATCTAGAAAACTTCTTTATTGAGACAAAATTTCATTAGTAAAATAAAATTTTCTGCCCGATCAAGTATGTAACGATACCCGATTAATTTCATTTTTCGTATGAAGGATGTACTCTTTACTATGTAAAAAATAGATGGTTCTATTCGGGGAAAAAAAAAGTAGGTGTTTTTATAGAATAAACTGAGTTTAAAAACTTGGGTTAAGAATAAATCGATAAAACTCAAATGACATAAGCTAACCCAGCTGGTTTGCATAGTATAAATATTAGTAGTCCATTGATATTACACAAGTGTTGGGCTAACCCAGCTGGTTTGCACTCGCGCGCGCATGCGAGAGGTCCTGGGTTCGATTCCCAGGAGGAGCAAAACATTGTTGTGTTGCCACACGAGTGACACGTGGCGACGGAGGGGAGGTCACGTGGCTGCCATGTCATATTTTACCCCAGATTTTTAGAAAAAAAAAAAAAAAAACTTGCCTTTAGCAACGGTTACAAGCGTTGCTAAAGAAACCGTTGCTAAAAAAAAATCTATACCAACGCTTGCCAAAACCGTTGCTATAACCCTACAGCAACGGATATCTCGCGACGGTTTAACCAACGGTTCTATAACCGTTGGTATAGCCTATATTGGTCTTTAGCAACGCTTTTTTGCATCTCTAGCAACACTTTTGACCGTTGCTATTGAACGATTTTCTTGTAGTGTCTTGTCTCGTCAGCACGAAAGCTACTACCTTACTTCCAATCCCACACAATCACTGATTTGACGGAGTGCCCTCTCAGGGCTCTCTTTCGAAAGGCTGATCTCTCCAATCGTATTTCCAAGTGGGCTGTCGAACTTGTAAATTTTGACATCCGCTTCGAACCTCGGACAGCACTCAAAGGACAAGTTCTCACCGACTTCATTGCGAAACTAAGTCCCGACGATACTGAAGCGTTCAACAAACCTACCCAACCGGAATTGGTCACCGAACCCATAGAAAGCATGAACCCTTGGCTACTCTTTCAGGGAGACACTTGGCACTTTCACGTCGATGGTGCTTCAAATTGCAATGGTGCGGGTGCGGGTGTTGTCTTAGTTTCCCCTTGTGGGACACTTCATGAAAGTTTTATCAACATAGACTTCCCTGCCACCAACAACGAAGCAGAATACGAAGCCCCCCTTGCTGGCCTACATTCGACTATGTTTACATCCTAAAATACGCTACCCAATGAGAAAATTACACGTGGCATCAAATAGTGCTTTGAGCTATCAGAACATATCCCATTTGGACTTGAGATACACGAGATCATAGGGTTAATGGCGATATTATTTTAAGACTAAACAGTATTGTTTTGATGAGAAACGACAGCGTTTGAGTATCAATTGAGGGTAATTAAGACGATAATTAGATTTAACCGTTGATTACTCATTACAACCATCAAACGGTGTTCTATTCCTCGTTTTATGAGGAAATTAAGCATGGATGCAGGGAATCATTCAGAAGAGCCAGTCGTGTTACACTAACTCATGTTGCATAAAAACAGGAGTCCCACGATCTAGAAAACAAACATCAGTGGATGTGGAGAGAGAAGAATCTTGAGGAGATCAATTCAAATAACCGTTCGAAGACCCCTCGTAGCCGTATTTTGAGGAATCAGGAGCAGTTCGAGCAAGAACGTGGGTATCAGCGGACGTGGAGTTCAAAGGCAGGCTCGGCGTCTATAAATAGAAGAAGAAGTTGAAGAGAGAGGCCCCCGACAAAAAATCTTATCATCTGACAACTCATACATAATATGATTGCTCAAAGATCTATCATAGTTTAGGACTTAGTTTAGTTTAATTTGTAAGTTGAAGGCTAGTTTGCATGTAAGACTACTTTTGATTAAATTCAAGTTTCTTATTTCTTTCAGTCTTTTTCTTACCAAAGAATAGTCATTTATAAGCCCTCTTTCGATTAAATTCTGTGTGTTTATATTCTGTATTTTTCTTCATAGAGTCTCAAGAGTGTTTGTATACAAACTTTCCTTCGATTAAATTCAGATTTGTTTGTGTTCAATCATCTTTTTTGACTTGGAAGGGTCAATTCTTTGTTTGGTTGACACTTTAAGGAAAAATCCTCTTAGTTGAGGTAATCGAACGGATAACACAGTTGCCTGATTTAATTTAGTTATTTCAAATCAAGTTGAAAGGAATAATTTCTTTTCTGAAGTTAATTCTTTTCTGGCATGCCCGCACACAATCATTTGCCATTTGATTGAGCTAATTCAGCCCAAACAATTTTTGGCACGCCCAATGGGACTCGAAAGTGTCGAAATGCCAAGGCTTAGAAAACAAATAGGGACACCCATTGGTGTTCTGGAGCCAGAAGAACAAGCTGTGCCAGAATAGGCTGCAGAACCAGGTACGCCTATCAACCTAGGTTTTCAGCAATTGGCCATAGGGATGGAAGAGCCTCTGTAGGAGGAGCCTTCTTATGAGATGCCTCCTTATCAAATGCCTCCAAATTTCCAAGAGGGACAGGCTAGTGGTAAAGACCACGATAAGGAGGAAATGTTTAGAGAAATGATGATAGCTTTTAGAGAAATGGCTCAAACTCAAAGAGCTATGATCAAAAGTATAAAAAATAGGCTGCCTAATCCAGAGTTAGCAAAAAACAGTCCAGCGAATATTGGACTAAATAGTCAGGCTAACTCAAGCACTCACCAAAGTCCCTTCGAAGGAAGGCTTGGAGAGGATGTAGGACAGGGTAAGGTGAAATCTAGACTAGGAAAAGAGAAAATGCACCCTGAAGAAATACCACAATCTTGGTATGAGCCAGTGAAACCAACAAAGCCATTGGAGATTCCAAAGCAGTCTCATGGAATTACTATTGGAGTCCCAAGAAATGCTGGGAACAGGCAAAGTGTCAATCCCCTCTTCGAACCTACGCCGAGGAGATGGGAGGATGACGTAGAGTTGGAGAAAGGGTATAGACCAGAGAGAAGGGATATTAATCCACAAGACTCTCATCAAGAGTTGCCAGCTGCTAGGAATCCCTTCCCAACCTCTCGTGAGAAAAATCCTAGGTACACACAGGCCCAGATTGCGCCCGAGAGGATGCAGCAGCCACCATATGGGAGGCTCCCCAGGGAAGACCAAGGGGATTTTAACACTCATAATGGGGTCTATGAAGATGATTTGGTAGGGCAAGATCAGCCTGTAGTAAATCAAGGGCAGGACCTCCTCGTAGATAACCCAATGTTAAGAGACCAAGTTATGGGTCTCATACAAGAAGTTTGTGGACCTTGAATTCGGGGGGTACAACCTCAGATCTATAGAAAACCATACCCAGAATGGATAGACACAACATTTTAAATTCCTAGAGAATTTAAAATCCCAGACTTTACTTTGTTTTATGGGGATGGGAGACAGTCTTCTGTAGAACACATTGCCAGATTTTCTGCCCAATGTAAAAACTTGGCTCAAAATGGCTTCATGAAGTTGAAGCTATTCCCAAATTCTTTGTCTGGGCCAGCTTTTGCTTGGTATACTAATTTACCACCAGGATCAATAACCAATTGGTTTCAAATGGAAGAGGTGTTTCATGCACAATTCTTTCATGCAGAACCTAAAGTCTCTATGGTAGACTTGGCAAGGTTAAGGCAGAAACCAGATGAAAAGGTAGCGGATTTCATATCTAGGTTCAAAAGGGCCAGAACCAAGTGCAAACTCCATCTGCCAGAGGTAGAATTTGTGAGGTTAGCACAAGATGGGTTGGAAAGGGAACTTCGACAGAGGTTCGATTCCACTGAGTTTACAGACTTTGCAGATCTAACTTACAAAGTCACTAGATATGAATCATTGTTGGAAGAAGACACGGATAGACATAATTCTTCTTACTCTACATATTACAGAGATCCCAACTATGAAATAGATGCTGCAGAAATCATAGAGCATGATCCTTGTGTCTGTGAGCCTTTAGTCCAGAAAAACGTTACCATAGGACATAAATTTAAGCAGAAGGAAATCATTAAAGTTTATTCTTTTGATGTAACAAAGGTTGAAGAAATCTTTGATTATCTATTAAGGAAGAAGATCATTCAACCAAATCTTGCAATGTTTTTCGTGACAGAATCCAGGAACAAATCAAGAAAGGAAGGATCAAGTTCCCTGAAAAGGCTATGGGAATGGATGTCACACCTTTTCCAAAGATTGAAGAAGTGAACACTAACGTGCCAACTTCATTGGCTCGAACTGTCAAGAAATACTGGCAAGACAAGGAAGCACCAGTGAATATGACTTCGGTCCAGCCTGCGAGGTGGAAGCCATATGCCAGTAGGGAAAACCATTACAGGCCAACCAATGTTGGTTTTCCTTCACAAGGCTTCTCAGGAACAAGTCATCTGCCCATGCTCGAAGCCTCATTCTTGGAGTGCTTATGTATGGGATACAGAGCCAACTATTTGGTTTTTAGGGGTCTGGATAGAAAAGGAGTTAGCTTGTTCCCTAAAGACCAGGGGATGAAACGAATTGCTCCAACACCAGCAAAACCAAATGAGAGTAAGCCTTGGTTGGCTTTGAAGAGGGATATGCCTTCAAATACAGTCCCTTACGCTCAGAAAAGGGAAGCGCCTCCTCCAAAGAAGGCCAATATTGGCCAGACTTCAGAGACACAAGAAGAAGCCAAGCAAGACGAGTTTACTTTGGTAAAGGGCATCCCTGATTGGTTTTTGAAGCAGGTCAAACTTCATTTGTTCCAAGGGTATAAGAATCCGGCCAAGGGTGGAAACAAGACCTTTAAACCACCAAATTCAAGCTCTGGGAATTGGGTGTTGATAAGGGATCCCAAGTCCAAGATACCACAGATGGTTCCCTTGTTCTCGAGAACACAGAAAAGGAAGCTCCAGAGGAAGTACTCGCTTTTTCAATTAGGAGAATCCTCAATTGGGGAAGAGTCTTGAAGGGGAGCAAGGCCTAATCTGAGGTTCAACAGGGCTCAAAGGGATCCAGAAGAGTTTCGAATCCAGTATCGAGAGGGAGAGACTTTGCAGAAAGTAGCTTCAGCGATGCTTGAAGAAGACTTCGATGTACCCTCCCCCAACTCATTGGCTAGCTACCAGTCCGGATTGCTAGAAGCCAAGTTGGTGGAACAAGAAGGGATAGAAGGAAGCTCTTCTCCCATGGAAGTATCAGCACATGAGGTTGAATCCAAGGGAGAGGTGAAAGAAAAGGCTGCTAAACCAGCCAAGGAAGCGGCGAGCATCCAATTTGGAAGCCAGCCAGAGGTTCAAGTTAACATGGTTTATCCATGTTCGATGGACTTCTTCAACAATGGCCAAGTATCCAAAGGTCAAAGTAATGCTCGGTTGAACTTGGGCAAATCAAACACCTCTGAAGATACACGTAGCGATGAGGAGCTGAATATCATATGCAATGATTGTGATCTGGAGGAAGTGGCCCAGATCGAGATGGATGAATCTGGTATGTGAAATTGAACAGAATCAGGAGAGTTTGGAGGTAAGCCAAAAAAAGTGCTTGTTTTGTACCAGATTCTATGTCTAACATTGAATACCCATTGTTAATAGATTTAAATTATGTCGAGCTTCATATCCATTTAAATTACCTACCAATGCTATGCGACAACATTTACGTCCACTATATATTACTGCACACTTTGATGGAATCCCACTTAATAGAATGTTGGTGAATAATGGGGCTGCAGTGAATATTTTGCCTTTCTAAACCCTGAAAAAGTTAGGAAAAGGAAAAGCAAAATTGATTCCAACCAGCACGTCCATTGTAGGATTCACAGGGGAGAGCCAACATGCCAGGGGTATAATCTCCATTAGATTGGCAGTAGGCGGAATAGAAACAGACACTGCTTTCTTTGTGGTGGACACATATGCTAAATATAATGCTTTATTAGGAAGAGATTGGATTCATGTTAATGGATGTATTCCTTCTTCCCTGCACCAGGAATTAATGATTATTAAGTATGATAAAGGCAAAGAAGTGGGTGTTGAAGGAGTCAAAGCTGATCCACATCCATTTAGTGCCACAGCAAATTTTGCTGAAACAGAAATGTTACAAGTTAGATGTAGTTCCTTTAAGTGAACTTCTCCAGGCTGCCACCTACCCAACCAACGAGATGGAATTGGGAGAATTGGCGGAGCTGAAGTTGAAGCTGAAACAAGCTGTTGATTATGAATCAGACACCCCAAAAGATGATGCTGCTTGGATGTAAATCCAAGAGAGAGGTGGAAGAAGAGGCCAACTCATTGGCTTTAGTAAGATATGTTGCTTTGAGGATCGAGCAGAAGATTCAAGAGGACAACATGTGGGAAGACGTTCTACAGGATAATAAGCCTCATAGAGAGGAAAACCAGCTAGCGTCTCAAAAGCAATTTGAAGCCCAAGATCTTTTGGAGGAAGTAAAATTGGGAGATGAGGAAGATCCTAATCCAGTGTTTATTAACAAACAGCTTGAATCAGACACAAAAGCCAAGTTAATAGCACTACTGAAAGCAAATAGAGAATGTTTTGCCTGGAGTTACAAGGAACTGCTTGGATTGGACAGGAAATTGGTGGAGAATAGGTTACCTATCAAGCCACAATTCAAACCTGTGAAACAACTAACCAGGAAGATAAGTCCAGAAACTATTGCAGGAGTCAGAAAGAGATGTAGAGAGTTCTAGATCCGGGTTTCATTAGAACAACCAGGTATGTCGAATGGCTATCTAATGTAGTTCCAGTCCCTAAAAAGAATGGAAGTATTAGGATCTGTGTTGATTTTCGAAATCTAAATACTGCAATTCCTAAGAATGAATATCCTATGCCTAATGTGGACATGCTTGTGGACAGTTCGGCTGGACACAAGATGTTATCCATCCTAGATGGGCATTCAGGATATAACCAAATCTGCATAGCAGAGGAGGTTGTACACAAGACAGCATTTGCTTGCCCTAGCAATATTGGCATTTTTGAATGGGTCAAGATGCCATTTGGCTTAAAAAATGCTGGTGCTACGTACCAAAGAGCTATGAATACCATTTTTCATGATTTGGTGGGAGGTTTTCTAGAATGTTACATAGATGATATCATCGTGAAGTCAGATTCTGATGATGATCATTTGCAACATCTGGAAAAGACATTTCAACAATTAAAACGCTACCAACTGAAATTAAATCCAGAAAAATGTGCTTTTGGAGTATCAGCTAGTAAATTTCTGGGTTATTTAGTCCACAAGAAGGGGATACAGGTTGATAAGAACAAAGCAAGGGCTATTATTGAAGCCAAACCACCTTCGAACAAGAAGGAATTGCAAAGGTTTCTTGGTCAATTAAATTTCCTTCGTAGATTTATATCCAATACTGCCGGAAAGACTAAAATCTTCTCTTCTTTGTTGAAATTAAAGGAGGGAGAAGAATTCAAGTGGTCGAGAGAGCATGATGATGCCTTCGAAGCCATCAAGAACTACCTAGCCAATCCACCAGTGTTGATGCCTCCTATTGAAAGGAAACCAGTGAAGCTGTACTTGGCAGTGACTCACGACTCAATAGGAGCATTGTTAGCCTAAGACAATGAGGAGGGCAAGGAAAGTGCAGTCTATTATCTTAGTAGATTTTTAAATTCTTGTGAATGTAAGTACGCTGCAGTAGAAAAACTATGTTTAGCTTTATTTTATGCTTCCAAGAAACTCAGGCATTATATGTTGCCTAGAGTGACTTATGTTATTTCTCAAACTGATGTAATTAAGCACATGCTTTTGAAGCCAGTGCTTAGTGGGAAGATTGGGAAATGGATAGTATCTTTGATTGAGTTTTGTCTTGAGTATAGACCTTAAAAATCAGTAAAGGGACAGGCATTGGCCAATTTTTTGGCTGATAACCCTAGTGAAATCGACGTGCTTGAAACTCTGGGAGCCATCATGGCTGATATCAAACCATGGAAGTTATGGTTTGATGGGTCAAAAACTGCTCAGATGGCTAGAGTGGGCATAATTTTGGAATCGCCTCAAAGTCTGAAAACCAAATATGGATTTCGACTCAATGAGGGACAGTGTTCGAATAATCAAGCAGAATACGAAGCTTTAATCATAGGATTAGAGATCTTACTCAGATTAAGAGTTAACGCTGCTGAAATCTTCGGAGATTCTCAGTTGGTAATTAATCAGCTAAATGGACAATTTCGATGTACCAGTCCAGCTTTAGTAATTTACTACCAACATGCTAAGTGGCTGATTGATCAATTTTTTATGATTTCTCTGACTTACGTCCCTAGGTTCTTCAATGAAGAAGCCGATGAGATAGCTCAGAAAGCATCAGGTTATAAAGTTTTGTCAGAGAATGAAAAAGAGTTTTGTCAATTAACTCTAAGGAAATCTCTACCTATGTTGAGCACTAGGTTGGCTTATTTCGAATTGGAAATGGGTCTGCCTCCTAATCAGAATGAGGATTGGAGGCAAGTATTAATTGATTATCTAACCAAACCGTATGCTATGTCAGACAAAGCAACTAGGTTGAAAGCACTAAACTACATTATGTATAATAATGAGTTATTCAAAAGAGGTATGGATGGCCTCCTCTTAAAATGCCTGAACAAGGTAAATGCCTTTAGAGTAATGGCTGAGGTTCATGAAGGAATTTGTGGAGCACATCAAGCTGGCATAAAAATGAGATGGTTGATAAGGAGATATGGGTATTATTGGCCCTCTATCCTTAAGGACTGCATAGATTATGCCAAGGGATGTCAAGCATGCCAACGAACAGGGCCACTTTAACATTTACCAGTCACAGACTTACAATATGTTATAAAACCATGGCCTTTTAGAGGATGAGGTATGGACATGATTGGGATGATTTATCCCCCTTTGTCAAAAAAACACAAGTTCATTTTAGTAGCTACTGATTATTTCACTAAGTGGGTGGAGGCTCAACCTTATGAGGAAGTCAATCAAACTCATGTTATTGATTTCATAAAAGGGATCATGTATAGATTTGGAAGCCCTCAAACAATAACAGTGGATAACGGTTCAATATTCGAAGGGAAGTTGGTTAAAACTTTTGCCAATAACCATGGAATTTCCTTGATATATACTAGCACATACTATGCCCAGTCAAATGGCCAAGCAGAATCAACCAACAAGATTATCAAAAAGAATCCAAAGAATGGTGGATAAAAACCCAGAAACTTGGCATCGGTTGTTATTGGACACATTATGGGCTTATAGGAATACAAAAAGAACTAGCACGGGTACTACTCCATTTGCTTTAACTTATGGGCACGATGTAGTTTTACCTATGGAAATTACTGTGAAATCTCTAAGGGTGGCAGCCCAAAATGACTTGGACACCCAATCATATCATCAAGCCATGCATATGGAACTTGAGGATATTGACGAAGCCAGAGTAAAGGCTCTAAATCAAATCATGCTACAAAAAGCAAGAGTGGCTAGGAGTTACAACAAATGAGTAGCCCTTCGAAGCTTTGATGAGGGTGACCTTGTATGGAAAGTTATTTTACCCATCAGAGATTGAAGAGTCAGGATGGATGGATTAGGGAAATGGGCTCCAACATGGAGTGGACCTTTTCAAATCCATAGGGTCTTGAAAGGGGGAGCCTATCATTTAAGGAATTTAAATGGTTATGTCCATCGAAGGAAGATAAACGGGAGACATTTAAAGTCTTATGTCCCTTCCATATGGGAGTCATTTCATAGAAGACAGCTGTCTTCGAAGAAATGAACCTTGCTCGGAGGTTAGCTCTTCTCCAGACTTCTATCTTACTGTAGCCATTGGCGTTTTATCTGCCATGGTGTTCGAAAGACAAGTGGAAAGAGAGGTAATTAGGTGTCTAGATTCCCAATAGGTTGTTGATTATTCAGAAAACCAAGGGATATGCATTGAGAGTTAGTTACCCTTGCCAATTAGACGTCTCAAGGGGATAAGGTGTGGGAAATTGGAAAACCTTTTCTCACTGAATCAATCGTTGAACAATCTGAGTAGAATTCTAGTATTACTGGGAATGTACCTAAGAGATTTGAGTGCCAGAGTAGCGAGAAGGAAATTTTTCGTTCGTGGCTGCCTGTTCGATTTTGGCTCATAGTTGCTTGGAAATGATTGTTAGCACAGTTATGGTAATTAAGTCGCAAACCCTGGTGACAAAAGTTTTTTATTATTAATAGGGCACCCTAGCGGGTGCCATTACAAAATAAAACCCAAGGGGGTTTTAAAGAAAAAAACAGACCCAAGTAGACCTGAAAAAGGGAAAAAAAAAGAAAAAAACAGGCCAACCCATGGCCTAGAAACCAAAATAAGGGTTTGTTATGACCTTTATAGTCCCAAAGGCGAGTCTCTATGGAGACCCACCCTCCGGAGGACTTTTGGCCTCATGAGCTGTAAGGACGCCCATGAGATCGTCCCAGGTCTCGGCCAAACATAGACGTGAAGACGTCTCCACGTCCACCAACTGAGCTCGGAGCTGACAGATCTCGCTTCGAAGGGCTCGAAGCTCGGCTTGCTGGTCCTTCTTGAGCTCGTCTATGAGTTTTGCCATTCTTCTGGCAAACTCCTCCATGAGATCAACAGGCTGAGGAGCTTGGGGGTTGTCAGCCATGTTAGAACTAGGAAGCAGTAGTAAGGGGAATAAAGGAAAGAGATGGGTTGAATAATTGACAGCTTTGGTTGTTTATTCATAATCCCAGGAGCGTCAGGATATTCCCCTATAATTATTACGGGTATTAAATAGAAGGCAGGCGTAAAGCTCTCGAAGAACGAAACGTCTAAGAGAGATAGCCGCCATCAGTCATAACAATAAGTGATATAGCTAATGAGGAGACTGTTAGGGATCCTCTGAAAATGAGCTGTACATAAAATCCAAAGCTGTACATAAAATCCAAAGTTATCATATCTCAAAGCGTTTGTTTAGTCTTTTAGGACTATTCACTAAACGTATTTTCTATATTGAAGGGTTTTTTTTCTTTCTTCAAAGTGATGAGTCTGTGATAAAGAGATGCCAATAGATGCAACAGAATGAAAATAACAGCGGAAAGACTACTTTTTAGGAAAATTTCCATTTGTTATAACTAATCACAAACTCATTTGATATTAATTGGTTTCAGAACATACGGGCTTCGAAACCAACAATAAATCCATATTTGACCTAGTGGTCATGTTATGAAGCTAGATGGGGATACAACAATAAGAATTCTTCTCTGTTCATTACATTCATAAGGAAAATTGCATTCAACGTGCCCATCTAGAAAAAAAAAAAAACCTAATTAAGCATAGAAGTATTCGAGATGTGGATCTTTTGGGATCCATCAACTGAGATACAAAAACTTGATCTAAGCTCCATTGGTAGGTAGATGTACTCCGAGACCATCTCGTTAGTTTCTTTGGTCTTCGAAGTCATAGCTTGACGTGAATACGTCATGAGGGCTGATGTGTCTATACCTAGGAGCCGTAGCCCAAGAAGGAGGCATCATGAGAGCTGATGTGGCTATATTTCGAAGCCGTGCTTCATAGACTCTGGAGGGCGTATCATGGCATTCACTTTTCTATGTTGAGTTCCGGAATCTTTGAACTCTGGAGGATGCAAAAGATCAAAAGGAGTGGTGAGTTTCCCCTCTCAAAGCCCCTATTTATATTGGTAAACGGGGAGGTGGTCATTTAATGCTTTTAGGGGAAGTAGATGAGAGGTCTTATCGAGTTTTCCCGAATTAATGCATTGATACCTATCCAGTAATGCATTGATACCTATCCAGTAATTAGACTGAAATGTTACTGTACGAGGATTGAGCATAAAAAACAAAAAAAATATATTACAAGTGCGGAGTAATTATATGACCCATATTGGACATCATTTCTTGAAGGGAATGAATATTAGTGTCTAATAGTGAAGCCTGAACAGCTTTTTTCTGCTGCACGGCTCGAAGCGAATGAATGAGCTATGGCAATGTTAGTTCACCCTTCAAAGTTTCATCTTAAAGTGATTGGGATTCAGTAGCAACTTTGTAAATCTCATCCTTGACCCTTTGCAGTTCTTCTTCTAGCCATGTTTTTCTCCTGTTGAGTTCTGCAACCTTGTCCTTTCGAGCCTGATGCAGTGAAAGCTGAGAGGCAATCTTAGAGGCTGTAGCTTCTATTTTTTCCACTTTCAGAGTGGTTTCTCTAAAGCCTTCGGATAAGAATTGGTTGTGAGCAACCAATTCACCGAATTGATTGAGGTTTTCTTGAAGAATGGAGCTAATGGATGGAGGAAGCTCGTTCGAGAGAAGCAAAGCTCGGTAACACACTTCGAAATGATGAAAGAAACCATGTTCGAGGAGAGCAAGGAGCCCTAGGCAATGTAAAGCTTTTAAGTGATGTTTTAGCATCAGAACCTCGTCTCCTGTGGGAACATGTTTAATTCTGAAAGATGGAGAACTGGGAAGTGTGGATGAATTCAGAAGTTGCTTGAGACTTTCCAGTGGGTTAGAAGAAATGGGAGAAATGGGGTCAGCAATTCTATCACAAAATAATCCCAACTGGTATTTGTAAAATGATACATCAAAGGCCACTATGGGAAGGTCAATCGAAGGGGAAGAAGGTTCATCAGGAGGTGTTAATGAACTAAGTTCCAAAGATGGAATTACTTCCATGTCAATAGCAGTGTTATCCACCTGAAGCACAATAGGAAGTAGGGATAAATAAAACAAGCAGTAGAGACACTTAAGAAGGTGTTTTGACTGAAAAACTACCTGATCCTTCGAAGACATAGGAGTATTAGGGCCTCGCTTCTCGAAGCAGATTGGCAAAATAGGAGTGGAGGAACATGAAGAAGAACCCTGTTCCAAAACTTGTAAGGGATATGGAAGGGGACCTTTCCTTCGAACTCCCAATGGCTCAGCAACCTTCAACTGGCTGGCCATAATACTCCTAGATGCAGGCAGTTCAACAGAAATTGGGAATTCTTGCAAGCATCCAATGCAAGTGATAGGTTTAATGTAGCCATTAATGAATAATAAGCACTGAGAGATCCATTCTTACCTAGAAAGGAGTAGGTGGGATGGATTCAGCAAGAGATAACAGCAAACTCGTTATGTCAAGACTCCTTTTGGTAGAGTCTTGATGAGTATAGGTCCCTCTAGCAGGCCTGGTTTCTGGAGCTTCTTGGTGT
The DNA here is from genome assembly GCA_025413875.1 of Rhododendron molle. NCBI lineage: Eukaryota > Viridiplantae > Streptophyta > Magnoliopsida > Ericales > Ericaceae > Rhododendron > Rhododendron molle. Next base: position 29,271,002 of record CM046397.1, read on the forward strand.
GCAATGATGGACAAAGTGGATGATGATCTTTGGAGCTATTGATCAGGGAAGATAAGATCATCCAATGTCCGTTGCTTCCTGACAGCCTTTTCTTTTCTTTCATAGAAAAGGGCCTTCGATGTCTCTTTTGCTTTTCCTAGACAAATTAGGTGTTAGGTCAGTAAAAGCCTTCTTGGGGGTTTTTATTGTCAGGTTGAAAGAAAGGAATTTACCTCTGGAGACCAAGACCTCCATATCAGTCTCAGTTTCCTCATCACTAGAGGAAGGGGTGAGTTTGAGCTGTCTAGCGGCTCTAGCTCTTTTTGGGGCTACAAAACAAGAAATATACAATGCATGGTTTCTGTAAACAAGGGGACACAAAGATGAAAGACAATTGTTTAGGAGAAACAGACCTGGAGGTTTGCTCGAAGACTTAAGGTAATGCTTAGTGGGGATGATTTTCTCGGGCTGAGAAATCGTTTTGCTCCTCTTCGAAGCCAGTTGAGGGGAGAGAGCAGTACCTTCAGATGTTGTTTACCATTAGAAGTGTTTCTTGGAAACAGGGATAAAGATAGTTGAAAGAGATACCTCTTTTCTGGGAGACTCTTGAGGACTGTCTCCTTGAAGGAAGGGAAGGGATAATCATCGCTATGGGAGAAGCTTCGATAGGGACTGCCTGTTGGTCAACTTCACCTTCAGGAGTGTCTTCGATGCCTCCAGCCATTCCAAACCCACCGTCCGAGGAGAAGGAGGACGAGTCATCATGGTTTTTATGCCCAAATTCAGACTTCTTAAACTCTATATGTTCAAGGAATTTCTTAAAGGGGGGCATCCCAGAAGAAAGGAGCAATTGGTGTGCCACCAATAATCGAATTCGGGAGTGGTAGGCACCGCTGGTTCTTGGAAGTCTTGAACAATGGTTCATCCTAACAGATCCCTGGATTGGGTGAACCATGTTCTAAAGTGCTCAATGGAAATGCATGAGCGCTCAGACATTGAAATATTGGCAGAACCGCAATAGGGGATGGGTATGCCTTGAACCAAATCAAGCTGCCTAGCAAATTGAGCAGGGCAGTATACCTCCGCATGTGCCACAGACTTAGAAGGGTTCGATGAGGAGATAAAGATCTCTCTGCCTGTAAGGATGTTGCTCCATGCCTGAAGGGCTCGAGAAGATTTGCCTTGCTTATCTGTCAAAATGTCAAAGACCCATGATGGTCCAATTAGAGCTAAAAAAGGACTGGGCAATTCTCTGTCGGAAGCAAGTCCAGAAAAGAAATAGAGGTAGTACACCAAAGTATGAGTGTCACTAGCCACTGGTTGAATGTAGTTGTCACCATGAACATTGGGTACTTCAGGGGTACCAACAGGTGACACAGGTGTCTTGAAAGGGCCTAACTCAGGAAAGTAGGCGTGAAGCCATAGCTGTGCAAACCATTGGGAGCCTCCTTGAGAGTAGTTTAGGCCTTTCTGGTAGAAATCAGAGCCAACTTTGTACACATGGCCCAGAAAGTAAGATGCAAAATCAAATTCTTCACCCCTAGACAGTGCTAGGGCCAGCGGTATGAATTAACTCATTACTCTTTTCCCAGAATGGCAAAAAATGTGTTTTCATAGGGTATAGAGTATATAAGCAAAAAACTCCGTCTCAGATACCTCTCCAGTCAATTTCTTTTCCCTGAAGTAGAAGTGGGAAAAGGCCCCATTTGTAGCGGTGAAACGAGTGAACCCCTCAGGGGGAGTGTATTCTTTGGTGCGGTCGAATTGGGAGCCATAAGGTATAAGTCCCAACATTTGGGTAACATCCAAGACGGTAGGCGCCATCATACCACAGTTGAATTTAAAGAAGTTAAAAGAAAGGTCCCAAAAGGCTAGGGCAGCCTGGATTAGGGGTGGATTTTAAGGAATACCCCTTCGAAGAAGGGTAATGATGTTCTTCAAACCCACTTTTTCGAGATCGTCTGACTTTTCGGCCAGCATTCGCGTAGTCCAAATTTTCCAGTCTTTATCGAGGGTCGGCCAGCAAGGAAAGGATTTCCTTGGGAAATTTTGCCAGTTCGTGGCCGAACAAGCTCGAATGTCAGCATCCCCTAATCGAGGGTAATAGAGAGAGAGGGAAGCAGGAATTTCCCTTACGAATTGAGAGCCCAAAATAAATGTACCTTTTTCTTTAGGATTTGGGATGAAAACTCGATCGTCGAAACAGGAATCTTCAGTTGATCCCTGAGCTTTCTTTTTGATGAACCGCCTCAGAGCAAGCGAATGAGTTGGGTGTTCCATGGGTGGTTGGCTAGACAAAGCCATCGATTCAGTCTGGTTCAACGGTTTCACAAAGAAGTGAGAGAAGGGTTCAGTTCTAGGGAATTCAAAATGTGCTAAGCGTAGGGGGTAATTTTGAATCATTTTTGCTTTTATACCTCCATAGTTGGGCCAGGCCTTTATTGAGCCCAAGTCATCGAATGGCTCGTTCTAAGTTCACTATTATTGTGACCCATAATTAGAAGTAACTTGGGGCCAAGTGCACATTAATATAAAAGGGAAATTTCATTGAAGCTGCTAGGATTACATAAATGAAATTTGCATATTTACAAAAAAAAAAAAAAAGCAAAAGGAAAATGCTAGTTCCTACTGGCAGTAAGCAACAAGACAAATTAGGCCTTCGAAGGGCCTAAGTGCTAAGCAGCATCTTTCTTGTTCTTGAAGTAGTGAGGGAAGGACCAATTGACGAGGCTGTGGAACTTGTTCCAAGCAAATTGGAGAAATTTCAGCTCCATTTTCCTCATGTCCTCCTTCGCATCTGACTCCATTTTTTTCTCTAAAAGAGGCCTGAAGCTGAGCACCAAGTCCTTGGCTTTCCTTTGGAGTCAAGCTTCTTTTGCGGGGCGCTTCATCTGTTTCCTCTTGAAGCACCTTTGAAGTTTCTTGTCAGCATGGGCAGGCACCACTTCGAATGACTCAGATTGGAAGCTTTGAATCTGATTGTTTAGCTTCTCAATCCTATCTTTGACCAGAGCATAGTCTTGGAGGTCTTGATCAAAGTAGTAGGCTGCAGCATTGGCTTCGAGCCATGTCCTGATCACTGGCAGGAAATCCAAAAAGCAATGAATTTGGTAGGAAACCGTGGAAGGGATGGTGCATAGGACAAGCATTTCACAAGGACATTTAAAGTTGGTTAATGGGACCTGTTCTTCTAGGATGGAGACATCCAGGAAGGAGAAAGCAACAAGAAGTTGCAAAGCTTTGCTCTTGTCAGAAGGAAAGATGGAAAAGCCGTAGTGCCACTGGAAATGGGGAGGGTTGACAGCAAGATTGGTCACCCCACTAAACCAGTTTGGTTCCTCTGGGAGAAGAGTCAGTTTGTCTGACTCTTCGAAGCTAGTAGGATAGTGTGGGGTTCTCACCTCAGCAAGCCAGAGGGCTCTCTGAGATTGGGCCATGCGTTTAAAGTCATAATAGGGGGCTGGCCCAAGATAGTTCTCCTCTTGTTTCAGATAAGGAGCAAACTTGAGGGAAGATTAGATTGACTCTAGCATTCCCATGTGAATAGTGTCACTGCTAGTCAAAGGCAGATATTGACAAATATACAGGGTTCGAAAGTGATGGAATTTGTTGGGAGTAGGGTCGGGTTGATCGAACTTGACCAGAAGAGTATCCGTACGGGTATGGGCATGTTTTTCCTCCCATGCACCCCAGTTGGACCCATTGACCGAATTCGAGCGGGTCGGAGATGATCCCCAACCCGTGGGCGAAGGGTTAGGAGTGTAGAAGGTTCGGTCAAAAAGAATCTTTCTTGCCAACAAGCGAGGGGAGTTTTGAGGAGATGTTTGAGATGAATGAGATTGGTGATCGACATTATCTAGAACAAGATTGATTTTTGGAAGAGAGTCCATAACTGTAAGGTTTCTTAGCAAAAGGGGATTCTACTTCGAAGAGGTTTAAGGGAGCAGTATGATTCGTTAAACCCTGTCGTTAATCACCATTTTTAGGAAAATTAATGCAGCTTTCTTTGAGAAGCTCAAAGGATGTGCATGGAAACAGACTCCTCCCAAGACCCCATGCATCCGTGTTTTTAGGGGACGTGGGCAGATACGTGAGCCATTAACACTTATTTAATTACCTTAAATAAGATGTTAATGCGGGGGGTGTGTTTACATCCTAAAATACGCTACCCAATGAGAAAATTACACGTGGCATCAAACAGTGCTTTGGCCCATCAAAATATATCCCATTTGGACCTGAGATATAAGGGATCATAGGGTTATTGGCGATATTATTTTAGTACTAAACGGTATCGTTTTGATGGGAAACGGCAGCGTTTGAGTATCAATTAAGGGTAATTAAGACGGTAATTAGATTTAACCGTTGATTACTCATTACAACCATCAAACGGTGTTCAATTCCTCGTTTTATGAGAAAATTAAGCATGGATGCAGGGAATCATTCAGAAGAGCCAGTTGTGTTACACTAACCCATGTTGCATAAAAACAGGAGTCCCACGATCTAGAAAACAAACATTAGCGGACGTGGAGAGAGAAGAATCCTGAGGAGATCAATTCAAATGACCGTTCGAAGATCCCTCGTAGCCGTTTTTTAAGGAATCAGGAGCAGTTCGAGCAAGAACGTGGGTATCAGCGGACTTGGAGTTCGAAGGCAGGCTCGGCGTCTATAAATAGAAGAAGAAGTTGAAGAGAGAGGCCCCTGACAAAAAATCTTATCATCTGACAACTCATACATAATATGATTGCTAAGAGATCTATCGTGGTTTAGGACTTAGTTTAATTTAATTTGTAAGTTGAAGGCTAGTTTGTATGTAAGACTACTTTTGATTAAATTCAAGTTTCTTATTTCTTTCAGTCTTTTTCTTACCAAAGAATAGTCGTTTATAAGCCCTCTTTCGATTAAATTCTGTGTGTTTATATTCTGTATTATTCTTGATAGAGTCTCAAGAGTGTTTGTATACGAACTTACCTTCGATTAAATTCAGGTTCGTTTGTGTTCAATCATCTTTTTTGACTTGGAAGGGTCAATTCTTTGTTTGGTTGACACTTAAAGGAAAAATCCTCTTAGTTGAGGTAATCGAACAGATAACACAGTTGCCTGATTTAAATTAGTTGTTTCAAATCAAGTTGAAAGAAATAATTTCTTTTCTGAAGTTAATTCTTTTATGGCACGCCCGCACACAATCATTTGCCATTTGATTGAGCTAATTCAGCCCAAACAGGCTATTGCAATGAAAGTCAATGAGCTGGCTGTTTATTGTGATTCCCAACTAATCGTCAACCAGGTGTTAGGGGACTACGAAACCCCAGGATGATGAAGTACCCAGGCATCAGCGGCCGAACTCATCAAGCAGTTCAAGAATTTAAAGATTAAACAAATCAACCGCGAACACAACGCGCACGCAGACGCCCTCGCTGGTCTTGCTTAGGCCTCCAAAGCCTCCGAGTTCCGCACCATCAACTTTGGCAGCATCGACCACCGAAGCTTTGACACAATTACAGAAATCCTGAACGTCGAACTTGGCCCCAGTTGGATGGACGAGATCGTTGAGTTCCTCAGAAACGACACGTTACCCGACGACAAGAATGAAGCCTACCGTATTCGTAATAAGGCTGCCTATCTCTGGACCCTATCTCCTCGTCGTCCACCTTACGCAAGTACCAGCGATTCTCAACGAGCTCCACTCGGACAGCTGCGGTTGCCACTCTGGCAGTCGTTCCCTCTGCCAACGTGCATTAAGTCAGGGATACTTCTGGAAGAACATGAAGAAAGATTGTGAAGAAATCGTCCGCAAATGCCAACCGTGCCAACTATTTTCCCCAATTCCAAAGCAACCTGCTCAGAACCTCCCTCCCATCACAAGTCCTTGGCCCTTTGCCCAATAGGGGCTTGATATCGTCGGAAAACTTCCAACGGCTCCTGGAGGCCTCAAGTTCCTGATCACGGCAATCGATTACTTTTCAAAATGGGTAGAAGCTGAACCTTTCGTGACAATGACCGAGGTCCACGTCCGATGATTCGTCTGGAAGAACATCATCACCAGGTTCGGCGTCCCTTACGCCATCGTCTCTGACAACGGCACCCAGTTTGTTGGTAACGGCCTCTCAAGTCTTTTGGAAGAATTCGGCATCCGATTCTTCAACTCCACCCCAGCATACCCTCAAGGGAACGGCCAAGCCGAGGCCTCAGAAAAGACTGTCTGCGCTGGGATAAAATGTCGCTTAAACTCCAAGCGTGGCAAATGGATAGAGGAGCTACCTATGGGCTACCACAACCCCGGGTCGGGTGGATCGGGGTGGGCCCGAAAAACACCGTTTTTTAATCGAGTTGAAAAATTTGAAAGAGTCGCCACCCGGATTTGAGGTTTGCCACCTGAGAAACCGTTTTGATTGAAAATGATTGATTTAAATTGAAAACCAGAGATTGTTTTGGGTTCGGGAGCCACATTACGAGGGGGGAAGGGTTTTATGGCACCCCCCTCGCCCGACACGAGATCGGTCTCTACTAAATATTTATGGGATTTTTCAAAAGGATTTTATTTCATCAAACAGTTAGCATGTATTTGCAGATATATCAAGTACAGAGGAGTGCATGCATGTGCATGTGTACAGTGAATGGGAAATGGTAATGAAATGTGAAATGCTGGAAACTGGAAAATCCTGTCACTAATCTACTCTCGAGCGCTCGGAAGCACTCTCGAGCGCTTGGGAGTGTTGCATATCCAACCTGCAAATTATGTTAGTGCAACAAAATACAACAAAATATGATACTGAAAATATAAACTAGAGTATCATTGATCATGTCACAGGCTCAACAGACGACTTGGCAGAATGGGATCAGACCCCACTCTGCCAGGCCATGCACTCCCTACCTTTCTGAAAGGCAGTTCAACAGTCGTAAGAGCTGAAAGGGACGCATGCATGGACATGCAAAAGACAGTATGAGAGTAAGACTGTAAGAAGAGTGGACTGAGTTTGCATGCAAACACTCTCGAGCGCTCCAAAGTGATCTCGAGCGCTCGGGAGTGGCTTACATCCCAGGACTGATTTTAACCAAATAATGCCCGCATTGTAGTGTGTTAGTACACTGGATCTTTTGTTTTTGAAATAAGAACCGAGTTTCTCTTCTTAGATCTTTGATCAAACTCTTTTGCATGGCCTTAAATGAAAATCGTTTTCTTTATTTTTCTTTGAAAAGGGGAGGTCATTTGTGCTAGCATACCTCAAAAAGGGGGGGGGGGGGGGGTTAAAAAAAGTCTCAGAACACATCCTGCCACCCATGCATGTCCATTTAAATGCTTAAAAGAAGGAAAACAGTAATGGAGCCACTCTCGAGCGCTCTAGAATAGTCTCGAGCGCTCGAGAATGCTTCCAGTAAACCTTACACAGAAAACACATTTGCACCCTTTTGCTCTTGCTCTTACACTAAAGTCTCTCAACCCAAGCTCAGCATTGAAGGCTGAGAGGGCTAAGGGACTTCCCTCAGAAAGGAAAACAGCCCTGACTTTGTTTATGTTTGACACTAAAGTAGAGAACTTCTACCTTCGGTTGAGGAATTTGCTTCTGGAAAGGCTCTAGAAGGTGAAAGAAAGAAAGGTCAGGAAGATCAGAACATGCAGGCCATCTGAACTTCTTGCATGTGTATGATGCCTTGGATTTTTGGATTGCTTTTCTTTTGAAAATCAAGCTTTGAGAGAGATGGGAGATGGCTTTGTTTGAATGTGTCAAAGAGGTCTTTTTAGAGAGAGAGAATTCGTCGTCCCTTGTGTGCTGAAGTCCAGCCACTATTTATATGCAAAATTTCCATCACATGCATTTGAAACTAGCATTTTTTTAAGAGAAAAACTGCTGGTCTGAGGATTTTTTGACTGAGGTTGAGTGTGGACCGAGCTTCAGCTGGCTCAAAAAGTTTGTAATGATGAATTGCATGGGTAGTGGGATGGCTTGCCACCCATTGGCCAGCATAGAAGACTCGAGCGCTCGAGAGTTTATCCAATCCCAGGTTTTGAAAATGGTTTGGAGCGCTTGGGATTGATCCAGAGCGCTTGGGACTGATTTTGATATCTTATTTTCCCTTTCAAAGTCTTCAAGAAGCAAAGTCCTGACTGGTCTAGGGCTTGTCTCGATCCAAATTCCTCATCGGGGAGCCTCCGGGCCACAAATTAAGGAAATTCGAAGTGTTCAAATTGGGGTGTCTACAGTTGCCCCTCTTTGGATGGCGCTCGACATCATGTCTGGATGCGAGTGACATTCAAAGATTAAGACAGCCCAATTCGAGCCACGTCAAACCCTTAATTTCGAACACAAATGCAAGTGAAAGTGTTTGATACATGCGGTCGCGTCCTTTCAGACTGCCTACGTACCCTTCCCTGCAGGGATCAGACCAGCGTAGTTCTTTGGGGCAAGTGCAAACACGTGTGATGCATGCACGAGAAAGATTGACAAGATCTTGACAAGGTAAATATGCAAAAGGGGTCCACCTGTTACTCTGTTTGGCGAACGAAAAATGCAAGCACGCGTAATGCATGCATGAAAAAGAATTGACGTGAGTTTGATAAGGCAAGTGCACGAAGGGCCCACCTGTTGCTCTGTTTGGCAGACGGAGAATGCAGGCACGTGTGATGCATGCACGAGAAACAATTGACACAATTTTGATAAAATGCACAAAAGGGTCCACGTGTTGCTCTGTTTGGTGGACGAAAAATGCAAGCACGTGTGATGCATGCATGGGAAATGATTGGCACGACTTTGATGAGATAATTGTAAAAGATCCACCTGTTGCTCTGTTTGGTGGATGAAAAATGCAAGCACGTGTGATGCATGCATAAGAAATGATTGACACGGAGAGTCCACCTGTTGCTCTGTTTGGCGGATGAAACCAGGATGAAGTAGCACCTGTAGGATGAGGATACCTGCCAGTATGTTGAAATTAGCATAAATAGACAAATTCCGATTGTCTATTAAGTAAAATACCAAATCACGGGACGCGAGCCCAAAATCACGTCATTGACGAAGGCTCGCTTCTCGCAGTCTCGTTCGACACGATTGAAGCCAGGACTGAGATTGATTTTGTAAAACAAAAGGGAAGCCAAGAAAATTCGAAGGCGGGATGCGCACTGGGCGCTGGAAGTTAGGCACGAGGGCCTAAGGCAGATCCCAGCGCTCAGAACCACTCCCAAGCGCTCGGGAGTGGTCTCGAGCGCTCGAGACCACGGCTGGGCCCACTGCCCTATTCATCTTCTTCGACTGATTTGGGGTCCAAAATCCATATCTCGAGCGCTGCAGAACCAGAGCTCCGTACACTTTCCATTTTCGTACAATTCCTCAATCTCTCTCAGGCGAACACTCTCTCTCTCACTCAACTGATCTCTCTCTACTCCCTCCATCTCAAGCTCTTTCACTCTCTCAACATGGACCAAGCTCGAGATCTCGAGATCTCCTCGATCTTCCAGTGGGCCATCGTTTGCCAGGAAGTGCGAATCAAAAGGAAGAAGAAGGCTTGGGGAGCGGAGGAACCGAGGATGACTAGTGGTGGCGACGAGGGAATGCTCAGCCGCGAGGAGGCGGCGGTTGTGGAGACCGCGGCGGCGATGGAGGTGGACAGCAGCAGTGCTGTCACACCAGCTCAGGAGGGGCACGTTGGCGAGGGTCTGGTTGCGGTGGTCGCGGCTGGTGAGGTCCAGGAGGCGAGGGGAGGTAATGGCGGAGACGTGGTGGCGGTAGAGGGTGTGGCGAGGATGGAGGAGATGAGGGATAACGCTGGTGGAGGTGATGAGGGGCTGCCCAATGGCGAGGAGGCGGCGGCTGTGGCGGCTGCGACGGTGACTGAGGAGAGTAGCGGCAGCACTGCCACGCCAGCCCAAGAGGGGGTCGCTGGTGAGGGTCTGGTTACAGAGGTCGAGGCCGACAGGGGTACAGGGGCAGTGGAGAGTACTAGCAAAGATGTGGCGGCGAGGGGAAATGCGAGTGAAAGCGAGTTAGTGCGAGGAGACGGTGACGAGCTGGCCACGGGCGGCGGGAACTCTTTAGGTGGTGAGATGGGGGTTTCAGGTAGCGGAGGAGGTGTTACGGGTGCTCCACATACTCCTACGGTGGAGGATCTGCTTGTGGCCACGGAGCGGGCCGGTGATGAGGTGGTGATAGGCGGGCGCGTTGTCGCGACGCCGGTACTGAGGGCGACGGCTGCTGAGCCGAGGGTCGGGGACAGCGGGATCGGTGCTTCACATCCAGTCCCATTCACGGAGGGGGATTTCTTGGATAGCGCGAGGCCGCAGGATATACTGGACGCACTTGGCCTCGATGCTGGGGTGAGGGAGGTGCTGAGGGATGTGAGGATGACAGAGGATCAGGCCTCGGCGCTACTGCTAGGAGCGATGCTCAGTGGTGCGGGGACGGCGGTAGATACGGGGTCGCCAGAGATGGCTGATTTAGGGCAGGAGGAGGAGGTGGTGATCGAGGAGCGGGTTACTGCTGCCGAGAGGCGAAGGCCTACTTGGCCAGTGCACGACCTGGGTTTGAGTCGGGGACTTACGCTCCACGGCTACACCTTTTTGAGCCGACGGGGATGACCGGCTACGTTCCAGCCCGGGATGACTATCCTGAGGACTTGCTTCTTCTAGATCGGGCGACACACATCTCTTCTGGATGGACCACGGTATGATTTCAATGTTTTTCTTCCTGCATTAGACTTGCTTCCTTGAATTATTGCGTTGCTTACTGAGGCTATTTCTTTGCTCTGTTGAAACAGCATACCAAAGATATCTACGGCCACGGAGGCTCAGCGAGCTCGCTGAAGTATTTCAAGGAGCTGCCCCGGAGAGTGCGGGAGTTGGTAGAAGAGGCTGGTTTCAGGCCATTTATCCAGTTGCTGACGGCGGTGAGAATTGACCGTGCAGTGATGACAGCATTGGCAGAGCGGTGGTGGGACACCACCAACACGTTCCACTTCCGCTTCGGGGAGATGACGGTGACTCCTCTTGACTTCGCAGCTAGCACAGGGCTCCGAGTTGGAGGCGAGTCGATTCCTTTCGACCCGAGCATAGACTTGGACGACACGCCTCTGAGGTGGTTCCTTGGACAGGTCCCGCGCATAGACTTGGACGACCAGTTCGGGGCTTCTCTATTCCCGCTCAGGCGATCTCGGGTTCACTTGAGCTACTTAGCGGGCCTGGTTGATCTGAGGCAGGCTGGACGCTTCGACTGGGGCGGTGCTGCTCTGTGCACACTCTATTGCTTTCTGGGAGCCGCCTCACGCGGAGTGGGAGACACCATAGGCGGATACTGGAGGGTGATTGAGGTATGACTCGAACCATTGCTTTGAATTGTTTTGATTGATTGAATTGAATTGAATTGAACATGTATCTGACTTGAATTGACTTCCAAAATATGCAGCTTTGGGCTTACGAGGTTTTGGGCATGTTCCCGCCCGAGAATACTTGCACAAATCCTCACCTGCTCCCACGTGCACTTGCGTGGGGTAAAGAGTACCGGAGGGCGAAGGAGCGACGGGGGCAAGTGATGACTTTCCAACGCTGGCTGGACAATATCACTGGAGTCACGGTACAAACATTGATGTTCCTTCCTTTTCATGCCTTGTGCTTTCCTTTACGAAATATGATCATTAATGAACAACAACCGAATGCAGGTTCACTGGGATCGATGGGCGAGGGTGGAGGCTGACTTCCTTCCGAGGAGCCGGGAGGTGACCAGAAGTCGAGTCCTACTAGAGTGCCCCTTGGGTTGGCAGAGGTACCTGGGGGATCGGGTGACGCAACAGTCACTCGGTCTTCCAGAGTTCGTCGTGCCGAGTCCACTCCCTCCACGAGTGTAACGGACCGAGACTTATACACGAGCTGAGCTGGAGCGGTATACGGTGCCTGACATCGATTTGGAGCGGTATCTGCGGCGCGCGCTCGACTACGCAGCTTATAGAGACAGATACTTGGCGACGAGCCTCGGTGTGGAGAGGGAGTTGGAGAGGCGGGTAGCCGAGGCTGAGGCCAGGAGGGCCAGGGGTAAGGCTGCTGGTGCGGTTAGAGATGATACAGGACAGGAGACCGGAGTACGGGGCCGCGGGGGTCGCTCTTCACGCGGTAGAGGTCGGGGTGCCAGGCCTCCTACCGGTGGGCGAGGTGCCAGCTCTTCGGGCCGCGGTGAGGGTAGCTCACAGGTTTCGGAGTCAGCTGAGGCGTCTACTCCAGCTGGGCTGCCGACGTTGGATTGGGTGATAGGGGTGAGGGACCCCTCTGAAGCACGTGCGTTATTGGACATTCCACGCCTTCCGCAGCCACGGATGCAGCTTCCTGCGCAGGTATACGACAACTTTGTTTCCTTCGATGCTTCAAATGTTTCTTGTCTCTGCATTTGTTGTTCTTGATTCTTGAATTATTGTACAGGTGCCACGAGAATGGGCGGAGAAGGCCATTATGCTGATGGTGGGGATGCGGCAGTTGCTGAAGGACTGCGCTAAGGGGAGGACCCTTCAGACTCGACCTGTCCCTGAGCCTACCTTATTGCTTCTCAGGTATGAAAACGCATGCATGTTCTTTTGTTGGATTTAAAACATAAATGGAATGAATGAATGTTTATGATGTGCGTGCAGCCACGGCTTCGGCGAGGACACGACCACGGGTACCACGAGCACGCTAACTTCTGCCCGGCCACGAGACCGGGGTACCTGAGAGGGTGCCACGGTCCGCTACATGTGGCTGGGCGCTTTGAGGTGGTTCCAGGCGGCGCCCGACGGAGACCCGCTCGCGAGGAGTCAGAGGAAGAGACCGAGGAGTCACTTGAGTCACGAGCCCTAGGGTCTAGGGACTCGAGTACTGCGTCAGGCCCTTCCGATGATGACGACGGCGGCGACGAGGTTGAGAGCAGCGAGTCTGAGGGACACCAGCAGAAGAGGATCCGCCTGGACTGAGCTTTAGGTTTTTGCCAGCATAGTTGTAGTTTCTGGGCCTGCGTGCCTTGGTTTTGTTTGGGCCTGCGTGCCTCGGTAGATAGGATTGGGCATGTGTTTACCCCAGTACACGTACTTCCTTCTGTACTCATTGTAAAAGCCGCATTTATTTATAAAAGCTTGCACTTTTGTTCCTTTCGTTCGTTCGCACTCCAAATATAGAATTGTATTTTATGAAATATGTCCGTCTAGCTTTGAAAGGAAGTAAAGAGCACGCGAATTTCAACCGATACTCTTAAAACAGAATAAAACTCGGCACAGTTAACTCGACAGAATAAAACTCGGCACAGTTAACTCGACTCCTGGAATTTGACTTGGAATGACAACAACACCCTTGACGTAGAATCTGCGGTTATTAAGGAGAGAAACAATTAAATTTGATTGGGATCGGACGCGAGAACGGGACACGAGCGTATCTAATCAAAGTACGTGCCTTTGATGCCATCATGAATGATAAAAAAGAGGCGTTTGAGGGTGAAAATTGACCTCATAAGTTTTGACATGTGTTTGACCGCTTCACATAGTCACCAGCACACGTCCAGGCGTACACCCTCGAACTCTAACAAACGCTCTTGACACGAACTTTGACACATCGACGGGAAGGAAATCATTGAGATTTTGAGGTTTTTCAAGGAGTACACATGAATACTTGGACAAACAGATAACCGGACCCGCTGTATTCCCTTAAGAACAAGTTGAAGTTTGTTGAACTGGATAAACAGAGCTTAGGATGCCATCTCGGGACTAAAAACCAGGGATCAAAACTTGCTGTCAAAACTGCAGAACTCTCGAGCGCTCGAGAGTGTTGTGGAGCGCTTGGGAATTCACTCCCGAGCGCTCGGGACTGTTGTGATCTGTAGACCATTGTTCCTTTCCAAGATGATTTCTTAGCTCCCTTGTGCCCTTTTGCTCTGCATGCACACTTCCAATGTGCCTTGTAAATGTGCATGGACTGCTTTCCAGAGGTCAGTGGTTTCCCAAAGCGGATTTAGTGCCTTTCCAATGTTTTTCCAAGTTTCCAAAGTTTGAAAATTTGAAAATACAAGCAAGTGGTTTTGAAAAAGACAAGTTTGTTGAGTTCCAAGGCTGGTGAGTGAAGGATTGCCCCCTTCAGTCCACTATAAATACTGAGCCCATCTTTGGCAAATCACTTACTCTTCAAACCATCATTCTTCTTCCAAAACTTCATTTCTCATGGCCTTGTTGAATCAAGCCTTGCTCCGGCCTTGGTTGGACAGCCTTGAAGGCATCGATTGGCTGAACTTCCGAGGGCATCGCCTTCATGCTTTGAGGTACCTCCGCGAAATCGCCATCCGTCTGTCTGCCGCACGCATGCACGCTTTGGGATCCCGGCGCACGCTCTTCGCTTTGGTTCTCAAGAGCTATGTCCCACCGTCGAGGAGTTCCATGCCTACCTGGCAGCCATGAATCCACCGAGCCAATTGTTCCAATGCTTAGGAGAGCATGAAGAATATCCTAAAACCAAGCTGGGCGTTAGTGGGAACGTTGTTGAGTTCTTGACCCGGGTAACGCTATCAACATCGCGGCATATATGAGAGATTCAGTCCACCTGGAGACTTGACAAACTTCGAGTATCAAGGTCGCCGGATGATGGCCTGCTGTATCTGCCTCTTAGCAGCCTTCCTGCTGGTTCCCCTTTTTATTTACCAAAAATCAGGGTCGTTACATTGAGGCTCGCAAGGATGTTGCGCCTTTGGTCCTTGCGGAAACCTTGATAGGGTTGGATGCTGTCCATGCCGGTCGCACGAGGGTTTTTGGTGGTAGCCCGCTATTACTGCAGGTTAAGGACCTCACTCAGCTCTCCTTTTTCTATTTCTCACATTCATTTTACCTCGACACTCAGTTTAGGTTTTATCTGGCTCCTTACTTGTTTTCTCTCTCTTCTTCCTTTTGACAGGTGTGGCTTTGTGACAAGCTGAACTTGCTGACCCCTCCGGCCAATGACTGGTGGTACCAGGCTAGCGGATGAAACCGTCCCTTCCAGGTGATGTACGGCAGTGAAGATGACTGGGTTGATTTCCTCGCATCTGCAGAGGAAGACGACATTGTTTGGCGGTGCCATTGGTTGAGACTTCCTGCGATGACTGTGAGCAACATGGGTTCAATGCACGTGTTTGTGGCTGGCATGACAGGCTTCACTTTCTATTCACCCTTCCGCATTCTGCGTCAGCTTGGGCTCAGCCAGGAGGTGCCGCCGCAAGGATCTGAAGTGCTTCGTCTCCCTCCCTTCACCATTCCAGGCCTTCGGAGTTATGTTCGATCGTGGGAAGCTCGCAGGATTGAGCTGAACGACCCACTTTTCTCAATTGCTTCGACCGGAAGGTACCGCAAATGGCTAAGGAGAGATGTGGAAGCGAGAATGGGTTGATTGCTTACTTTGCCAGTTTTTGGAATAAAAGTTAGGTCTCGTTGTGTGTTTTTCCTTTTTCATGCTCAGCCTGTAATAAAGAAGTAATCTGAATAAAATCGACTGATTAAGGGTTTCCCCCTTTCGGTTCGTTAATCTCATGCGCCTTGAAAGAAAGTACCTTGATTTGTCAATTTGGATTTGATTTTGAGATTTAGGGCCGAACCTCAGAGTGAGATTGCCTACGTATCCCTTAAGAAAGGGAATCAGGCCTATACGTAGTTCGGGCTAGGGTTCGCTCGGGTATTAACACTCTCATTTTGCGCTCTAAATTTTGCCTAGTACTGCCCTTTCGGGTTTTCGGCCTAGCGAGCTCTTTTTCGACTTTTTGCCTTAACTGTTGCCTAGGCCGCCCTTGCGGGTTTTCGACCTAGTAGGCTTGCTCTAATTTTTGCCTGGGACCGCCCGCCCTTGCGGTTTTCAGCCCAGCGAGCTCTCTCAGGGGTAGTACCGTTTAAGCTGATCCAAATTGACAAGATTTGAAAATTTGTTGCCGTCGAGATCGATGATTGATGCTGCTCCTCCGGAAAGGATAGTCTTGATGATGTACGGCCCTGCCCACTTTGATCGGAACTTCCCTCGTAGGTCAAAGATCGGTGCACGGATTTCCTTGACTACCATGTCCCCTTCTCGCAGGTCCCTCGACTTCACTTTCTTGTTGAATGCTCAGGCAATCCTCCGTTGGTAACCCTGAATGTGGTACAAAGCTCGCAGTCTCCTTTCGTCAAATAACATGAGTTCTTCGAACCTTCCACTGATCCATTCGGCCTCGTCTATTCCTTGTTCAGCCATGACTCTGAGCGATGGAACTTCTAGCTCGATAGGGAGAACAGCTTCCATACCGTACACCAAAGAATAGGGTGTTGCCCCTGTCGGTGTGCGGATAGACGTCCGGTATCCCCATAAAGCTAGTGGTAGCTGCTCGTGCCAATTCCTAGCTGATTCGACGGTCCTCTCAAGAATTGACTTGATAGTCTTATTGGCTGCTTCAACTGCCCCATTCGTTTGCGGCCGATAAGTGGTCGAGTGATGCACTTGAATCTTGAATTCATCAAAGAGCTCTAGGACCTTTCCTTTGAAGTGAACACCATTATCGGATACGAAGGCATGGGGGACTCCGTACCGATAAATGATGTTTTGCCTGATAAAGTGAGCCACTTGAACTGCCGTCAAAGTCTTGTACGAAGCTGTTTCAACCCACTTGGTGAAATAATCGACCGCTACCAAGATGAACCTGTGACCGTTAGAAGCTGCATGCGTGATTCTTCCGATGACGTCGATGCCCCAAGCGGAGAATGGCCATGGTGTCGCCATTGAGTGTAATTCCGAAGGCGTGACGTGGATAAGATTAGCATGAGTCTGGCACTTATGACATCGGCACACATACTCAATGCAATCTGTCTCCATAGTCGACCAATAGTAGCCCAACCTCAGAACTTTCTTTGCTAGCATCATTCCATTCATGTGGGGTCCGCAAACACCTTCATGAACTTCTTCCATTACAGCTCTCGTGTCGTCACCGTTAATACACAACTTGTGAACTCCGCACGGAGATCGTCGGTACAATTGTCCACCACAAATAATGTACTGAGACGCCAGTCGTTGTAAAGCGATCCGATCCTTCTTGGTAGAATCTGCAGGGAACTCTCCCTTTTCGACGAGATTCCAAATATCGTGAAACCAAGGGAGTCCATCATCAGGCTCGTCAATGTTCATGACGTAGTCGTACACATGCTTGCCTCTTTGCTCAATCATGACAGGCCTCAATTTCACCCCAATTGGAAGTTCCAACATGGATGCCAAGGTAGCGAGTGCGTCAGCAAAGCGATTCTTCATCCTCGGGACGTGCGTGAAAGTCACTTTTTGAAAATTCGGGATAAGCTCGTCGAGCTGCTGATGATACGGCTTCATCTTCTTGTCTTTAACCCTCCATTCCTTGTTTGCTTGCGTTACAACCAAGTTGGAGTCCCCGATAACTTCTAGTACTTTGACTCCAATTTCCAGTGCGGCTTCCATTCCCATGATAAACGCTTCGTACTCTGCCTCATTATTCGTGACCTCGAAGTTCAGCTTGAAAGCAAGGGGAATATGTGACCCCTCGGGCGAGACCAGCAGTATGCCAATCCCGAAGCCCTTCTGGTTAGCAGCTCCGTCGAAGTACAACGTCCATGTCTCGTCGACAGCAGTCATTACATCTTCATTGGGGAATTGAAACTCAGTGTGTTCTGGCCCCTCGATCGGGCGATCTGCCAAAAACTCTGCTACTGCTCTTCCTTTCACTGACTTGCGGGTGACATACTTGATTTCGAACTCGGCCAATAAGAGCAACCAACGTGCTAGCTTACCGGTAAGTGCTGGCTTCTCGAATAGATATTTAAGGGGGTCCATCCGAGAAATCAGTATCACCGAATAAGACAGCATGTAGTGTCTCAATTTCTTTGTGGCCCAAACAAGCGCCCAACATGTCTTTTCCAATGAAGTGTACCGCTTTTCACTGCCCACCATCTTCTTGCTCAGGTAGTAGATCGCCCTCCCTACCCCATCATCTCCTTCTTGTGCGAGCATGCACCCCATTGATGAGGGCGTGACAGACAAGTATAGGATCAAAGGTTTTCCCGGAATGGGTGGCATCAAGATTGGCAGATTCTGAAGGTAAGTTCGTACTGCTTCAAAAGCCTTTTGACACTTGTCATTCCATTCGAATTTCACATCCTTCTTAAGCGCATTTAAACAACGGTTCACGTGTCGAGTCGACTTGGCGATGAATCGACTGATAAACTGAATCTTTCCTAGGAAACACCGGACTTCCTTTTCAGATTGAGGTGGCTTCATCTCAAGAATGGCTTTAATCTTAGAAGGATCGACCTCGATCCCCCTGGTTGTGATCATGAATCCGAGCATCTTTCTAGCCGTGACCCCGAACGTGCACTTCTGCGGATTAAGACGCATCTTGTACTTCTGAATTCTCTCAAAGAACTTTCTCAACGCTGGGAGGTGATCCTTCCGCTCTTTTCCTTTCACTATCATGTCATCGATGTAAACCTCGACCTCCTTGTGAATCATGTCATGCAGCAGTGTGGTGGCACCCCTCTGATACGTAGGACCGGCATTTTTCAACCCAAAAGGCATAACCCGATAGCAATATGTCCCCCATTCAGTGATGAACGTGGTCTTTTCCCTGTCTTCCGGAGCTAGGAAAATCTGATTGTACCCCGAGAAGCCATCCATGAAGGAAAGTAGAGCGTGTCTTGCAGTGTTATCAACAAGTACATCTATGCGCGGCAATGGAAAATCGTCCTTAGGGCTCGCTTTGTTCAAATCTCTGAAATCGACACACACTCTAATTTTTCCGTCCTTTTTGGGGACGGGAACGATGTTGGCTACCCAAGTTGGGTACTCCGTTACGATTAGAAAATCGGCGTCGATTTGCTTCGTGAGTTCTTTTATTTTCAGTACCCAATCGGGCCGCATTTTTCTTAGTTTTTGCTTAACAGGTTTGGCGTCAGGGTAGAGAGAAATTCTGTGCTCGACTATCTCCGGGTCAATTCCGGGCATGTCTGCGTGGGACCAAGCGAAAACTTCTTTAAATTCTTTTAGTAAATCTGTGAACTCTTGAAGCTCAGTGGGAGACAGCCCGGAACCTACCTGAACCAATCGAGGGTTCTCCTCATCACCCAAGTTTATGGAGATTATTTCTTCTTTTAAAGGCTGAGCATGCCTTTCATTTTCGCGATCGATGAGGGAACGGATCTCCTTGGGAATGTCCCCATCGAGATCTATTCCTTCATCGTCGGGGTCCAAACAGTTTATTTCAAAAATCGGCAAGTAAGCGAAAACATCATCCATTTCATTAACCAGTTCAGCAGACGGGGGGAATACAGCGGTTGACTCGAATTCAAAGTAAAAGCTACGATGTGGAGGGCCGATGGGCACAAACTCCGACTCGGTACTAGATGACGAGTCAGTGTCGGACTCAGACTCAGACTGAGACTCAGTGCAGGTGCTGTGAGTGCGAGTTACATGTGGTACAAAAGTGCAATTATCATAAATGCCTACAGTCTCCACAATGAGTTTAGAAGGGTCTTCAATTTCTTCTTCATCTCCGAGCATTAGCACAGCAGGATCTTCCATCATACCCCCCAATTCCTCGCCCCCGAACAGCGATTGAAAGTGGCCTTCTTCAAGAGTTTCGAGCCAATCCAGTGCTTCAGACAGTTCCTCTATCTTTGCAAATTCTTCATCACTCTCCCAGGTATCATTAGCAAAGATCTCGAAGCCTGGATACTTCGTTTTCGTTTCGAGGTCCACGAAGGGTTCAGGCTCTCCTTGGTACAACGCCTCCTTTTCCCTCGACTTCATCTCCGTGGCACAGGTCCGGGCGTGATTGCGCCATTTCTTTGCTGAGTCGCTTTTCTTGGCCTCATATCCTAGACCAAAACGCTCGTTACTTCCAGGGAAGTCAGGGAACTCCGGGACTCCTTGAGCATAAAGTCCCAAGCCCATGCCCGGCAGATACTTCATTCGTTTCATAATTTCTAGCGCTGCGGAACTCACCAGGAAACCGTCTTCGGCCCGAATGGTGCACACTTTCGAGGTCATAACTGCAAAGCCTCCCATGGCAATATCTTCCTCTCCATGCATAATCTCTAGCAGCGGGGAATTGTCCTCGGAGTGCGGACGAATGCCTGAGTCTCCATGGATGATAAGGGTTCCAGATTCCAAACCCAAAATGAGTTTCTGATGTAATGTTGAGGGCACACCAATGACGTCCGGGCGATGTAGCCAAGGCCTTCCCAATAGGAGATTGAATGATGCAGGTATTTCCAAAACACAGAATTCAACGGTGGTTTTAAACTTGCCAGTTGCAAGTTCCAAGTTGATTGTTCCCAAAACATCACGGCACGTATTATCATAAGCACGGACACCCAAATTCGACGGTGCGAAGTCCTTGTTCTTAAGGCCCAAGCAATAAGCAGTGCGGAGTGGACACACGTTAATGGCGGAGCCGTTATCAACAAGGATTGCCGGGACCCACTTTCCTAGGCACTTCCTGGTGATGTGAAGGGGCTTGTTGTGGTCGGCTCCTTCAGGCGGCAGGTCTTTCTCAGTGAAGGATAAGGTGTGCTGGGTGAAGTTCGGGGTTATAAAGGCGATGAGGGCTTCTGGAGCAATATCAGAGGGGACTTCGAATCTGGAAAGGGTGTTGACCAGCCTGCGACGGTGCTCGCGGGAGGCAGCTAACACTCCCCACATAGACATGCGGGCGGGGGTTTCCTGGAGTTGTCGGATAATGGGGTCAGTGGAGGCTTCAGGGTCAGATTCAGGGAGGGAGTTGAGGTCGATGGACAGTTTGGGCTGAGAAGGTGCGTTAGGTTTGGTGGAGCTAGGAGGGTTGTTTTGTGGAGCTTGCAGGACGGGGGTGTTCATGTTTATGGGGTTAACAGGAGCATTCTGCTGCGGCGGAGGGGCTCGGGATGAGCTACCCTGCTGGAGGTTGGTAGGCTGGTAGACTCTTCCACTCCTGGTGAGGTTGCTAACTGTTTTGGGAATGGGTTCCCACCAAGTACCTTCCCAGAAATCGGAGAAGTCAAAGTCACAGTCGTCCGCCTTACGTTTCCCTTTGTCAAGTGCCGTCTTCTCCAAAGTTTCATTGAGAGTTTCCATTTCCAGGGCGTGCCAGATGCTGTCCTCTTCCAAAGAATTCCAGAAGTTGGCATTGTTGCTGCTATTGCCATTGCTAATCTGCAGAGATCCTTCATCCAACATGGCCTTATTGACAGTCAGTTCCTCACCGCTCATCCATACATTCACCAATTCAGACTTTCCCCACAGATCTTCTGGATCCAATACGCAGATGCTGGGCTCATCAGGGATTTGAACTGCGGGTTGGGGGAAGAACTTCTCAATAATGTATTCCTGCGGGAGGAAAAGATAGTCCATGGCACGTTCCAGAGCATCAGAATCTCGAGTGAGGATAACAATGGTTCTGACGGTGAGCCCTGAGAACATACGGGGATTCATCAGATCCATTTCTTCTACCACTTCCTCTTCTTGAAAAAGGTACGCCAAAGATGTTTCATCCAGAGGATCAGAATCGTCCATCCAGTGCCATCCGTTGGGCTCGGGCTCCCATTCCCATTCATCTTCCTTCTCGACAGGTTCAGGTTCAGCGAACAGTGCAAATAGGGAATACCCATCCAAAGGATCGGCCATTATCTCCTCCTAGTCCTACCTCCATTCTCCATGTTCCAATTCCTCAATTTGGCTGGGGTTAAGTGCCACGGGCCATACTCCAGTGATAAGAGCCTTGTCTTCTACTGCCAAGAAATCTTGCACCAGGTCTTCCCATCTTGTTTGAAAGTCCCATTCCACGGTTTCCAATGCACAGACGGCATCTTCAACTGGTAGCTCGACGGTTGGCTTGGGTTGGGTAGCAGGAATGATGTAAAGGCTGGGGTTAATGGGTTGGCTTATGGAGATAAGGTTGGTGCTGGCATTGGAATGCTTTGGGAGTGGGTTTGAGACAGTGTTTGGTTTTTGTGGTGGCATAGGGAGGGTCTTGTTGTCTATCAGGTCTTGGATTGCATGGCGGAGACGGAAGCAGTTGTCGGTTAGGTGGCCCACGTTCTAGTGATAGGCACAGTACGCATTAGGGTTGTGGGATGCGGGTAGTTTTTGAGGTAAGGGAGTAGGGGTAAGTGGCTTGAGGGTGCCACTTTCGACCAATTTCTCGAGCATGGCGGAAAGAGGTGCTGAGAATTGAGCAAAAGTGCGGGGCTGGGTATGCGGTTGACTGGTTTGGGTGGCTATCTGGTTCACCGGCTCGGCTAGGGTTGTGTTTGTAGAGGTGTTGGGAAGGTTGGTGTAGTTGGCGTTGCCAAACAGATTGTTGTTGTTTCCAGAGTAAACCTTCTTGGGCTTGGGAGTAGGCTCGGGCTTGTCGAGGATTCCCAATTGAACTGCTTCTTCGACGGCTAAGCCTGTATCGAAAAATGTTTTAAAGTCTGAGCATGCTTGACCCATAACCATATGCCTCGCGAGAGTGGGTTGAAGGTTATGGACAATCATCCGGATTTGGTCCCTGTCGCTCGGTCTATCTTTCATCTGTGCTGCCTTTGCCCTCCATCTCTTCACGAAATCGGCGAAAGCCTCTTTTGCTTCCATCTTTGTTGACTCCAATTCACGGGTGGTCACCTCTAACTGAATGTTATAATCGTATTGCGCCACAAAAGCCGCGCATATATCCTCCCAAGAACGCTTCTTTCTCTCATCCAATGAAGTGAACCAGTGCAGAGCATGTCCCACCAAAGTCTGCGAGAACATCTACGCCATAGCATCCTTCTCAACTCCCCACATAGAAAGTGCCCCAATGTATCCCGTCAGGTGTGCCTTTGGATCTCCTGTTCCGTCAAACTTAGCGAAGTCGATTGGCCTGAACTTATCCGGAAGCTTTGCGTTAGGAAACAGGCAAAGCTTATTGATGTCAAAGCCAGTCGATGCTATCTTCTCGTTTCTTGCAACGGATTCCTCTAGTTGCGTGAGCTTTGCCAATACTGCTGCCATCTCGTGGTTTTGCGAAGTTTCCAAATCAAAGTCCAGCTGCTCCGGATTCGGATTCGGATTAGGGTTAGGGTTGAAGTTCAAATGGGGGTTTGGGTTTGGATTTGGGATGGGATTTGGGTTTGGAATAGGAATTGGATTAGGGCCCGGATTCGGGTTTTGTGGCGGAAGGCGTCGTGCAACCCCAGTAATCATCATCATGAGTTGGGCGATTTGGTTGTCAGTGCGCT
Source organism: Rhododendron molle (assembly GCA_025413875.1). Taxonomy (NCBI): domain Eukaryota; kingdom Viridiplantae; phylum Streptophyta; class Magnoliopsida; order Ericales; family Ericaceae; genus Rhododendron; species Rhododendron molle. The sequence goes on from CM046397.1 coordinate 29,294,156, forward strand.
CACCCAGGCGTTGGATATCTTCTCTAATCTGAGCCATTTCTCCGTTTAGATTTCCCGGGTTTGGGTTGGGGTTAGGATGGGGATTGGGAGCAGGATTAGGATTCGGATCTGGCTCGCCTCCGTTTGGGTTCGGATTTGGGTTGGTGTTTGGATTACCAACGTTCGGGTTCAGGTTGCCTCCGTTCGGATTTGGATTGGGGTTTGGGTTTAGGCTCCCGATCATTAGGTCCATTTCCTCCTGAGGGTTCGAAACACTGCTAGGATCTGACCCAAGTCGAAGTGGCTCCAATCTCTGCCCCAGGGGTCTAGTCCAGGAGGGTATGATGTTCTTCTTCTTTGGCCCAATTGCTTAGAACTGACAGCAAAGTAAAAACCTGTGCTCAGACGCGGTCCTTGTTTGCACTTTTATGAAACTGCTGCGCGATTTTGAGAAAATAAGTGCCTCGTCGTCACCGTCATCGACTTAATTTTTTTTTTCAAGAACGATTGACTCACGAGAGGTTGCCTTGATCCTCAGATTTTTGAGGTGTATCCTTGTTTAGGAACGGTCGATTCCCAAAAGATGCTAAAATAAGCTAAGTATTTGGTTGATACTCCATCGACAACTCGACCATTGGTTCAGAATGACCCGGGGTGAATAATGTGATACGATAACCCAAAGCGGCGTAAGCGGTACACTTGCTTTTAGCCTAAATGGTGTTGGTACCACAATGTTCTGCTCCCCTATCATTCCTCTCCTTTGGTTAAATCTCGGTTAAACACCAATCAAGGACTTAGCAAAATTTCAGTTTCCTTCAGGTTTGTGTTCGAGAACTTGTATGATTTACACAACACGCTTTAGGGGGCGTGACTCTTCATCGAGTCTTGGCGACCTTCCGAAGACCGCGCAAGCGAGTCTCAAGAATCGTGGCTGACAGCATGACGATACAAAATGCAATGCAGCATGTAAACAGAATATAGCACGTAATCCTACCCTGTAGGCTCCTGTCCTAGTTTGGACGGTTCTACGGCTTGCTAAACATGTACAAAGGCCGGGTATTGGCTTGAAGAGAGTTCCCCGGACTAGAGTCAAAGTATACCTCCCATTATTGAGCGTACACCCAATAACGGTACAGACGGTAGGGATGACTCATCACGGTCGAGGGTTGCTGAGCATTTCGGGATTCCCTATCACCGGCAAGCCGGGTAGGATTGCCGAAACGCAACAGCGGGGCTGCACAAGACATATATACAAAAATGAAAATGAAAAATGAAATAAAATAATTTTGAAAAATCCCACTAATATCTTTCAAGCTTGGCTCACTAATTTAATTAATGCTTAAGGAAATCGGGGCATTTAATCAACGTACCGATCTTTCTTAAGTATCAATTACATCGTTATCCCCAACAGAGTCGCCACTGTGGGCTACCACAGCCCCAGGTCGGGTGGATTGGGGCGGCCCGAAAAATACTGTTTTTGAATCGAGTTGAAAAATTTGAAAGAGTCGCCACCCGGATTTGAGGTTTGCCACCCGAGAAACCGTTTTGATTGAAAATGATTGATTTGAATTGAAAACCAGAGATTGTTTTGGGTTCGGGAGCCACATTACGAGGGGGAAAGGGTTTTATGGCACCCACCTCGCCCGACACGAGATCGGTCTCTACTAAATATTTGTGGGATTTTTCAAAAGGATTTTATTTCATCAAACAGTTAGCATGTATTTGCAGATATATCAAGTACAGAGGAGTGCATGCATGTGCATGTGTACAGTGAATGGGAAATGGTAATGAAATGTGAAATGCTGGAAACTGAAAAATCCTGTCACTAATCTACTCTCGAGCGCTCGGAAGCACTCCCGAGCGCTTGGGAGTGTTGCATATCCAACCTGCAAATTATGTTAGTGCAACAAAATATGATACTGAAAATATAAACTAGAGTATCATTGATCATGTCACAGGCTCAACAGACGACTTGGCAGAATGGGATCAGACCCCACTCTGCCAGGCCATGCACTCCCTACCTTTCTGAAAGGCAGTTCAACAGTCGTAAGAGCTGAAAGGGACCCATGCATGGACATGCAAAAGACAGTATGAGAGTAAGACTGTAAGAAGAGTGGATTGAGTTTGCATGCAAACACTCTCGAGCGCTCCAAAGTGATCTCGAGCGCTCGGGAGTGGATTACATCCCAGGACTGATTTTAACCAAATAATGCCCGCATTGTAGTGTGTTAGTACACTGGATCTTTTGTTTTTGAAATAAGAACCGAGTTTCTCTTCTTAGATCTTTGATCAAACTCTTTTGCATGGCCTTAATGAAAATCGTTTTCTTTATTTTTCTTTGAAAAGGGGAGGTCATTTGTGCTAGCATACCTCAAAAAGGGTGGGGGGGGTTAAAAAAAGTCTCAGAACACATCCTGCCACCCATGCATGTCCATTTAAATGCTTAAAAGAAGGAAAACAGTAATGGAGCCACTCTCGAGCGCTCTAGAATAGTCTCGAGCGCTCGGGAATGCTTCCAGTAAACCTTACACAGAAAACACATTTGCACCCTTTTGCTCTTGCTCTTACACTAAAGTCTCTCAACCCAAGCTTAGCATTGAAGGCTGAGAACGCTAAGGGACTTCCCTCAGAAAGGAAAACAGCCCTGACTTTGTTTATGTTTGACACTAAAGTAGAGAACTTCTACCTTTGGTTGGGGAATTTGCTTCTTGAAAGGCTCTAGAAGGTGAAAGAAAGAAAGGTCAGGAAGATCAGAACATGCAGGCCATCTGAACTTCTTGCATGTGTATGATGCCTTGGATTTTTGGATTGGTTTTCTTTTGAAAATCAAGCTTTGAGAGAGATGGGAGATGGCTTTGTTCGAATGTATCAAAGAGGTCTTTTTAGAGAGAGAGAATTCGTCCTCCCTTGTGTGCTGAAGTCCAGCCACTATTTATAGGCAAAATTTCCATCACATGCATTTGAAACAAGTATTTTTTTAAGAGAAAAACTGTTGGTCTGAGGATTTTTTGACTAAGGTTGAGTGTGGACCGAGCTTCAGCTGGCTCAAAAAGTTTGTAATGATGAATTGCATGGGTAGTGGGAAGGCTTGCCACCCATTGGCCAGCATAGAAGACTCGAGCGCTCGGGAGCACTCTCAAGCGCTTGGGGGTTTACTCTCGAGCGCTCAAGAGTTTATCCAATCCCAGGTTTTGAAAATGGTTTGGAGCGCTTGGGATTGATCCAGAGCGCTTGGAACTGATTTTGATATTTTATTTTCCCTTTCAAAGTCTTCAAGAAGCAAAGTCCTGACTGGTCTAAGGCTTGTCTCGATCCAAATCGGGGAGCCTCCGGGCCACAAATTAAGGAAATTCGAAGTGTTCAAATTTGGGTGTCTACACTACCCAAGGTCCTATGGGCCTACCGTTCTACTCCACAATGATCTACTGGCCAAACACCCTTCTCAATGGCTTTCGGCATGGAGGCCGTCATTCCATTGGTGTCCAAGGTCCCTACCCTCCGAACAGAGAGACATTTGACCCAAAGACATATGACGAGGTTGTCACCCAAGAGATTATACTCGCCGAAGAGAAGAGTGACGACACTCGACTTAAGTTAGTTGACTACCAACAGCAAGTAGCCAAAGGGTACAACCGAAGCATACACACCAAGAAGTTCAAACCAGATGATCTCGTTTTGGCGGAAGGTGATGCAAGCAAACAAGAAAAAGAAGTTTATGCCCAACTGGGAAGAGCCTTTCCGCATTGTCAAGATCACTGGTGAGGGTGCCTACATCCTTGAAGACATGATTGGGAAGGTGCTCACAAACCCATGGAACGCACAGAATCTTAAAAAAGCATACATGTGAACTACTGACTTTTGCACTCCGTGCTCGACTTCATATGTTGCAAAGTTACCAATTTTACAAGTTTTTAATACCTGGCTTCAGCCAAATTATCTGTTATCTTTAATTTCCAAGAATGGCTTCGGCCACGAGTTTTACGTTTCCTTCATGTACTCCAAACGTTTCTTAATTGCAAGACAAGTCTTTTGTTCGGTTATCGATTTCTTCAGCACTTATCATTTTGCCTTATTTCAATCTCCCCATCACACGAATTCACTCTTGGCCAACCTGCCAAACATTAACGATGACTTCGGTCACACCCACAAATAGCCATCTGGGTTTGCTTCTGCCACCCTTGCTGCCCAAAGAAGCAACAACAGGACATATGGTCCACCGAGCCTATAACACACATTACGACTGGAGCATGGGCTTCGGTTCGGCTTGGCAAGACACTAAGGTCGGCCACAGTCAGGTTACACTCACACTTTGGTGAGCAAACCACCCCCTAAACAATTGTCCTCAATACCTTGGCTAAAGGCTGGCACCTTGGCCGATACAACCCACAGGTAGAGGCACCTGATAGATTTTTGCTGGCTACACCCAGTCTTTACAACACAATCAGAACGATGGCCGAAGATAAACCCAGGTTCGGCAACCTATCAACGCTATTTCACACCTCTACTTTGGTCGAGGCTCGGCTGCCATCCACCTACAATTAACAAGTTCTACTATATTACTAAGCCGAACCCAGACCAAAGTGGGGGCTACGGATATCTGCCATCAAATCAAGCAAAGCCATTCAATTCTTCTAAGACATGAAAACAGTCAATCAAGTTCGGCAAAATAGATAGGTCGCAAACAGAAGCCAGATTTTCATTCAAAAGAAAAACAAGTGTAGCAGAAAATCCTAATAGGAAGGTTCAGCGTGGTAAACAGTTCGGTGCCGATCCCCCTTCAAACTATTACATCTGGTACGGTAAAACCCATGCTCAGGGCCGTCCAGTCCAGCAGAAAGTTCAAATAACAAAAAAAAAAAAAAACAACAACACACGTTATAAATGAAAGGAAGCTAGCAAACAACATGCTCAAACTTGAGCAATAGCATCCGCAGCAACATCAGCAGTGGCATCAGTCTCAACTTCAGCTTCATTCATTGCATCCTTCTCAACATTTACAGGCTCTTGCTCGGCTATTTTCTCATCACCGCCATCACCAGTCTTCTTTCCACCAGAGCCATCACCACCTTCGGCAATGTCATCGGTGAGATCTTCAATCTCCTCCTCACTTTCTGGGAACTCCTTAGGAGGCAGTGGCTCACACTCCTCGGCCGTATAAGGAAGTTCGAGCTCGGGAACAACTGGACTAGGGATCGACTTCGTCATGGCCATATCGGCCTCCAATTGAAGAACCCCGCAAGCTGCCTTCACCCCGTCCTTATAGCCTCTATTGTAAGCGATTGGTACTCTGATCTCCACCTCGTCGTTGACCATCTTCCGAGCATCTCGCATGTACTCAGCTCCGGCTCGGTCATAACCTGCTTGATAGACCTTTTCATCAACCTCCTTCATCTTCCTCTTCTCCCTCCTCAAAACTTGACCGAGCTCACGCTCGACCTTCTTCAGCTTGTCCGCCATCTCTTCTTTTTCCTTCTCCATCTCAGCAATCCGAGCCTTCACCGTCTTTAGGCTGCCCTTGTAGCTCCTCACTTTTTCGCGCTCAGCTTTCAAGTCTTCATGATAGCGAGTGCGCTCGGCAGCAACAAGCTCCGCTTGGTTAGAAGCTCGGAGGATTGCCTGGCCAGCCTACATAGCAGGAGCAAAGTAAGCTCGGAGAACACTCAAAATCGAAAAACATTAAAGAAAAGGTGATGTTCGGACAATACCTGAATAAGATAGGCACTCGCATGTACGAGGCTCGGCTGCAACTCAGGTGGAACCCTCTCCATGTCCCTCAGTAATGCAAGGTCGTGCAGCATGGTGACAGCCAGCCCAGGCTCCAGTTTGATGCTGTCTTCAATAGTGACAACCCTGCCTTCGGCCATAGCAAAGGATGGTGCAAACTCCTGCACAATTGCTCGGCCGCCCGAGCCCGATGTGTTCTCCATAGCTTTGGAGCCACCTGCAGCAGATGACTCCGTCTGGTCTTTCTCCTTTACAAGTGGCGTTGGAGGCCTGGTTGGAAAGAAGTCTTATGTGATCTTTTGCTTCTTGGCAGCAGGCTCGGGAAAGTTCGCTTCTTTCTGGCGTGCAGCGGCACCGTATCTGAGGTTAAGTCTGACAACGTTCCTCCTCCCCATGTTGTCGGCAAATTCTGGGATGAGGGTTCGGATAGGTGGGACATTTATACCTTGAAAGTCAGATGGTTGACTCTCCTGAAACTAGAAGTTGGCAGACTTCTTGAAGGTAGGAATTTCACTCGCGTCCCCTTTGTGTTCTTGCTCAGCTTCGGATTCTTTTCCTTTCCTTTCTGCCCCATAGCGACCTTCTTTTTGCCTCCGACCTTCGTGCTCGGACCTGCCTCTTTTTCCCTCCTCTTCAATTTCCCTTTATAAGATGGCTCGTACCCGAGCAGAGTCGGCGCATCTCGGCAGATCTGGGCCAGCAAAGTTTCGACGTTCTTCTCAACGGCAAGTGACTGTTGACGCTTTGTGATGGCTCGATGATCTACAAAAAGCATTAAACAATCAATCTTGGAGATCCCAAAATAATAAGGCAAGTGTCATGCTCGGCGGAATAAAGGAAAAACAGATCAACCTCGGAAGTCTTTTATCTTCGGCATGTGAAATAGTCGCACTGTTTGGTCACCAAACTTGTAGTTACCACTCACTTCGACGTAAAAGCTAGCCCACTTGTCGGTATCGGGCAAACCGTCTATGAGGGGCTCCTTTCCACTCCGCGTCGAGAGATATCTACGCTCGGTCACGTCGTGCCTGGACATTATATACGTATGGAAAAGGTCGGCGATTATAAACTCCAGGTTGTCAAGCTCCTTCAGCTTGATTACGGCCATCACTATCCTATAGCTGTTTGTAGACACCCCAATCCGGACCTCGGAGAGTCTTTGTCCGCCCCAATGATGAAATAAAGGAAACGATACCTTTGTGAGCTTGAAAAAGGATTTCCTCTAAGCCCACGGAAGCCAAACCAACCAAAAAGCCCAAAAACCCAAAAGAACCCAAAGAGCCCAGATAAAGCCCAAAGGCCCCTAGACCGAAACAGGAGGTACCGTGCGGAATGGCACTGCAGCGCACGGCAGGTAGAAATCCTAGGGACCGTGCGCGACCTTGACTTACCGCACGGCACCTTGGGAAAAGTTCTGGCTGGCTCAGAAAGCTGTCGGCCACGCCAGTTTGAGCCACAACTGATGAATAGCTCAGCTGAAAGTGCACTTCTGGCCTGCCCAGAAAACACCTCCACTATTTGAAATTCAAAATCCTTGGCCTTTTGCCTATAAATTAACCCCTCCACTCAAGGGAAAGGGGCTCTCCTTTTGGCTCTTCTCTTGGCTTTTGGGCATTCTTACTCTATAAGCTTTCTCTCTCTAGTTTTTATACCCACTTTCCCATTTCCATTTCCAAGTCTTAAAGAATGTCATTCCCCAAAGACATTCTTTGAGCACTTTCACTCACTCCCTTCTCATCATTGAAGTTGATCTCTCATTAACTTCAAAGTCTCACCCCCCCCCTCCCCAAACACTTAACCTTTTCTCACACTCATATTTCCTTTGTCTCATTCAACCTCCTCCATCCACATCCGTCACGATCCATCCTCATTTTTGCATCAACCATCCTTGATCAAGCTCAACACCAAAGGTAAAAACAAGTTTCCTTGGACTAGGCTCAGTTCTGGTCCTGAGGGGACCTTTCTGTCATCAGATCTATTCCTTTTTTGTTAGATTCTGACTTAAAACTCATTTTCCTAAAATAAAGTCAGCACTGTGCTGAGGTTGAGGTACCGCGCGGCTGGTTGACCAGGCGCGTGGCACCTTGATCTGCAGCGTACGGCATCTTATATGTTGATATTGTCGTAGGCAGGCAGTCTGGATCCGAGTTATTCTCCGTTGTGACTGTCTGTATCTGCTGTTTACTATTTTTGTTTCTTTCAAAAAAGACCATATCTACAAGCCATGTCTTGGCTCTTAAAAAAGGTTTTCTAGATCATACTGAATGATCAAATACGTTAAAAACTGTTTTAAAGTCATGTTTTGAGAAAATAACGACATCCTTGGGATGATCTGACTGTCGTGAGGTTTTTGATGAGTTTTCCAAAAGATGTATGGAGAAAGTAATGAGCTAGATGATGTTTTGAATGCCTGTAATGGTCTGACAGCAGAGTAGCCGTCCCGCACGGCATGTTGAGGTGTCGCGCACGGCAGCCCAGTGTGCCGTGTACAGTATGACCAAGGTCCAGACAGTTTGCTGAATGTTTTTCATTCCATCTGCTCATATCATTTTATCACTACTGTACAGACAGCACCACGAACACGTCAATGTGATATATTGCCCATGTCTCTTCCCCGCTTTTTATTGTTTTATTAAAGAGCTTGATATTCCAAATGATATTCGAGATTTCCCCTTTTTGAAAACATAAGTAGAGACCGGTTTTACCGGGCGAGTGGGGTGCTTTTTAAAGAAAAACCTTTCCCATTCGTAACGTGGCTCCCGAACCCAAAATCTCAACATTTTCGCTAGATTAAAAACCTTTTGCAAACGAGTTCTCAGTGTCTCAGATCATCCATCTCAAAAATCCGGGTGGCGACTCTTCGAAAAAGGGCACGAGAGCCCACACTGTTGATGGCAAAGAAATGGGGCACCAAACTAAACCGAGCGAGCAGCTCCCTCAGAAATGGATGAAGAGGGAAACGGAGTCTAGCCTCGCAGATGGCCATAAGGGGAACGGTGATATGGTCGAGGTGATGTTCCAGCTTATCCTTTATACGGTTGCTAGCAACCTGGCTAATGACAACGTCGTTTGGGATGTTATATGTTCGGCAGAAGTCCTCGTACTCGTTGGGCCGCCCACTAAAGTAGTGGGCATGTGGACAAACTTGACCTCTCTCGTAGAGGTCGGCAATCTCTCCATCCTCAGACGACGCTTCACTAGGCATAGATCGTGAAGAAGTTGGGGCTTCGGCCCCTGAACAAAATCTAGATTCGGCTTCGGGGCCTAATTTTTGCTCGGCATCCAAGTGAGTAGATGAGGTGAAAGATATCTCGGGTTCGGTGTTGAACCCGCCGTCATACTCTTGATCGCGCTCGGCGTTGGAATCACTAGAGTCCGACATATTGGAAGCAATTGAAGAAGTTTGGCGTCGGCTTCTGTGTCTCTCCAAATACTCTAGGATGAATAAATCTGCGGAGTCGTCCCTTAAGCTTTCAGAGTCAGAAGAATTGACAATGATTAGGTGAGCCAGAACTAACAAAACAAGGAGAAAAATAAAGATGAGACACCTCGTCGTCGGCCAGGCGGCAAGAGACTCACTAACGCTTGGCTACCCTACTAGCCCACCCTACTTCTCTATCAAGACTCAAGCTCGGGAGCAACAAATGACTCAAACCATTGAGCTCGGCCAACACCAGCGTCGGCCAAAACCATCAGCACTGGGGCTGGGGCTCGGAAGAACAGGATGAAGATGAAGATGAACAGGTCGTTCATCTCCAGGTTCATACTATTCACGAAGGGCAAAAACTCCCAAAAACCCAGGAGAATGGCATAAAAAAAGGGGTAAAACTGCAAAAAACAACGAGAGAGGTAGAGATCGAATGCATACTTGGAAATCTCAGTGAAATCTGGCGAAGAGTCTACTGGAAATCGAAGATGGAAGACAAATGGTTGTAGGGGGAAGCTTTGGCTATGGAGTGCTAGAGAGAGAAAAGGGAAGTAACCCTTCTCTCTCCTCCCGTCACCCTTTATATAGAGATAGGGTTGGGGATTCGAAATTCCCGCCCATCATTACACCGCCGAACCATCAGCCACTAAGTGCGTGCCACGTGGCAATGAAAGGACAACCTGCAGTGTTTAGGCCTACCAGCCATCCTCTCGTCAGCCGTACCCAGCCGTGATGCGACACCTAGCGTTCCTACATTGGGGCTCTCCTCCAAACGGATTGATGTTGCCTTAAGAGGGATACTGTTCGGCTAAACCTCGCCCATGTCAAACGACGATTCACGATCGGCGTCCAACAGGTTCATCCAGGGCTCAACGTCAATCCTTATCATGCGATGGGCATCGGCAAAGATTGAGGGGCTATTGTAGCAGGCCAAACATGACTTATCATGTTCGCTCAAGCCGAACTTGGGTTAGGCCATCACGTTTGTCCTGTGTTCGTTGAAGGCAGAGCCCACACTTAGTCACCCTTGGGAAAATGGCCCCGCCCGCGGGTCGTCCTCACATGACTGCTCGTGGGCTCGGCCGCCCACCAAGCTCGACGTCTTCCACAGAGATGGCTCGAGAGTATACTCCACTCACCTATCCTCTCGTGAGCTCGGCCACCCGCGGGACTTGGCTACTTGCTGAGTCACGTGCTTTCTCCACGCGCTGAAACGGTTATGCTAAGAGATAATTATGAGCGCACATGGAGGGTGCCAGCTCACACCAAAACGGTTACCAGATTCGTTCAGTGACATCATGATGATGTCACGCAGCCTGTGCAAGGCACATGCCCGTACTTGGAGAGCAAGCCAAGGGAGCTCTATAAATATCAAAGGATGACAACCCTAAAAGGTACATGCTTCTACACACAACACTAGTCTCTCACCATTACTCTCCACCCATACTTATCCTCTCGCCGGAGGCCCTTGCCGGGGAAACCCCGGCCTGGTCTTAGTCATGCGTTCGTTTTGCAGATTGGGCGGAGAGGCTAAGCGATCCCAAAACCAGCAGAGGAAGAACTCAGATCGAAGATCACGAGCCACACACAAACTTCATGCGCTCTTTCGAAATTGAACATCCCTAGAAGAACCCTCCAACGCAGATCAACAAAATTTCACTTCAAAATTCAAGAAAAACGATGGGTTCCTTCCCCCGCATCTCTTGCAGAAACACGAACACTTCCATCTCCCGCCTCCATAAAGCTCGTCTAAAATTGTTTCAAAACACTAAGCTCCATACAAGTGAAAAAAATCTACCAATGCTAGATCCATATCCACCACAATTCCACACTTGGGAGGGGAACAAACTCTTTATCTTCTCAATTGTTCAATTCTATAATACATTTGACAAGTTGAAACATAATTAAGTATATCACTTTCTCTAGACGTACATTACGTAAAATAAGTTCCTTAACTCATACTCTACCCCCTACCTAATTTCTCTGAAGGTGTAAAACATTTCTAGGGAATAATTGCCCACTTGGAGTAAATAACGATAAGGGTGTCCTATATAGGTCCAACAGGTTGCCACTTGCCACAAGTGAAGAATAAAATTTCATAGCAACAAAGGCCATAATTGATTCAATCACACGCAACTAACTCCAAAACTCTTTTAAGTTTCATCTAGCATTGTCAAAATTAAACCAATTTCAGGTAAGAGTGCTAAAAATATCATCATGTTAGTATCTCAAGATGATGGTCAATGTCGGATGTTTTATGTATTGGATAGTTCAATAAACCAAAACAAAACCATGACATCATATCACATAGTGAATCCAAGTCCAAAATATAAATTAAACTTTCGAACATGAGAAAGAGGTTTTTCCATTATTTTCTTCAAATCTTAGTGTGTAAATATACATTAGATTTTTTACTATTCTACCAAAAAATGACATACTTTGGTTTCTTATTTTGAAAAACCACCATACAGGGGTGTTAATGTAACGCCCCCAATTTTGGGTATGTTAAATAAATATTTTATTTCATGATTTAAGAGAGTAGCTCTTTATTACATCATAACTCCCACAAGAGTTCATAATTACACAAGGAGGGAAAACTAGGGTTCCTATCTACAGCTCCACTTGCTCCTCCATCCTAACCAGCTCTTCAGTTCCAAAGGACTCCAAGGTGTACAGCTTGCCTTGATCATCTAAAAAGTCTGACACATTATATCAACATCGCCACCAGTATAATATGTTAGGGTCACCAAAGGTAACACCGTGAACTACATGAGCTTAGCAGAATAATCCTAAACCCACTAACCCATAACTTATACATAGCAAATCATAGATATAGCATACAAGGTCATGAATCAACACATGCATATTCGATAAAGATAACAACAATGACACATCCACATTCCTTAATCTAACGTTGGTGTCTGTGATATCCGAGTTTCTCCTATGCGACTCATCGTAGCCTGTGTCTCGTTTTCACTTTACCAAAACATTTCAAAAATCAGTTTTAACACACCCAACCTCGATTCCACCGTTCCGGTCTCCCGAGTATCCTCACAATGGTTCCGCCGCACCGAGTTCCCATTGGCACACAAAAACATTGAATTTGGCATTGGCTCCTCTCCACGGATAACCAATCCACAATTCAAAACCCTCGGTTCCGCCGCTCCGGATTCCCGAGTATCCCGCAATGATTCTGCCGGTCCGGGTTCTCATTGGGTTTTTCACAAATCTTTCTTTAACATACGCACACCACACATTGGGCATGTCCGGCCACATTGTGGTTTTCAAATATCACACACGATTGGCTACCACGTTTGGCCACATCGCGGTTTTCAAAATCCACACACGGGCTTTCACGCCAGGTCCCTATTGAGTGTATAGATAAATCATGTTACCAATGAAGCTACCACGTCCAGCTACATTGGTGACACACACACAATGGGCTACCAAGTCCGGCCTTATTGCTGCTTTCAAAATCTATCCACACAATGAGCTACCACGTTCGGCCACATGAGGTTTTTAAAACACACACCCAACCTCGGTTCCGCCGTTCTGGGTTCCCGAGTATCCTCACAATGGTTTCGCCGTCCCGGGTTCCCATTGGCACACATTAGCATTGGCTCCTCTCCGTGGATAACCAAGCCACACACCCAACCTCGGTTCCGCCATTCTGGTCTCCCGAGTATCCTCACAATGGTTCCGCCGTTCCGGGTTCCCATTGGCGCACACACACACACCACATAATGATCTTCACACTTGGTCATTATGTAGTTTCAAAAATATTTTATCCTTTGCAAACACAACTCCACAATGAGCAAGTCCGGCCACATTGTGATTTCAAAACACACCTTGTCTTTAACACACCCTAGGTGTCATGTTTCTACTTTCTCGATTTTCGTGTCTCGTTCTCGTACATAGACTCCGCGGCAGGACTTCTTATGACAAAATCATAAATCATTCATTGTAATCTTGAAACTAAACTAGCAAGATCATTCAACTCTATATTAGATAGCATGCTCACATTAACACATCATCATGCTCAACATTTAACCCACAAAGTAAAGCATAGTGCCACATGGATGGACACCTTTGAAGTGGAAAACCACTTATGCTTTATCAACAATCACAAGTAATACAAGCAACATGTAAACAAGTCCATAACCATCTTAAAGATACGAATACTTCAAATCAAGTGTTAAATTCTTATCTTCCAAAATCCGTTCTATCCTCTTTTGTGGGAAATTCAAAACAACATATGTTTATTGGTTTAAGAATCGTTTATTCAATATGTTAATACCATCATTAGCTAAACAATTATACTAACTATCATGCATCCAAACATTGTAAGAATTGAACTAGCTTTTAGTCATGATCATACGAATTCTGTACTTTAACTAGCCTTATCATAAGCAAACATAACTAAAATTATACTAGGGAAAATGAGTAGAGAATAATCTACCTTGATCCGAAACTAGTCGGGGCCGAATAAGCTAGTTGGAAAATTTTACGGGCGGTAAAACTCACAAATCTGGACCAAACTTTGGATTGCTGTAACTCAGTCAATATTTGACCGAATACGATCGTTCTTGGATCGAAATCGAAACTCTTGAAGTTCTCTACAACTTTTGTGAAGGAAGTTGATCCTAGAAACTACTTTAGGTAGGAGAAAAATGGTGATAAATGAAGTGACAGTTTGCTGTCTAGAACTGGAAATCCAAAATTTTTACTGAACTTCGGATGTCAATATCTTGGTCATTTCTTGATCGATTGGGGTGGTTCTTAGGTCTAACTTGAAGGTCTCAAAGTACTCTACAACTTTCTTGGAGGGAGTTGGTTCTAAAAACTACTTTAAACAGGAGAAAAATGAAGATTTGCGAAGGGCAGTAGGCTAACTGGAAACAGAAATAGTTTCTAGAGAGAGGTGAGAGCAAAGGAGTGAAGGTGTGAGTTGAATGGTGAGAATGGGCATGCTATTTATAGGCCAAGGCTTGGCTTATTATCCAATGGATAAATTTTTCCCTAACAATTATTGTCCAATGGATAAAAGTTTTGCTTGGACAACCTATACCTAGTTTTAGGCATGCAAGTCTAGGTTTGATTTGATTATGGAAGATTTTGGTGAAGAAAGGAGGATTTGGACAAGTTTAAAAATGGAAAATGTACAAATTGTACAAGATTTTGCTTGAAGAAATAAATCACCATGGATTGGAAGCATATCAAGGTACAATGAAAGCACAAGAAAGATCAAGGCCTAGTACACATCAAATCTCCCTCTTTCTTCTTCCTCTCTTTCTCTCTCTCTATATATATATATATATATATATATATATATATATATATATATATATATATATATATATATATATATATATATATATATATATATATAATGTATTTAGAGTACTAGGTAATCTTATAGATTTACAAGTAAAAGGATTTTTCATTATAAAATTTCATTACACACATGTGTACTTACAATAATATATATATATATATATATATATATATATAAGTATGTACTCAAGGTACTTCATGATCTTACTAGATTTCCCAAATCAAGATCTCCTATTAAACTATTCTAATTGGGACATGCTTTCATTTGTTTAATAAACCAAGGTACTAGGTACTTATATTAATTAATCTGATGTACTTAAACCTATTTTAATCTTTCCATCACATGGGCAATCTAGGAATTGACTAATTTAATATACCTTGGTACTTTGGCAAGACTTAACCTATTGCCCAATGGGTAATAATTCTCCTAGCGGTTATTAACTAATGGGTAAAGATAGAAAGTATTATATTTGTACAAAGTATACATGTACTTTTGATCATGTGTATATATAGCTATATAATACTATATCTAAGTACTAATAAAATCTAGTAAAGTATTATTGGTAGAATAAACTAAGTTTTCCTATTGTCCAATGGGTAAAGATTACCCTAACATTTATCGTCCAATGGTTAAAAGCGAACAGGTTCAAAAGGTTCATCTAGGGTTGAGAGGTTCACAAGGCTCAAGGGGTTCAAAAGGTTCAAAAAGTTCACCAAGGGTTAGGAGGCAATTGGTAGTTAGGTTATTCTAACTAGTTGGTTAAAACTAACAACACTAGTCTAGTAGGATTTTCAGTCAAGAATCGTAATTACAAGGTTTTAATCTAGCCATGACGGATAATAAGAAATTTAGAAGATGATTATAAACCATCCAAGAGTAATAAAAGAATTTTTGAATATTAACAACGAAATTTTTATTAGACAGTAACGACGGATTTTTGGATATTAAAATGAAATCCAAGTAATTAAAATAAAATTCAAATTTTTAACGAAATTTTTGTTTACCAAAAATCAAGGTCGTTACAATTAAAAAATGCACTATAAAAATGGAGAACATCAATTGGTGCAAACAAATTTTTGAAGTTGTATCGCAAAAGTGCTTTCCAATATTGTCCTAACAAAAAACCAAATTTTACAAATGCTTTACTTTACCATGAATTGACCGTTTGGGCAAAATAGTAAAATCACTTAGTGTCATACGGGCCGGGCTAGGACGAGCACAACACGGGCACAGTTTTAGACGGGTTGGGCACCGGCACGACACGAAAGTAGGCCGAGCACGGTCTTAGATGGGCACGTCATGTAAGTGCGTCAGGCAGAACAAGTGGCCCTTGACAGAGCTAAATGTTTTATATATTGGGCAGTTCAATAAACCAAACCAAACCGAGTCTTATGTCCCAATCACTTGGGGCGGCTACCTAAATCATTTTCCTCCATTGAGCTCTGTCAAGGATCATTTGTTCACACAAACCCATTATACTCATATTTTTGCGCACAAGCAACATCTAATGTCAATCTAGGTCTACCCCTCCCCGTATCATTGCTACTCAAAACTATTCTATCCGTTCTCTTAACTACTGCATCTCCTTGTCTACAATAGACATGCCCAAACCACCTTAGCCTATTTTTCCTCAACTTCTCCTCTATAGGTGCTACACCGACCATCTCACGAACCGTTTCATTTTTAATGCTGTCTCGTCTAGTTTTACCACACATCCACCTCAACATTCTCATTTTCTCTACACTCATCTTGCTCACCTATTGTTTCTTAATAGGCCAATATTCTGTCTCGTGAAGCATCGTTGGTCTTATGGCAGTTCCATAGAATTTTCCCTTCAATTTTGTGGGTATCCTCTTGTCATATAGTATACCAGTAGCGCTCTCTTTGGTATCTCCAGTCTTGGATCATCACTCTTTCTTCATGCGCACTGTTGGTACCACAAAACTTGCACCATATACTAAGTTTTACTCCTACTTATCCGAAAACCCTTTAACTCTAATGCTTCCTTCCAAATTTCTAGTTTCGTATTAACACCTCCAGCGGTTTCATCTACAAGGACAATGTCATCTGCAAACATCATACACCATGGGATATCATCCTGAAATTGTCTAGTCAATTCATCCATAACTAAGGCAAAGAGGTATGGGCTCAACGCTAACCCTTGATGCAATCCTACGGTGATTGAAAATTCACTCGTTTCCCGTACTGGTGATCTAATGGCAGTGACGACACCTTCATACATGTCTCTAATCAACTCACTATACCCTTTGGTCACTCTCTTTCTCTCCAAAACCCACCATATGATGTCTCTAGGCACCCTATCATAAGCCTTTTCTAAGTCTATAAAAAAACATATGAAGATCCTTCTTCTTTACTCTGTGTTTTTCTACCAATTATAAATATACATAACAAATAACAATATATACAGATATAGGACCCGTTTGGTAGCACTTATAATCTAACTTATTTAGGTTATTTGCTTTTAAAATAAGCTAAAGAATGGTGTTTGTTACCAATTATGAATAATCACTTAGTTGGCTTTTCTAGCTTATTTGACCCAAAAAGGCTAGATTATTTTAAACTCCAATTTGAAGCTTTTTTTGCTTATTTTAAGTTGACAAGAACATGAATGGACAAAAGAATCCTAAAAAACTAGACATTTCATTATTCTTACTCAAACTTTAAGGACAATCTAGACATTTTGTGTATAAAAGGCTATTTGACAGCTTATTCAAGCAAACGGGTTAAACCTTTTTTACAACTTATAAAAAGCTATAACAAACACTTTTAAAACTTATTTTAATTTGTTTAAGCGAATAATCTAAAAAACTTTAATCTAACAAGCTAACAAATGGGGCCTTAGTTAGTTTTTTTTTTTTTTTTGTAATTACCACAGTTGTTAGTTGATACAAACCAAAAAAATTCCCCGACGAAACTCAGTTGGAGATGGGATGGTACAGGCACAACATGATTTAGTAAACGGGCTGGCACGACACGATATGATTAAGTAAAGAGACCGGCACGGCATGGCACAGAGCACGGTTGGCTAAAAACCCGTTTGATACCTACTCAACCACCCACTCTCACACCCCTAAAAAAACTACCCAGCCTCACTCCCACTCCCCACATATTTATACTTGCACATAGAGTGTGTGCCCAAACCATAGTACTGTATTAAGAACTCGATACGCTCAGATATGGTACAGAACGATGAAACGAAGTTTTTACTTCTTTTCTCTCGCTAAGTTAAGGTTGTTCAGGGGCCACCAACGTAGCCCCTCCCAACAACTTTTGGCGCCAAGCTGTGTTACAATGTCACCAATTCAGGACCAGTCTTGAGTAGAAGCCTAGAAAAGCCACTACTTCAGGGCCCTAGAAAATGAAAATAATAACGCCCCTCTTAAATATATGCTACTCCTACATCTACGTCAAACTCCTGGTGTGTGGATCCGATTGTTTATTCATTGGACCCAAAACATACCATGTTTAAGCATGTAAATAACCCATAAAAACAACGCAGAGAGAGAGAGAGAAGGGTACCTGTTCGATTTAAGATTTTGGGCTGGTTCTGATTCAATTTTTCTAGAATAGTGGCTGGTTTTGATTATTTTTGAATGCATACAACACAAATAAAGGCATGTCTTGCGACAATTGCAAAGTACCCCCAAAAATTCCCCTTTAATAACTACATCTCCAACCAACCTACACACACTTTGATTAATTTTTGGCAATTAGCCCACCATCTATTAACGAGGGCCCCACTTGAATCCAGAGCAAATGCTCTGTATGAACTGATTCTATAAAAATTGATAACACATAGGAAATTTTAAACCTAAGACCTCAGAAAGAAGGGAGCAAATCCTTAAATTCCAAATCTTTTTAGCCCTCCATGTTAGGGTAGTCATATGGTACACACCCCTTATTAGGGAGTGTATCGTACGCACCATGATTTTAAACCCTTGGATTTGAAAGTGAATAATCCAGACCACCTATTTATTAAATCAATTAATAAAATAAAAAAAGGGCTTAGCAGGTTATAGGTTGTTCTCTCCTTCTTGACTCCCTCTCCCTCTCCCTCATTTGTAAAATACTGCAAATTATATAACATAACCAGAATTGTTATGACAATATAAAATATTGACATTTTCTTATCACAATGTGTCGTACCAAAAGAGCATTCAGAATTGTACATTCAATATATTTGATATGAAACCAATTTCTCTGCTGTAACTGAATGTACGGTTGACTTCCAACCGCAACACAATAATGACGACGTCACACCCTCGATTTTCAACATAAATATAAAAGACTTTCACAAATATAACCTCGCAATATTCTGTATAGTACCCTTAAAGAGTTTGACATTTCCATTTCCATAATTTACGCATCATCCTCCATAAGTATCCAAAAGATTACAATTTTGGCTATGGGGCCCGAAATAACATAAGTACCGAATATTCAAAAGTTAAAGGTTTACAACAATTTTAAGCCAAAAGAACTATCAAATGAAGTTACAAATACATCTTCCAAAGTAAATAACAAAGATGACTTGGTAACTCTTCTATGTTAGCTTTCAAAACGATGCCCACGCCCAAGCAATCCAAACATGTAGCTATTACCCTGGGTTAGTACCTGAAAATGAAGTAAGGTCTGAGCTACACTAGCCCAGTAGAAAGCTCTAATCTAACAATGTATGCATATGAAGTGTAATAATGATCACAAGATGGACAATGGCAACAATATTTGATAAACAAACAATAATAACTATCCAATTCCGACATTTCATTTTCAGAACTAAACATGTATCCCAAAGAATAACTTTTGAAAGCACCATGTGTCCAAATGTGTCTCGTACAAGTGTCATGAGCCGAAGATCCTGCCGGGCCAGTTAAAAGACCCCGATGTCCTTTGCCAGGCACCTTACCCATAGGGAGGCCCTGAAATATCAAATACGAGCATATAGCTTCTACCAGGCCAATTAAAGGACCCCCGATGTCCTCTGCCAGGCACTCACCCGTCGATGAGTCTTGAATGTTCTCGTCGCATTCGTAAAATTTCAAAATCCTTTTCCATCACGTTTGTACCATTCAACTCAACTTTGATTCATTAAGCAATTTTCGTGAAATCATGTCCAAACGAGCATTAGAGTCATGGGAACGTTCAATGAGGTCTTCGAATACAAGTAACTAAGTTAGGGATCATTCGGGAAGTGTTTGAATGGGTTGGAAGTGATTAGAAACCAAAACGGTGGAAAATGAAGCAGAACAGTGGAAACTGGTGATAAGCAACCGGTATCGATACCATTTGGTCAAAAATGACCCCAAACGCAAGGGTATCGATAACAATGACAAAATGGTATCGATAACGATTGATTCTCTGGTTTGGTAACGTAAAGGTATCGATAACAAGGACCAAAGGTATCGATAACGTTTGGTTTTCTGAGCTTGGTAACGTAAAGGTATTGATAACAATTTCAACAGGTATCGATAACAATGCTGTTCAAGTAGATTCTCAGCAGATTTTCATGGGGTTTTCGACAACAACGACATCAACAACCACAACAACGATCAATGACACAAATCAAGGCAATAGGAACAAGTCATAAACATGTATTGATAGTTAGAACTCCCAACCTCAAGGATTAAAGAACTCAAGTGATTTTCCAAGCCCTAGCTCCAAAGCTTACAACCGAATGGAATACACTTCCACCGAGCCCAAACCAATGCAATACGGACTAAAATGTGCAAAGGAATGAAGGGTTAAAGGTGGGTTTAAGTGGGTTTTGAGTGGAGTTTGATTTTGAGTGAGAGTGAGAGTGAGAGAGTGAGGGAGCAAAGAGAGGGAGATGAACGGGAGATGGAGAGAAGAGAAAAAGGGAAAGTTATTCCCTACCTGTCACACACACATTCTATATACACACCATGCACATATCACACATTTACCCTTGAAGCGTAACACTTTAACATTTTAACCCCAAATCTCAATATTCCAAATTAATTTCCTCCTTTTATTTCTTATAAAACATTTAAATCATCTATACGAATTTACGGGTCCTCACACCCTACCCTCCTTACAGGAATTTCGTCCTCGAAATTTAAATAACCATGCTCAACCAAGTCATGCACCACATGGATATGCAACAAATATATCCTTTAACATTATGCAACGAGTCGAATGGCATGAAACTTCAAATTTAAACACTCACGAGAATTCATTCCGAAAATAGGTACGGATACTTCTCCCTAACCTTGTCTTCTCGTTCCCAAGTAGACTCCTCATCACCCTGATTACTGCACAAGACTCGTACCAATGGTATCGTCTTACCCCTCAACACTTGGTCACGCATATCCAAAATACGTATCAGCTCTTCCCCGTAAGATGCATCAGCTTCCAATTCGAGTTTGGACCATTCTAACACATGAGACGGATCCGGTTCGTACTTCCTCAACATAGATACGTGAAATACGTCGTGCACATTTGATAATTTCGGCGGCAAAGCCAAACGATACACAACCTCCCCGATTTTCTCGATAATGTCGAACGGACCAATATAACGCAGTGAAAGCTTTCCCTTCTTCCAAAAATGTGACAAGCTTCGACGTGGCGATACTTTAAGAAACACGTGATCTCCCACTTCGAATGATAAAGGGCGACAACGACGATCGGTATAACTCTTTTGTTGACTTTGAGCGGTTAGTAACCTTCAGCGAATTATCTTGACTTGTTCGGTTGTCCTTTCTTAAGCCTCTAAGAGTCGTTGACGAATCGACCTCATACTCTCGATAGTTTCCCTAATCATATCCGGCCCCACTAACGTAGCCTCTCCCAATTCGGTCCAACACACAGGTGATCGACACGGTCTCCCATACAAAGCTTCATACGGCGCCATCTCGATTCTCAATTGATAACTATTGTTGTACACAAATTCGACCAATGGTAGATGATCTTCCCAACTACCTCGGAAATCCATAACACAAGCTCGAAGCATATCTTCCAAAAATTTGAATCGTTCGCTCGGATTGACCATCGGTTTGTGGGTGATAAGTAGTGCTACACAAGAGATTCGTGCCCAAAGCGGCCTGCAAACTCTGCCAAAAACATGCGGTGAACCTCGGATCTTGGTCAGACACAATAGAGACGGGAATCCCATGAAGTCGAATGATCTCCCGAATATACAAATGGCTAAGCGTTTCCACGGAATCGGTAACATGAATAGGTAGAAAGGTCTTGATAAAATGGTCCACAATAACCCAAATGGCATCATGCTCCCTCGGCGATCTCAGTAAACCCGTAATAAAATCCATCGTCACATTCTCCCATTTCCACTCGGCCACCGGTAACGGTTGTAGTTTCCCCACGGGTCGTTGATGTTCGGCTTTTACTTGCTGACACGTCAGACACTTGGACACAAAGATCACCTCATCCCAGGCCATCAAAATTGCCTATGCAAGTCATGATACATCGTCGTCCCTCCCGGATGGACGGCTAATGGTGAATGATGGAACTCTCGTGGGATTTCCTCCCGACACGAAACAGGTACGAATAACTTTCCTTGGTAACGTAAACTTTGGTCAGCTTGAATCATCCACCCCTCTCAAGCATTCCCACTAAGAAATTTAGTACGAGGTTCCTCTGCTTCTCCATCGTTTTGTTGAGCCTCCACTACTCATGCCGATAAGGCCGATTGGACGGTTCGTTCACTTGAGCTTTGGTCCTTGCCGCCCTCCTAGCATCCTTCCTACTTTCTAGGACGGATTCCCACCATTCGCAGCCTCTCTAACTAGTTGAACGGCCACAATACCCACTCTGATGTTGTCCTCGGTGATGTTAAGAGCTCTAAAAAGCTGGCGGATTTGAGCCAGCTAGTGATCGACTACCAACGGGTCACTACTAGTCCCATCTAACACCGGAGGGTTCCTACGGCTGAACTCCCTCATTGCTACCATGGCGTGATCCTTGACATTCTCCCTAGGGGCTTGGTTCAAAAGGTTTGCAGCTGTATGTGCCGCGATGAGATCCCTAGCAAACTGAGTCTGATTAGGAGGTACCCCTGCACCTCGACCGACCCTAGCCCCCAGATTCCCACCTGGGTTCTCCCCATGCTGGCTAACCTCATCCTCAAGAGGTACTCCACAGCCACGACCACAGCCTCAACCACCCCGGGTTCCGGTCCCACCTTGTCTATCACGAGTCCTCAAAGGCATCTTACTACATGATATAAGAAAGGAAGACTATTAACCACAACATCACAACTATGAGGTCTAAGCCCCCAACATTTCAACACGGGTTAATAACTCTATACCACTCTACGATAATGAAAATGCAATGCCACATAGCCATATGTATGTTAGTCACACAAGCATGCACAAGTTATATTAGAAGGTGTGACATTTTGAATCCATGAGGCCAAACGCCTCCCCACGGTCTCTAGGTGTTCTAAACCTATGCTCTGATACCAAGTTATCACACCCTCGATTTTCAACATATATATAAAGGACTTTCATAAATATAACCTCGCAATATTCTGTATAATACCCCAAAAGAGTTTGACATTTCCATTTCCATAATTTACGCGTCATCCTCCATAAGTATCCAAAAGATAACAATTTTGGCTCCAGGGGCCCGAAATAACATAAGTACCGAATATTCAAAAGTTAAAGGTTTACAACATTTTTAAGCCAAAAGAATTATCAAATGAAGTTACAAATACATCTTCCAAAGTAAATAACAAAGATGACTTGGTAACTCCTCTATGTTAGCTTTCAAAATGATGCCCATGCCCAAGCAATCCAAACATGCAGCTATTACCCTGGGTTAGTGCCTGAAAATGAAGTAAGGTCTGAGCTACACTAGCCCAGTAGGAAGCTCTAATCTAACAATGTATGCATATGAAGTGTAGGAATGATCACAAGATGGACAATGGCAACAATATTTGATAAAAAAACAATAATAACTATCCAATTCCGACATTTCATTTTCAGAACCAAACATGTATCCCAAAGAATAACTTTTGAAAGCACCATGTGTCCAAATGTGTCTCGTACAAGTGTCATGAGCCGAAACTCCTGCCGGGCCAGTTAAAGGACTTCGATATCCTCTGCCAGGCACCTTACCCATAAGGAGGTCCTGAAATATCAAATACGAGCATATAGCTCCTGCCGGGCCAATTAAAGGACCCCGATATCCTCTGTCAGGCACTCACTCGTTGATGAGTTCTGAATGTTCTGGTCACATTCGCAGAGTTTCAAAATCCTTTTTCCATCACGTTTGTACCATTCAACTCAACTTTGATTCATTAAGCACTTTTCGTGAAATCGTGTCCAAACGTGCATTAGAGTCATGGGAACGTTCAATGAGGTCTTCGAATACAAGTAATCAAGTTAGGGACCATTCAGGAAGTGTTTGAATGAGTTGGAAGTGATTAGAAACCAAAGCGGTGGAAAACGAAGCAAAACAGTGGAAACTGGAGATAAGCAACAAGTATCGATACCATGGAAAATGGTATCGATACCATTTGGTCAAGAATGACTCCAGACACAAGCGTATCGATAACAATGACAAAATGGTATCAATAACGATTGATTCTCTGGTTTGGTAACATAAAGGTATTGATAACAAGGACCAAAGGTATCGATAACATTTGGTTTTCTGAGCTTGGTAATATAAAGGTATCGATAACAATGCTGTTCGATCAGATTCTCAGCAGATTTTCATGTGTTTTTCGACAACAACCGCAACAATGATCAATGACACAAATTAAGGTAATAGGAACAAGTCATAAACATATATTGATAGTTAGAACTCCCCACCTCAAGGATTGAAGAACTCAAGTGATTTTCCAAGTCCTAGCTCCAAAGCTTACAACCGAACGGAATACGCTTCCACCAATCCCAAACCAGCGCAATACAGACTGAAATATGCGAAGGAATGAAGGGTTGAAGGTGGGTTTAAGTGGGTTTTGAGTGGAGTTTGAGTTTGAGTGAGAGTGAGAGTGAGGGAGCCGAGAGAGGGAGACGGACGGGAGATGGGGAGAAGAGAAAAAGGGAAAGTTATTCCCTACCTCTCACACACACATTCTATATACACACCATGCACATATCACATATTTACCCTTAAAGCATAACACTTTAACATTTTAACCCCAAATCTCAATATTCCTAATTAATTTCCTCGTTTTTATTTCTTATAAAACATTTAAATCATCTATACGAATTTATAGGTCCTCACAGACGATCAAAACCATTGATTTTGTTATATTTTTTGATTAAATAATCCACGTAATTTTTTGACTCAATAAGGTTTGAAAAGCCCTTTCATTGGCACCCGAATTCAATAGTAAAAGGATTTTTTGTTTGATTAAGGGTCTAATGATAAGCGATCAATTTCATTCCTGGTACATGTGATCTATTCATATTATGTAAAAGATAGACGGTTCCAATCATGAAAAAAATACCTTAAATGGGGTTCGAGTGGTGCATTGTTAGACTTTAATGTATCTGGATGCGTGAAATATTTTTTGATTATGCAGTTGTCGATATCTGATGATATTTAATTTTGGTGACAATGTTGAATATCGTATAACTTGATATTCTAACAGTTATGATCGATCATTCTAAAATTATACTCGCTGACGACATTTAGTTATGGTATGGTATTTTGCCGATTATAACTATCGTTAACTGAACATTCTGATTGAATTTTTTTATACGACACGTTGTGAGTATAAAAACGTCAATTTATGGTGTTGTCATAACAAATTTGGTTATATTACTGAATTTGTGGTATGATATTTTGTTGATTATAACTATCATTAATTGAACATTCTGATTGAATTTTTTTATAAGGCACGTTGTGGGTATGAAAACGTCAATTTATGGTGTTGTTATAACAAATTTGGTTATATTACTGAATTTGTGTGGTATTTTAGACATGTGTTATTACAGAATATTTTAATTAATTTCCTTTGGTATGACACATTGTGGTAAAAAAAACGTCAATTTATGGTATTGTCATAACAATTGTGGTTTGTTATATAATTTGTGGTATTTAAATATGTTTTTTTTATACTACACATTGTGTTGAGAAAATTACAATTTTAGGTATTGTCATAACAATTGTGGTTATTTTATAAAATTTGTAGCATTTTACAAATATTTTTGGCTTGAGTATAACAATTGTTGATTCTGATACAACATATTTTGATTTTGTTATGAAATATCACACGACTCAGTGTGGTAAGAAAATGCCAATTTATGGTGTTGTTATAACATTTGTGGGTAGCATTATTTAATTTTTGATATTGTACGCATATATTTAGTTAGGGTACAAGTATTATGGATTCCGGTACGAATAATTATGGTTATATAATAACAATATTTTTTAATTATGAGTAACCTGCTAATGATCTGTTCAATAGGTAAATTTTAAAGTACAAGTCATAACTAGAATCATAAATATGCATTAGAAAACCAAAAATCGACATAATGAAAATCACAACTTGTCATAATTTGAACATACGGTATATCCTGTGTACCATAGCTTCCTCCTCCATTGTATTGTACTCGACTTATTCCAGGAGGCCTATCGCATATAACCATTTCAATTTGCTCTAAATTATGAAATGTCATGTCACAAACAAGTTATGTTTTCTAATGTACAGAATCTTAGGGTGAGTTTCCTTATGGAACTAAAGAGGCTTATTTTCCTTCACAAAATACAAAAATAAAAATAAAAATAAAAATCACACTAGTGATCCGCACACAGATTTTTGTGCACATATCATGCACATACATTTTTGCGGGGTTCACATCGGGTCTCATAAAGACGATCCGAACTGTTCATCTTCTTCAACATATTTTTTTAAGGATTCTTGTAAAAAAATCAGCTTCAACGGATATCGGTAAAGGGTTTTCTCAGAAATCGTAGGGTGAATCATTCTATTTTGCCCTACGAATTCTGAAAAAGCTTTTACCGAAATCTTTTGGAGTTGATTTTTTAAAAGAACCCTCAAAATAATATTTTAAAAAAGATGAGCGATTCGAATCATATTTGTGGGACCTTATATGGGTCCTACAAAAATGTATGTGTATTATATATGCACAAAAATCTGTACAAGTAGCACGATTGCAAAAGAAAATAAGCTCATTCAACTCCGTTGGAAAACTCAACATTTGCACATCTTATTATGTTCATGTACTAAAAAATAGAATCAAATATTCCTTAAAAAATTTCAATCACAACCAACTTTTATTTGTAAACTCCACCTGCGACTAACAGTCACTATCCCTCTTCTTTCACCACCACATCCCGTCTCTTGTCCTACCAACCATGGCGCACCCAAACAAAATAGTTAGTCACATAGCTAGGGTAACACTTATTAAACCTGATTAAAATGGTTAGGCTTTACACGGAAATGAGCCAATACGCGACCGGGGGGCTTCGCGGGAACTCCGGGGAGTGCGATTGAGCTTGAGTGAGGTGATGGACGCCCGGATTGAACTTGATGGGAGTGGTTGATGTGTTAGGTGCTTGAGCTTGAAATTAAGAAGAAGAAGAAGGTGAAGGAGAGGGAAAAGAGTTTGATGTATGCTACTAACTTGGGAGCAAGGGAGAGAGAGTGAGGGAGGGGAGAGCAGTGAAATTTCGTAGCTTAGAAGAAGGGTGTGAAAGAGGCTGTAGGGGTGGGAATTTCCGACACGATACGATGGTAGCGGGTTAGGGTTAACTATTTCTGACACGAAACACGAATATGACACGACAAGATAACACGGAAAGCTAAACAGGTCGGGTTAGGATTGAGAGAATTTTGACATGAATACGAGATGACACGATACGAGAATTTATGAAAGTATACAAGAACACGACACAAAGTTAGCGGGTTAGGGTTGGCTATTTCTGACACGAAACAGGAATATGACACGACACGATAACACAAAAAGTTAAATAGGTCGGGTTAGGGTTAAGAGAATTCTAACACAAACACGAGACGACACAACACGATGCCCACCCTAAAAGAGGGTGTATGTAAGGAGTATGAATGTGAATATATAGCAAGAGGTTGGGGTGAAGTGTAGAAAGGATAAAGGGGTGTGGGGTGATGATTAACTTCCTAGGGGATGTCATGTGTTTAGGGGTTGATTTTTGGAGTCTCTAGGGACCAAAATCTGATTTGATTGCCTCTCGGTAAGTAGTGAAAGAGTATTGTGAATGTGTAAAAGGATTGTCTCGGGTCCAGTTCCAATCGCGACGCTTGGCGATTTGTTCAACTAAAATGCTACGCGAAGAGATTAGATCTAATTTACTAACTTGAACATAATAGCAATGACCACATTTTCATGAATCGAATTTGATATAATGACGATATATGGAAATCGAAATGCACCAAGTTTATGTTAGGCGAAAAATGCAGCCCTTACAACGCGATGGTGCTCTAATAACACTCAATAATCACTAGTTAATGAAAAGCATGCTCTTTCTTGAGCTAGCTCCGTTATCTTTATAATTGGGCAGTGGTACACCTATATAAACTTACGATCTGCTGTTAAAAAAAAAAAAAAACTAGTTGTTCAAAAATAAATAAACTAAACTTATGATCTAACATGGCTATCCTAATCTTCTTCTCTTCTTTTCTTTTCCAAGATCGTATACGAAGTTAATGGAAATTAGTAAATAACAATCAAAGGGGGTTTGACGTCCTCCTTATAAGTCAAAAGGTACAACCAAATGCCCTAACCTAGTCAATTTAACCACTTGGATGTTGTCAACGATGAGTGTCATTGTTTAGATCTGGCAATTACTTCGGATATCAATTAGGGACACATGATTTTACTTTTTTGTGGGCAAATATGTAAGGGGTTATTCAATTTGTGAGCATATAACAAAATCGTGAAATAAATATATGTCACATTTTGGGAGGACGAACGCTCATTGTATTATTGGGCAAAAATTAGAACACTTTGAGATTAAGTTTCGGACACGTGTCAGTGTCCACATATCCGACACTGGAATGTTGCTTCTGCAAAGTGTCAGTGCTACTTGTAATCGTTAAAAGATGGATAATTTCTGCCTAGCACGAATCATCTTGCTAGTATGTATCGTCTCCATGTCACGGATTGTCTAATAGCATGATGCATCTCTATCTCAATTATCACAAATCAAATAGTAAGAATTATTATTGTAAGACTGTGCTTGAAATTAAAAATACAAACATATACTGTAAAATGGATGGAAAAGATTAAACCAATTTCATAAACTGAAACAACCTGTAATTCTCCTACAGTCCAAATCTGATTCAATAATTCAGTAAAAGATGAAAAGGTCAATGGTGTTTACAATAGCCAAGCAAACAAATACCTACATTTGTTCATGCCTCTTACTAAGTGTGTTAAAAATAACTAAGATTTAACTTAAATGTTTTGCCCCATTGACATAAAACCTTAGCCTCCACTGG
Organism: Rhododendron molle; assembly: GCA_025413875.1. Classification (NCBI taxonomy): domain Eukaryota; kingdom Viridiplantae; phylum Streptophyta; class Magnoliopsida; order Ericales; family Ericaceae; genus Rhododendron; species Rhododendron molle. Next base: position 29,323,070 of record CM046397.1, read on the forward strand.
ATATGTTAGCTGTAAATGTCAAATTTCGCATCATTGTCTGCGGTGTCAGCATATTCTGATGGGAGTTCAGGTCTGAATATCATGAAAGGAAATTAACACCATGGATCAGAGTAAATTAAATACTCTCTCTGTTTCTTTTTAAGTGTCCTGCTTCGTAACTCCAACTTATTAAAAATACATCATCATTATACCTTTCACATCAACTTTTTCCTCCACTTACCCATCATCATTACACTTTTACTCACTAACTTTTCAAAATGGAATATGCTTTTAGGAACAAAATAGACAATGCGTTAACTTTTTCCCGCTAACTTTACAAAATGAACAATTATTAAGAGATTGTCCAAAATAGAATTCTAGACTCTAAATAAGGGACGGATGGAGTAACCAAAATGTAGTATATGTACACTTGCGTGATTCTGGCCAGGCATGTAATTCATAGATGGATTCAGAATGAAATGAGGCAGGAATAACCAAATTGCATTCAAATGCGTCTAATAACTTGGGAACTAATCCAAAGTGGAATTCCATCCCGCTTCCCATGTTTTGTAGGCCAGTCAATGCTTGGAATCAAGCTAAACTTACATCAACTTCATTAAAATACCTGTCCATCTTGATTTTTAAGACGAATTTGCATTTTTTATTTCAAAAATGAAAAAGTTAAAATTCGCTTGATGGCACAAGCTCGAGCTCCCCAGACCACCACCTGAACCCTTTGGCAGGAATTGATGGGAAACAAGCCTCTACATCTTTTGAAATCTTATCTGATTGCCCATCTACCACTGCAAACCCTGTTTAGATTCAGGCAGGTACATCCGTCATCTTCTCGCGTCCTCTCCACAACAATATAACAATGCTAAAGAAATGTTAGAACTTCTGATCAAAAAAAGAAACATTCCAACTTAGAACACACTAATGATAGCTAAAACTAGTAGTATGCCAGTATCAACAACTTACAAAATTAAAAATCCATAAAACACCACCGCCACCACGTAATTTGTCAAATGGAAGGAACATAAAACCCAGAAAACCTTTAACAGAAACTCTAATAACCTTGCTCCAGTGCGCATGTAATCTTCTCACCCATGTAGAAAACTATAACGAGCTTGCTCCTCTGTGCTCAATAAAATGTTTCTACAAGCCCACCCTACTTCTAACATCTGATCATTGAGCAAGGTAAAATCCCGGTGAGCACATTGCTTGCTATCTTCAACCAGTTCAAACCAATGTCTCAAAACTGAACTGGAATCATAGCAGGCTCCTAAGTTGTCCTCCCACCTACACCTGCCAGATAACATAGCCTTGCGGATATGGCATGCCTGCATGGTAACAAAAAAAGTGACAAAAGAGATTAACCACAATTGACATGAACCTTCTGGACTTGACAACAAATTTCAACAGCAAGATCAAATATATTTCTTTTATGCAGCACGCACGAACTTGTGGAAAGGAAATACCTCTGTGTGTGTGTGTGTGCGCGCGTGTGTGTGTGTGCGAGAGAGAGAGAGAGAGAGAGAGAGAGAGAGAGATGTCATTTTTGCTCTATTTGGTTCCTGAAAGAACAAGAAAAGAACGTGAGAAGGGAAAAATGGCCTTAAAAATTTTGAAGATAAGAAACTAGAAAATAAAGTGTGGTTTTCCGTACTCCATAAAGCACTCTTGCATACCATTTCAATTCTTCATGGACAAAAATACCCAAGGGTGAAAGGGGACATTCTATATTTACTCTTCTAAAGTTGTGAAGTACCCAGGTCTGACACTTGATACCTCTACAATATGGGATACGTAACCAATATTGCTAATTAGATACACACCCAACAAATTCATTTAAGGAATAGATTAGATACACACCCAACATTTCGTTTAAGAAATAAATTTTCTGAAAACTAGCACACTTATCCCTTCATGAGCCTCTTCAATTAGGAGCTGGTCTTGCTTCTTATCCACAGACAGAAGATAGAGCCCATCATTCGACTTTTACTTGTAAAGACTGTCCCCATAGATGAGAAATTGGCATCTGATAAAAAAAGGCCTTTATACAACTAAGGGGAAGGTTTGGAACCCTAGTAGCAGAATGGAATCATTTTATCAGGCTGACTTCCAGGCCAACACGAGTAGTTTAACTCATCACAACCTCGTAAGGGTGCTGAAGATTGTTCTTGCTTTTATAAGTCTAGACTGAGTTCCGGTTAGCAACCAGGAGAGAAAATGAGTCATGTAACTGACTGGTTTCGATAGAGGACATGAGTACTAAGACTCCCACACTTCGTTTAAAACCTTTGCTACATTAATGAACCAAAAACTTCAAAAACATCTAAAATAGAATCTTTTTTTAACAGCGGAAAAAATAAGAGAGAAGAAGTCAAATAATTTGTCACCGAGTTACGTACGGATACCCGACACTTGCACCTGAGTCCTATACGTAAGATTTTATGGGACTGAGAGAAGAGCTATATTTCTTTCCAAAAGGATAGAATGGAATGTGGGAGCTTCTTCTTGGAGTACGAATAACCAAATGAACAAATAAAAGATGCAAAGTGATGGGAAAATGTTTTCCCTTCTTTTTTTTTTATAATTTATCTTTTCCCTCACAACTGAGGAACAAAAACTAGTAAGGGAATTCAATTTATTTTTTAGTTTCCCTTCTTTTCTCTTTCTTTGGTTGGGTGAATTTCCAAAACAGAATCCTCTACCTGCAATAGACCCATTACAACATCAGCAGTGCAAGATCCTTCTCGCACACAAAGGACAATGCCTTGCTGTAGATTCATCAATTGAAAAAAAAATAAAAAAAGGAGGTGAGAAGTTAGATAAGAGTCTTTTGTTAAACTTACTATGAGAGATTCCAACCAAAAACTGTTTCATACACTAACTTGGTGAGTTGCTGCCAATCTACTGCATATGATCTCCAAGCATACAAAGTACATGTCCTCACCCTTCAACAATTGCATAGTCGTCATTGACAACCTTGGTATTTGACGTTTGGGATTTAAACAACCAATTCTTATCGGCCACAATCCTCTGCCTGATCCAAAATCTCACTAAATATCCGTATCTAAGAATTAAGCAAACTCAATTTAAAATCAATAAACACAGGCATGGAAAAAAAAAGGTGCAAGGCCTAACCATTGCTTCTCATGAAATTTACACCTTCCACTTTACTCACATCTGCAGGTGAAGGAACACATCCCAACTCAACCCACTTAGTGATTATAATCTCGAGCCTATCCTGAATACAAAAAATTATAATAAGGCGCTAAACGGCCGACCATGGTGAAGAAGAAAGTAACACTTTATTTTGCGAAAATAAGTCAGGAGTATATGTCGATTGGTACTTGAAGGGTCATTTCCAAATGAAGACCAAAGTACTTCCCTGTCACAAATGAGGCTATTGGGACAGTTGGTGCCATGAGTATTTGCTGCAGGCAATGGCACCCAATTACTGAATTAAAAGTCGAACTGATTTTGATAGCAAACAAGTGGTATCAGCAGGTGAAAAAGGCAAACACAACCAAAAAGTGGTTTGACTAACCAAACCGAGCCTTGTGTCCCAATCAATTGGGGTTGGCAGAAAGTGGTTTGACTGATGAGCAAAAGCAAAAGTGAGAAGTTAAGATAGAAACAAGTTATCTAAGGGACGCCATGATATACACCCATTTTCAGGAGTTTTATCATTTTAACATTATTGGAGACTTTTCTTTGTAAGGGGCAACAACTCTGGCTGCCAGCCTGCCAAGCAAAGAAGTTCAGATACTTCTCAGGGGAACTTATCGAATCAGGGGAACAACCTTAGTTAATGTTTGCAGATGCACATGCTTCAACCCTTGATAAATTCCAATAAGGTCAATTGCTGAGAAGATTGGGTACACAACAAAAGGCAAACCTGCTTGCAACCTTTCAAATTAATAAGACAGATAGGTCAGATAGAAAGCTAAGAAAAGCACAAGTGTCGTTATCCAATCAGCAAATTTTGATCACATCAGTTAATAATTCGCAAGTATTTGGTATCTACTGATGACATTCATGGGCATTTTAAGAGGTAAGGATACGAACACAGACAAGCAGAAATGACATTTTCTGAAATTAGGATGTGGACTTTGGGGACTGGTTGAATACGGAAAGCATACATATTAATGTCAATATAACAACTCTTGTGACAAAACTAGTAGTGTAGAATCAGGAACAAAAAGCATACATAATGCATTCCGTAAATAAGGAAAACAATTTGTGTACTGAACAATATTCAAGCATCCAGGGCAACTTTGACCCTGCCCTGACACTTAAAATGGCATTTTGACCCCCCTCCCCCCAACATATCTAGCTTGTCGGACTTAAAAAATGTAAGCAAAAAAAATGGGCATGTCACACCCCTCTCTCGGGGAATGTGTGTGTCTTGGAAATGCAGGACACAGATATGTGAGGCGTGTCGGTAATCTGTATTTCTTTGATGGAGGAAAGGTATCTACGAATAAGATTGAGCATGGTGAGATATTTCGTACCCTAGGAAAAGATAGAAGATTTAAAATGTCGAATTGCAGTAATAAGATATACAACGTGGTCAACTTAGCTGTCATAAATGGCTAGGAAATTCATAGAGTAACAACAGGACAAGACATCTGCAATATTGCGACCTACGAATCATTAAACTATAGGTATAGGAAGAACTAGTTAATAACCTCCCCTACTGAAAAGGGGCAAGCAAGTGAGTGAGCTAGTAAGCAAGCCAAACTCCCTGACAATTCCTTTCAAGTCTTCAGCACAATCAGATTCAAGAGAGGGAGATGCCAATAAAAAGCATAAAGAAGGTGGCAGGTAAAGAGTAAGAAGCTAAGCTGAAAGCCATTGGACCGGATTTGTCATAAAATTGAGATTATTTCGTTTCCTCCCTTATCAGAGAGGGAAGGAACTAATACTAAAATCTAAAGACGGAGAGAAAAAACCTTTGATTGTTTTTGAATAGAATGTTCAAGGCAGCGGCAAGCATTAGACCAAGGTTGTCAAAGCACACTGTTTGAATCTGAAACCCAAACAAAAAATTACCATTTCACTTTACATAAATTAGATGCAAAGCAGAATACAAGGAACATGATACGAAAACCTATAACCTGTGCCTTTGCAGAAACTTCACCAAGATTATCTGCGACTGCAAAGCTCTGATGAATAGCAGTCTGCCAATCCCATACGGAAGCTTTTTTAATTAGACTCAATATGACAAGATGAACCCCAACTTCATGACTATTGACAAATAAATAATTTCTGAAATTGGACAACACGCAACAAAAGAATCCATGTAGTCCCCAATCATTGGGGGTATGGGCAGGGGAGGATTGGAGAGAGACCAAACCTTTGGCAATATGCACAAAGTCGCTGCTCTCAGAATGCCACTGAAACAGTGGCCCCCTATACCTGAAATTGGAACCTCCCCAAAATAGAATTTATTTTGTAAGTCAGCTGAACAGAGTCATCACCGAAATCCTTAACGAACAAAGCATCTTCTTTGACCCCAGGGAAGGTAATAAGAAATAACTATGCTAAAATTTTAAATGCATGTATGTCCAAGCCTACATTTACAATGCACTTCAATACTTTCTAGATATAGAAGTTGATGATGAATAATGTTCACGTGCAAATGAGCTTCTAGCTGAGAAGTGGCGAAATTTCATATGTGCTGGGCAGTGGTTTTACATGGTTGTTTAAGTCAATTTTCCATTGTGTCTTGGTTTTATATTTTCAGTCCTCAGAATCAGACATGAGGTGCAATGAGGAATAATGAGAAAGATCACCTTGAATCCCTTCAAAATACACTAATAAAATAACAGATGACAAGAAAATACTCCCTCCACCCCTTGATTTGAGTCCATTATTCTATTTTGGGACGTGCCATAGTAACTTGTCCACTTTGAAAAGTCAATGGACAGGAAACCTGGACATTATTCCCATTCAACCCTGTATTTCTTAATTTAAAATTCAGGTTTCAAACTTGAAATGGGTGAAATAAAGGATATTTTCCAGAAGTAAAAACTTCTAAAGTGCAATAATATTTACTCCTTAAATATTGGGATCCTCCAAAATGGACCAATATTGACAAACTGATGGTGTATTCTTAAATTTAAAGATACATACAAGGGAAAAAGATCCAATCACAGGGAATGTTAAGGCTTTTAAACTTACACCAGTAGCCAGATAGCATGCTAGGCTTATTTGTTTCGCGATGTTAGCTATAGTTGCCAGAAGCAAGAAATATTGGGGATATGCAGGAGTCAGCAACTCAATGCCAATGCTCAAACTGAACAGAACAGATGTTGAAAACCTAACTCTCTGCAGAGGAGAAAACAACAAATCGATAATTAACTAAGCATTATATTCAACAGCACATACTCCATATTCTATTGCTTTGTAGTTCTTTCACATATAAAATTGTAGCACTTTTTTTTTTTTGGTTTGATAGGCAGCACTTGAAATGTTGTAATTGAGATTTCCCACTATTTCTTTCTTTCTGTAGAAACAACGTTTGATCAAAGAGCAGAACAATGAGTTGTAAATTGTAATTGGTACCATATACAAGGTTATTGTTGCCTGAACTCAAAAGATGGAGCGTGGCAGTTGGAAACTGCAGGAATGCTAAAAATAGATGTGTAGTCGAAATTAAAGTGTGTGACCCATATCCGGTGGGAGCAAAGTCATACCTTCAAATTGGTATCAAAAGCATATGCTAAACTTGCAGTGTAGATGCACCTACTGAGCCTCCCAAGCCCATCCTTCAGGACCCAATTTAGGGCAGCTGCTGATGGAAGTGAACAAGAGTATCCGACTCCAATTGCTCGAAACATTGCCTAGGAGTAACCCATTCTTACACAGTAAGTGATCGCATAAACCAATCCCAAAGAGGAGGGCAAATAAAGGGAAAGAACATAGCCCCTTAACTTATTACATAAGGAAATCATCTGTGTTGTTTTCTTTGACATGAGCATCCTAACCTTACAGCAGCAAAACTAAATTCACTAATCGAGCAACATAATCTTACTGCTTTCCCAAAAAGAGAGTAGTTATATTGTTCCCAAATAGTGGCAACTCCAGTTCTTGGCAGTATGTTACATAAAAGGACAACTAAGAAATCCAAGATGATGGTTCATATATTTTGACAAATACTATCTTCAGAACTCCAGTAACCATCAGGTCCTTTGGATTGTGAGCAAGGAGAGAAGAAACAAAACAAAGGAGAATCCTACCAGCTGTTTCGATAACTAAAGGAGGTGAGAAACTGTGACAAACTATGAGGAAAAAAAAAAGGATTAGTTTTTATTGGTCTATCTTGTTTCTCACAAAATCTCACATTCTCACCGCAATAGTAATTTTTGGTGAGAAACAACCCCCCTTTCTTTGCGACAGAATATGAAAAATGAGAACATAAAACAAAGAACCAGACAACAGCAAAAGAATTTGTGGGGTTCGGCTGAAAAACTATGTACATATGCAAAGTCCAGAAGAGGAACTCCACTGTGAAATGAAAGTAAAACATATCAGTAATATCTGTTACTCCTAAAAATAAAATACCCACACACATGCGCGCGCACATGCACATATGCCCAAAACAACATAAAAACAGGAAACCTACATAAGGAATCAGTTCAATGCACCCAAAAACAAATGAAGACAAACCACAACGGGATGCCTCCTCCAGGACTAACAAATTCAATTCAAAAAGTTCTTTGCTTTCTACTGTATAAGAACTATCTATATACGTAGACGCACGTGTAGTGTATCCACAGGAATGGAATAGAATTAACCTACCTGGGTGGCAAGAACCTGAAGAGCAGAGCTGAAGACCCTGTGCAACAATTTCCATCTGACATACTGCAAGTAATTCCCAGTAACTTGCCGAGGCAGGAAAAAATTCCTCACTCCCAAACTACACATTCTAAACAGTTTTCCAAACCCATCTTCGAAATCCGAAATGAGCAAGGATTTTAAAGACACGGCATTATTTCCGTCGACAGAAACCAATTTCAACTCACTCCTGTCCCAAATATACCGCAAAACGGCGCCAGACCCAAGAATTACGACAGGAAGGCTGGCCGGCGAAGTGGGTTCGTCGAGATTTCCTCGTTGGAATTCGTAATTGAGTGAGGTTTTCAACGAGTTCGATAGAGTCAGCGGATTAAGAGAGGGTTTAATGGGTATTATGGGTTTGTCAAGTGAGGGAGTGAGAAAGTTGGTTTTGTGGGACTTCCATGGGAAAGGGAAGTACGGTGGAGGATTGGAAGCAGAAAAATTAAAGGAGAATTGCATGAGAACTGGACTATTAACTATACGTATGTATGTTTGTAAGCGTCTATATACTAGTGTACTGTATATAGGTGTATGAATGGGAGAGATGTTTGGTACAGATGAGTTGAAGCTCAATCTGCCATTTTTAGCTTCGGGTTTTCATCGCGGAATTTTCAGTAGCTTTGAATACTAGGGTTTCGGGGTTTTTTTTTTGGGGGGGTTGATCCGAAGAAACTAGGGTTTCGGCTTTGATCGGGGACACTGTAGCCACTTCGAAGTAAGAATTTTAGCGATACGGCGTCGTTGTAACATAGTAAAACTTGGGGGAGTCCGAAGGGAGTTTATAAATGCAACTGCGAATTTACTGCATGTAGCCTTTTGCTAACTTAAATCATAAATCTTATAAAAATTTGCTATCATACAACCTCAAAATAGCTGTGAACTTCCAAAATTATCCTTCCCTACTTCAACCAAGTACTTCGGCCAAAAATTTCAAAACGTCCGCTCTGTTTTCTGAAACCCTTCTGAATATTCAAACTCTAGAGTTTGAAATTTCGGCAAAATTCCAAGTTTTAGAATATGATATTATCCTCAATTTTCAAACTCTAGAGTTTGAAATGTTGGCCTAATTTCAAGTTTTATAATCTGACAATGTCGTTTCAGAAGCAGGTTTAAAAAGGAGGGGTGATTATTGTCGACAAGTTTCGAACTCTAGAGTTTGAAATTTTTGCAGAATTCTGAGTTTTAGACTATGAATTGTTATCAATTTTCAAACTCTAGAGTTTGAAATTGTGGCGTAATGTCAAGTTTTAGAAGATGACAATGTCGGGATAGAACCAGACTAAAAATGGAGGAGTGATGAGTTACATCTTGCTGTGATTTTGGCTCTGAAACTACGACATCCATGGCTCCCTCTTCCTTGTCAATTTCCATTTCCATTGTACCACCGTCCAATCCCCAATTAAAATACACATTACTCTCATATGTTGCGTCAAAGACTTCTTCTTTACCAATAGAGGGAGAGGAAGCAATGGAGATTTCCATTGAGTGTTAGGAGGTGTGAGGTGAGAGTTCAAAGGCAGATATCGATTGGGTTTATGGTGGAAGGTGGGAGCTCAACAATGGTGGTGGCGTGGAATGCAACCAAAAGAACCAAAAAATTTCCCCCGAAAGAAGATGGAAAAAAATGGAGGGAAACATGGGTGGGTTTTGGAATGTATGTGTTTTGATGTGGTTATATGTTTGTGGTTGTATGTAATAAAAGTAGGAGTATTTTTGTCCATTTTTATAAGGGCATTTTTGTCCGAATATTATTTACTTTAAAACAAGTTACATGTAGTAAATTCGCAGTTGTATTTATAAACTCCCAGTCCGAATTTGTTCTCCCTGAGTAGGGTCTTTCCACTTAGGACCCGATTAGATATGGGAAAAATATTAGGGGTATTAGTTAAGAAGGAAATAAGATAATAAGGGGTATTGGTTAATAAGGGATGACTACATTGATATGATGTTTATGGAGGGAGTATTAAATAGTACTTGGTTTGGATGAGGTATTAGAGAAGGGAATTAAATAGTACTTGGTTTGGATATGGGATAAATAAGGGGTATAAGGAAGGATGTATGATGTAAAATATTGTCAATTGACTATTTTGCCCTTGCGCAGTGTCACACCCTCGATTTTCAACATAAATATAATCGATTTTTATAAATAAAACCTCACGATATTCCGTACAATAACCCAAAAGAGTTTAGCATTTCCATGTAACAATTTCACTTCATCCACCAAATGTTTCCAAAAGATTACAATTTTGGCTTCGAGGCCCGAATAAACATAAGTATCAAATATGAAAGAGAGTTAAGCGTTTACAATCATTCCTTAAGTCAAAAGATTTACAATAGGGTTACAAATACATCTTTCCAAAAATACTAGACAAAGATGGCCAAATACCTTTCAAATTAGCTTTCAAAACGATGCTCACATCCAAGCACTCCAAGTATGCACTACTATCCCATGTTAGCACCTGAAAATGAAGGAAGGTCTGAGCTACACTAGCCAAGTAGAAAGTTTTAATCTAGCAATATATGCATATGAAATGTAGGGAAAGGAACAAGGTGAGCAACTACGTCAAGAATCGATGAGAGATCGACAAGAGCAATTAAATTTTATACTTCTTTTCCAAACTCGACACATGCTTTAATAAACGATTTTTGAAATTCACCAAAAGCCAAAACGTGTCTCGTTCAAGTGTCATGAGCCGAAGCTCCTGTCGGGCCAGTTAAAGAACCCCGATATCCTCTGCCAGACACCTTACCCATAGGGAGGTCCTGAAAAATCAAATACGAGAATATAGCTCCTGCCGGGCCAATTAAAGGGCCCCGATGTCCTCTGCCAGGCACTCACCCGTCGATGAGTTCTGAAATGATCTCGTTGTGTCCATAAAGTTTCAAAATTCCTTTAACCGTCATATTTATACCATTCAAACCCAACTTTGATACGTGAAGCGATTTTCGTAGATCATGACCAAACGAGTTTTAGAGTCATGGGAATGTTCAACGAGGTCTTTGAATACAAGTAATCAAGTTAGGGGTCATTTGGGAAGTGTTTGAATGGGTTGGAAGTGATTGGAAACCAAAACGGTGAAAAAATGAAGCAAAACAGTGAATGCTGAAGATAAACCATAGGTATCGATACCTAACACAAAGGTATCGATACCTTTTGATCAAAAATGGTTCCAGACGCAAGGGTATCGATAACAATGGCAAATAGTATCGATAACAAGTGGTTTTCTGGGTTTTGGACACAATGGTATCGATAACAATGGCTAAGGTATCGATAACAATGGGTGTTCGAGCAGATTTTTGACAGATTATGATGGGTTTTTCAGCCCTAACAACAACAACAACAACAACCACGATCCAAAACAAGAATCAAGCTACTAGATACAAGCCATAAACATGTATTGATAGTTAGAACCTCCTACCTCAAGATCCAAGAACGAATTTGAAAGATTTCTCAAGCCCTAGCTCCAATCCTTGAGTTCAAATGAAATGCACCTCTACCGAGCTTGAACCGACGTTATACGGGCCACAATACGCGAAGAAGTGAAAGATTTGAGGGAAGCTTTGTGTGGGTTTTGGGTGATTTAGAGAGAAATGGTGAGAGAGAGCCGAGAGAGAGAGAGAGAGAGTCGGGAGAGAGGGAGAGAACGGGGAGTGAGAGTGAGGAAATGAGGGATTTTTATTCCCTAGTCTCATACACACACACACATATATGCATACACTACACACACTTCACACATATACTCCCCAAATAAAACATTTTAACACATTCACCCCCACACCTCAATTTTCCAAACCAATCTCATCCTTTTATTTCTTTTAAAACCTTTAAATCAATTTACGAATTAATGGGTCTTTACATCCTACCCTCCTTAAAGAAAATTTCGTCCTCGAAATTTAAATAACCATGTCATGTAAACCAACAAGTGCATTATGAATGTATGCAACTATCATGCTCCTCAACATCGTGCAACAAGTCACGTAATATGAAATTTCGACATTTAAACACTCACCTCAATTCATTCCGGAAATAAGTGTGGATATTTCTCCCTAACCTCGTCCTCTCGTTCCCACGTGGACTCCTCGCTACCTTGACTACTCCATAAGACTCGCACTAATGGTATCGTCTTACCCCTCAACACTTGATCACGCGAGTCTAGGATACGTATTGGCTCTTCCTCGTAAGATGCATCGGCTTCCAATTCGAGTTCGGACCATTCTAACACATGAGACGGATCCGGTTCGTACTTCCTTAACATAGATACGTGAAACACGTCGTGCACATTCGATAATCTCGGCGGTAAAGCTAAACGGTACGCAACCTCCCCGATTTTCTCGATAACGTCAAACGGACCGATATAACGCGGTGAAAGCTTTCCCTTTTTACCAAAACGTGACAAGCCTCGACGTGGCGATACTTTGAGAAACACATGATCTCCCACCTCAAATGATAACGGACGACGACGACGATCGACATAGCTCTTTTGTCGGCTTTGAGCGGTTAGCAACCTTCGGCGAATTGTCTTGACTTGTTCGGTTGTTCTCTCTTGAGCCTCTAAAAGTCGTTGGCGAATCGATCTCATACTCTCGGTGGTCTCTCTAACCATATCCGGCCCCACTAACGTTGCCTCCCCCAATTCGGTCCAACATACGGGTGATCGACACGTTCTCCCATACAAGGCTTCATACAGAGCCATCTCGATACTCGATTGATAACTATTGTTGTATGCGAACTCTACCAACGGTAAATGTTCCTCCCAACTATCCCGGAAATCCATAACGCAAGCCCGAAGCATGTCCTCCAAAGTCTGAATCGTTCGCTCGGATTGACCATCGGTTTGTGGGTGATAAGCGGTGCTAAATAAGAGATTCGTCCCCAAAGCGGCCTGCAAACTCTGCCAAAAACGTGCGGTGAATCTCGGATCTCGGTCGGATACGATAGATACGGGAATCCCATGAAGTCGAATGATCTCCCGAACATACAAACGGCCAGCGCTTCCACGGAATCGGTAGTATGGATGGGTAGAAAATGAGCGGTCTTGGTGAAACGGTCCACAATAACCCAAATGGCATCATGCCCCCTCGGCGATCTCGGCAAACCCGTAACAAAGTCCATCGTCACATTCTCCCATTTCCACTCGGCCACCGGTAACGGGTGTAGTTCTCCCGCGGGTCGTTGATGTTCGGCTTTCACTTGTTGACACGTCAAACACTTGGACACAAAGATCACCACATCTCTCTTCATTCCTGGCCATCAAAATTGCCTACGCAAGTCATGATACATCTTCGTTCCTCCCGGATGGACAGCTAACGGTGAGTGATGAAACTCTCGTAGGATTTCCTCTCGACACGAAACGGGTACGAACAATTTCCCTCGATAACGCAAGCTTTGGTCGGCATGAATCATCCACCCATCTCGGGCATTCCCACTAAGGAATTTGGTACGAAGTTCCTCCGCTTCTTCGTCGCCTTGTTGAGCTTCAATTACTCGAGTCGATAAAGCCGATTGCACGGTCAAGTTGCATAACGTAATTCCTTCCTAAACCTCCTCGAAGTGCGAAGCATAATGGCCTAAATCGTTCACCATCTTCCACTCACGTATGGCTAGGCTCGCTAAGTGTATCGGTTTTCTACTTAGTGCGTCCGCCACGACATTCGCCTTACCCGGATGATAATGCAACTCGAAGTCATAATCTTCTAAGTGTTCCATCCAACGACGTTGACGCAAGTTAAGCTCCTTTTGCGAAAAAAGGTATTTTAGGCTCTTATGATCGGAAAAAACTTCGAATCTCTCGCCGTAAAGGTAGTGATGCCAACTCTTCAAAGCAAAAACAACGACCGCGAGTTCTAGGTCATGAGTCGGATAGTTTCGCTCGTGAGTTTTCAATTGTCTCGATCCATATGCCACTACTCGTCCCGCTTGCATCAATACGCACCCCAACCCTTCCTTAGACACATCGCAATATACGGAGTAACCAACTCCACGCTCGGGAACAATCAAGACCGGTGCGGTAGTCAATCGCCTCTTCAATTCCTCGAAGGCCGCCTCACACGAATCACTCCATACGAATCGAGTCCCTTTACGTGTCAATCGAGTCATCGGTGCCGCTAAACGAGAAAAGTCGAGAACAAAATGGCGGTAGTATCCGACCAACCCCAAAAAGCTTCGAATCTCGAACACATTCTTAGGTCGCTGCCAGTTCATAACGGATTCTATCTTTCCCGGATCGACGGACACACCTCCTTTCGAAACCACGTCACCTAAAAATTTGACCTCGGGTAACCAAAACTCACACTTACTAAGCTTGGCGTACAAACGATGTTCTCTCAAGAGTTCAAGAACGACCGTAAGATGAATTCGGTGTTCCTCTTCCGTAGATGAATAAATGAGAATGTCATCGACGAACACAACTACGAAGTGATTGAGGTAAGCACGAAAAATACGATTCATCAAGTCCATGAAAGTAGCCGGAGCGTTCGTCAAACCGAATGGCATCACAACAAATTCATAATGACCATAACGAGTACGGAAGGCAGTTTTAGGAATGTCCTCTCTACGAACCCTTAATTGGTGATAACCGGATCTCAAGTCGATTTTGGAAAAGCAAGTTGCACCTCGGAGTTGATCAAACAAGTCGTCGATTCTAGGCATAGGATACTTATTCTTAACGGTCACACGGTTGAGCTTACGGTAATCGATACACAATCGAAGTGAACCATCCTTCTTCTGAGCAAACAATGCCGGTGCTCCCCACGGTGATGTGCTAGGACGAATAAACCCCAAATTCTCTAACTCCTGCAGCTGAACTTTCAACTCTCTAAGTTCGGCGGGTGCAAAACGATAAGGAGGAATCGATATAGGAGCGGTGCCTGGGAGCAAGTCTATCGTGAACTCGATTTCTCTCTCTTGAGGCAAACCAGGTAACTCTTCCGGAAACACATCGGGAAACTCGCGAACTACTAAGGGTAACTCCCCACGTGTAGACAAATCCTCATCTAACGTCAAACTCGCCAACATAAAGTAAACCGACTCTCTTTCCCGAGACACACACAGATACGGTGCTAACGGTTCTCGACGCTCCCCATGGAATTCGAAACAAACACCCTCAGGCGGACATACGCGAACACGACGCTTGAAACAATCGATCGTGGCATGATTCGTAGACAACCAATCCATTCCAAGTATAAGGTCGAACCCCGACATCTCCAGCACGATAAAGTCGAAGATGAAACGACGGTCACAGATAACGAGCTCACAATCCTTACAAATACGACTCAAAGGCGACTTTCCTCCTAACGGTGTCTCGACAAACAATGGCGTATCAAGATTCTCGGTGTCCAATTCCAATGCACATACAAATGACGCAGCAATGAAAGAATGCGATGCTCCAGAATCGAAGAGTACTCTAGCAAAAGAGTTGAATAAAAGAAAAGTACCCCTTACAACCGATGCCTCTGGAGCCTGAGAAACAGAAGGTGAAGCATTGGTGTTGATGTTGAAAACACGACCCTGGGTGCCCTGACCCTGCACAAAGCCTCCCTTCTGACCAGAACCTTGAGAAGGTACGGATGAACTCGCTCCTCGGTCACCCTCCGGACTCTGAACTGATGTGGTCTGGCGAAAGTGAGGCTGCTGCCTCTGAGAACCCCTGAAAGACTGCTGGCCAACACCACGTTCTGCACCTGGCTGCTGCACCGAGCCCGACTCACTACGCGCCCCCGCCCCTTGAGGGCAACTCCAAGCAAGATGATCGGCATTACCGCAATTGTAGCATGCCTTATGAAGCTGTGGACACTGAGTACGATGTGCCCGGGTTGATTACACTTGTAGCATATGGTCGGTGGTCTAGACAAAGCACCCCGATTTCCCGAAGAAGAAGGCACCTTAAAGCCAGATTGATGAGATGGTTGCTGAGATTGTTCCCTTTGCCTCTTCCGCCCCTGACCCCCAAAACTGCCTGAAGATGAACTAACACTCCCCACCGTTTGCCTTGGTTCCCACGCCCTTACATTCCTTTGAGCCTCTTTTGGAACTTCGATGCTCCTTGCACACTCCACAACTTCAGAAAACTTCATCCTACGTTGAACCGTCACCATCCTCCTCACTGTGCTGTGCAACCCTTTCTCAAATCACCGACACTTCCTTTCCTCCGTTGCCACCAACTCCGGAGCAAAACGAGACAAAGATTGAAACTTCTGTACATACTCCGAAATGGTCATATTGCCCTGTTCCAATTTCTCAAATTGATCTCTCAAGTTATCACGGGAAGTCTCCGGAAAGTACTGCTCCTCAAAGAACGCTTCAAACTCCGCCCATGTTAAATTCTCAACGTCCGGTTCGTCTACTTGAGTTGCGGTCCTTGCCGCCCTCCTCGCATCCTTCCTAATCTCTAGGACAGACTCCCACCATTCGCCGGCCTCTCCAACTAGTTGAACGGCCACAATACCCACTCTAATGTTGTCCTCAATAATGTTGAGAGCTCTAAAGAGCTTACAAATTTGAGTCAACCAGTGATCGGCTACCAAAGGGTCGGTACTAGTCCTATCGAACACCGGAGGGTTCCTACGGCTAAACTCCCTCATAGCCACCATAGCGCGATCCTCAACATTCTCCCTAGGAGCTTGGTTCAGAAGATTTGCAGCTGTAAGTGCCGCAACGAGATCCCTAACAAACTGAGTCTGATTGGGAGGTACTCTTGCACCTCGACCGGCCCCAGCCCCCGGATTCCCACCAAGATTCTCCCCGTGCTGACTAACCTCATCCTCAGGAGGCACCCCATGGCCACGACCACAGCCTCGACCACCCCGGTTTCCAATCCCACCTCGTCTAACGCGCGGTCTCGGAGGCATCTAGCTACACGACATAAGAAAGAAGACTATTAACCACAACAACATAACTATGGGGTTTAAGCCCTCAACTTCCCAACACGGGTTAGTAACTCGACACCACTCTACAATAATGAAAATGCAATGCCAAGTAATCACGTAAATGTTAGTCACACAAGCATTCACAAATTCATGTTAGAAGGCATGACATTTGAACCCATGAGACGAAATGCCTCCCCACGGTCTCTAAGTGTTCTAGACCTAGGCTCTGATACCAAGTTGTCACACCCTCGATTTTCAACATAAATATAATCGATTTTTATAAATAAAACCTCACGATATTCCGTACAATAACCCAAAAGAGTTTAGCATTTCCATGTAACAATTTCACTTCATCCACCAAATGTTTCCAAAAGATTACAATTTTGGCTTCGAGGCCCGAATAAACATAAGTATCAAATATGAAAGAGAATTAAGCGTTTACAATCATTCCTTAAATCAAAAGATTTACAATAGGGTTACAAATACATCTTTCCAAAAATATTAGACAAAGATGGCCAAATAACCCTTCAAATTAGCTTTCAAAACGATGCTCACATCCAAGCACTCCAAGTATACACTACTATCCCATGTTAGCACCTGAAAATGAAGGAAGGTCTAAGCTACACTAGCCCAGTTGAAAGTTCTAATCTAGCAATATATGCATATGAAATGTAGGGAAAGGAACAAGGTGAGCAACTACGTCAAGAATCGATGAGAGATCGACAAGAGCAATTAAATTTTATACTTCTTTTCCAAACTCGACACATGCTTTAATAAATGATTTCTAAAATTCACCAAAAGCCAAAACGTGTCTCGTTCAAGTGTCATGAGCCGAAGCTCCTGTCGGGCCAGTTAAAGGACCCCGATGTCCTCTGCCAGGCACCTTACCCATAGGGAGGTCCTGAAAAATCAAATACGAGCATATAGCTCCTGTCGGGCCAATTAAAGGACCTCGATGTCCTCTGCCAGGCACTCACCCGTCGATGAGTCCTGAAATGATCTCGTTGTGTCCGTAAAGTTTCAAAATTCCTTTAACCGTCATGTTTATACCATTCAAACCCAACTTTGATACGTGAAGCGATTTTCTTAGATCATGACCAAACGAGTTTTAGAGTCATGGGAATGTTCAATGAGGTCTTTGAATACAAGTAATCAAGTTAGGGGTCATTTGGGAAGTGTTTGAATGGGTTGGAAGTGATTAGAAACCAAAACGGTGAAAAAATGAAGCAAAACAGTGAATGCTGAAGATAAGCCATAGGTATCGATACCTAACACAAAGGTATCGATACCTTTTGGTCAAAAATGGCTCCAGACGCAAGGGTATCAATAACAATGGCAAATGGTATCGATAACAAGTGGTTTTCTGGGTTTTGGACACAATGGTATCGATAACAATGGCTAAGGTATCGATAACAATGGGTGTTCGAGCAGATTTTTGACAGATTATGATGGGTTTTTCAGCCCCAACAACAACAACAACAACAACCACGATCCAAAACAAGAATCAAGCTACTAGATACAAGCCATAAACATATATTGATAGTTAGAACCTCCTACCTCAAGATCCAAGAACGAATTTGAAAGATTTCTCAAGCCCTAGCTCCAATCCTTGAGTTCAAATGAAATGCACCTCTACCGAGATTGAACCGACGTTATACGGGCCACAATATGCGAAGGAGTGAAAGATTTGAGGGTAGCTTTGTGTGGGTTTTGGGTGATTTAGAGAGAAATGGTGAGAGAGAGCCGAGAGAGAGAGAGAGTCGGGAGAGAGGGAGAGAACGGGGAGTGAGAGTGAGGAAATGAGGGATTTTTATTCCCTAGTCTCATACACACACACACATATATGCATACACTACACACACTTCACACATATACTCCCCAAATAAAACATTTTAACACATTCACCCCCACACCTCAATTTTCCAAACCAATCTCATCCTTTTATTTCTTTTAAAACCTTTAAATCAATTTACGAATTAATGGGTCTTTACACGCAGTGTTAAGTTAAATCATTCATTAGATTAAATATATAATTACGAAATTCAATAAAATTAATTATTCTTTCATAACTAAGCAATAATAATTTAGGTTACTAATAAATTAATTAATTTAATAAGTATAAAAAATTAGAATTCTCTTTTTAAGTATCTTTTTTGTTAATTTTGTTTTTTTAGTGGGGAACTTGTAAACCATTATTTAATTTACATTTTTAATTGATTATGAGTGGGGGTGCATGATAACACTTAGGCACACATGCACCTAATAATTTTTATGTTATTGCTCTTGTTCTCATCGAACCTGTCCCCATTTCGTTCTTTTAAGAGAGAGAGAGAGAGAGAGAGAGAGAGAGGAGAGAGAGAGAGAGAGAAAACAGTAGAAGAAAGAAGAAGAAGAAGAAGAAGAAGAAGAAGAAGAAGAAGAAGAAGAAAGAAGAAAAACTGCGACACTTCGTTTATCTGATCCCTGGTGAACGCCACGGTCTCGTTGGCCTGGTTCGATTCTTCCCTCTCTCCGATCTTTTTTTGTTCATCTTCTTCTTCTTGTTTCATTGTCTCTGTTCATAGTAAAAACGAAAAAACCAGGGTTTTGAATTTGGGCTAGGGTATTGGGGGTTGGGATAAGGAGGGGTGAAATCTTCCAATTTCGAGGGGGATTAAGGGGTATAAATTATGGATACCTCAAACCCTCCCAAAAAATAAGACCGCTCAATCCCCTCTTCTTCGGTCTTACCCAAGAAATGGGATAAACTAAGGCCCTTGGGTTTTGGCTTCCCAAACCAGGGCTTAGAGATGGGCCCAGGTCTAAGAGACGGGTGATAACTTATCCCCTTTCCTTCTCCGACATCCAATCTAGCTATATGCTGCTATCCCTTTCAAACATATATAGGGAAAATCACGAGACAATGGTGTGCAGTGGAATTAATGACCACTTGATGGTACCGAGTTCTGAAATAATAGAAGCCATAGTATGCCCAAGAATATTGACCAAAACATGGTAAGGCTTTGCAAGCTTATGATTTTACCCTTTTCTTTAACAGCCAACAACTTTATTATTCTCTCTCTTCCTTTACTACCTTGTACATCTCTCTCCTCTTTTAACAGAAAGTTTAGGTTCACCACATATGTCCACCCCATGCATGTGGAGTACATTCCGAGTCCCACAAAAGTACAAAAAAATATTTATAAATTTAAAATAATTTCTTATGGGGCCTTATAAAAAAACAGTTCCAACAGATATTGGTAAATATTTTTTTCGGATTCGTAGGGTAAAACTGCTTGACTGCTTAGGCTTGCCTTTACAAATTCAAAAACAATACTTACTGATATATGTTGTAGGGAGGTATTCCCGAACAAGCTCGAATAGAGTCCGAACACGTGGTACGTGGGACCACGATGTAAGTAAGATAAGATAAGTCGCCGTGCAAGGTGATGGTCGGCGATGAGGACCAGGGACATGAGAAGTCATTTGTCCAAGTAATTGATAAGGACCAGTGACACGTGAAGTCAATGGTCCAAGCGGTTTGTTCGGCGATAAGGAAGACGAACAGAGAAAGAACTCTTGAGAAAGTGGCCTCAAGTGCTGAAGCGAAAGGAACACTCTGGAAGGTTCCAAAACAATGGTATTCCGCAAAGGAATAAGATCCCAAGAATGTAGGATCTAGGAAAGATACCCAACGAGAATGAGATGTTCGGCCTGCTATGGAAAAGAGTCCTAAAAGGATTAAGGAAATGAATGGATAAGGGAACGAGATTCCAAAAGATCCTAGGTTTCCTATACGTGGTAGGAAACCTAGGGCAACAAGGATGCTTGGGCAGCAAGCACACATATGCCTACATAAACGAGGTAAACTGAGACGAAAAAGGTACGCAATACGTTGCACTCATATGATACTTACTATTGATATTTAGGGTTTTCTGCTAGCACGTGATACTAACTTAGGCATCAGAGGGCCTTTGCCACGAGAGGCAAAGGTGCGCTCACCCCTTGTCTGTTTTGCAGATTAGGGTTCCGACGACGTGCTAGGATTCCGGTGAAGAGGCACGAGTAACCGTTACATTCTAGTACTGCTCAAAGCACCTTTCGATTTAGTCCACCTACAATTGGCGCCGTCTGTGGGAAACGAAAGAATTCCCTTTGAAAAACGACCATGGTGGAAGGAGACCCAATAACACCGCTCAACCCAAATAAGCTACTAGGTAGGAGAGAAAATAAATCCCCACCGAATGCTTCGAGAAAGCCTGACGGCGGACATGGGAAAAAGACAACAAGCAAGGGCAACCCCGTGACCGTACTGGATGGCTCCAAGAATGGGGAGGGCAGAACGGCCACAGAGTCCATGCAGAGGGGTAAATCCCACCATGCAGGGGAGTCAGTTGCACACTCGAGAAGTGTACATAACAATGAAGATATCCTCGACAAAAAGAGGCAGGAAATTGAGGAATATGCTCGTTTGATAAAAAAACGAGAGCACGAGAGTTAGAACGGGTTCGAGAGCACCCGGAGGATTCTGGACTTTCATGAAGGAATTCTAGAGGAGATAGACGGGCTATGGTGGAATACAAGAAGACTCCTTCACGAAGAGGCATGAGCAAAAGTAGGAGCAGGAGCCCCATTCCGAGACGAAAGAGGGCTTCTTAAAGAAAAAGGAGCAGAAGCTGAAGTCCCACCCCCGAGGAAGGAGGGACTAGGAAACACCATAGGGATAAGTACGAGTGACCTGATTCCGATTGGGAAAAGAATGCTCCCAACAAGACGAAGGAACATGAGGATCGAACCATGACTGCACGAGAAGCAGCACGAAAGGTCCTCAACAATATAGCATCCTCCCCCCTTGCAAGGAGGTTGCAAGAGACAAGGTTGCCGAGCAGGGTAAAGCATGACACGTTTATCCCATTTGAAACAAGTGCAGATACCGTAGCACACATACAGCATTACCAGCAGGCAATGTTCATGCATGACGGGGACGATGCAATTTTGTTCAAGATGTTCCCATCAAGTCTGGGAAAGGTGGCTCTGTCTTGGTTCCATAAGCTAGGCCCGCATTCCATATGAGGATGGAGGCAACTAGCTGAGGAATTCATTGCTCGATTTTTGACGAGCAAAAGGGCACCGAAAACTTTTGAAAGCCTCTCCGCTATGAAACAAGGAGAAAATGAGCCAATCAGGACTACGCAAAGAAGTACTAGTGTAACGACCTTGATTTTTGGTAAATAAAAATTTCGTTAAAAATTTGAATTTTATTTTAATTACTTGGATTTCATTTTAATATCCAAAAATCCGTCGTTATTGACTTATAAAAATCTCGTTGTTTATTCAAAAATTCTTTAATTTTTTAAAATTCTTTTGGATGGCCTTATAAATTTCTTATAACTAGAATTTCGACTTACAAAATTGGTTATTATCACATCGAGCAACATGATCATTTTTTAAAGACAAGTGAGCTTATAAAAGCACTAGTATACTTTCTCAATGATTGAAATTAAGTCTTGAAATTATGTTTCTTGGCTAAAAACCCTACTTAGCAAGTATAGTTAGTTTCTAACCAATTAGTTGGAGTAACCTAACTATCATTCCATCTAGTTGAGCCTTTTGAACCCCTTGAGCCTTGTGAACCTCTCAACCCTAGATGAACCTTTTAGCTTTTAACCATTGGTCGATAAATGTTAGGGTAATCTTTACCCATTGGATAATAGGAAAACTTAGATTATTCTACCAGTAGTACCTTACTAGATTTTGTTAGTACATAGATATAGTTATATATAGCTATATATACACATGTTTAAAGTACTTAAGTATTAATTAAGTGTAGAAAGTACCCCACCCTTTTATCCATTGGACGATAATGGTTAGGAGAATTATCACCCATTGATTAATAGTTAGTTTTGCCAACAAAGTACTAAGATCAATTAATTTAGTCATTCATTAGATTTCTCACATGCTTGAAAGTGTATATATATATGTGTGTGTGTGTGTGTGTGTATTTCTAGTATAATACTTTCCTTCTTTACCCATTGGTCCATAAAAGTTAGGGAAAATGTCGCCCATTGGTCAATAAGATTAGTCTTGCTACCAAGTACAAAGATCTATTAGTTTAGTCATTGCATAGATTCACCATGTGTCATTTTATAGATTCACCATGTGTTAATATATTTAAATATATATATCATATACAAGTATAGTACTTTCCATCTTGGACCATTGGTCAATAAATGTTAGGAGGATTATTATTCATTGGTTAATATGGTCAAGTCTTGCTAAAGTACTAGGCTTTATTAGTTTATTTGCTTTTTAGATCTACCATGTGCCTATATACTTAAAGAATAGATATGAATATCTTATCCTAGGATTCTATGTACCCTAATATAGTTTTATAATAAGACATGTGTCAATTGGATTATTTTAATGGGGAATCTTGATTTGGAAATCTACCTAGATTGCATGGTACACCCTTATTTATATATATGTACATGTACTTGGATATATATATATAGATATACATATATTATTACAAGTATACATGTGACTAATTGAGTATTTTAATAAGTAAATCTTAATACTTGAAAGCTAATAGATTACATAGTACCTCTAGTACTTTTTTTTAAATGCTTACTCGTACATAGAAGTAATTATATATATAGGGGAGAGAGAGAGAGAGAGAGAGAGAATTGCCGAGAGAGAGGGAGGGAGAGAGAGAAAGAAAGAAGGAGAAAGATTTGGGTGTACCTTGGCTTTGATCTTTTTTGATTTTCCATTGTCCTTTGGTATGCTTTCAATCCATGGTTGCTTACCCTTTCAAGCAAAATGCTTGTACAATTGTCCTCTGTAACGACCTTGATTTTTGGTAAATAAAAATTTCGTTAAAAATTTAAATTTGATTTAAATTACTTGGATTTCATTTTAATATCCAAAAATCCGTTGTTACTGTCTAATAAAAATCTCGTTATTTATTCAAAAAAATTCTTGAATTCCCCTTGGATGGCCTTATAAATTTCTTATAATTAGAGTTTTGACTTACAAAATTGGTTTTCACCCCACCAATCAACATAGTGATTTTCTAAAGACAAGTGTGCCTATAAAAGCACTAATATATTTTCCTAATAATTGAAATAGAGTCTTAAAAATATATTTCTTGGCTAAAACCTTACATGACAAGTCTAGTTAACTTCTAACCAATTAGTTAGAGAAACCTAACTACCATCTCACTTAGTTACTTCCTCCTAATCCTTGGTAAACTTCTTGAACCCTTTGAACCTTAGGAACCTTTAACCCTAGGTGAACTTTTTGAACCTTTCAATGTGAACCTTTTGAACCTTTTAGCTTTTAACCATTGGTCAATAAATGTTAGGGTAATCTTTACCCATTGGACAATAGGAAAACTTAGATTATTCTACCAAAAGTACTTTACTAGATTTTGTTAGTACATAGATATAGTATTATATAGCTATATATACACATGTTAAAAGTATATAAGTATTAACTAAGTATAGAAAGTACCCCATTCTTTACCCATTGGTCAATAACCGTTAGGAAAATTATTACCCATTGGTTAATAGTTAGTCTTTCCAACAAAGTACTAGGATCTATTTAATTAGTCATTCATTAGATTTTCCCATATGCTTGAAAGATTAAAGAAGTAAGATATGTACCATAAGAATATATTTTCCTAGGATTCTATATGTACATAATATAGTATTTTAAAGGGACATGTGCTTATTAGAATAGTTAATTAGGCTTTGAAATATACCTAGATCATAAAGTACCCTAAGTACATATCTAGATTTGATAAGGTACGTATATATAGTTTTATATGATTGTATATTCACATGCATAAAGATTATATTACTTTATTGCATTATCCATGGGTCCATAAAAGTTAGGGAATTTATTATCCATTGGATAATAGAGTCAATCTTTCAAAAGTACTAAGAATTTATTATTCCATTAAGTCCTAGATTTTCCCATGAGATTTTATGACTAATATATATGTTGTACATGTACCAAGTCTTAAAATATTAGATTTTCTAAGTACTTATTATCTAGTATTTTAATAAAGAACATGTGTTCATTTGAATTGTTTATTTCGAAAATCTTGCATAGTATTTTATTTCTTTTTATCCATTGGACAAAGAATGTTAGGAGAATTATTAACCATTGGGTAATAGCCCAGTCTTGCCAATAAGTACTATGTTTATTATTTAATTTCTCTTAGATTTTTCCCATGGGATTTTCTTATTATTATATTGTGTATATGTACTAGTGTATATAAAAGACTAGATTTTCCTAAAAGTACATTATTTAGTTTTATAATGGAACATGTGTGCTATTGATTAGTTTATTAGGATTTGTAATCTTCCTAGATTGTAAGTACATCTATTGTATATATATGTGTGTGTGTGTGTGTGTGTGTACTTTGATATATATATATATATATGTAACGCCCCCAAAATCGGGTTCGTTAAATAAAGGTTTTATTAGACAAACAAGGCAGAGTCTAGCTCATTATTACATCCAATATCCTTAGAGAGGTTTATATTACACAAAAGGGAGGGTTACTAAGGCTAACTAAAGCTCATTCTCTTCCTCCATCCTAGCGAGTTCCTCAGCTCCGGAAGCCTCCAAGGTATACAGCTCTCCTTGTTCATCTAAAAAGTCTGACACATTATACCAGCGTCGCCACCAGTATAATATGTAAGGGTCACATAAAGCAACACCGTGAGCTTGAAAGCTCAATAGAGTAATCCAAACCCACTAACCCTTAACATACACATCAAAGCTAGTATACGATTTTCCAAACTTAACATGCTTTCGAATAACACATACAATCACACATGCGCATTCATTAACGAGCGTTGGTGTCATGTTTTCCGTGTGTCTCTCCTACGCGACTCATCGTTTTGTGTCTCATCTTTTATCATCAATTCCGAAAACACGCACGCACACAACCATGGGTTACAAGTACCTTGTGTCGCATAACAATGAGCTACCAAGTCCGGCTCATTGCCACAAGGTTACCAACGCATGGCCACAATGGCTACCAAGTCCGGCACATTGTGTCACATACACACACAACCATGAGCATCCAAGACCGGCACCTTGTGTCGCACAACAATGAGCTATCAAGTCCGGCTCATTGCCACAAAGGCTACCAAGTCTGACTTAAGGCCATAATGGCTACCAAGTCCGGCCATTATGCATTTCCAAAACACTTTTTATCCATATCAACCACATCTTAGGTGTCATATCTCTACTTTTCCAATTCCATGTGTCTCGTAACATGCATCGACTCCGCGGTGGGACTAATCACATAACTCATGCGATATCGAATAGCAAGATCATCCAACTCTATACTATCATGCTCGTTAAAAGGTCAAAATACGAATACTTCGTTTCAAAACAATACTTTATCTTTAAAACGCATTTCCTTCGAGAAGTTCAATAAAACAACACATGTTTATTGACGAGTTCATACAATCACGTAGCAATTAGGCGATCAAACAATCAAGTAGCCACAAGATCAAAGTAAACTACGTACTTTTAGTAAGAAAGTTCTACAAGCTAAAGCATACGACTAACTTTATTTTCTTTAGCGAAAATAGCTCGAAAAGCTCAACATACTTCTTAAATAGTTAAGGATTAACTACACTTAAAATATACTTAGAGAAGTAGGTTCGAAGAACTCTACCGTTCTTCTTGGCGGTAGAAAAGGACTACGAAAAGATCGACGGAAAGAAAGTCGGCACTCGAACGGCGTAACGGCTTACAATAAGCTTCCGATAGCTTCGAAAGAGAAAGGTTTCTCTCGAAACTAGATCCTAACTACAACTACTTTAGGATCGAGGTGGTGGTCATATGGTGGTTTAGTGGCGGAGATGAAAAGTTTCTTGAAAAACTAGAAAGAAACTCAAGAACCAAGAAAGAACAACAAGAACAAGCAAGAACTTCTTATGCTTTCAAGGAAGAAGTGAGGAATGGAAAGGTGTGAGTTCAAATAAAGAATGAGGTGAGTATTTATAAGCAAGCACTCCCTCTCTCTCTCCCTAGCCGAATTCTCTCTCTCTCTCCTATATCTCATTTTTTTAATTCAAGCAATCTTGCTTCCTTGCAAGAAACAACCTAGAACCCTAGGTTTGCATGGCTATGGTGTGTCCTTGGATTGGATTTTGGAAGATTGGCCAAGGAAATGGATTTGAATCAAGTAAACAATGGGGTTTTGTACAAAGAAAGGACTAGATTGGATGGCATTGGTTATGCTTTCACTTGAAAGTATACACAAGTAGGACAAGGGTGAGCTCAGCTAGGTCAATCAACTTGCACACACATCACACTCTCCCTCTCCCTCTCCATCCGATCTCTCTCTCTCTCTCTCGGCCTCTCTCTCCTCCTCTCTCTCTCTCTCTCCTCCTCCTTGGTACATTGTACAATAGATATATATATATATATACAAGGACAAGATTTGGTGGATGACAAAGGAAGGAGTATGGACTTGGTTTTGGTAAGAGATTTGGTCAAGACTTAAGCTTACCAAGTTAAGCTTTCAAAGGTACAATACAATCCCAATGAATCAAGCAAGGTCATATGGAAGCATAAGGAGATCAAGGTACATTTCTCTCCCTCTCTTTCCTTCTCTCTCTCTCCCTCTCTCTCGGATTCTCTCTCTCCCTCTCTCTCGGCAATCTCTCTCCTCTCTCTCCCTCTCTCTCTCTCTCCCACTTGTACTCTCTTGGAAAGTAAATATATATACTAATATATATATATGTACTTTGGGTCTTTCATAAAATCCATATTTTCAAGTAATATAGATTTTCTAATTATAATATTCTAATACACACATGTCAT
The DNA here is from genome assembly GCA_025413875.1 of Rhododendron molle. NCBI lineage: Eukaryota > Viridiplantae > Streptophyta > Magnoliopsida > Ericales > Ericaceae > Rhododendron > Rhododendron molle. The sequence continues at coordinate 29,350,601 of CM046397.1, forward strand.
ATACAATATAATATATTTACATACATACAAGTACATACATATATATATACACACACATGTACCACACAATATCTATACTAGATATGACCTAGGACTAATATCTAATTTAGTATTCTACTACTTTCAAGGTACAACCATTAAAATACTAACCTAATATACTAATTCTATTTAAATCAAATATCACACATGCCAAATCTAATATTTTAATCACCTATTCTTGGTTGGCAAGTAAAGCTATTATCCAATGGATAATAGTTTCCCTAGCGGTTAATAACCAATGGTTAAGGATGGCAAAGTCCAAGGGTTATCGTCCAATGGTTAATAAATCTCCTAGCGGTTATTATCCAACGGGTAATGCTAGAAAGTCTAATACTTTCAATTAAGCACTAAGCTAATCTAATCTCGTACTTAGGAAGATTAACCAAGGTTTACCTATTGACCAATGGGTAAAGGAAACCCTAACGCTATTGTACAATGGTCGATAGCTTAAAGGTTTAAACGGTTCAAAGGGTTAATCTAGGGTTACCGAACTCAAGGGTTTCAAAAGGTTCGTGAATCGAAGGCTCATAAGGTTCACAGATGTTTAGGAATGATCGATGGCTAGGTTAAACGATGGCTAAGTCGAATCGTCGCTTAAAAGCTAGCTAGGGTTGCTAGATAGGGTTTCCAGCCGAGAAGTGAAATCTTAGGGCTTTATCCTAGAAACGACAGGAAGGTCGGTGGTTAAACGATGATTAAAACCTAATTTAAGATTTTTCAAACAGTAACAACGAAATTTTTATTTAGTAAAAATTAGGGTTGTTACAATATATATATATATATAATATTTCCAAAAGAACACATGTGTATTGTTTTTTATTTTAATAAGAAAATCTTTCCTTTGATTTTCCCTTGGATTTCCTTAGTACCTTAGATATATATTATTAGTACTTAGTAGTTAGTATAGTAGCATATCTATAGAGTCCCCTTCTATTGAGGACCTAAGTTGCAGACCACCCCATTTCTCCATTTTCCTATTGAATTTTGATGATATGAGCCGTTCAATGTGTTCAGAACATGATTTTAAGGGTATCCGTGAGAAATCGGAAAAAAAAATGACCGGGAAGGACTTGATTTGAGCAGTTTTTATTCGAACCGTTCAATTCAGAATAAACAAAAACTGCTCGGATGAAGCCCTTCCCAGTATATATATATATATATATATATATATATATATATATATATATATATATATATATATATATATATATATATATATATATATATATATATATATATATATATATATATATATATATATATATATATATATATATATATATATATATATATATATATATATATATATATATATATATATATATATATATATATATATATATATATATATATATATATATGTGTGTGTGTGTGTGTGTGTGTGTGTGTGTGTGTGTGTACTAGAGAGAGAGAGAGAGAGAGAGAGAGAACCCGAGAGAGAGAGAGGGAGAGAAAGAAAGAGGGAGAGAGATTGTACCTTGCCTTGAATTTCTTGATCTTTCTTTGTACCTTGATATCCTTGGTTGTATATCTCCCTAGCCAAATCTTGTACAATTGTCCTAATTTGTTAAAAAAGTAGCCAAAATCTTATACAAACTCTTCATCTTTCACTCAAAATCTTCCAAGATCAAATCCAAGTACTAGAACTAGCCATGAACTAGGTATAGGTTGTTCAAGCAAACCTTTTATCCATTGGACCATAAATGTTAGGGGAAAATTTATCCATTGGACAATAAGCCAAGCCTTGGCCTATAAATAGCATGCCCATTCTCACCATTCAACTCACACATTCACTCATTGCTCTCACTTCTCTCTAGAAACCATTTCTGTTTTCCAGTCAGCCTACTGTCCTTCGAAAATCTTCATTTTTTTCCTGCTTAAAGTAGTTTTTAGAACCAACTCTCTTCAGGAAAGTTATAGAGCACTTCGAGACCTTCAAGTTAGACCCAAAAACCACCCCAATCGGTCAAGAAATGACCAAGATATTGCCATCCGAAATTCAGTAAAAATCTCGGATTTCCAGTCTCAGATAGCTTACTGTCACTCCCTTTATCAGCATTTTTCTCCTACCTAAAATAGTTTCTAGGATCAGTTTCCTTCACAAAAGTTGTAGAGCACTTCTCGAGCTTTGATTTCGACCCAAGAATGATCATATTCGGCCAAATATTCACCGAGTTACAGCCATCCAAAGTTTGATCCAGATTTGTGCGTTTCACCGCCCGTAGAATTTTTCAACTAACTTATTCGGCCCCGACTAGTTTCGGATCAAGGTAGATTAATCTTAACCCCTATCCTAAGTATATCGTATATTATGAGCATGACTGAAATGTATGTAGAATCTTCTTTTATCGCTATCTCTAAGTATAGTAGAATGTCCTTATTCCCTATCCTAAGTATATGTGTAGTTGATTATACTTCAATAAACATGTGTTGTTTTGAACTTTTCGGAAAGGAAGAACGAATTTTGAAAGATAACGTTGTGGCCCAACTTTAAGTATTCGTATTTCGATCTTAGGATGGTTATGAGCATGTATATGTGTTTACTTGTCTTACTTGTTGGATGTGTGATAAAACATAAGTGGTTTACCACTCCAAAGGTGTCCGTCCATGTTGCACTATGCTTTACTTTGTGTGTTAAATGTTGAGCATGATGATGTGATAATGTGAGCATGCTATCTAATATAGAGTTGAATGATCTTGCTAGTTTAGTTTCAAGATTACAATGAATGATTATGATTACCTTTATGAGAATTCCTACCGCAGAGTCTATTCAAAATCCTTGGCCCTTTGCCTATAAATTAACCCCTCCACTCAAGGGAAAGAGGTCCCTCTTGCCCTTCTTTTGAGTCCCTTTCTTGCCTTCCTCTTGGCTTTCTCACTCTACTTTCTCTCTCTAAGTTTCTACACCCACTTTCTTACTCCCATTTCCATTCCCAAGCTTTAAAGAATGTCATTCCCAAAATACCTTCTTTAAGTGCCTTCACTCACTCCCCTCTCATCATTGGAGTTGATCTTTCATTAACTTCAAAGTCTCATCACCCAAAACACCTAGCCTTCCCCCACACCCATACTCCTTTTGTCTCATCCAACCTCTTCCATCTACATCCGTGACGATCCATCCACCCTATCATATCAACGATCCTTGATCAAGCTCGAAACTAAAGGTACAAACTAGTTTCCTGACTAGACCTGCTCGTCCTGAGGGACTCTTCCGCCGAAGGTCTAACCCTTTTGGTTAGATCGACCAAAACCCATTTTTCGTAAAACAAAACTAACACTGTCCGAGGTTGGGGAACCGCGTGGTCTGCCGATCAGACGCTGGCACCTCGACTCTCGGCACGACATCTTACATACGATGCTATTGTGAGCAGCCGCTTGGATCCGAAGTTTTCCTCTGTTGTGGTTATCTGTTTTTGTTTCTGTTGCTCTTTAAAATAAGACCATATCTACAAGCCATGTTCGGCTCTTTTAAAAACTTTATAAGATCATCCCGAATGATCAAATATGTCAAAAATCTCTTTAAGATCATGTTTTGAGAAAGACAATGGCCTTTTGGGATGATCTGACCGCCATGAGGTTTCTGATACGCACAAAGAAGGCAATGGTCTAAATAATGTTTTGAAAGTCTCGCAATACCGACAGAGAGTAGGTACCACGCCGCGATGCGTTGAGGAGCGCGCGCATATCGATGTGCCGTGAGCAGTTTGTCGAGGTCCGCATACCGCTAAGTGTTGTTTGTTTTCTCTGTTCACATCATTTTATCACTATTGAGACAGCACCACATGCACGTCAATGTGATATATTTCCCATGTCCCTTCCCCGCTATGTGCTTTATTGAAAGAGTTCGATGTTCCAAATGATATTGAAGATTCCCCCTTTTTGAAAACATTAAGTAGAGACCGGTTTTACCGGACGAATGGGGTGCTTTTTAAAGAAAAACCTTCCCCATTCGTAATGTGGCTCCCGAACCCAAAATCTCAACATTTTCGCTAGACCAAAAGCCTTTCTTTCAAACGACTCCTCGGTTTCTCGGATGATCCATCTCAAAAATTCGGGTGGTGACTCTTTCAAACGAGGGCACGGGAGCCCACAGTGGCGACTCTGCTGGGGAACTTTTATTCAATACTTTCTTTTTTTAAAAAAAAAAATGTGTACAAAAGTATTGAATGATCAAGAGGGCCAAACTTGAAAGGTGTTTTCTAAAGGGGGATTTTCAAATATTTTTCGGAATATTAAGCTCTTTTATCCTGTACACTTTGCACCGCACAAGCCTCGCTATGCGTGTTTCGGCTATCTTGCCCGGTTTACCGGTGACAAGCTCTCCCGGGATGCCTAGCAACCCTCGACTATGATGAGCCATCGTGCTGTTCGACCGTTGTCTTGCAATACACTCGACACGGGGTAGTATATCTTGGCTCTAGTCCGGGGAACCCTTTTGAGACCAAAACCAGCCTTTGCACTTGTACATAGCCATAGAACCTTCCCAACTAGGACAGGAACCCATGGCCAGGACTTAAGTGTTATATCCTGCTTACGTGCTTTTTATTCCTGTACACACGCATCATTCACACACTATTGCATCTTGTGGGCTAGAGGAATAGGCTCCATTAGAATTCTTTAGGGCCCTCCGGTCGGTCTAGGAGACCTTAAATCCATGGAGTTTGTGATACCTCCGGTGTTTGCCGTGCCCGAATGGCTCCCTTGGTTTGGGTCTAGCCTTAAGTGCGTGCGTGTCTGGATTCCGGTAGTCACATTGCTCTGTCTCGGATGGTCACGATAAGGAGATTGGCTCTGGTTCCGACCCGTTCGGAATTTAACCTGCCTGACGGCACCTACCCGGGCTATCGGAAATCTTCTGTACGAACGTCTTAAGTGAGATTCGAACCACGGTAGGTCCTAGGCCTTGTTTCTAGGAGATGGGTAGAAGTAGGGCGAGTATTTGGATCGGTTATGAGTTGCTCCCTTTTGACTTGTTGCCAGTACTGCCAATATTGATCGCCTGCGAAGGAAAGAAGCTGTACCCAATTGGTTTCGTCTGTCCCAAAGACTAGTTCGCGTAGACACCCTGGAAGGACCCCCGCTGTTTGAAGTCCAGGTTGAAAAGGAAGAAGAGCCTGTGGTAGAAGAACCCCTAGTCTCAATCCCGCCCGAAAATCTTTTATCCATGTCTGACCAGGGAGACGGAATGGAAGAATTTAGGCAAAACATGGCCAATATGGATGCTCATTTTAAACAGTCCATCGCCGGTGTTGACGCGCAACTCAAAGCTGCCGTAGTCTCTATGAAAAACGTCATGAATATGATAATGGAAAGCATGCAGGAAATCACCGACAAGCTCCTGATCAAGACTTCCCTGCAATCCGAGCAACCACCTAAAGTTGTGATACCAGCAGTTGACCCCAACCTGGCCGCTCTTATGGATAAGATTGGCAAATTAGAGGAATCCGTCCAAGAAACTAAACGACTCGGAAAAGGAGAAATCGACATGAGCAAGCTATGTCTCTTCCCGAATGCCAAGCTGCAGGAAAAATTCAAAGGAGTGGACTTTGCAAAGTTCGATGGAACCGGCGATCCAAGGGCCCATCTTCAAGGATATGTCGGGTCCCTCACAATGCGTGGCATCGAAAAAGAAGCTATGGCCCAACTTTTCCACGAGTCCTTGTCTGGACCAGCCTTGCAGTGGTTCCTCTCTCTCGAACCATCCAAGAAAAGGACTTGGGAAGACATCAGGACAGCTTTCGTAGCTCAGTATGACTTCAATGTCGACCTGAAAATGACCACGAGGGAATTGGAAAGCACTAAGATGAATGAGAAGGAAAGCTTTGCCGACTTCGTGAAGCGTTGGAGGGCTAAGGCTGCCCAGATGCAGAATAAGCCTGACCTGAAAGAACAAATACGGATAATAACCAAGAACTTGCCAAGCTCCTTTGCTCTGTACATGGTTCTTTCTCAAGCTGCTCCAAATTTTGAAACCTTTTATGATTCGGGATTGGCTGTGGAGGAGGCTTTGCGAGATGGAACTCTGGAAAAGAAGGAGTCAGGATCCGGGTCGAAATCCAAAAGGGCATATTCGGGAAACAGTAACGTTCTCTTCGGGAATACCAACCAAGTAGGAACTTCATCCACTAAGCCTGTAGAAGTTAACCAAATTTCTGAAAAACCAAAACCCCAGAACCGAACTTTCACCCAATTCAGCACTCCCAGATCCACTCTTCTCAAGAAACTCACAGAAATCGGAGTGTTGAAACCTCTTCCGCCACCACAAACCATTCCACCGAACCTCAACCAAAATGTCTACTGCGACTTTCACCAAATGCCTGGCCATACTACCGATAACTGCATCCGCCTCCGCCATGAAATTCAAAACCTCATCGATAAAAAAATTGTCAACGCTCCGCCCGCCGATAAACCAAATACCGTTTCCAACCCTCTACCTCAGCACAATGCTCCCTTTCGTATTAACCAAATCACCCTAGCCGAAGATCAAAACATCCCAGAATTCGACCCTACTCTGTTCATCATCCCTAATACCGAACCAATGCCTGTTGGTGAAATTCCCGGAGAAACTGCCTTTCGTTCCACATGGGAATGGGAAGATACATGGGGAGAACTGATTGCTGACTGGGAAGAATTTGAAGCTGCCAATTTCCAAAGAAATGACGAACCTTTATTTGAGGCCGGATGGGAGGTTGACTGGCAAAACATCCAGGCAGATCCTCTTGATGGATTTTCTTTGTATACACTGTTCGAAAATCAAGGGGAAGAATACCAAGTCTTTCAAGATCCACCTGAATGGGAATGGGACCCGACCCCAGACGAGTACCAGCTTTTGGCCTGGAATGACCCTTTGGATACCTTCACCCTGCCAGCACTGTTCGGTGAAGAATACCAGTCTGGATATCCACCTGAGATGATGACATACAACTGGCTAGAGCTCGCCCCACTCCGTTCAGATTTCTCTCATTTTAATGATTTTTGTCATCAACAACCTGTATAGCAATGTGAACCCCACCCCGTACCCAAACCTCCCTGGATTTGAAGAAGAAGTCGCTAGTAATGGGTTTGACCCGATGGACTACCTTGTCGATGGGACTGGATCCGAATCATCGGTTACTTTTCGGAGAGATGCTCAAGTTGCTATGATGAACTTATGGGAAGATGATCCAGCGTCTGGAACAAACTTGTGGGCTAACACAGAGGTGATTACACATAAAAGTGGGAAACGAGGAATGGACTGTTAACAAGACCGTAATGGAGGCCGAAAGATGGAAGCCCGAAGATCTGTGGGATGACTTGGTCATTCCTGATTTGGCTGCCAATCTGCGGGATACAACTATTGGAAACAAGCGTAAAGCCTTGGCCGATTTATGGAGTGAAGAGTCGAAGTACCGTCAGATTGATCACCTAACCAGAAGTGGCCGTGTGTACCAACCTCCAAACCTTCAAGTCGGAGAACCTTCCAACCCTACAGCCGCAGAGCCCTCTGATCCCTTTACCACCCCGGCCAAGAACACCTTCTGACCCTTCGATCCACCAACTAAAGAACCTTCCCGACCAGAAAAGAACCCCGAAGGAATGATTAAGCGTCAACTCGAGCAAACCCATGCCAAGATGTCTGTCTGGGATGTGCTGGTTCATTCCACACGCCATCGTGAAGGTCTCATCCAAGCACTCTCTCAACTAAAGGTTCCTTCCGCTATAACCCCCGATGAGCTTGTGGTGTTGATCAAAACCATACCTGTCAAACATGCTATCACTTTCACTGATCGGGACTTACCTGCCGAGGGAACTGATCACAACCGGCCGCTGCACATCACTCTGAAATGCCATGGCAAATCGGTTCCGGTAATCTTGGTTGACAACGGTTCGGCAATTAATGTCTGCCCACTCCGCGTCGCCTACTGCTTGGGGTACAAGAATAAGGACTTCTTTCCATCGGAAGTCAAAGTCCGAGCGTACGACAACACTCGGAGAGATGTGGTTGGGACTCTTATGATTCCTATGACTTTCGGACCATATCAGACAGAAGTGGAGTTTCACGTGGTAAACATCCCCACCTCTTTCAATCTGCTCTTGGGGAGACCTTGGCTGCACCGACCCGATATCATGGCCGTACCCTCCACGCTCCATCAGAAAATTCGGCTAGGACTGGAAACGGGAATGCTTACTATTCATGGAGACTCTGGGATCCATGCCCCTGTGGAAGACAACGCCCCGCTCTTAGAAATTCAGCACGGAGAAGAAGATATCGCCTTGGGAGGATTCTCTCTGGATACCTCCAAATCTGTCTATTCAGTTAGAATTGACGACGACTTTGTTGTCAGCAATGTCGCTATCAAGATAATGAAGAAGATGTCTTACATGCCAGGATTGAGGTTGGGAAAGAATCTCCAGCGCCCCGCAAAGTTTGAAGCTCAGGGCACTTTGATGCGTACGACCGGTCTTGGTTACTCACCTTCGAGTAACAGCAAGGTGAAAAGGGGGAACAGGCTAGAAGATTACTTTGTCAAAGAGAAGGCAAAACAAATCTATCAAGGGCAACCGGAACCTTTTTGGGATGCAGAAAACAATACCTTCCTACTGGGGTTTGAAATATTCGCCAACGATGTCTGGCCGGATAGTGACGAAGAGGCTGAGATTGCGAAGGGACGGGAAGAACCAGCCGAGTGGATTGAGGTTTTTGCCATGAGTAGTCTCGCAACTCTGTTCAAGGAGGACGAACCAATGGGTACAGCTGTGGAAGCGCAAGTGCTGATGATGGAACAAGATATTCTTGAAGATCCAACTTCACTCATCATGGATGCCGCTGGGGAGTACAAGAACTGGACCTTCATGCCAAGTGCAACTCACCGCGAGTCTGAGTCTGAGTCCGTTGTGTCTTCTGAGTCTTCTGAATCTGTCAAATCTGGGTTGGTGCCTCTCGGCCCAAACTCTCAGAGTCTGTATTTCGAATTCGAGTCCACCCGTGTGTATGGTGCCCCCGAGGCCTCCGTTAACAATGAAATGAATGAATCTGATTTTGCTTACTTCTCCGACTTTGAAATAAACTGCGTCGATCCTGATGATGAAGAGCTGATTTCGATGGGGGCATCCCCGAAGAAATTAGATCCCTAATCAAAAGGGAAGATGAAAGACATGCTCAACCTATAAAAGAAGAAATTGTTTTAATAAATCTGAGAGATGGAGAGAATTCCCGAATGACCCAAATCGGTTCTACGCTATCTGCCAAAGAACGTGAAACCCTCGTAAACTTACTCAAAGAGTTCGAAGACGTGTTTGCCTGGTCACACGCGGATATGCCTGGGATTGATCCTGAAATCGTGGAACATCGGATTCCCCTTTATCCCAATGCAAAACCAGTAAAGCAGAAACTAAGACGCATGAGGCCTGACTGGGTGCTTAAGATAAAGGAAGAAGTCACTAAACAGATCAACGCCGGATTCTTGATGGTTACCGAATATCCGCAATGGGTCGCGAACATTGTCCCTGTGCCGAAGAAGGATGGTAAGATAAGAGTCTGTGTTGATTTTCGGGACCTCAACAAAACTAGCCCTAAAGATGACTTCCCGTTACCACACATCGATGTGCTGGTTGACAACACCGCTGGGCATGCTCTACTCTCTTTCATGGATGGATTTTCGGGGTATAACCAAATCCTCATGGCCCCAGAAGATCGGGAAAAGACCACATTTGTCACTGAATGGGGGACGTATTGTTACCGAGTTATGCTTTTTAGACTGAAGAACGCAGGGTCTACTTACCAGAGAGCCGCCACGGCACTGTTACACGACATGATTCACAAAGAGGTAGAAGTCTACGTTGATGACATGATCGTCAAGGCCCAAGAGCGAGAAGGACATCTCCCCGCACTCAGAAAGTTCTTCGGAAAAATCAGGAAGTACAAGATGCGCCTTAATCCGGCCAAATGCACATTTGGAGTTACTGCAGGGAATATGCTTGGGTTCATGATTACTACCCGAGGTATCGAAGTCGATCCATCAAAGATTAAAGCCATCCTAGAAATGAAGCCGCCGCGATCTGAGAAGGATGTAAGGAGTTTCCTTGGAAAAGTACAGTTCATCAGCAGGTTCATTGCAAAGTTGACTTCGACTTGCGAACCCTTATTCCGCTTACTCAAGAAAGGAGTACCATTCACTTGGGATGATAGGTGTCAGAAAGCTTTCGAAGCCATCAAGACCTACCTGCATAAACCGCCAGTACTAACACCGCCCGTAACAAGAAAACCTTTGATCCTATACCTGTCGGTCACCCCGTCTTCGATGGGGTGCATGTTAGCACAGGAAGGAGATGATGGGGTTGAAAGGGCTGTTTATTACCTCAGTAAAAAGATGGTTGGACCCGAAGAGCGTTATACCCCTCTAGAAAAGACATGCTGGGCACTCGTATGGGCTTCCAAGAAGTTGAGGCACTATATGCTAGCTTACCTGGCAAAGCTGATATCTCGAATGGATCCCCTAAAATATTTATTCGAGAAATCGGCTCTCACAGGTAGGATGGCGCGATGGTTGTTAATGCTGGCTGAATTTGAGTTGAGATATGTCACCCAAAAGTCGGTAAAAGGAAGAGCCGTCGCAGAATTCCTTGCTGATTGCCCAGTCGAGGGAGGGGAGGATGCCGAATTCAATTTCCCCGACGAAGACATAATGACAATGGCTGAGGATGTTTGGCAGTTGTATTTTGATGGAGCAGCCAACCAGAAAGGGTTCGGAATCGGTGTGTTACTAATATCACCCGATGGGTCGCACATCCCACTGGCATTCAAGCTTAACTTTGAAGTCACCAATAATCAGGCGGAATACGAGGCTTGCATCGTAGGCATGGAAGCAGCCATCGAGATCGGCGTAGAAAAGCTGGAAGTTGTGGGAGATTCAAATTTAGTTGTGTCCCAGGCAAATGGCGACTGGAAGGTTAAGGAAGGAAAGCTGAAACCGTATCATCAGGACCTTGAAGATCTTATCCCCGACTTTAGCAAGGTGACATTCACTCATGTACCGAGGCTCAAAAATCAATTTGCAGATGCTTTAGCAACGTTGGCATCAATGGTTGAGATCCCCGTTGGCGTAAAGCTAAGGCCAATTGTGATTGAACAAAGGAATACACCAGCACACCAACATGTCATGACAACTGACGTGTAACGACCCTGATTTTTGGTCAATAAAAATTTCGTTAAAAATTTGAATTTTATTTTATCACTTGGATTTTTATTTCCATAACCAAAAATCGGTCGTTACTGACTAATAAAAATCTCATTTTTATTCGAAAATCTTTAAATTATATTTCTTGACTAGAAATCCTACTTAGCAAGTATAGTAAGTTAGCAAACCTTAACTACCGTTGGCTTGACTGCCTTGCCTTGGCGTCGACTCGCTGACGCGCCTGCCTTGCCTTGGCGTCGGCTCACTGTCGCGCCTGCCTTGCCTTGGCGTCGGCTCGCTGACGCGTCTGCCTCGCCTAAGCGTCGGGTCGCTGTCGGGTTGCTCTGCCTTGGCTGCCATCGGGTTCTGCCTTGGCATCGAGTCACGCCTTGCTTTTGCCTTGGCGTTGCTGGGCTGCCTTACTCTGGCCCTACCTTGGCTACGCCTTGGCCATGCTCACGCCGCCTTGGCCATGCTCACGCCGCCTTGGCCACCGATTGGCTAGCGGGCTGCCTTGGCCATACTCACGCCGCCTTGGCCACCGCTTTGTGGTCGCTGGCCACCGCAGCCTTTGTTTGCCACCGCCTTGGCCGTCGCCTTGCTTGCAGGTCGCTTTGGCCACCGCTTGGCTACCAGGCTTTGACCACCGCTTAGTCGCCACTTTGCCACCAGGCTGCCTTGGCCACCGCTTGGTCACCATTTTGCCACCAGGCTGCCTTGGCCACGCTCACACCTTGCCTTGGCGTTTTGGCACCGTCGGGCTTTAATATTCCGTTATTAGGCGATTTCCTACTAAATAAAATCAAAATACCACTCGAGCAATGAAAGCCTAGATTAAGTATCGTTAGTCTTTAACCGAATAGCCTAATGCCCATTTAGCCTAATCACTTCTCCCTAACCCTAGATGGACCATTTTACCCTTTTTGTCTTTATCCATTGGACGATAAAGGCTGGGGTAATATTTATCCATTGGACAATAGCGTCAGGGTCTCCTTTACCCATTGGTCAATAGGTAAATCTTGATTAACCTTCCTAAGTATGAGATTAGGATCGTTTAGTGCTTAATTGCAAGTATTATCCTTCCTAGTATTATCCGTTGGATAATAACTGTTAGGAGTTTTATTGACCATTGGACGATAGACTAGAATCCTAGCTATTATTACCCATTGGTTATTAACCATTAGAGAAACTATTATCCATTGGATAATAGTTAGTCTTGACAATCATGTGCTAGATTGATTTAATTAATAGATTTGGCATGTGTGAAATCCAATAAAATAAGATTTGTTCATTAGATTATTAGGTTAGTACATAGTACTTTGGATGATGTAGATTAGTTAATTGGATATTGGATTTTGACATATCTAGTAGGATTTCAAAGTACATACTATATACATATTTATGTGTACTTGTATATATATATATATATATGAATATAGATATATATATAATAATTATAAAGTACCATGTGCATGTTTCCTTATTTTAATTAGAAAATCTTGTAAAGTATTTTATTTCTTTTACCCATTGGACAACAAATGTTAGGAGATTTATTAACCAATGGACAATAGCTTAGTCTTGCCAAAAGTACAAGGTTTATTATTTAAATTCCCATGGGATTCTCTTATTATTAGATAAAAAGACTAGATTTTCCATGTGTGATATTTGGGTTATTATTATACATAGTACTTTGAAAGAAGTAGAATACTTTATTAGATATTGGCATGTGGTATATCTAGGCTACATTGTGTGTACTAGCTTGTATATATATATTATATATGTACTTGTATGTATATATATATGTATATATATATAATAGGGTATTGTGCATGTGTGTAATTGAATTCTTAAATGGAAAATATTAATTACTAGATTTCTATTGTACATATATACATTATAATATATGTAGTCTTCCATAAGTACTATTATATAAGTATATATATGTACCAAGTGGGAGAGAGAGAGAGAGAGAGAGAGAGGAGAGAGAGGCCGAGAGAGATTGGGAGAGAGAGAGAGAGTTCGGATGGGAGAGGGAGAGGGAGAGTGATGTGTGCTTTGATCTTACCTCACCATATCTAGGGTTTTATACTAGCCTAAATCTCCTAAGGACTAAACCTAGACTTTCTTATTAGATTCAAGGACTAGACAAGACCAAAACCCCAATAAGATAACATAGTTTTGTCCTAGTTCTTGGAGTGAAAGCAAAGCAATATCTTGATAGCCATACAAGCCTAGTTTTAGGCCTTGAGCTTTCAAGCAAACTTGACATAAAATGATTTAAAAATGAGAGAGGGAGAGAGAGAGAGTGGGCCGGCCAAAGGGAGAGAGAGAGGGCCAATCCTTGCCTATAAATAGCCAGCCATTCCTCCATTTCATTCACACCTCAATCCATTCTCCAACTTCTCTCTAAAACCAATTTCTGTTTTGCCCAGGCAGCCCACTGTCCTCTGAAAAACTCCATTTTTTCTCCGGGCAAAAGTCATTTCTAGGAACAACATCCTCCACGAAAGTCGTAGAACACCTCGAGAGCTTCAGTTTAGACCCAAGAACCACCCCAAATGGTCAAGAGATGACCAAGATATCGACCTCCAAAGTTCAGTGAAAAATCTAGAAATTCCATTCCAGACAGCTCACTGTCCACTTGCTTATCCCCATTTTTCTCCGGGCAAAAGTCGTTTCTAGGAATAACGTCCTTCACGGAAGTTGTAGAAAATTTCGAGATCTTCGTTTTAGATTCAAGAACGATCCTATTCGGCCCAGTTTTGACCAAGTTACTGCCCTCCAAAGTTTGGTCCAGATTGTGAGCATTCGACGCCCGTAGCACTTTCCAACTAGCTTATTCGGCCCCGACTAGTTTCGGATCAAGGTAGATTAGTCCTTACCCTCTTCCTAAGTATATTGTATTGTATGAGCATGAAGCCAAACGTATCGTATGCTAGTTTTACGTAGTTTACTTTGATCTGTTAACTTAAGCTTATATACCATTGCTTGTATTACTTGTGGTATTATAACAAAGCATATGGTAGATTACCACCCCAAGGGCGTCCGCACATGTGGCGTTATGCTTTAAGTAATGGTTATGGACATACTATGTACTTGCTTGGATTATACTTACCTTGAGTATGCAAACATGCGTTAAACGTGGTAGATACTTGTTTATGTATGAACTCGTCAATAAACACGTGCTGTTTTTCCAAAAAGATGGCTATATGTTGTCGTTTTAAAAGATAAAGTGTTGTTGGAAACGAAGTATTCGTATTTTGACCTTTTAAACGATTGTAAGCATGATAGCAAGTTGCTTGCCTTACTTGTGGTTGTAAACAAGCATGTTTAAAGAGAGTTGGGTGATGTTGATAGATTACTTTAAAGTGATTCGTCCCACCGCGGAGTCGATGCATGTTACGAGACACATGGAATTGGAAAAGTAAGGATATGACACCTAAGACGTGGTTGATATGGATAAAAAGTGTTTTGGAAAGAACATAATGACCGGACGTGGTAGTCATTATGGCATTGAGTCAGACTTGGTAGCCTTTGTGGCAATGAGCCGGACTTGGTAGCTCATTGTTGTGCGACACAAGGTGCCGGTCTTGGATGCTCATGGTTGTGTGTGTGACACAATGTGCCGGACTTGGTAGCCATTGTGGCCATGCGTTGGTAACCTTGTGGCAATGAGCCGGACTTGGTAGCTCATTGTTGTGCGACACAAGGTACTTGTAACCAATGGTTGCGTGCGTGCGTGTTATCGGAATTGATGATAAAAGATGAGACACATTCTACGATACGCTGCGTAGGAGAAACTCTGATGATACGGACACCAACGATAGATAGCGAATGCGGATGTGTCATTGTATGAGTTTATTTGAAAGCATGTTAAATTGGAAAATCGTATACTATCTTTGACGTGTATGTTAAGGGTTAGTGGCTTTGGATTACTCTATTGAGCTTTCAAGCTCACGGTGTTGCTTTATGTGACCCTGACATATTATACTGGTGGTGACGCTGGTATAATGTGTCAGACTTTCTAGATGAACAAGGAGAGCTGTATACCTTGGAGGCCTTCGAAGCTGAGGAACTCGCTAGGATGAAAGAAGAGAAGGAGCTGTAGATAACCTTAGATATCCATCCCTTTTGTGTAATGTAAGAACTCTTTGGGAGTTTATGATGTAATAAAGAGCCAGACTCTCTTGATTTATTCAATAAAAATATTTAACGTACCCGATTTTGGGGGCGTTACATGACGAGTCCGATGATGGCCATCCGTGGTATTATGACATCTGGAGATATGTGGAAAGAGGAGAATACCCCATGGGAGCAAGCAAAAAGGACAGGATCGCTCTCCAAAGGATGGCTGCTCAATACATCATCTGCGGAGAAAACCTATACCGAAGATCGTACTGTGGCACACACAAGCTCTGCATCCACGGAGAAAATGCAAAAAGGGTGATGGAAGAAGTTCACGAAGGAGTATGCGGTCCCCACATGAACGGCATAATGCTCGCCAAGAAAATCCTCAGGCAGGGGTATTTCTGGACCACTATGGAAACGGAATGTGTAGAGTATGTGCGAAAGTGCCGAAAATGTCAGATTCACGCCAATCTCACGCATGTTCCACCACACGAACTGCAACAAATGACCTCACCGTGGCCCTTCTCGACATGGGGAATTGACGTCATCGGGAGGATAGTGCCGGCAGCATCCAATGATCACAAGTTCATTTTAGTAGCTGTCGATTATTTCACGAAATGGGTAGAAGCTGTTCCTATGCTACTTTGACCGCAGTCCAAGTTGCACACTTCATCAAGCAAAATGTCGTTTACCGATACGGAGTCCCCCAAGCTTTCGTATCTGACAATGGGGTTCATTTTAAAGGACGAGCCCGGGAAGTTTTGGATGAGTTCCAAATCCAAGTGCACAAATCAACGACTTATCGGCCGCAGACCAACGGCGCTGTGGAAGCAGCAAACAAGACAATCAAAGCCATTCTGGAAAAGACTATCCACTCCACAAGGGACTGGCATGAACAACTACCCCTGGCCTTGTGGGGGTACCGTACCTCTGTACGAACGCCGACGGGAGCAACCCCCTACTCTTTGGTTTATGGAATGGAAGCAGTGCTTCTTGTCGAGTTAGAAGTCCCATCCCTTCGGACAATGATTGAATGTGACGTCCAAGAGGCTGAATGGTTGAGTAACCGATTTGAAGAACTTATGCTATTTGACGAACGCCGGTTGAGGGCTCTTTACCATATCCAAGGGTATCAACGAAGGATCGCACGGGCATTCAACAAGAAAGTGAAACCCAGGAACTTGGTGGAAGGCGACATGGTTTTAAAGGAAATCCGGGCTCCAGTCTATGACCCACGAGGAAAGTTTCGACCAAAATGGTCCGGGCCATACATCATCAAGACCATCCTTTCCGGAGGAGCTACACAACTCATCGACTTGGACGGAAATGAATTCTCAACCTTGGTTAACCTGGATCAACTCAAGCGCTATTACCCCTGAGAGAAGCTCGCTAGGCTGAAAACCGCAAGGGCGGGCAGTCCTAGGCAAAAATTAGAGCAAAGCCTGCTAGGATGAAAACCCGTCAGGGCGTCCTAGGCAAAAGTTAAGGCATACGATAAATGAGCTCGCTAGACCGAAAACCTGAAAGGGCGGTTCTAGGCAAAAGTTAGAGCACAAAAGGAGAGTGTTAAAACCAGAGCGAACCCTACCCTGAACTACGTCGTGACCTGATTCCTTCGCTAGGAGGATACGTAGGCAGTCTCACACTGAGACCCGGTCACAATCCATCAAAATAAAAATTCAGGTTGAGAAGGTTTGAAGAACAAAAGTCAAGGAGGGGGAAACCCTCCAAAACTCGTTTTATTAACACAATTACTTCTACTACATAAGGTTGAGCAGAGCTTTTGAAAACAAAAGAAGCACGACATGATAATAAAAGGGTCCTCAGTTTATTCAACGATCAGGGTGGTAAGGTCGAGTCAGTTTACTTGAGCTCCGGCCCTTGCAGCAATGTCCCTCCTGAGCCACTTTTGATAGCTCCCGCGTATCGCCACAGAAGGGTAGGGATGCGCGTCGGTCACCTCACGTGTCCTCCAGAAGCGCTGGTAATGGCAAAAGACTGAATGGCTAAAGAGAGGCAGAACCACGTCCACGAGAACCTCTGCAGGGGCCTCCTGCCTTAAACCGAGCTGACGCTGAATACGGTAAGGGATGTAGAAGGTGAAAGCTCCCAAACCAGCAAGAACAACCCACTGAGGGCCCATGTAGTACACTGTCATGGGAGGGAGGTCTAGCCATCGACACCTCCAAGCAATAGTCTCCGCTCGCCGGTGCCTGAGGAAGTCAACCCACTCGGCCCTGCTCCTATCCTCAAACTCAAAGTATCGCTGAGACAGTAACCTCGCCTCATATGACCAGTTGCCAGGAAGAATGGTCAGCACATTCACCTTATCGCAGAGCCAAATCTGTGGGAAGAAAGAAAACAAGTAAGAAGCCATAGAAAGCCAAGCCGAGTGTTGAGGTAAAATGAGAACGTGAGAAAAATCCGAAGAGGAGAGCTGAGTGAGAAGCCAACCTGTAGGAGAAGAGGACTACCTCCGAAAGTCTCGGTCTCTCCAAAATGAACCTTGTCCAAACCAATTAGCGTCTCGGCCAAAACCATCGGAATCACGTCCTTTCGAGCCTCCACTTGAACAGCAACGCTGACCAGCGTTGAGCTAGCATGACCGGCAGAAGGAACCAAGAGATAGGCCGCAAGCAAACACATGCAGAGAGCAGTCATGCGTCGAGTCTGATAAGTCATGTCTCCAAGATCGCCAGGAGGAGAAAATAGCTCGATAAGGCGCATGACATTGAGATGGCCATTCCTGACTAAGTAACGAGCAGCACCATCACCTAGCCCAAGGGCCGCGACCAAGACTCTGTAAGCGCTCTCTCGTACAGGAGGGATGATGACCTCCCCTGAACCAAAGCCCTCGAGGTACGCGCGGAACTCTTCGACAGTGGGACAGAGCTCCTGATCGCCAAACCAGAACACGTGAACCTCCGGATCCCAGAAACTCACGGCTGCCCTCAAAAGTTCAGGACGAAGACGAATGTTGTGGAGGTACCGCATAGAATAGAGACCATGAGCTCGGAAGTTGAGCCAATCGACACCTTCCATCGAAGCCAACCATGGGCGAAGCGAACCGGTGATAGAAAGAGCCATTTTAGGAAGTGAGGAAAGAAGATAGGAGTTGAATGAGGTGAGGAGAATGTGGTATGAGAGAGCTTGAATTTATAAGAGGGGTAGAAGGGACAACTTCAACTTTCAAAGAACCTTGGGTTTCAAAAGTGCATGTTTTCCATGAGTCCAACATAGGGAAAAGCTTGGTCAAGTCCTAAAAGGTTCAAAACAGACATGCACTGGTTCAGAAATGCCATTGCATGGGTCAAACCTCAACCCCCGAGCAATCTGCCTTGGAAAACAGCAAAAACTGAAATCTGTCAGGAAAGGTGCCTCGCACAGCACCTTGATCGGTCGCACGGCAAGATGAAACCAGAGAAACCCCACGGCAGAGTAATTAGGGTACCGTGTGGCGGATTTTTATCCGCACGGTATCTTGGTGTATCCGCACGGCATGTTGACTCTGCATTTCTGCAGTTTTTGGCAGCAACACATCAAGATGAAAACGAGGCCCTAAGGAGCACCAACTAGCACCTAAACACACTCTAACGGGTATTTGGGACTTCAGGGATATTTCATTTCAAGATAACTCTCGGGATTCGTCATCGTGGCACGAAAACTCGATAAAGCCCCGTTTCTTAAGCCATGTCGAGGAGTCAAAATCTGTTTCGGGTCATTCTAAGTCGTTCTTTCGAGTCTTACAGGTCATAACGGTCAAATGTGACTTAGTCCAAGTCCCGGTTCGTGTCCAGAGTCAAAACTCGAGAATGTCACGTATTAAGGTCAGCGTTTTCCTACTTTTCGAGTATATTCCAAAGGCAAAGTAGAATTCCCGAGTCTCGTATCAAGATTTCAAGGTTGTTATTATCTCATACTCGTATACGGAGTCAGTTGAGAAGATGTCTGTATGAAGTCTTGTATGCAGAGTCAACTTTACAATGGTTTGCCCAATTGCTTTCTTTGATTTCTATTCCATTGTCAATATGCTTCGATTGTTAATACGTCCCTCATCGCAAACCTCACATTCAACTCAGTCTCTCAAATCAGCGACCAGTTGCACGTTTCGGTCAATGTTTTAGTTATTCAGTTTTCTTCATGTAAACAAAAGGAAATTGAATGGCATAAACAATGAAAGAACAAAATCTCTGTATATAAATCCAAAAGCATCCATGAGTCGAAGTACAAAAAGGGGCATAATGGCCCAATGATCGAAGTCCTGTCTACCGAGGGCAAACAGGCGCCCTACAAGAGAAGCACACAGGCTCCGTCAAAAACACAAAACAAAAGAGGAGCTCAACTCTCGTCGTCCTCGTCCTCGCTCTCCTCCTCAGAGACCTCCTCGTTCGCCGGAGAGCTGCTCGCCGCCTGAGTGCCGGTCGCCCTAGGCACAGTATCTCCTGAGGTGACCTCCAGGTCAACGTCTGTAGGCTCAGGAGTATCGTCCTCAGAGACGTCAATAGGCTCGTCCTCAGTCCCTACAGAGCGTCGTGTCCTCTTCGATGCCGGCTCCTCCTGTGAGCCGGCAGAGGAGACCTGTCGTACTATCGGGCGGACAGACTTCCGCCGCAACCCTCGTGGAGCCCTTCCTCTAGCCTGCAATGGTATAAAATTCATGTGATATTTGCATTATAATCATGATATAAACGATCGAAGTAAAGCAAATGACTAAAGTTCGAGAGTATACTATCGACCCACCAATGCGAGGCAACACCTCCGGAGGGTGGCCCATGGCGTACTGCCTCACCAGCTACTCCAGGCCCATCATGGCCTCCGCCATCTCCTTCACGTACCCTGGAGGAGCCTGCAATGTAGGAAATCGATCAGAACATGTGAAAAGAGCGAATGTACGAAGGAATGAAACCATGTTATACCTGAGCGAGAAACTTTGGAGCCTCCACTGCAGGGCGTGGCACTACAACCAGGCCCGGAGCTCCCTGGGGAGTCGTCACGTCTACTGTCCAAGAGAGGGCAGGGAGGCTAGTGCCACTTGGGCCCGCGCCCTCACTGCGACCTCTGTCACCACGGCCCCCTCTCATCCACCACCTGGTCTAAACCACCACCGTGACCCTCCGTGGTCCTCTCCTCCACGCTAGCCGCCGCCTCCGACCGGCCTGAAACCCCGGCGTCGCCCTTCGACTCCACCGCACCCGGAGTCTCCACCTCCTGACCATACCCGGCCAACACTACACTGCCACCGTCACCACCACCACTCCCGACCACCGTGGCAGCCATGGCCACGGTCTCCTCGACCAATGCTGGCTGCACAGAGGTCTCTGGCTCAACCCCAACTGTCGTGTCGTCCCCCGGAAGAGCGTGAGATGGTGTAGCCTCAACCCGGAGTGACGTATCGTCACCGGGTGCATCCCTCGATTCCATTATCGTAATGTGTGAGAGAGAGGAAGAGAGAGCAGTCGGGAGAGAGAGAGAATAGCGAGAAAGAGAGAGAACAGCGAGGGAGAGATATATATATATATATATATATATATATATATATATATATATATATATATATATATATATATATATATATATATATATATATATATATATATATATATATATATATATATATATATATATATATATATATATATATATATATATATATATATATATATATATATATATATATATCCCCCGAATCGGTTCACTCGGGAACCAACGTCGGACCGGGTTCAGAGCTAGCCTAACCGCACGGCACGTTGTACAGGTCGCACGGCACCCTGGACGAACATGCAGTGCCTCCAGTTTACTCTACCGTGCGTACCTAAATTGGCTTCGCACTGCAATGTGAATTATTTCGACTGTTCTGCTTTCTGGAGACAGTTTGTGGAAATCTGCGCGCAATTCGAGTTTGTTCGAGAAGAGAAGTTTTGAATGGAAGAAGGAAAAGGGACTTTTCATTAAATAAAACCCGAGGTCTCCCCCGGGACTTGCCATTACATTTCAAAAAAAAAAAAGGGGAAAGAAAAAGGACAAAAACAACAAAAACGACTACAGGGCCTGCTGCCCTTTTCTTCCTTCCTCTTCTCCTTCTTCCTCCTCTCCTCTGACCCCATGTTTCAGTCGCTCGCCCCGTCAGAGCGGTCATCCGACCCGTTCGGATTACCCTCGGAGTCTTCCGCCGTCTCATCTGACTCACGACCAAGGACAGAGTTGGGGTCGCCCTTGTCATCCATCTGATCGAATGCGAAGTCCTGCAGATTCGACACCGCACGGCGGAGAGTGCGAATCGTCCCAATGAGCCTCTTGATTTGCCGGTTGAGCGCTTCAATCTCCCAACGGTAGAAAGCCATCTCGACCTCTAGAGATTCGACCCGGGCCGCTAAGTCGCTGTTTGCCATCCGTAAACTTCGAGAACAACCTGTTTTTTTTAGAAAGAAGCGAAGAAAGTAGAGAGACTCTTGAGTTTTGTTGGTGATGCATGGAATGTGGCACCCCCCATGCTTATAAATACATCCCAGCTGACGAAGGGGCACACCCGAATTAATGGGTACCTTCAAACCTGCCAACTGTTCTCGGAAATCGAAGGGGTGCTTAGAAAAGAGAGGTGCCGCGCGCCCCTGATTTGGCCTGCACGGCACCCTAGCTCCAGAAGATTAAATGTTTTCTCGAAAATTGATCCAATCAGCCACCAAAATCCGCTTGGAAACCCAATTCTCAGCCGTTTTGCAGTAAAAATCCTTTAGAATGTCGTGCATTGGTTGTAGCACCATTTGATTCCCCGGGAATTTACCGTATTCGACTTCTTCTCGGTACTCGTCCTCCGAGACTGGTCTCAGGATTGTTATTCTAATGTTTTTAACTCGTCGTATTTTCCCAGCAGGTCAAAAAAAAAAATTGTCGCAAAAATTCTAAATTGAATTTTCGCCTTCCGAGGGCTTGTCTCAAAAAAAATCCTAAATTGAATTTTCACCTTCTGAGGGGCTTGTCTCAAAAATTCTAAATTGAATTTTTGCCCTCCGAGGGCTTGTCTCAAAAATTCTAGATTCAATTTTCGCCTTCCGAGGGCTCGTCTCGCTTTTCGTCTCTTGAGCCACGGTCTAACGAACCTAACGTCTCTCCCTGTCTCGATTTTCGCCTCCCGAGGGCTCGTCTCAAGTCTTTCACAATACTTTGAATGACACACAGCACCGCAAGCACTTCTTTGCATGAGTTTGTCCTTCGGGACTTGTTTCTCGCATTGCATTGTCCCAATCGAACTACGCTGGTCTGATCCCTACAACAGGGTACGTAGGCAGCTCCTCGAGCGCGACCACCATCGTTATTTACTTGCATTTTTCAATTTGTCTCTGTTCAAAGGCACTAGAGCAACGGATTGGGATGCCTATTCTTTAAGCGTCACTCGTACCAACTAATGGTATCCGAGTTACGTTAAAGAGGGACTACTGTAGACACCCCAATCCGGACCTCGGAGAGTCTTTGTCCACCCCGATGATGAAATAGAGGAAACGATACCTGTTACCCAAAAATGACAACCCACATGAGCCCAAAAACCCAAAAAACCTGAAAAGCCCAGATAAAAGCCTAAACAAAGCCCAAAAGAGCCCTAGACCGAAGGAAGAGGAGCCGTGCGGAGCGGAATTGGAGCGTACGGCACCTTGAAATTCAAGAGTGGCCGTGCGCGGCAAACCTTAACCGCACGGCACCTTGAGCAAAAAGCTGACTGGCTCAGAAAAGTCAGCCGACCAAGCCGATTTGAGCCACACTGATGAATGGCTCAGTTTAAAATGCACTTCCGCCCGCCTAAAATACCTCCAGCATTTGAATTCAAAATCCTTGGCCCTTTGCCTATAAATTAACCCCTCCACTCAAGGGAAAGGGGTCCCTCTTGCCCTTCTTTTGAGTCCCTCTCTTGCCTTCCTCTTGGCTTTCTCACTCTACTTTCTCTCTCTAAGTTTCTACACCCACTTTCTTACTCCCATTTCCATTCCCAAGCTTTAAAGAATGTCATTCCCAAAATACCTTCTTTAAGTGCCTTCACTCACTCCCCTCTCATCATTGGAGTTGATCTTTCATTAACTTCAAAGCCTCATCACCCAAAACACCTAGCCTTCCCCCACACCCATACTCCTTTTGTCTCATCCAACCTCTTCCATCTACATCCGTGACGATCCATCCACCCCATCATATCAACGATCCTTGATCAAGCTCGAAACTAAAGGTACAAACTAGTTTCCTCGGACTAGACCCCGTTCTGGTCCTGAGGGGACTCTTCTGTCAGAAGGTCTAACCCTTTTTTGGTTAGATCCTGACCAAAAATCCATTTTTCAGAAAACAAAACTAACACTGTGCTGAGGTTGGGGAACCGCTCGGTCTGCTGATCAGACGCGCGGCACCCTGACTCTCAGCACACGGCATCTTACATACTGATGCTATTGTGAGCAGGCTGCTTGGATCCAATTTTCCTCTGTTGTGGTTATCTGTATCTGCTGTTTACTGTTTCTGATGCTCTTAAAAATAAGACCATATCTACAAGCCATGTTTCGGCTCTTTTAAAAGCTTTATAAGATCATCCCAAATGATCAAATATGTCAAAAACCTCTTTAAGATCATGTTTTGAGAAAGACAATGGCCTTTGGGATGATCTGACTGCCGATGAGTTTTATAAAAAAACGCACAAAGAAGGCAGTGGTCTAAATAATGTTTTGAAAGTCTGCAACAGTCTGATAGGAGAGCAGGTACCACGCACGGTACGTTGAGGAGCCGCGCGCGGCATATCAGTGTGCCGTGAACAGTTTGTCGAGGTCCAGACAGTCTGCTAAGTGTTGTTTGTTTTCTCTGTTCACATCATTTTATCACTACTGTACAGACAACACCACATGCACATCAATGTGATATATTTCCCATGTCCCTTCCCCGCTATGTGCTTTATTGAAAGAGTTCGATGTTCCAAATGATATTGAAAATTCCCCTTTTTTGAAAACATTAAGTAGAGACCGGTTTTACCGGGCGAATGGGGTGCTTTTTAAAGAAAAACCTTCCCCGTTTGTAATGTGGCTCCCGAACCCAAAATCTCAACATTTTCGCTAGACCAAAAGCCTTTCTTTCAAACGACTCCTCGGTTTCTCGGATGATCCATCTTAAAAATCCGGGTGGCGACTCTTTCAAACGAGGGCACGGGAGCCCACAGTGGGTTTGGATTATTCTATTAAGCTTCTGTAGCTTATGGTGTTACCTTTTGGTGACCCTGACATATTATACTGGGGCGACACTGGTATAATGTGTTAGAGTTCATAAATGAGCAGGATGAACAGTACACTTTGGAGGCTTTTGGAGTCGAGGAGCTGGCTAGGATGGAGGAGCAGGCAGAGCTGTAGGTAGGAACCTTAGGTGTCCTTCCCTTGTGTAAATGTTGAACCCTTGAGGGGGTTATGATGTAATAATGAGCTAGACTCCATTAGTTTTATCAATAAAATGTTTATTTAACGTACCCAAAATTTGGGGCGTTACATCCTCAAATGTATAAACTAGTGACCAAATCTTGTACAACCCTCCTTTCCTTCACCAAAATCTTCCATAAGCCAATCCAAGTACCAAAATCTAGCCATGTAAGCCTAAAACAAGGTAGAAAATATGCAAGCGACCTTCATGATTTGTCCATTTACCCATTGGATAATAAATGTTAGGGGAAAATTTATCCATTGGATAATAAGCCAAGCCTTGGCCTATAAATAGCATGCCCATTCTCACCATTCAACTCACACCTTCACTCCTTGCTCCAACTTCTCTCTAGAAACCATCTTCATTTTCTAGACAGCTTACTGTCCTTCGAAAATCCTCATTTTTCTCTTGCTTAAAGTAGTTTTTAGAACCAACTCCCTTCGGGAAAGTTGTAGAGCGCTTCGAGACCTTCAAGTTAGACTCAAGAACCACCCTAATCGGTCAAGAAATGACCGAGATATTGGCATCCGAAGTTCAGTAAAAATCTCAGATTTCCAGTTCCAGATAACTTATTGTCACTCCCTTTATCACCATTTTTCTCCTATCTAAACTAGTTTCTAGGATCAACTTCCTCATGAAAGTTGTAGAGCACTTCTCGAGCTTCGATTTCAACCCAAGAACGATCCTATTCGGCCAAATATTGACCGAGTTACTACCATCCAAAGTTTGGTCCAGATTTGCGAGTTTCACCGCCCGTAAAATTTTCCAACTAGCTTATTCGGCCCTGACTAGTTTCGGATCATGGTAGAGTAATCTTACCCCGACCCTAAGTATAGATAGAAATGAGTATTGTTTATAATGCATGTAGATTAATCTTAACCCCTATCTCTAAGTATATCGTATGTGCTTGATTGAAATAAATGTAGATTTCCCTATCTACTTCTCCTAAGTATACGTGGATTACTCCTTACTCATTAGTCCTAAGTATGATTAGAAATGTGAATGTTTGAAGATAAAACATTGCACTTGATTGAAGTATTCATATTTTGACCTCCAATATAGTTGATAGTTTGTTTATACATTGTTTGCCTTACTCGTAGTTATGATTAAGTGATAAATGAGCATGATAGAATATAGTTGGATGATCTTGCTAGTTTCATTTCAAGATTACTGTGGGCTACCACAGCCTCGGGTGGAATCGGGGCGGCCCGAAAAGAAACGCCTCGTTTTTAGAATGGGATTGAAAAATTTGAAAAGTCGCCACCCGGATTTGTGGTTTGCCACCCGAGAAACCGTTTTATTTGGAAATATTCGATTTGAATTTGAAAACCAGAGATTTGTAAAAGGGTTCGGAAGCCATGTTACAAGGGGGGAAGTGTTTTACGGCACCCCCCTCGCCCAATTCGAAATCGGTCTCTACTAAACATTTGTGGGATTTTTCAAAAGATCTTGTTTCATTAAGTCACTTAGCAAGTATCCACAGATATATATCAAGTACAGGAAGTGCATGCATGTGCATGTGTACAGGAAATGATTGTGGGCTACCACAGCCCCGGGTGAAATCGGGGCGGCCCGAAAAGAAACGCCACGTTTTAGAATCGAGTTGAAAAATTTGAGGAGTCGTCACCCGGATTTGTGGTTTGCCACCCGAGAAACCGTTTTGATTTGAAAATGATTGATTGAATTTGAAAACCAGAGATTTGTTAAGGGTTTGGAAGCCATGTTACGAAGGGGGAAGGATTTTACGGCACCCCCCTCGCCCGATTTGAAATCGGTCTCTACTAAACATTTGTGGGATTTGTCGAAAGATTTTATTTCATTTAATCACTTAGCAAGTATTTACAAATATACATCAAGTACAGAAGGTGCATGCATGTGCATGTGTATAGCGAGTAAATGAAGAATGGTGATGGAATGCAAAAATGCTAGAAGCTGGAAATCCCTGCCACTGATCCACTCTCGAGCGCTCGAAAGTACTCCCGAGCGCTTGGGAGTATTACATGTCCGACCTGCAAGCTTGTTAGTACAATAGGATACAATAGAGTACAATACTGAAAATGTAAACTGGAATAACATTAAACACGTTATAGGCTTGACAAATGACTTAATAGACTGAGGTCGAGCCCCATTCTCCTAAGCCATGCAACCCTGCTTTTCTGGAAAGTGATTTAACAGTTATAAGAGGCAAAAAGGGACACATGCATGGCCATGCAAGGGCAGTAGAGGGGGTCAAACCGGAAGGAAGTGGACTGAGTTTGCATGTAAATACTCTCGAGCGCTTGGAAATATTCTCGAGCGCTCGGGAGTATTCCACACCCCATAACTGATCTCAACCAACCAACGTCTTCATTGTATCGTGCTGGTACACCAGGTCTTGTATCTTTTGAAGCATGAAAACTTTCCCTTTCAAGTTCTAAATAAAACCCTTCTGCATGGTTTTGAATGAAAACAATTTTCTTCATTTCGTTCTGGAAAATCAAGACCTTTTGTACCAGCACATATCTAAAGAGTTGATATGATTGAAGATAAGTTTTACTACCTCTGCATGTACACTTAAAGGCTTAAGAAAAGGAAAACAGTACTGGAGCAACTCTCGAGCGCTCTGGAGTAGTCTCGAGCGCTCGGGAGTGTTTCCAGTAAGCTTTGCACAGAAAACGCATTTGCACCCCTTTGCTCTTGCTATTATATCAAGGTCTCTCAACCCATGTTTAGTATTAAAGACTGAGAGGGCTGAGGGACCTCCCTCAGAAAGGAGAAACAGCCCTGTTTTTGTTGGTTTTTGACACTAAGGTAGAAGGCTTCTACCTTGGGTTGAGGAGTTTGCCTCTTGGAAGACTTTGAGAGATGAAAGAGGAAGAAAGACCAGGAAGATCAGAGCTTTAGGGTACTCTGAACTCCTTGCATGTCTTTGATGCCTTGAATTTTTTGGTGGCTTTTCCTTTGAAAATCAAACTTTTGAAAGAGATAGAGGATGGTCTGGTTTTTGAACAGTCGAAAGGGGATTCTAGAGAGAGGGAGTTCTTCCTGGTTTGAGCTGGGATGAGGCCTTATATAGGCAATATAGCATATAGTCTCATTTTTGAAAATATAATATGGAATCTTTGAAAATCCATCAGGCCTGACTCACCTCTGACTGAGGTGGAGTGTTGCCTGAGGTTTGAACCGGCCAGAACGGCTGTAATGATGGCATGCATGGGAAGTGGGGAAGCTCTAGCATTCATTGGCCAGTACAAAAGTTTCGAGCGCTCGGATTCAGTTTCGAGCGCTTGGGAGTTTACTCTCGCAGGTTTTGAAAATGGTTTGGAGCGCTTGGGATTGATCCAGAGCGCTTGGGACTGATTTTGACATTTTATTTTCCCTTTCAAAGTCTTCAAGAAGCAAAGTCCTGACTGGTCTAAGGCTTGTTTCGATCCAAATTCATCATCGGGGAGCCTCCAGGCCACGAATTAAGGAAATTCGAAGTGTTCAAATTGGGGTGTCTACAGTTGCCCCTCTTTGGATGGCGCTCGACATCATGTCTGGAGGCGAGTGACATTCAAAGATTGAGACAGTCCAATTCGAGCCACGTCAAACCCTTAATTTCAATCACAAATGCAAGTGAAAGTGCTTGATGCATGCGGTCGCGTCCTTTCAGACTGCCTACGTACCCTTTTCTGCAGGGATCAGACCAGCGTAGTTCTTTGGGGCAGGTGCAAACACATGTAATGCATGCACTAAAAAGATTGACAGGACCTTGACAAGGTAAATATGTAAAAGGGGTCCACCTGTTACTCTGTTTGTCGAACGGAAAGTGCAGGCACGTGTGACGCATGCACGAGAAATGATCGACACAATTTTGATAAAATGCATAAAAGGGCCCACCTGTTGCTCTGTTTGGCGGACAGCAAATGCAAGCATGTGTGATGCATGCACGAAAAGTGATCGACACGACTTTGATAAAATGCATAAAGGGTCCACCTGTTGCTCTGTTTAGCGGACAGCAAATGCAAGCACGTGTGATGCATGCATGAAAAGTGATCGACACGACTTTGATAAAACGAATGCATGGAAGTCCACCTGTTGCTCCGTTTGGCGAACAGGAATGTGGATAAAACAGCACCTGTAGCGTAAAAATACCTGCAAACAAGTTGAAATTAGCTTCGATCGACTATCGAGTAAAATTCCAAATCGCGGGACGTGAGTCCGAGATCGCGTCATCGACGGAGTTTCATTTCCTGCAGTCTCGTTCAACGCGGTTGAAGTCAGGACTGAGATTGATTTTGTAAAAGGAAGAAGAAGTTAAGCAATTCTCTGGAGCGGGAAACACACGAGGCGACGAAGAATCGACACGGAGGCTGAGGATAGATCTCAGCGCTCAGAAGCACTCCCAAGCGCTCGGGAGTGGTCTCGAGCGCTCGAGACCGCTGCTGGGGACCACTGTCCTTTTCATCCTCTTCGACTGGCTTTGGGGTTTAAACCCAACTCTTGAGCGCTCGAGAACCAGGAAATCCGTACGCACCTCAAACTCTCAAGCTCGATCGTACCCACGCACACTCTCAGGCGAACTCTTTCTCTCACACGTTCGATCTCTCTCTTCCTCTCTCCATCTCAGACTCTCTCATCTCTCTCACAACGGACCGAGCTCGGGATCTCGAGATCTTTACGATCTTCCACTGGGCAATCGTGTGCCAAGAGGTTCGGATAAAGGGGAAAAAGAAGTCTTGGGGAGGTGAAGGGGAAATTATGGCCAGAGACGGTGAGGAAACGACGCCCAGCCGCGAGGCGGCGGCGGTGGAGGTTGCGGCAGCGAGGGAGGAGGTTAGCAGAGCCAGAGGCGAGAACACGGCGGCGAGGATGGAGGAGGTTGGTGAAGTCCCAGCAGAGAGGGATGACATGGGCGGAGATAATGAGGGGCTGCCCGGCCGCGAGGAGGCAACGGCTACGACGGCGGAGGAGACCAGCAGCAGCGCTGCTACGCTAGCTCAGGAGAGGGTGGTATGTGAGGATCTGATCGTAGGGATTGAGGCCAGCAGGGGTACGGGGGTAGTGGAGAGTAGCGGCGGAGATTTGGCAGCGATAGGAGATATCAGAGATAGCGGAGTTGTACGAGGAAAGGGCGGTGAGCTGGCCATGAGCAGTAGAGGTGCGCCGGAGAGCGAGACGGGGGTCTCAGGCAGCGGTGATGGTGGCACGGGTATTCCTGATACCCCTACAGTGGAGGATTTACTTGTGGCCGCGGAGCGGGCCAGCGACGAGGTGATGGTGGCCGGGCGCGTCGTTGCGACGCCGGTATTGAGGGCGGCGGTAGTTGAGCCGAGGGTTGGTGACAGTGGGATCGGGGCTTCACAGCCGGTCCCATTCGTGGAGGGAGACTTCTTGGACAGCGCGAGGCCGCGGGACATTCTGGACGTCCTTGGTCTCGATGCTGGGGTGAGGGAGGTGCTGAAGGAAGTGAGGATAACAGAGGATCAGCCCTCGGCGTTATTGCTAGGAGCGCTGCTCAGTGGTGCGGGGGTGACGGCGGCAGATAGGGGGTCGCCTGAGATGGTTGATTTGGGGCAGGGGGAGGAGGCGGTGATCGAGGAGAGGGTTATCGCGGCTGACGAGGCGAAGGCCTACCTGGCCTGTGCACGACCTGGGTTTGAGTCGGGGACTTACGCTCCACGGCTACACTTCTTTGAGCCGATGGGGATGACCGGCTATGTTCCAGCCCGAGATGACTATCCTGAGGACTTGCTCCTTCGAGATCGGGCCACACACATCTCTTCTGGATGGACCACGGTATGATTTCAATAGTTTACTTTCCTGCATTAAACTTGCTTCCTTGAATTACTGTGTTGCTTACTGATGCTATTTCTTTACTCTGTTGAAACAGCGAACCAAAGACATCTATGGCCACGGAGGTTCAGGCCACTCATTGGAGTATTTCAGAGAGTTGCCCTGGAGAGTGCGGGAGTTGGTGGAGGAGACAGGTTTTGAGCCATTCATCCAGTTGCTGACAGCGGTGAGGGTAGACCGTGCGGTGATGACGGCGTTGGCGGAGTGGTGGTGGGACACCCCCAATACGTTTCACTTCCGCTTCGGGGAGATGACGGTGATGCCTCTTGACTTTGCAGCGATCACGGGACTCCGGGTTGGAGGCGAGCCGATTCCATTCGACCCAAGCATAGACCTGGATGATGCAGCTTTGAGGTGGTTCCTTGGACGGGTCCCGTGCCACAGCGGAGGGGTAGCTGAGTATGGTCAGTTCAAGCAGTACTGGGACCATGAGCCAGCGGACGATGCTGAGGTGGCCCAGATGGCCAGGGCCTATCTGCTGTACCTGTTCGGGGCTTCTTTGTTCCTGCTCAGGCGATCTCGGGTTCACCTGAGTTACTTGACAGGCTTGGTTGATCTGAGGCAGGCGGGCCGATACGACTGGGGAGGTGCTGCTCTGTGCACTCTCTACTGCTTCCTGGGAGCTGCCTCACGCGGAGTGGGAGACACCATAGGCGGCTACTGGAGGGTGATCGAGGTATGCTTCGACATTACTGCTTTTGAATTGCTTGAATGATGCTTTGATTGACTTGATTGATGCTTTGATTGACTTGAACATATATTAACTTGAATTGAATCGACTTCCAAAACATGCAGCTTTGGGCTTACGAGGTCTTGGGCATGTTCCCGCCCGAGAACACTTGCACAAATCCGAGCTTGCTTCCACGCGCACTAGCATGGAGTACGGAGTACCGGAGATCGAAGGAGCGACGAGGAGAGGTGATGACTTTCCAGCGCTGGCTGGATAACATCACTGGGATCACAGTACAAACATCGTCCTTTTCTTTTCATGCCTTATGCTTTCCCTTATGAAACGTAATCATTAATGTACAACAACTGGATGCAGGTTCATTGGGACCGATGGGCGAGAGTGGAGGCTGACTTCCTACCGAGGAGCAGGGAAGTGACCAGGAGCCGAGTCCTACTGGAGTGCCCCCTGGGCTGGCAGTGGTACCTGGGGGATCGGGTGACGCGACAGTCACTAGGCCTTCCAAAGTTTGTTGTGCCGGGGCCACTCCCTCCACGAGTGCAGCGGACTGAGACATACACTCGGGCTGAGCTGGAGCAGTTCACGGTGCCGGATACTGACCTGGAGAGACACCTGCGGCGCACGCTGGACTATGCAGCTTACAGAGACAGATACCTAGCCACCAACTTGGGTGTGGAGAGGGAGCTGGAGAGGCGGTTCGCTGAGGCTGAGGCTAGAAGAGCTAGGAGAGAGGCTGGGGGTGAGACCGGAGACGACACAGGAGAGGAGACTGGGGCACGGGGCCGCGGCGGTCGCTCTTCACGTGGTAGAGGGTGAGGCGCTAGGCCTCGTGCTGGCGGGCGAGGTGCTAGGATTTCAGGCCGAGGTGAGGGTGGCTCACGAGTTCCAGAGGCAGCTGCAGCTTCTACACTGACCGGGTTACCGACGCTGGATTGGTCGATAGGGGTGAGAGATCCTACCGGGGCCCGGGCGTTGCTAGATGTTCCACGCCTCCCGCAGCCAGCCATGCGGCTTCCTGCTCAGGTATAGCACAACTTTGTCTCTTTCGGTACTTCAAATGTTTCTTGCACATGCATCTGTTGTTCTTGATCCTTGAATCATTGTACAGTGCCGCGAGAATGGACCGAACAGGCCATTATGTTGATGGTGGGGATCGACGATTCTTTGAAGAATTTGTGCAAGGGAGGACCCTACAGACCGGACCTACTCACTGAGCACATTCCACTGTTCTTTGCAGTATGAAAATGCAAATGCATGCATGTACATTTTATCAGATTTAAAACGTGTATGAAATGAATGAATATTCATGACATGCGAGTGCAGCCACGACGCTTCGGCTAGGACACGACCACGGGATACCGCAGTTCGCCACCGCCAAAGACGAGAGGCCGGGGTAGACAGAGAGCAGGGGCTGGGCAGTTCGAGGTCGTTCCTAGAGCAGCATTACGGCAGAGACCTGCTCGCGAGGAGTCTGAGGAGGACACAGAGGAGTCGCTCCGAGTCACGAGCTTTAGGGTCTACGGACTCGAGTACTGCCTCGGGCCCTTCTGACGACGACGATGACGACGGGGACGACGTTGATAGCTCTGAGTCCGAGGGGCACCAGCAGAAGAGGATTCGCCTAGGCTGAGCTTTAGTTTTTTTGCTTTACTAGTCTTTCTTTTGCATGGGCCCGTGTGCCAGCATAGTTGTAGCTTTCAGGCCTGCGTGCCTTGGTTTTATTTGGGCCTGCGTGCCCCAGTAGATAGGATTGGGCGTGTATTTGCCCCAGCTTA
Organism: Rhododendron molle; assembly: GCA_025413875.1. Taxonomy (NCBI): domain Eukaryota; kingdom Viridiplantae; phylum Streptophyta; class Magnoliopsida; order Ericales; family Ericaceae; genus Rhododendron; species Rhododendron molle. The sequence continues at coordinate 29,383,633 of CM046397.1, forward strand.
TGCACTTCCTTCCTTACTCATTGTAAACGCCGCATTTTATTTATGAAAATTTGCACTTTTCTTCATTTTGCATTCGTTCGCTCTTCCTTTAAGAATTGTATTTTAGGAAATATGTCCGTCTAGCTTTGAAAGAAAGCAAAGAGCACGCGAATTTCAACCGATACTCTTAAAATGTAATAAAACTTGACAAAAAGCAATTCGACTCACAAAATTTGGCTTGGAATGACACAAAAATGCTTTCAATATGGAATTTACAAGTACAAAGGAAAGTAATGACTAAACTCGACCGGGATTAGACACGAGAATAGGATACGAGAGTATTTGAACAAAGCATGTGCCTTTGATGCCATTATGAATGATGAAATAGAGGCGTTTGAGAGTGAAGATTGATTCCGTAAGCTTTGACGCGCGTTTGATCACTTCACACAGTCACTAGCACGTATTAAGACTTGTGCATGCCATTAGATTCGAACGAATACTCTCGATACGAATTTCGACACGTTGACGGGAAGGAAACCATTGGGATTTTGAGGTTTTTCGAGGAATATGTATGAATACTCAGACAAACGGATAACTGGACGCGCTGTATTCCCTTAGGAGTAGGTTGAAACCTGTTAAACTGGGTAAACCAAGCTTGAGGTGTCATCTCGGGACTAAAAACCAGGGAAGAAACTTGCTGTCCAAAACTGCAGAACTCTCGAGCGCTCGAGAGTATTGTCGAGCGCTTGGGAATTCACTCCCGAGCGCTCGAGACTGCTGTGGTTTGCAGGTCTGTGTTCTCTTCCAAGATGATTTCCCAGCTCTCTTGTGTCCTTTTGCTCTGCATGCACACTTCCAATGTGTCTTGTAAATGTGCATGGACTGCTTTCCAAAGATCAGCGGTTTCCCAAAGCAAGACTAGCATTTTTCCAAAACTTTTCCAAATTTCCAAAGTTTGAATTTCAAAAGAACTTTGGAAATATGGAGCATGACAAGTTCCAAGGCTGGTGGGGAAGTGATGTTGTCCCTCCTAGGCTTCTATAAATACCAGACTCACTTTGGTAAGTTGCTCACACTCCATTCCATCATCCATCTCTCAAAAGTCCCACTTCTCATGGCTTTGCCTAACCAAGCCTTGCTTCGCCCTTGGTTGGACAGCCTTGATGGCATTGATTGGCTGAATTTCCGAGGGCATCGCCTTCATGCTTTGAAATATCTTCGCGAGGTTGCTATCCGTCCTGTCTTGCTGCACGCAGCTGCACGCTTTTGGGATCCCGAAGTGCATGTCTTTCGCTTCGGTTCTCAAGAGTTATGCCCCATTGTCGAGGAATTCCACGCCTACCTAGGGAGCCACGACTCTACCGAGCCAATTGTTCCAATGCTTAGGGAGAGCATGAAGAACATCCTAAAAGCCAAGCTGGGTGTCAGCGGGAATGTTGCTGAGTTCTTGGCCCGGGGCAATGCCATCAATATCGTGCAGTTGTACGAGAGATTCAGTCCACCAGGAGATTTAACGAATTTCGAGTATCAAGGTCGTCGAATGATGGCTTGTTGCATCTGCCTCTTAGCAGCCTTCCTGCTGGTTCCCTCTGTCGGTCAGCCCAGTTCTCTATTGGTTGGAGTCGCTGCTCAGATTGAGGCTCGCAAGGACGTTGCGCTTTTGGTCCTTGCAGAAACCTTGATGGGGTTGGATGCTGTTCGTGCTAGATGCACAAGGGTTTTTGGTGGTAGCCCACTGTTGCTACAGGTTAGGGACCTCACTCATCTCTCCTTTTTCTATTTCTCACATTCATTTCACCTCGACACTCGGCTTAGGCTTTATCTGACTTCTTACTTGTTTTCTCTCTCTTTGGATAGATGGGGCTTTGCGACAAGTTGGGTTTGCTGATACCGCCGGCAAATGATTGGTGGTATCGACCAAGCGGATGGAACCGTCCTTTCCAGGTGATGTACAGCAGTGAAGATGACTGGGCTGATTTCCTCGCATCTGCTGAGGAAGACGATATCGTTTGGCGGTGCCATTGGCTGAGGTTTCCTGCAATGACTGTGAGCAACATGGGCTCGATGCACGTGTTTGTGGCGGTGCCATTGGCTGAGGTTTCCTGCAATGACTGTGAGCAACATGGGCTCGATGCACGTGTTTGTGGTTGGCTTGACAGGCTTTACCTTCTACTCACCCTTCCGCATCCTTCGTCAGCTTGGGCTCAGCCAGGAGGTGCCGCCGCAAGGAGCTGAAGTGCTTCGTCTCCCTCCCTTCACCATTCCGGGCCTTCGGAGTTATGTTCGAACATGGGAGGCTCGTAGGACTGAGCCGAATGACCCACTCTTCTCAATTGCTTCGACCGGAAGGTACCGCAAATGGCTAAGGAGAGATGTGGAAGCAAGGATGGGTTGATTGCTTACTTTGCCGTCTTTTGGAATAAAAAGTGCTTTAGTTGTGCGTTTTCTCTTTTTCATGCTCAGCTTGTAATAAAGAAATCATCTGAATAAAATCGACTGATTAAGGGTTTCCCCCTTTCGGTTCGACAATCGCATGTGCCTTGAAAGAAAACATCTTGACTTGTCAATTTGGATTTTGACTTTTTGAATTTTAGGACCGAACCTCAGAGTGATATTGCCTACGTATCCCTCAAAAAAGGGAATCAGGCCCATACGTAGTTCGGGCTGGGGCTCGCTCGGGTATTAACACTCTCCTTTTTGCGCTCTAAATTTTGCCTAGAACCGCCCTTTCGGGTTTTCGGCCTAGCGAGCTCTTTTTCGACTTTTGCCTTAACTTTTGCCTAGGCCGCCCTTGTGGGTTTTCGACCTAGCAGGCTTGCTCTAATTTTTGCCTAGGACCGCCCGCCCTTGAGGTTTTTGGCCTAGCGAGCTCTCTCAGGGGTAATACCGTTTGAGTTGATCCAAATTGACAAGATTCGAGAATTCGTTGCCGTCGAGATCAATGATCGATGCTGCTCCTCCGGAAAGGATGGTCTTGATGATGTACGGCCCTGCCCACTTTGGTCGGAACTTCCCTCGCAGGTCAAAAACTGGTGCACGGATTTCCTTGACTACCATATCCCCCTCTCGCAGATCCCTCGACTTCACCTTCTTATTGAATGCACGAGCGATTCTTCGCTGATAACCCTGAATATGGTACAACGCCCGCAATCTTCTTTCATCAAACAACATGAGTTCCTCGAACCTCCCGCTGATCCATTCGGCTTCGTCTATCCCTTGTTCTGCTATGACTCTGAGTGATGAAACTTCTAGCTCGATGGGGAGAACGGCTTCCATACCGTACACCAAAGAATAGGGTGTTGCCCCTGTTGGCGTGCGGATAGACGTCCGGTATCCCCACAAAGCTAGCGGTAGCTGTTCGTGCCAATCCCTAGCTGATTCGACAGTCCTTTCGAGGATCGACTTGATGGTCTTGTTGGCTGCTTCGACTGCCCCATTCGTTTGCGGTCGATAAGTGGTCGAGTGATGCACTTGAATCTTGAATTCGTCAAAAAGTTCTAGAACTTTCCCTTTGAAGTGAACACCATTATCAGATAGGAAGGCTTGAGAGACTCCATACCGATAGATGATGTTTTGCCTGATAAAGTGAGCCACTTGAACTGCCATCAGGGTCTTGTACGAGGCTGCCTCAACCCACTTAGTGAAGTAATCGACCGCTACCAAAATGAACCTGTGCCCGTTAGAAGCCGCAGGCGTGATCCTTCCAATGACGTCGATGCCCCAGGCGGAGAATGGCCATGGCGTCGCCATCGAGTGTAATCCTGAGGGAGGTACGTGGATAAGATTAGCATGAGTTTGGCACTTACGACATCGGCGCACATATTCAATGCAATCTGTCTCCATAGTCGACCAATAGTAACCCAACCTCAGAATTTTCTTTGCTAGCATCATTCCATTCATGTGGGGTCCATAAACTCCCTCATGGACTTCTTCCATCACTGCTCCCGTGTCATCACCGTGAATACACAACTTGTGGACTCCGCACGGAGATCGCCGGTACAATATTCCACCACAGATAATGTATTGAGACGCCAATCGCTGTAACGCGATCCGATCCTTCTTGGTAGAATCTGCAGGGTACTCTCCCTTTTTGACAAAATTCCAAATGTCGTGAAACCAAGGGAGTCCATCATCAGGCTCGTCGATGTTCATGACATAGTCGTACACGTGCTTGCCTCTTTGCTCAATCATGACAGGCCTTAGCTTCACCCCGATCGGAAGTTCCAGCATGGATGCTAAGGTAGCGAGCGCGTCGGCGAAGCGATTCTTCATCCTCGGGACGTGTGTGAAAGTCATCTTTTGAAAATTCGGAATAAGTTCGTCGAGCTGTTGATGATACGGCTTCATCTTCTCGTCTTTGACCCTCCATTCCCCGTTTGCTTGTGACACAACCAAGTTGGAATCTGCCATGACTTCCAGCACCTTGACCCCAATTTCCAATGCAGCTTCCATTCCAACAATACATGCCTCGTACTCTGCCTCATTATTCGTGACTTCAAAGTTCAATTTGAAAGCAAGGGGAATATGTGACCCCTCAAAGTAGACTAGCAAGATGCCGATCCCGACCCTTCGGTTAGCGGCTCCGGCACAACGTCCATGTTTCATTGACAGCAGTCATTACGTCTTCATCGGGAAATTGGAACTCCGTGTGTTCTGGCCCCTCGATCGGGCGATCTGCCAAAAACTCTGCTACCGCTCTTCCTTTCACTGACTTGCGGGTGACGTACTTGATTTCGAATTCAGCCAATAAGAGCAACCAACGTGCTAACTTACCGGTAAGTGCTGGCTTCTCGAATAGGTATTTGAGCGGGTCCATCCGAGAAATCAGTATCACCGAATAAGACAGCATGTAGTGTCTCAATTTCTTCGTGGCCCAAACGAGCGCCCAACATGTCTTCTCCAATGAAGTGTATCGCTCTTCGCTCCCCACCATCTTCTTGCTCAGGTAGTAGATCGCTCTTTCAACCCCATCATCTCCTTCTTGTGCGAGCATGCACCCCATTGACGAGGGCGTGACGGACAAGTACAGGATCAAAGGTTTTCCCGGAATGGGTGGCATCAAGATGGGCGGATTCTGTAGGTAAGTTCTCACTGCTTCGAAAGCCTTTTGGCATTTGTCGTTCCATTCGAACTTTACGTCCTTCTTGAGCAGACGAAACAACGGCTCACAGGTCAAAGTCAACTTGGCGATGAACCGACTGATAAACTGAATTTTTCCCAAGAAACACCGGACTTCCTTCTCGGATTGAGGTGGCTCCATCTCAAGAATGGCTTTAATCTTAGAAGGATCCACCTCAATCCCCCTGGTCGTGATCATGAATCCAAGCATCTTTCCAGCGGTGACCCCGAACGTGCACTTCTGCGGATTGAGTCGCATTCTGTACTTTCGAATCCTTTCAAAGAACTTTCTCAACGCCGGGAGATGGTCTTTCCTTTCCTTTCCCTTCACTATCATGTCATCAATGTAAACCTCGACCTCCTTGTGAATCATGTCATGCAACAGTGTGGTGGCGCCCCTCTGATACGTAGGACCGGCATTCTTCAATCCAAATGGCATAACCCGATAACAATACGTCCCCCACTCGGTGAAGAATGTGGTCTTTTCCCTGTCTTCCGGAGCTAGGAGAATCTGATTGTACCCCGAGAAGCCATCCATGAAAGAAAGTAGGGCTTGCCCTGTAGTGTTATCCACGAGTACGTCTATATGTGGCAATGGAAAATCGTCCTTAGGGCTTGCTTTGTTCAGATCTCTGAAATCGACACACACTCTGATTTTTCCGTCCTTTTTGGGGACAGGAACAATGTTAGCCACCCAAGTGGGGTACTCCGTTACAATTAGAAAACCAGCGTCGATTTGTTTTGTGAGCTCTTCTTTTATCTTTAATACCCAATCGGGCTGCATTTTTCTTATTTTTTGCTTCACGGGTTTGGCGTCAGGGTAGAGAGGGATTCTGTGCTCGACTATCTCCGGGTCGATTCCGGGCATGTCTGCGTGGGACCAAGCGAAAACCTCTTTGAATTCCTTTAGTAAATCAGTGAGCTCTTGAAGCTCAGTGGGAGACAGCCCGGAACCTACCTGAACCAATCGAGGGTTGCCCTCATCACCCAAGTTTATTGAGATTATTTCTTCTTTTAAAGGCTGAGCATGTATTTCATTTTCGCGATCGATGAGGGAACGGATCTCCTTGGGAATGTCCCCATCGAGATCTATTCCTTCATCGTCGGGATCCAAACAATTTATTTCAAAAATCGGCAAGTAAGCGGAAAGGTCATTCATTTCATTAACCAGTTCATCAAACGGGGGGAATACAGCGGTCGACTCGAATTCAAAATAAAAGCTACGAAGTGGAGGGCCGATGGGCACAAACTCCGACTCTGTGCTAGACGACGAGTCAGTGTCGGACTCAGACTCAAACTCAGTGCAAGTGCTGTGAGTGCGAGTTACATGTGGAATAAAAGTGCAATTATCATAAACGCCTACAGCCTCCACAATAAGTTTGGAAGGGTCTTCAATTTCTTCTTCATCTCCAAGCATCAGTACAGCAGGATCTTGCATCATACCCTTTGGATCCTCGCCCTTAAACAGGAGTTGGAGACTGCCCAAACCAAAAGCTTCCAGCCAGTCGAGTGCCTCAGACAGCTCTTCTACCTTGGCGACCTCTTCGTCACTCTCCCAGGTATCATTGGCAAAGATTTCAAAGCCGGGATACTTCATTTTCGTTTCGAGGTCCACAAAGGGCTCAGGTTCTCCTTGGTACAGCAGCTCTTTCTCCTTCAATTTCATCTCCGTTGCATGGGCTCGGGCACGATTGCGCCATTTCTTTGCTGAATCGCTTTTCTTGGCCTCATATCCTAGACCGAAACGTTCATTACTTCCAGGAAAGTCAGGGAATTCGGGGACACCTTGAGCGTAAAGTCCCAAGCCCATGCCCGGTAGATACTTCATCTTTTTTATAATTTCCAGCGCTGCGGAGCTCACCAAGAAGCTGTCCTCGGCCCGGATGGTACATACCTTCGAGGTCATAACCGCAAAACCTCCCATGGCAACGTCTTCCTCTCCATGCATAATTTCCAGTAGCGGGGAATTGTCCTCGGCGTGCGGATGGATACCTGAGTCTCCATAGATGACAAGGGTTCCAGAGTCTAAACCCAAGATGAGTTTCTGGTGCAATGTTGAAGGCACTCCCATGACATCTGGGCGATGAAGCCAAGGCCTTCCCAACAGGAGATTGAAAGATGCAGGTATTTCCAGCACACAGAATTCGACGGTGGTTTTGAACTTGCCAGTTGCCAACTCCAAGTTGATTGTCCCCAAAACATCACGACGCGGATTATCATAAGCACGGACGCCCAAGTTCGACGGCGTGAAGTCCTTGTTCTTAAGGCCCAAATAATAAGCAGTGCGGAGTGGACACACGTTAATGGCGGAGCCATTATCAACAAGGATCGCTGGGACCCACTTTCCCAGGCACTTCATGGTAATGTGAAGAGGCTTGTTGTGGTCGGTTCCCTCGGGCGGCAGGTCTTTCTCGGTGAAGGATAAGGTATGCTGGGTGAGGTTCGGGGTTATAAGGGCAATGAGAGCTTCCGGGGCAATATCAGAGGAGACTTCGAGCCTGGAAAGGGTGTTGACCAGCCTGCGGCGGTGCTCGCGAGAGGCACCTAACACTCCCCACAGAGACATGCGGGCGGGGGTTTCCTGGAGTTGACGGATAATAGGATCAGTGGAGGCTTCAAGATGAGGTTCAGGAGGTGAGTTGAGGTCAATGGACAATTTGGGTTGAGAAGGCGGGTTTGGCTTCGTGGAGTCAGGAGGGTTGTTTTGTGGAGCTTGAGGGGTGGGGATGTTCAGGCTTGTGGGGTTGACAGGGGTATTCTGCTGCGGCGGAGGGGCTCGGGATGAGCTACCTTGCTGGAGGTTGGCAGGCTGATAGACCCTTCCACTTCTGGTAAGGTTACTAACTATTTTGGGGATTGGTTCCCACCAAGTACCTTCCCAGAAATCGGAGAAGTCAAAGTCACAGTCGTCCGCCTTACGCTTCCCTTTGTCAAGTGCTGTCTTCTCCAGTGTGTCATTGAGAGTTTCCATTTCCAGGGCGTGCCAGATGCTGTCTTCCTCCAGAGAATTCCAGAAGTTGGCATTGTTGCTGCTGTTGTCATTGCTAACCTGCAGAGATCCTTCGTCCAGCATGGCCTTATTGACAGTCAGTTCCTCACCATTCATCCACACATTTACCAATTCAGACTTTCCCCACAGATCTTCTGGATCCAACACGCAGATGCTGGGCTCATCAGGGATTTGAACTACGGGTTTGGAAAAGAACTCCTCGACGATGAATTCCTGTGGGAAGAAAAGATAGTCCATGGAACGTTCCAGAGCGTCGGAGTCTCGAGTAAGGTTGACAATGGTCCTGGCGTTGAGCCCTGATAACATACAGGGATTCATCAGATCCATTTCCTCCACCACTTCCTCTTCTCGGAAAAGGTATGCCAATGATGTTTCGTCTAGGGGGTCGGAATCATCCATCCAGTGCCATCCGTTGGGTTCGGGCTCCCATTCCCATTCATCTTCGTTCTCGGCAGGCTCATGTTCAGTGAACAGTACAAACAGAGAATACCCATCCAAGGGATCAGCCATCCTCTCCTCCCAGTCTTGCCTCCATTCTCCTTGTTCCAATTCCTCAACTTGGCTAGGGTTAAGTGCCACAGGCCATGCTCCAGTAATAAAAGCTCTGTCTTCCACCGCCAAGAAATCTTGCACCAGATCTTCCCACCTTACCTGAAAGTCCCATTCCACGGTCTCAAGCGCGCAGACCGCATCCTCAACTGGCAACTCGACGGCTGGCTTAGGTTGGGTATCAGGAATGATGTAAAGGCTGGGGTTAAAAGGCTGGCTTATGGAGATGAGGTTGGTGCGGGCATTGGAATGCTTTGGGAGTGGGTTAGAGACGGTGTTTGGTTTTTGTGGTGGCATGGGGAGGGTTTTGTTGTCTATCAGGTCTTGGATTGCATGGCGGCGACGGAAGCAGTTGTCAGTTAGGTGGCCCACATTCTGGTGATAGGCACAGTACACGTTAGGATTGTGGGATGCGGGTAGTTTTTGAGGTAAGGGAGTAGGGGTAAGTGGCTTGAGGGTGCCGCTTTCGACCAATTTCTCGAGCACGGCAGAGAGTGGTGCTGAGAACTGAGCAAAAGTGCGGGGCTGGGTACGCAGTTGACTGGTTTGGGTGGCTATCTGGTTCACCGGCTCGGCTTGGGCTGTGTTTGTGGAGGTGTTGGGCAGGTTGGTGTAGTTCGAGTTGCCAAACAGAGCGTTGTTGTTTCCGGAGTAAACCTTCTTGGGCTTAGGAGCGGGCTCGGGCTTGTCAAGGATCCCCAATTGAACTGCTTCTTCGACGGCTAAGCCTGTATCGAAGAATGTTTTAAAGTCTGAGCATGCTTGGGCCATCACCATGTGCCTTGCTAGAGTGGGTTGAAGGTTACGGACAATCATCCGAATTTGGTCCTTGTCGCTCGGTCTATTTTCATCTGCGCTGCCTTAGCCCTCCATCTTTTCACGAAATCGGCGAAGGCCTCTTTTGCTTCCATCTTTGTTGACTCCAATTCACGGGTGGTTACCTCCAACTGAATGTTGTAATCGTATTGCGCCACGAAAGCCGCGCATATATCCTCCCAAGAACGCTTCTTTCTCTCATCCAGTGAGGTGAACCAGTGCAGAGCATGTCCCACCAAAGTCTGTGAGAACATCTATGCCATAGCATCCTTCTCGACTCCCCACATGGACAGTGCTCCAATGTATCCCGTAAGATGTGCCTTTGGATCTCCTGTTCCGTCAAACTTGGCGAAGTCAATTGGTCTGAACTTTTCCGGAAGCTTCGCGTTGGGAAACAGGCAAAGCTTATTAATGTCAAAACCAGTTGATGCTATCTTCTCATTTCTAGCAACGGATTCCTCTAGCTGGGTGAGCTTCGCCAATACTGCTGCCATTTCAGGATTCTGCGGGGTTTCCAAATCAAAAACCAGCTGCTCTTGGTTTGGATTCGGGTTAGGGTTAGGGTTGAAGTTCAGATTGGGATTTGGATTTGGGTTTGGGATAGGAATTGGGTTAGGAATGGGAATTGGATTTGGGCCTGGATTCGGGTTTTGTGGTGGAAGGCATCGTGCAACCCCAGTGATCATCATCATAAGTTGGGCAATTTGGTTATCAGTACGTTCGCCCAGGCGTTGAATATCTTCTCTGATCTGAGCCATTTCTCCGTTCAGATTTCCCGGGTTCGGGTTAGGGTTCGGACGGGGATTAGGAACGGGATTTGGATTCGGATTTGGCTCGCCTCCGCTTAGGCTTAAGTTCAGGTTAGGGTTGCCCGCGTTTGGGTTAATGTTTGAATTGGGATTCGGATTTGGGTCGCCTCCGTTTGGGTTCGGGTTTGGGTTGCCTGCGTTCGGGTTCAAGCCTCCGATCAATAGATCCATTTCCGCCCCCAAATCTGATGCACTGACGGAGTCTGCTTGCAGTTGGAGCCGTTCCAATCTCTGCCCCAAGGGTCTGGTCCAGGAGGGTATGATGTTCTTCTTTTTCGGCCAAATTGTGCAAGCCATAACAAAGCCAAAAACTTAAGCTCAGACGCGGTTCCTGCTTGCATTTTTATGAAATTTGTGCATGATTTTAGAAAATGAGTGCCTCATCGTCACCGTTATCGACTCCGATTTTTCAAAAACGATTGACTTACGGGAGGTTGCCTCAATCCTCGGATTTTTGGGGTGTATCCTCATTTAGGAACAGTCGATTCCCAAAAGATGCTAAAATAAGCTAAGTATTTGGCTAATATTCCATCGGCAATTCGACCATTGATTCGGAATGACTCGAGGTGAACAATGTGATATGATAACCGAGGTGGCGTAAGCGGTACACTTGCTTTTAGCCTGAATGGTGTTGGCATCGCAATGTTCTGCCCCCCTATCATTCCTTTTCTTTGGTTAAATTCCGATCAAATGCTTAGTCAAGGACTTAGCAGAATCTTAGTTTCCTCTAGGTTCGGGTTCGAGGACTAATGAGATTCAACAACACGAGTTAGGGTGCGTGACTCTTCATCGGGTCTTGGCAACCTTCCGAGGACCGCGCGAGCGAGTCTCGAGAACCGTGGCTGACAGCATGATGATGATGCAATGCAGCACTTAAACAGATTATAGCACATAGTCCTACCCTGCAGGCTCCTGTCCTAGTTTGGAAAGTTCTATGGTTTGCTACACATGTACAAAGGCCGGGTTTTGGCTTGAAGAGGGTTCCCCGGACTAGAGTCAAAGTATACCTCCCGTTATTGAGCGTACACCCAATAATGGTACAAACGGTAGGGATGACTCATCACGGTCGAGGGTTGCTGAGCATTTCAGGATTCCTTGTCACCGGCAAGCCGGGCAAGATTGCCGAAACACAACAGCGGGGCTGCACAAGATATATATACAAGAAATAAAAGGTGAAATAAAATCCTTTGAAAATCCCACAAATGTTTTTCAGGCTTGGCTCACTAATTTAATTAATACTTAAAGAAATTGGGACATTTTATCAACATACCAACTTTTCTCAAGTATCAATTAAACCAATATCCCCAGCAGAGTCGCCACTGTGGGCTACCACAGCCCCGGGTGGAATCGGGGCGGCCCGAAAAGAAACGCCACGTTTTAGAATCGAGTTGAAAAATTTGAGGAGTCGCCACCCGGATTTGTGGTTTGCCACCCGAGAAACCGTTTTGATTTGAAAATGATTGATTGAATTTGAAAATCAGAGATTTGTTAAGGGTTCGGAAGCCATGTTACGAAGGGGGAAGGATTTTACGGCACCCCCCTCGCCCGATTTGAAAACGGTCTCTACTAAACATTTGTGGGATTTGTCGAAAGATTTTATTTCATTTAATCACTTAGCAAGTATTTACAAATATACATCAAGTACAAAAGGTGCATGCATGTGCATGTGTATAGCGAGTAAATGAAGAATTGTGATGGAATGCAAAAATGCTAGAAGCTGGAAATCCCTGCCACTGATCCACTCTCGAGCGCTCGGAAGTACTCCCGAGCGCTTGAGAGTATTACATGTCCGACCTGCAAGCTTGTTAGTACAATAGGATACAATAGAGTACAATACTGAAAATGTAAACTGGAATAACATTAAACACGTTATAGGCTTGACAAATGACTTAATAGACTGAGGTCGAGCCCCATTCTCCTAAGCCATGCAACCCTGCTTTTCTGGAAAGTGATTTAACAGTTATAAGAGGCAAAAAGGGACACATGCATGGCCATGCAAGGGCAGTAGAGGGGATCAAACCGGAAGGAAGTGGACTGAGTTTGCATGTAAATACTCTCGAGCGCTTGGAAGTATTCTCGAGCGCTCGGGAGTATTCCACACCCCATAACTGATCTCAACCAACCAACGTCTTCATTGTATCGTGCTGGTACACCAGGTCTTGTATCTTTTGAAGCATGAAAACTTTCCCTTTCAAGTTCTAAATAAAACCCTTCTGCATGGTTTTGAATGAAAACAATTTTCTTCATTTCCTTCTGGAAAATCAAGACCTTTTGTACCAGCACATATCTAAAGAGTTGATATGCTTGAAGATAAGTTTTACTACCTCTGCATGTACACTTAAAGGCTTAAGAAAAGGAAAACAGTACTGGAGCAACTCTCGAGCGCTCTGGAGTAGTCTCGAGCACTCGAGAGTGTTTCCAGTAAGCTTTGCACAGAAAACGCATTTGCACCCCTTTGCTCTTGCTATTATATCAAGGTCTCTCAACCCATGTTTAGTATTAAAGACTGAGAGGGCTGAGGGACCTCCCTCAGAAAGGAGAAACAGCCCTGTTTTTGTTGGTTTTTGACACTAAGGTAGAAGGCTTCTACCTTGGGTTGAGGAGTTTGCCTCTTGGAAGACTTTGAGAGATGAAAGAGGAAGAAAGACCAGGAAGATCAAAGCTTTAAGGTACTCTGAACTCCTTGCATGTCTTTGATGCCTTGAATTTTTTGGTGGCTTTTCCTTTGAAAATCAAACTTTTGAAAGAGATAGAGGATGGTCTGGTTTTTGAACAGTCAAAAGGGGATTCTAGAGAGAGGGAGTTCTTCCTGGTTTGAGCTGAGATGAGGCCTTATATAGGCAATATAGCATATAGTCTCATTTTAGAAAATATAATATGGAATCTTTGAAAATCCATTAGGCCTGACTCACCTCTGATTGAGGTGGAGTGTTGCCTGAGGTTTGAACCGGCCGGAACGGCTGTAATGATGGCATGCATGGGAAGTGGGGAAGCTCTAGCATTCATTGGCCAGTACAAAAGTCTCGAGGGCTCGAGAGTCTGTCAAATCCCAGGTTTTGAAAATGGTTTGGAGCGCTTGAGATTGATCCAGAGCGCTTGGGACTGATTTTGACATTTTATTTTCCCTTTCAAAGTCTTCAAGAAGCAAAGTCCTGACTGGTCTAAGGCTTGTTTCGATCCAAATTCATCATCGGAGAGCCTCCAGGCCACAAATTAAGGAAATTCGAAGTGTTCAAATTGGGGTGTCTACAATGATGAAGATGATGAATAAATGCAGAAAGGCAGAAACTGGAAAGTCCTGTCACTGATTCACTCTCGAGCGCTCGGAAGCACTCCCGAGCGCTTGGGAGTAATGCATGCCCAACCTGCAAGTCTTGTTAGTACAACAGGATACAACAGAATACGATGCTAAAAATGTAAACTAGAATAACATTAATCGTGTCACAGGCTCGACAGAGGGCTTAGCAGAATGGACTCAGACCCCATTCTGTCAAACCATGCTTTCTTGCCTTTCTGAAAAATGATTTTACGGTTGTAACAGACAAAAGGAGGTACATGCATGGACATGCAAGGGTAGTAGGAGGACCAAACTGGAAGAAAAAGTGGACTGAAGTTACATGCAGACACTCCCGACCGCTTGGGAGCAGTTCCGAGCGCTTGGGAGTGATCTGCATTCCAGAACAGGTTTCAACCATTTAATATACTCACTTTAGTATTCTGACACATAGGATCTTACATTTTTGAAGCATGAAAAAGGTTTTTCTTTTTAGATCCAGACCACAACTCTTTTGCATGCCCTAAATGAAAATCATTTTCTTTATTTTTCTCTGAAAACAGCAGATCATGCATACCAACACACTTTAGAAGAACTAAAAGATCTTAAAACACCTCTTACTCCCCATGCATGTCCATTTAAGTACCTAAAAGAAGGAAAACAGGACTGGAGCTACTCTCGAGCGCTTGGGAGTAGTCCCGAGCGCTCGGGAATGCTTCCAGTGGGCTAATCACAGAAAACACACTTGTACCCCTTTGCTCTTGTTATTACACCAAGGTCACTCAACCCACACTTAGTATTAAGGACTAAGAGGGCTGAGGGACCTCCCTCAGAAAGGTGAAACAGCCCTGTTTTTGGTTTGACACTAAGATAGAAAGCTTCTACCTTTTGGCTTAGAACTTTGCTCCTTGGAAGAAGCTCTAGAAGGCAAAATGAGAGAGAAAGATCAGGAGACTCAGAACTGGAGAATGATCTGAACTCCTTGCATGTCTTTGATGCCTTGGATTTTTTTGTTGCTTTTGTTTGAAAATGGAGTTTTTTTTTTTTTGAAAGAGATGGGGAAGAACAGCTCTGTTTGAACAGTCAAGGGGGCTTTTTTAGAGAGAGAAAATTCGTGGCTGGTTTGAACTGCAGAGACCCTTATATGGGCAAAATACCATATGGTCTTGTTTTAGAAAATGTGATTTGGTATCTTTGAAAAATTATCAGATCTGACCCCCCTTTGACTGAGGTGGAGTGTTGCCTGAGGTTTGAGCCGGCCAAAACGGCTGTAATGATGGCTTGCAGGGGAAGTGGGGAAGCTCCACCATCCATTGGGCAGCAAAGAAGTCTCGAGCACTCGGGATCATTCTCGAGCGCTTGGGAGTTTACTCTCGAGCGCTCGAGAGTTTGTCAAATCCCAGGTTTTGAAAATAGTTTGGAGCGCTTGGGACTGATTTTGACATTTTTCCTTTTTAAAGTTTTCCAGGGAGCATTATCCTGACTGGTCTAGGGCTTTTTTTGTTCCAAATTCATCATCGGGGAGCCTCCGGGCCACAAATTAAGGAAGTTCGAAGAGTCCAAATTGGGGTGTCTACAGTTGCCCCTCTTTGGATGGTGCTCGGCGTCATGTCTGGACACGAGTAACATCCAAAGATTGAGACAGCCCAATTCGAGCCACGCCAAACCCTTAATTTCAAACACAAATGCAAGTAGAAGTGTTTGATGCATGCGGTCGCGTCTTTTCAGATTGCCTACGTACCCTTTTCCGCGGAGATCAAACCAGCGTAGTTCTTTGGGGCAAATGCAAGCACATGTGATGCATGCACGAGAAAGATTGACAAGACTTTGACAAGATAAATGTGCAAAGGGTCCACCTGTTACTCTGTTCGGCGGACGGAGAATGCAAGCACGTGCGATGCATGCACGAGAAACGATTGACACAATTTTGATAAAATGCATGAAGGGCCCACCTGTTGCTCTGTTTGGCGGACGGAAAAATGCAAGCACGTGCAGTACATGCATGAGAAATGATCGACATGAGTTTGATAAAAACATGCAGGGGTCCACCTGTTGCTCTGTTTGGCGGACAGAAAATGCAAGCACGTGTGATGCATGCATGAGAAATGATCGACACGAGTTTGATAAATACATGTAGGGGTCCACCTGTTGCTCTGTTTGGCGGACATAATGAGGATAAAATAGCACCTGTAGGATAGAAATACCTGCAAATCTGTTGAAATTAGTATAAATAGACAAATTTTCGATCGACTATCAACCAAGTTGTGAAGCGCGAGGCTAGAAACATATCATCGACGGAGGTTTGCCTTACACAGTTTCGTTCGATACGGGCGAAGTTAGGACTGAGATTGATTTTGTAAAAGGAAGGGGGGATGTAACGCCCCGAATTTTGGGTACGTTAAATAAACATTTTTATTGAATAAATTAAGGAGAGTCTAGCTCATTATTACAACATAAGTCTCACAAGAGTACTTTTATTCAAAAGAGGGTATGATCTAAGGTTAACTACTGCTCCGCCTCTTCCTCCATCCTTGCAAGCTCCTCGGCTCCAAAGGCCTCCAAGGTGTACTGTTCCTGCTGCTCATCTATGAAATCTGACACATTATACCAGCGTCGCCCCCAGTATAATATGTCAGGGTCACCAAAAAGGTAACACCGTGAGCTACAGAAGCTCAATAGAATAATCCAACCCGCTAACCCATAACTTACAACAAAGAGTCCTATAAATAATTACACATGCTCATTAAACAACATAATCAACCATGATACATCCGCATTCACTATCTTGCTTACGTTGGTGTCATGCCTTTCTTGGTTTCTCCTACGTGACTCATCGTATTGTGTCACCATTTTTATTTCGAAAATCATTTCTCATTCAACGGGCTACCAAGTCCGGCCACGTTACAAAATCTTGCATTGGCTCCTCTCCGCGGATAACCAAGCCCAATTACCAATGAAGCTACCACGTCCGGCTCCATTAGCAATCTACACAATGGGCTACCAAGTCCGGCCTCATTGTGGTTTTCGCAAGTCCGCACAAAGGGCTACCAAGTCCGGCCACCTTGCGGGTTTTCACAACTCACATAAGGCTACCAAGTCCGGCCATTATGTAGTCTCAAAATCCTTTTTATCCATATCAACCACTCCTTAAGTGTCATGTTTCTACTTTTCGGTTCTCGTGTCTCGTAATCATGCATAGACTCCGCGGCGGGACAAATCACTTTAAAGAAATCTTGAAACTAAACTAGCAAGATCATCCAACTCTATATTACCTAATCGTACTCAAATTATTGCTTAAAGCCACTTATGTTTTATCAGCAACAAGTAATGCAAACGATTATACATACATGTTCATATTCATCCTCAAGACAATAATATATTACGAAAAATCCATTCTTTCTTCCTTTGTGGGATTTTCAAAACAACATATGGTTATTGACGTAGAAATTCATTATTTGACATGCTCATTCTTCTTAAGTACTTTAGTAGAACAAGTTTTTGTTAACTAGCTTTGATACCTTAACCGTTAACTCATGTTTAGAAATTTACTACGCATACTTAAGGTAAGTATAATCCAAGCAAGTACATAGCATGTCCATAACCATTACTTAAAGCATAACGCCACATGTGCGGACGCCCTTGGGGTGGTAATCCACCATATGCTTTGTTATAATACCACAAGTAATACAAGCAGTGGAATATAAGCTTATAGTTAAGTTAAAAGATCAACATGCGATTACTTCTACACGACGTTATACCTTAAGTCGATTCTAATCATGCTTAATCATCCAATATTAAGTTTTCTAACTATCATGCATCCAACGTTCTAAAACATAAACTATCATTATCATGCATACTAACTAACATAAGTACATATACTTCGGAGAAATGAGTACGGAAGATTCTACCTTGATCCGAAACTAGTCGGGGCCGAATAAGCTGGATTGGAAATTCCTACGGACGGAGTAACAGCTTAGGAGGTGGCCTTCGTTAGCTTCGAAAGAGAAAGGTTTCTCTCGAAACTTGATCTTGACTACTAGACTACTACTTTTGGATCGAAAGGGTGGTCGTAGGCGGTTTAGTGGCGGCACTAGAGGTGTTTCTTGAAGCCTAGGGAAGAACCTCAAGAACACTCAAGAACAAAGCTAAACTACAAGAATACTTATGCTTCCTAGAGAGAGAAGTTGGAGGTTGGAATGGTGTGAGTTAAATGAGAAGAATGGAGTCCTATTTATAGGCAAGCAAGGGCTCTCCCTCCCCCTCATTGGCCGGCCTTCTCTCTCTCTCTCCAAATCCCATGGATCTTGTCATGATCCAAGTGATTTCATGCCTTGAAAGACCATCCAAAGACCTTCCTTGTTCTTCCTTCCAAACAAGGACTAGGCTTAATCTATTCTAATGGGGTTTTGGTCCAATCAAGTCCTTGGAAATTATAGGAAAATGGATTTGGTTGTCCTTTGGAGTGAAAGCACAAGAAACCCTAGATTTCATGGTACATTGTGTTGCAAGAAAGTCTAGATTTGGTTTGTACTTGGATTGGCCAGCAAGGATGGATTAGATGCAAGAGTACATATGCACACATCACTCTCTTTCTCCCTCTCCCATCCGAATTCTCTCTCTCTCTCTCAATCTCTCTCTCGGCCTCTCTCTCCTCCTCTCTCTCTCTCTTTGGTACATTGTACTATGTATATTTATATATATATACAACTATATATATATATACAAGGACAAGATGGCCTATGCTAGGTCAATCCACTTGCACACACATATCACACTCTCTCTCTCTCCCTCTCCATCCGAACCTCTCTCTCTCTCTCGGCCTCTCTCCTCCTCTCTCCCTCTCTCTCTCTCTCTCTCCTCGGTACATTGCACTACGTACATATATATATATATATATATAACCATATATATATAATAAAAAGGACAAGATTGGGATGACAAAGGAAAGAGTGAAGATTTAGGCTTGGAAGGATTGTACAAGATTTGAAAATGCATTTAGGACATTTAGTACATAGATTTTGTAGGAAAAGATCACTAAGGTACAATGGAAGAGCTAGGTCAATTCAAGGTACCATCTCTCTCCCTCTCCTTCCTTCTCTTTCTCTCTCTCTCTCCCTCTCTCTCTCTCTCGGGTCTCTCTCTCTCCTCTCTCGGCACTCTCTCTCCTCTCTCCCTCTCTCTCTCTCTCTCCCACTTGTTTGTACTATAAAAGAGTATACATATACTAATATATATATATATATGTACTTTGGGTTATTCATAAATTCACATTTTTAAGTAATATAGGTTTTCTAATTATTATATTCTAATACACACATGCACATATACAATATAATATATATGTATATCTATATATATATATATATATATATGTATATCTATATATATATATATATATATAAGTACATACATATAATATGTAAAGTCTAGTACTTCTCAATCTAGGCTAGGTATGGGAGAATCCCATATCCAATTAAGTATTCTACTTCATCCAAAGTACCATGTACTAACCTAATGTACAAATTGTATTTTAATTAAATACACACATGGCAAAATCTAGTATTTTAATCAACTTAGTACATGATTGTCAAGATTAACTATTATCCAATGGATAATACTTTCCCTAGCGGTCAATAACCAATGGGTAATGGTGGCTAGGATTCTAATCTATCGTCCAATGGATAATAAACCTCCTAGCGGTTATTATCCAACGGTTAATACTAAAAAGTCTAATACTTGTAATTAAGCACTAAACTAATCTAATCTCGTACTTAGGGAGATTAACCAAGGTTTTCCTTGCCTAGCATCCATCGTCCAATGGATAAAGACAAAAAGGGTCAAATGGTCCATCTAGGGTTAGGAAGAAGTGATTAGGCTAAATGGGCATTAGGCTATTCTAATTAATTGGTTAAAGACTAACGATACTTAATCTATGCTTTCATTGCTCGAGTGGTATTTCGGTTGTAATTAGTAGGAAATCGCCTAATAACGAAGTATTAAAGTCCGACGGTGCCAAACGCCAAGGCAATGCGTGAGTGTGGCCAAGGCAGCCTGGTAGCAAAGCGGTGGCCCAGCGGTGGCCAAAGCAGCCCGGTAGCCAAACAGTGGTCAAGGCAGCCCAGTGGCCAAGCAGCGGCCAAGCGGCGGCCAAAGCAACCCGGTGGCCAAACAGTGGTCAAGGCAGCCCGGTGGCCAAGCAGCGGCCAAAGCGACCATAGCCAAAGCGATGGTCAAAAGCGGCCGGTGGCCAGCGGCCAGCGGCCAGCCATGGCCAAACATTGGCCAAGCGGCCGGTGGCCAAACAGTGGCCAAAGCGGCCCGGTGGCCCCAAGGCAGAGCAACCTGATAGTGACCCGACGCCTAGGCGGCCCCGACAATGAGCCGACGCCAAGGCAAGCGAGGCTTGTCGATGGTAGCGCCAAGGCGAGGCTTGTCGGTGGTAGCGTAAGGCAAAGCGATCAAGTTAACGGTCAAGGCAAAGACTAAACATTAACCATTTTGGCATCGATGCAACGCTTTAGGTTAGGAAAATGTAACTAAGCTAAACGGTAGTTAGGGTTGCTAGCTAATCGGTTGCCATGTAGGATTTCCAGCCGAGAAAATAAATTCTAGGATTTTACTATAATTACCAAGTAACTATACCAAGGTCTTAATAGACATACTCGTCTTTAGAAAATGACCTTAATGCCCGGGCGATAAATTCCAATCTCCTAAGTCATAAACCTAATTATGACGGATTATTAAACGCTCAAAGGGATTTATAAAATAAATAAAGAATTTTCAAATATAATAACAAAATTTTATAAGTCGATAACGACCGATTTTTGGACGTTTAAAAAAGAAATCCAAGTATTAAACTAAAATTCAAATTTTTAGCGAAATTTTTTATTGACCAAAAATCAGGGTCGTTACAGGGGAGCTAAGGAAGCCTCGGAAGCGGGAAAATGCACGAGACGACGGAGGATTGGCACAGGGGCCAAGGACAGAGCTGAGCGCTCAGAACCACTCCCAAGCGCTCGGGAGTGGTCTCGAGCGCTCGAGACCGCTGCTGGGGGCCACTGTCCTTTTCATCTTCCTCAACTGATCTGGGGTTTAAACCCATACTTGAGCGCTCGAAAACTAGTGTACGGTACAGACGACGATTCTCGTACAATCTCTCCTCTCTCTTGCTTGATCTCTTTCTCTCTCACTCTCGCAGTCAATCTCTCTCTCTCACTCTCACAGTCGGTCTCTCTCTTCATCAAAAACAACCACGGATCGAGCCTCCGATCTCGAGTTCTCTTCGATCTTCCGCTAGGCAATCGTGTGCCAAGAGGTTCGGATAAAGGGGAGAAAGAAGTCTTGGGAAGGAGAAGGACGAGCTATGGCCAGAGACGGCGAGGAGACGACGCCTAGCCGCGAGGCGGCGGCAGTGGAGGTTGCGGCGGCAATAGAGGAGGCCAGCAGGGTCAGGAGCGATGGCGCGGCGAGGATGGAGGAGACTGGCAAAGTTCCAGAAGCGAGGGGTGGCGCTGGCGGAGGCGCGGTGGTGGTAGAGGGTGTGGGTGGTGATGAGATCGCGCAGGGAGGGAATGGCCAGCTGGCCAGGAACGATGGGGATGACATGGGTCACAGAGGGGAAGCAGGGGTTGGCAGTGGTGATACCATGGGCGGTAGAGGAGTCGCAACAGTGGTCAGAGAGGGTGACGTTGAGCTCGGTGGTGGTAGTGGTGAGATTGACAGTGGGGGAGATGCTATGAGTAGCAGGGGAGGTGCGACGGGCACTCCCGATACTCCTACGGTGGAGGATTTGCTCGCGGCCGCGGAGCGGGCCAGTAATGAGCGGAGGGAAGGGGCTGGTGATGAGGTAGTGATAGTCGGACGCGTCGTCGCGACACCGGTGTTGAGGGCAACGGCTGTTGAGCCGAGGGTCGGAGACAGCGGGATTGGTGCTTCGCACCCGGTCCCATTCACGGAGGGGGATTTTCTGGACACAGCGAGGCTGCGGGATATATTAGACGCACTTGGCCTCGACACCGGGGTTAGAGAGGTGCTGAGGGGTGCGAGGACTACGGAGGATCAGACCTCGGCACTGTTGTTAGGAGCTTTGTTGAGCGGCGCGGGGACGGCGGCGGATATGGGATCGCCGGAGATGGACGATTTGAGGGCAGAGGGGCCGGAGGAGGAAGCGGTGGTTGAGGAGCGGGTTACTGCGGCCGACGAGGTGAAGGCCTACATGGCCAGTGCACGTTCTGGGTTCGTGTCGGAGACTTATGCTCTGCGGCTTCACCTCTTTGAGCCGACGGGGATGACCGGCTACGTCCCTGCTCGGACAGATTATCCAGAGGACTTGCTTCTCCGAGACCGGGTTACACACATCTCCTCTGGATGGACGATGGTGTGATCTCAATAGTTTACATTCCCGCATTAGACTTGCTTGCTTGAATTATTGGGTTGCTTACTGATGCTATTTCTTTGCTTTGTTGAAACAACGTACCAAAGATATCTACGGCCACGGAGGCTCAGCGAGCTCGTTGAAGTACTTTAAGGAGTTGCCCCGGAGAGTACGAGAGTTGGTAGAAGAGGCTGGTTTTGGGCCGTTTATCCAGCTGCTGACAGCAGTGAGGGTTGACCGCGCGGTTATGACAGCGCTAGCAGAGCGGTGGTGGGACACCACCAACACATTCCACCTTCGCTTCGGGGAGATGACGGTGACTCCCCTCGACTTCGCAACGATTACAGGGCTCCGGGTTGAAGGCGAGCTGATCCCATATGACCCGAGCATAGACTTGGATGATGCAGCCTTGAGGTGATTCTTCGGACGGGTCTCGCGCCATAGCGGAAGGGTGGTGGAGTATGGCCAGTTCACGACATACTGGGATCACGAGCCACCAGACGATGCTGAGGCGGCCCAGATGGCCAGGGCTTACTTGCTGTACCTGTTCGGGGCTTCTCTGTTCCCGCTTAGACGATCCCGGGTTCACCTCAGCTACCTGGTAGGCTTGGTTGATCTGAGACAGGCTGGACTATTCGACTGGGGCGGTGCTGCTCTGTGCACGCTCTACTGTTTCCTCGGAGCCGCCTCACGCGGAGTGGCGGGCACCATTGGCGGATACTGGAGGGTAGTTGAGGTATGACTCAATGCTACTACTTTTAAATTGTTTTGATTGATTGATTCGAAAATGCACTGACTTGAATCGAATTGATCTTGACAACTTGCAGCTTTGGGCTTACGAAGTCTTGGGCATGTTCCCGCCCGAGAACACTTGCACAAATCAGGACTTACTTCCACGGGGACTTGCATGGGGTAAGGAGTATAGGAGAGCGAAGGAGCGGCGAGGACAAGTGATGACTTTCTGACGCTGGCTAGACAATATCACCGGAGTTACGGTACAAGCATCGACCTTCTTTTCCTTTCTTGCTTGTGCTTTCCTTTATGAAACTTGATAATTAATGTACAACAACTGAATGCAGGTTCACTGAGATCGATGGTCGAGAGTGGAGGCCGATTTCCTTCCGAGGAGCCGAGAGGTGACACGGAGCCGGGTCCTGCTGGAGTGCCCGCTGGGCTGGCAGTGGTACCTGGGGGATCGGGTGACACGGCAGTCACTCGGTTCTCCAGAGTTCATCGTGCCGGGGCCACTTCCTCCACGAGTGCAGAGGACAGAGACCTACACTCGGGCCGAGTTGGAGCAGTTCACAGTACCAGATACGGACTTGGAGAGGTACCTGCAGCGTACGCTTGACTATGCAGCATACTGAGATAGGTACTTGGCCACAAGTTTAGGCGTGGAGAGAGAGCTGGAGAGACGGATAGCAGAGGTCGAGGCCAGGAGGGCCAGGGGTGAGGCTGGCATTGAGGTTGGAGATGAGGCTGGAGGTGAGACCGGAGGGCGGGGCCGCGGCGGCCGCTTTTCACGTGGTAGAGGGCGAGGTGCCAGGCCTCCTGCTGGTGGACGAGGTACTAGTTCCTCGGGCCGAGGTGAGGGCAGCTCACAGGTTCCAAAGACGGTCGGGACTTCTATCGCAGCCAGGCTACCGACGTTGGATTGGACAATAGGGGTGCGGGACCCTTCTGGAGCATGGGCGTTGCTAGATATCCCACGCCTCCCGCAGCCAGCCATGCGGCTTCCTGCGCAGGTATAACACAACTTTGCTTCTTTCCATGCTTCAAATGCTTCTTATTCATGCATCCATTGTTCTAATCTTTGAGCCATCATGCAGGTGCCGCGAGAATGGGCAAAACAGGCCATTATGCTGATGGTGGGGATGCGCCAGCTGTTGAAGGAGTGTGTAAAGGGGAGGACCCTCCAAACCAGGCCTGTTCCAGCACCTGTTTTACCTGTGGCTCCTTGGGTATGAAAATGCATGTGCTCTTATTTGATTGAATTTAAAATATACATGGAATGAATGAATGTTCATAATGTGCAGGTGCAACCACGACACTCGGCTAGGACACAGCCGCAGGACACCACGAGCCTACCAGCTTCCACCAGCACGAGAGGCCGGAGCACACAGAGGGTGTCACGGTCCACCACGGGGGCAATGCAGTTCGAGGTTGTTCCCAGGGCAGCGTCCCAGCGGAGACCCGCTCCTGAGGAGTCTGAGGAGGAGACAGAGGAGTCGCTCGAGTCACGAGCTTTAGGGTCTACGGACTCGAGTATTGCCTCGGGTCTCTCTGGCGATGACGACGATGATGACGGCGACGACGAGGTTGAGAGCAGTGAGTCCGAGGGACGTCAGCGGAAGAGGACTCGTCGAGCCTGAGTTTTAGGTTTTTGCTTTGGTGGCTTTTCTTTTGCATGGGCCTGCGTGCCGACATAGTTGTAGCTTCCAGGCCTGCGTGCCTTGGTTTTGATTGGGCCTGCGTGCCCCGGTAGATAGGATTGAGCGTGTGTTTGCCCCAGCTTATGTACTTCCTCCCTTACTCATTGTAAATGCTGCATTTATTTATGAAAATTTGCATTTTCTCCACTTGCATTTGTTTGCACTCCCTTCAAGAATTGTATTTTATGAAATATGTTCGTCTAGCTTTGAAAGAAAGCAAAGAGCACGCGAATTTCGACCGATACTCTTAAAATGGAATAAAACTTGACACGCTCGACTCGACTCACCAAAATTTGACTCACGATGACAGAGACGCCTCTAATGTAGAATTTGCGATCATTAAGGAAAACAGCGCCTGATTTCGTCAACGAATGGACACGAGAATAGGACACGAGAGCATTTGATCCAGGTATATGCCCTTAACGCGACCATGAACAATGAAATTAGGGTGTTTGAAGGTGAGAATTGATTCCGTAACCTTTAGCATGCATTCGACCGCTTCACGTAGTTACCAGCACACATTAAGACTCGAGTGCACCATTGAACTTGAACAAATACTCTTGACGCGAATTTTGACACGTCGACGGGAAAGAAATCATCGAGATTTTGAGATTTTCCAAGGAATATACATGAATGTTCAGACAAATGGACAACCGAACTCGCTGTATTACCCTAAGAACAGATTGTAACTTATTGAACTGAGTGCCTTGAGGTCACGGCGCCGCCTTGAGGCCAAAAACCAGGAAACAAAGTCCGCTCAAACTGCAGAACTCTCAAGCGCTCGAGAGTGCTGTCGAGCGCTTGGGAATTCACTCCCGAGCGCTCGGGACTGCTGTGATCTGCAGACCTGTGCTGCTTTCCAAAGTCATCCACCAGCCCTATCATGTTGTTTTCTTCTGCATGCACCCTTTTCAAACACCTTGTAACTCTCCTTGTGCTGCTTTCCAGGAGTCAGCTGCTTCCCAAGGTAAGACTAGCACTTTTCCAATACTTTTCCAAGTTTCCAAAGTTTGAATCTTGAAAAGGTTTTGAAAATATGGAACATGATGCGTTTCAAGGCTGTGGGGATGCGGTGTTGTCTCCCCTAGGCTTCTATAAATACCAGACTTGCTTTGGTAAGACACTCACATCCCATTCCATTGCTCTTCTTCCAAAACTTCTATTTCTCATGGCTTTGTTGAACCAAGCCTTGCTCCGCCCTTGGTTGGACAGCCTCGAAGGCATCGATTGGCTGAACTTTCGAGGGCATCGTCTTCATGCCTTGAAACACCTCCGTGAGATTGCCATCCGTCCTATCTTGCTGCATGCGGCTGTACGCTTTTGGGACCCCGAAGTGCATGTCTTTCGCTTTGGTTCTCAAGAGCGCTGCCCCACCGTGGAGGAATTCCATGCCTATCTGGGAATTCATGATTCTGCCGAGCCAATCGTCCCAATGCTCAGGGAGAGTATGAAGAACATCCTAAAAACCAAGCTGGGCGTCAATGGGAACGTTGCTGAGTTTCTGACCCGGGGCAACGCCATCAACATCGTGCAGCTGTATGAGAGATTCAGCCCTCCTGGAAACCTGACGGACTTTGAGTATCAAGGTCGCCGGATGATGGCCTGCTGCATTTGTCTCTTGGCGGCCTTCCTGCTAGTTCCTTCTGTTGGTCAGCCCAGTTCTCTATTGGTTAGAGTCGCTACTCAGATCGAGGGTCGCAAGGACGTTGCTCCCTTGGTTCTTGCGAAAACCTTGATGGGGTTAGATGCCGTCCATGCAGGTCGCATGAGGGTTTTTGGTGGTAGCCCGCTGTTGCTGCTAGTTAGGGACCTCACTCAGCTCTCCTTTTTCTATTTCTCACATTCATTTTACCTCAACGCTCGGTTTAGGCTTTATCTGGTTTCTTACTTGTTTTCTCTCTTCTTGGATAGATGTGGCTTTGTGACAAGTTGAACTTGCTGACTCCTCCGACAAATGACTGGTGGTACCGTGCAAGCGGATGGAATCGCCCCTTTCAGGTGATGTATGGGAATGAGGATGATTGGGCTGATTTTTTCGCTTCCCTGGATGATGATGATGACATTGTTTGGCGATGCCATTGGCTGAGGCTTCCTGCGATGACCGTGAGTAACATGGGCTCGTCCCAGGTGTTCGTGGCAGGCTTGGCTGGGTTCACCTTCTATTCATCTTTCCGCATTCTGCGCCAGTTTGGACTCAGCCAGGAGATACCGCCTCCGGGTTCAGAAATGCTTCGTCTCCCTCCTTTCACCATTCCGGGTCTTCGGAGCTATGTTTGAACGTGGGAGGCTCGTAGGACTGAGCCAAGTGATCTGCTTTACTCCATTGCTTTGACTGGCAGGTACTGGAAGTGGCTAAGGAGAGATGTGGAAGCAAGGAGGGGTTAAAAGTTTACTTTGCTGTTTTTTGAAATAAAAGTTAGGTCTCGTTGCGCGTTTTTCTTTTTTCATGCTCAGCTTGTAATAAAGAAATCATCTGAATAAAATTGACTGATTAAGGGTTCCCCCTTTCGGTTCATTAGTCACATGCGCCTTGAAAGAAAGTATTTTGATTTATCAATTTGGATTCGATTTTGAAATTTAGGACCGAACCTCAGAGTGAGATTGCCTACGTATCCCTCAAGAAAGGGAATCAGGCCCATACGTAGTTCGGGCTAGGGTTCGCTCGGGTATTAACACTCTCCTTTTGTGCTCTAAATTTTGCCTAGTACCGCCCTTTCGGGTTTTCGGCCTAGCGAGCTTCTTTTTCGACTTTTTGCCCTAACTTTTGCCTAGGCCGCCCCTTCGGGTTTTCGACCTAGCGGGCTTGCTCTAATTTTTGCTTGGGACCGCTCGCCCTTGCGGTTTTCGGCCCAGCGA
This sequence comes from Rhododendron molle, assembly GCA_025413875.1. Classification (NCBI taxonomy): domain Eukaryota; kingdom Viridiplantae; phylum Streptophyta; class Magnoliopsida; order Ericales; family Ericaceae; genus Rhododendron; species Rhododendron molle. The sequence continues at coordinate 29,410,850 of CM046397.1, forward strand.
GCTCTCTTAGGGGTAATACCATTTGAGTTGATCCAAATTGACAAGGTTCGAGAATTCATTGCCGTCGAGATCGATGATTGATGCTGCTCCCCCGGAAAGGATCGACTTGATGATGTACGGCCCTGCCCACTTTGGTCGGAACTTCCCTCGTAGGTCAAAGATCGGTGCACGGATTTCCTTGACTACCATGTCCCCCTCTTGCAAGTCCCTCGACTTCGCTTTCTTGTTGAATGCTCGGGCGATTCTTCGCTGATAGCCCTGAATGTGGTACAATGCTCGCAACCTCCTTTCATCAAACAGCATGAGTTCTTCGAACCTCCCACTGATCCATTCGGCCTCGTCTATTCCTTGTTCAGCCATGACTCTGAGCGATGGAACTTCCAGCTCGATGGGGAGAACGGCTTCCATACCGTACACCAAGGAATATGGTGTTGCCCCTGTCGGTGTGCGGATAGACGTCCGGTATCCCCACAAAGCTAGTGGTAGCTGCTCGTGCCAATTCCTAGCCGATTCGACAGTCCTCTCTAGAATGCTCTTGATGGTCTTATTGGCTGCTTCGACTGCCCCATTCGTTTGTGGCCCGTAAGTGGTTGAGTGATGCACTTGAATTTTAAATTCGTCAAAGCGTTCTAGAACCTTTCCCTTGAAGTGAACACCATTGTTAGACACGAAGGCTTGAGGAACCCCATACCGATAAATGATGTTTTGCCTGATAAAGTGAGCCACCTGAACTGCCGTCAAAGTCTTGTACGAAGCTGCTTCGACCCATTTGGTGAAATAATCGACTGCTACCAAGATGAACTTGTGACCGTTAGAAGCCGCTGGCGTGATTCTTCCGATGACGTCAATGCCCCAAGCGGAGAATGGCCACGGTGTCGCCATTGAGTGCAACTCGGAGGGAGGGACGTGGATAAGATTAGCATGAGTCTGGCACTTATGACATCAGCGCACATACTCAATGCAATCTGTCTCCATAGTCGACCAATAGTAACCTAGTCTCAAAACTTTCTTTGCCAGCATCATCCCGTTCATGTGCGGCCCACACACTCCTTCATGAACCTCTTCCATTACAGCTCTCGTGTCGTCGCCATGAATACATAACTTGTGACCCCGCAAGGAGATCGCCGGTACAATTTTCCACCACAGATAATGTATTGAGATGCCAATCGTTGTAAAGCGATCCAATCCTTCTTGGTTGAATCTGCAGGGAACTCTCCATTCTCGACGAGAATCCAAATATCGTGAAACCAAGGAAGCCCATCATCAGGTTCGTCGATGTTCATGACGTAGTCGTACACGTGCTTCCCTCTCTGCTCAATCATCACAGGCCTTAGCTTTACCCCGATCGGAAGTTCCAGCATGGATGCCAAAGTTGCTAGTGCGTCTGCGAAGCGATTCTTCATTCTCGGGACGTGTGTGAAGGTCACTTTTTGAAAATTCGGGATAAGCTCGTCGAGCTGCTCGTCGAGCTGCTCGTCGAGCTGCTCGTCGAGCTGCTGATGATACGACTTCATCTTCTCATCTTTGACCTTCCATTCCCCGTTTGCTTGTGATACAACCAAGTTGGAATCCCCTACGACTTCCAGCACCTTGACTCCGATTTCTAGTGCGGCTTCCATTCCCACAATACACGCTTCGTACTCTGCCTCATTATTCGTGACTTCAAAGTTCAGCTTGAAAGCAAGGGGAATATGTGACCCCTCAGGCGAGACCAGCAGTATGCCAATCCCAAAGCCCTTCTGGTTAGCAGCTCCGTCGAAGTACAATGTCCATGTTTCGTCGACAGCAATCATTACGTCTTCGTCGGGAAATTGGAACTCCGTGTGTTCTGGCCCCTCGATCGGGCGGTCTGCCAAAAACTCTGCTACAGCTCTTCCTTTCACTGACTTGCGGGTGACGTATTTGATTTCGAACTCGGCCAATAAGAGCAACAACGTGCTAACTTACCGGTAAGTGCTGGCTTCTCGAATAGATATTTGAGTAAGTCCATCCGAGAAATCAGTATCACTGAGTAAGACAGCATGTAGTGTCTCAATTTTTTGGTGGCGCATACTAGCGCCCAACATGTCTTTTCCAATGAAGTGTACCGCTTTTCGCTTCCCACCATCTTCTTACTCAGGTAGTAGATTGCCCTTTCGACCCCATCATCTCCTTCTTGCGCGAGCATGCACCCCATTGACGAGGGCGTGACGGACAAGTACAGGATCAAAGGTTTTCCCGGGATGGGCGGCATCAAAATCAGCGGATTTTGAAGGTAAGTTCGCACTGCTTCGAAAGCCTTTTGACACTTATCATTCCACTCGAATTTCACGTCCTTCTTGAGGAGACGAAACAACGGTTCACAGGTCAGAGTCAACTAACTAAATCTTTCCCAAGAAACACCGGACTTCCTTTTCGGATTGAGGTGGCTTCATCTCAAGAATAGCTTTAATCTTAGAAGGATCCACCTCGATCCCCCTGTTTGTGATCATGAATCCGAGCATCTTTCCAGCCGTGACCCCGAACGTGCACTTCTGCGGATTAAGACGCATCTTATACTTCTGAATTCTCTCAAAGAACTTTCTCAGTGCTGGGAGATGGTCCTTTCGCTCTTTGCCTTTCACTATCATGTCATCGACGCATACCTCAACCTCCTTGTGAATCATGTCATGCAACAGGGTGGTGGCACCCCTCTGATACGTAGGACCGGCGTTCTTCAACCCAAATGGCATAACCCGATAGCAATATGTCCCCCACTCGGTGATGAATGTGGTCTTCTCCCTATCTTCCAGAGCTAGGAGAATCTAATTGTACCCCGAGAAGCCATCCATGAAGGAAAGTAGAGCGTGCCCTGCAGTGTTATCAACAAGTATGTCTATGTGCGGCAATGGGAAATCGTCCTTAGGGCTCGCTTTGTTCAGATCTCTGAAATCGACACACACTCTGATTTTTCCGTCCTTTTTAGGGACGGGTACGATGTTGGCCACCCAAGTAGGGTACTTTGTTACGATTAGGAAACTGGCGTCAATTTGCTTTGTGAGTTCTTCTTTTATTTTTAGTACCCAATCGGGCCGCATTTTTCTTAGTTTTTGCTTAACGAGCTTCGCGTCAGGGTAGAGAGGGATTCTGTGCTCGACTATCTCCGGGTCGATTCCTGGCATGTCCGCGTGGGACCAAGCGAAAACTTCCTTGAATTCTTTTAGTAAATCTGTGAGCTCTTGAAGGGAGTTAGCCCGGAACCGACCTGAACCAATCGAGGGTTCTCCTCATCACCCAAGTTTATTGAGATTATTTCTTCTTTTAAAGGCTGAGCATGCCTTTCATTTCGCGATCGATGAGGGAACGGATCTCCTTGGGGATGTCCCCGTCGAGATCTATTCCTTCATCGTCGGGATCTAAACAGTTTATTTCAAAAATCGGCAAGTAAGCGAAAACATCATCCATTTCATTAACCAGTTCAATAGACGGGGGGAATACAGCGGTTGACTCGAATTCGAAGTAAAAAGTACGATGTGGAGAGCCAATGGGCACAAGCTCCGACTCTGTGTTAGACGACGAGTCAGTGTCGGACTCGAACTCAGACTCAGTGCAGGTACTGTGAGTGCGAGCTACATGTGGTACAAAAGTGCAATTATCATAAACGCCTACGGTGTCCATAATGAGCTTGGAAGGGTCTTCGATCTCCTCTTCTTCTCCTAGCATCAGCACAGCAGGATCTTCCATCATACCCCCTAATTCCTCGCCCCCGAACAGCGATTGAAAGTGGCCTTCTTCAAGAGCTTCGAGCCAATCCAGTGCTTCAGACAGCTCCTCTATCTTTGCAAATTCTTCATCACTCTCCCAAGTGTCATTGGCAAAGATTTCAAACCCTGGATACTTCACCTTTGTTTCCAGATTGATGAACGGTTCCGGTTCTCCTTGGTATAGCTTCTCCCTCTCGTTGATCACGGGGCCAGCTCTAAACTTTATCTCAGCAGTTTGGGCTCGGGCACGATTGCGCCATTTCCTCGCAGGGCCATTCTTTTTGGGCTCATAACCCAAACCGTATGGATCACCACTCCCAGGAAAATGAGGGAACTCAGACACGCCTTGCTAATTACGACCCAGGCCCAGGCCAAGCAGGTAGTTCATCTTCCTCATGATCTCTAAGGCTGCAGAGCTAACTAGGAAACCTTCATCGGTCCGGAAAGTGCACACCTTTGAAGTTATGACAGCAAAACCTCCCATATAGGTACATCCTCCTCTCCATGCATAATTTCCAGCAACGGGGAGTTGTCTTCAGAATGAGGACGGATGCCAGAGTCTCCATGAATTATGAGAGTCCCGGAATCCAATCCCAAAATAAGCTTTTAGTGCAGCGTGGACGGTACCCCCATTACATCTGAGCGGTGTAGCCATGGTCTCCCCAGCAGGAGGTCGAATGAAGCAGGGATCTCCAGAACGCAGAATTCCACAGTGGTCTTGAATTTCCCGGTTGCTAGCTCCAAGTTGATCGTTCCCAAAACATCTCGACGGGTATTGTCGTAAGCACGAACTCCCAGGGTTGACGGCGCAAAATCCTTATTTTTGAGGCCGAGACAATAGGCGGTGCAGAGAGGGCACACGTTAATGGCGGAGCCGTTATCAACAAGGATTGTCGGGACCCACTTTCCCATACACTTCATGGTGATGTGAAGGGGCTTATTGTGGTCAGCTCCTTCAGGCGGTAGGTCTTTCTCAGTGAAGGATAAGGTGTGCTGGGCAAGGTTTGGGGTTATGAGAGCTATCATAGCTTCAGGTGCGATATCTGCGGGAACCTCGAGTTTGGAGAGAGTACTGACAAGTCTTCAGCGATGTACGCGGGAAGACGCCAATACACCCCACATGGACATGTTGACCGGGGTTTCACGAAGTTGTTGGATGATAAGGTCGGCAGAAGCTTCAGGGTTAGAGTCGGGGAGAGAGTTGAGGTCAATGATTGGTTTGGGCTGAGAAGGCGGATCAGATTTAGTGGAGCTAGGAGGGTTGCTTTGTGGAGCCTGCTGGACGGGGGTGTTCAGGTTTGTGGGGTTGACAGGGGTATTCTGCTGCGGCGGAGGGGCTCGGGACGAGCTACCCTGCTGGAGGTTGGTAGGTTGGTAGACTCTTCCACTCCTGGTAAGGTTGCTAACTGTCTTGGGAATGGGTTCCCACCAAGTACCTTCCCAGAAATCGGAGAAGTCAAAGTCGCAGTCGTCCGCCTTACGTTTCCCTTTGTCAAGTGCTGTCTTCTCCAAAGTTTCATTGAGAGTTTCCATTTCCAGGGCGTGCCAGATGTTCTCCTCCTCCAGAGAATTCCAGAAGTTGCTGTTGTTGTTGCTGTTGTCATTGCTAATCTGCAGAGATCCTTCATCCAACATGGCCTTATTGACAGTCAGTTCCTCACCATCAATCCACACGTTCACCAATTCAGATTTTCCCCACAGATCTTCTGGATCCAATACACAGATACTGGGCTCATCAGGGATTTCAACTACGGGTTGGGGGAAGAACTCCTCAATAATGTATTCTTGCGGGAGGAAAAGATAGTCCATGGCGCGGTCCAGAGCGTCGGAATTTCGAGTGAGGTTGACAATGGTCCTGACAGTGAGCCCTGAGAACATACGAGGGTTCATCAGATCCATTTCTTCCACCACTTCCTCTTCTTGAAAAAGGTACGCCAATGATGTTTCATCCAGAGGATCAGAATCGTCCATCCAGTGCCATCCGTTGGGTTCGGGCTCCCATTCCCATTCATCTTCCTCTTTGACAGGTTCAGGTTCCGTGAACAGTGCAAATAGGGAATACCCATCCAAGGGATCGGCCATCATTTCTTCCCAGTCCCGCCTCCATTCTCCATGTTCTAATTCCTCAACTTGGTGCAGGTTAAGTGCCACGGGCCAGACTTCAGTGATAAGAACTCTTTCTTCTACTGCCAAAAAATCTTGCACCAGATCTTCCCACCTTCTCTGAAAATCCCATTCCACAGTTTCCAAAGCACAAACAACATCCTCAACTGGCAGTTTGACGATCGGCTTGGGTTGGGTAGTAGGAACAATGTAAAGGCTGGCGTTAAAGGGTTGGCTTATGGAGATATGGTTGGTTTGGGCATTGGAGTGCTTTGGGAGCGGGTTTGAGACGGTGTTTGGCTTTTGTGGAGGCATGGGGAGGGTTTTGTTCTCTATGAGGTCCTGGATTGCATGGCAGAGACGGAAGCAGTTGTCGATAGGGTGGCCTATGTTCTGATGATAGGCACAGTAGGCATTAGGGTTGTGGGATGCTGGTAGTTTTTTAGGTAAGGGAGTAGGGGTAAGTGGCTTGAGGGTGCCGCTCTCGACCAATTTCTCGAGCACGGCAGAGAGCGGTGTCGAGAACTGAGCAAAAGTGCGTGGCTGGGTACGCGGTTGACTAGTTTGGGCGGCTATTTGGTTCACCGGTTCGGCTTGGGTTGTGTTTGAGGAAGCATTGGGAAGGTTGGCATAGTTGGCGTTGCCAAACAGATTGTTGCTGTTTCCGGAATAAACCTTCTTGGGCTTAGGAGCAGGCTCGGGTTTGTCAAGGATCTTCAATTGAACGGCTTCTTCGATGGCTAAGCCTGTGTCGAAGAAAGTTTTGAAATCTGAGCATGCTTGAGCCATAACCATGTGCCTCGCAAGAGTAGGTTGAAGGTTACGGACAATCATCCGGATTTGGTCCCTGTCGCTTGGTCTGTCTTTCATCTGTGCCGCCTTTGCCCTCCACCTTTTCACGAAATCAGTGAAGGCCTCCTTTGCTTCCATCTTTGTTGACTCCAATTCACGAGTGGTTACCTCCAACTGAATGTTATAATCGTATTGTGCCACAAAAGCCGCGCATATATCCTCCCAAGAACGCTTCTTTCTCTCATCCAGTGAGGTAAACTAGTGCAGAGCATGTCCCACCAAAGTCTGCGAGAACATCTGCGCCATAGCATCCTTCTCGACTCCCCACATGGAAAGTGCTCCAATGTATCCCGTCAGGTGTGCCTTTGGATCTCCTGTTCCGTCAAACTTAGCGAAGTCGATTGGTCTGAACTTATCCGGGAGCTTTGCATTAGGAAACAGGCAAAGCTTATTGATGTCAAAGCCAGTCGACGCTATCTTCTCGTTTCTTGCAACAGACTCCTCTAGTTGGGTGAGTTTTGCCAATACTGCTGCCATCTCGGGGTTTTGTGGGGTTTCCAAATCAAAGACCAGCTGCTCCGGGTTCAGATTTGGGTTAGGGTTGAAGTTTAAATTGGGAATTGGGTTTGGATTTGGAATCGGATTCGGGTTAGGAATAGGAATTGGATTTGGGTTTGGGATAGGAATTGGATTTGGGCCTGGATTCGGGTTTTGTGGTGGAAGGCGTCGTGCAACCCCAGTAATCATCATCATGAGTTGGGCGATTTGGTTGTCAGTGCGCTCACCCAGGCGTTGGATATCTTCTCTAATCTGAGCCATTTCTCCGTTCAGATTTCCCCGGGTTTGGGTTAGGATTTGGATGGGGATTGGGAACGGGATTAGGATTCGGATTTGGCTCGCCACCGTTTGGGTTCGGATTCGGGTTGGGGTTCGGATTACCAGCATTCGGGTTCAGGTTGGCTCCGCTCGGGTTTGGATTGAGGTTTGAGTTTGGGTTTAGGCCCCCAATCAATAGATCCATTTCCTCCTGAAAGTCTGAAACACTGCTAGGATCTGACCCAAGTCGAAGTCGCTCCAATCTCTGCCCCAGGGGTCTGGTCCAGGAGGGTATGATGTTCTTCTTCTTCGGCCCAATTACTCGGAACTGACAGCAAAGCAAAAACCCGTGCTCAGATGCGGTCCCTGTCCCTATTTTTATGAAATTTGCGCATGATTCTAGAAAAGGAGTGCACCATCGTCACTGTCATCGACTCTATTTTCAAAACAATCGACTTACGGGAGGTTGCATTGATCCTCAGATTTTTGGGGTGTGTCCTCATTTAAGAACCGCTGATTCCAAGAGATGCTAAAATGAGCTAAGTATTCGGACAATATTATGTCGACAAGTCGACCATCGGCTCGGAATGACTCGGGGTGAACAATGTGACATGATAACCAAAGCGGCGTAAGCGGTACACTTGCTTTTAGCCTGCATGGTGTTGGTATTACAATGTTCTGCTCCCCTATCATTCCTTTCCTTTGGTTAAATCCCGATTAAATACTAGTTGAAGACTCAGCAAAATTTTAGTTTCCCCTAGGTTCGGCCTCGAGGGCTTGTATGATTTAAACAACACGCATTAGGGTGCGTGACTCTTCATCGGGTCTTGGCAACCTTCCGAAGACCGTACGAGCGAGTCTCGAGAATCGTGGCTGACAGCATGACAATGCAAAATGTAATGCAACATGTAAACAGAATATAGCACGTAATCCTACCCTGTAGGCTCCTGTCCTAGTTTGGAAGGTTCTACGGATTGCTAAACATGTACAAAGGCCGGGTTTTGGCTTGAAGAGGGCTCCCCGGACTAGAGTCAAAGTATACCTCCGGTTATTGAGCGTACACCCAATAACGGTACAAAAGGTAGGGATGACTCATCACGGTCGAGGGTTGCTGAGCATTCCGGGACTCCCTATCACCGGCAAGCCGGGTAGGATTGCCGAAACACAACAGCGGGGCTGCACAAGATATATATACAAGAAATAAAAAGTGAAATAAAATCCTTTGAAAATTCCACAAATATTTTTCAAGCTTGGCTCACTAATTTAATCAATGCTTAAGGAAATCAGGCCATTTTGTCAACGAACTGATTTTTCTCAAGTATCAATTAAATCGCATCCCCAGCGGAGTCGCCACTGTAGGCTACGACAGCCCCGGGTGGAATCGGGGCGGCCCGAAAAGAAACGCCTCGTTTTTAGAATGGGATTGAAAAATTTGAAGAGTCGCCACCCGGATTTGTGGTTTGCCACCCGAGAAACCGTTTTATTTGGAAATATTCGATTTGAACTTGAAAACCAGAGATTTGTAAAAGGGTTCGGAAGCCATGTTACAAGGGGGGAAGGGTTTTACGGCACCCCCCTCGCCCGATTTGAAATCGGTCTCTATTAAACATTTGTGGGATTTTTCAAAAGATCTTGTTTCATTAAGTCACTTAGCAAGTATCCACAGATATATATCAAGTACAGGAAGTGCATGCATGTGCATGTGTACAGGAAATGATGAAGATGATGAATAAATGCAGAAAGGCAGAAACTGGAAAGTCCTGTCACTGATTCATTCTCGAGCGCTCGGAAGCACTCCGGAGCGCTTGGGAGTAATGCATGCCCAACCTGCAAGTCTTGTTAGTACAACAGGATACAACAGAATACGATGCTAAAAATGTAAACTAGAATAACATTAATCGTGTCACAGGCTCGACAGAGGGCTTAGCAGAATGGACTCAGACCCCATTCTATCAAACCATGCTTCCTTGCCTTTCTGAAAAATGATTTTATGTTTGTAACAGACAAAAGGAGGTACATGCATGGACATGCAAGGGTAGTAGGAGGACCAAACTGGAAGAAAAAGTGGACTGAAGTTACATGCAGACACTCCCGAGCGCTTGGGAGCAGTTCCGAACACTTGGGAGTGATCTGCATTCCAGAACAGGTTTCAACCATTTAATATACTCACTTTAGTATTCTGGCACACAGGATCTTACATTTTTTGAAGCATGAAAAAGGTTTTTCTTTTTAGATTCAAACCACAACTCTTTTGCATGCCCTAAATGAAAATTATTTTCTTTATTTTTCTCTGAAAACAGCAGATCATGCATACCAACACACTTTAGAAGAACTAAAAGATCTTAAAACACTCTTACTCCCCATGCATGTCCATTTAAGTACCTAAAAGAAGGAAAACAGGACTGGAGCTACTCTCGAGCGCTTGGGAGTAGTCCCAAGCGCTCGGGAATGCTTCCAGTGGGCTAATCACAGAAAACACACTTGTACCCCTTTGCTCTTGTTATTACACCAAGGTCACTCAACCCACACTTAGTATCAAGGACTAAGAGGGCTGAGGGACCTCCCTCAAAAAGGTGAAACAGCCCTGTTTTTGGTTTGACACTAAGATAGAAAGCTTCTACCTTTTGGCTTAGAATTTTGCTCCTTGGAAGAAGCTCTAGAAGGCAAAATGAGAGAGAAAGATCAGGAGACTCAGAACTGGAGAATGATCTGAACTCCTTGCATGTCTTTGATGCCTTGGATTTTTTTGTTGCTTTTGTTTGAAAATGGAGTTTTTTTTTTTGAAAGAGATGGGGAAGAACAGCTCTGTTTGAACAGTCAAGGGGGCTTTTTTAGAGAGAGAAAATTTGTGGCTGGTTTGAACTGCAGAGACCCTTATATAGGCAAAATACCATATGGTCTTGTTTTAGAAAATGTGATTTGGTATCTGTGAAAAATTATCAGATCTGACTCCCCTCTGACTGAGGTGGAGTGTTGCCTGAGGTTTGAGCCGGCCAAAACGGCTATAATGATGGCTTGCATGGGAAGTGGGAAAGCTCCACCATCCATTGGGCAGCACAGAAGTCTCGAGCGCTCGGGATCATTCTCGAGCACTTGGGAGTTTACTCTCGAGCGCTCGAGAGTTTGTCAAATCCCAGGTTTTGAAAATAGTTTGGAGCGCTTGGGACTGATTTTGACATTTTTCCTTTTTAAAGTTTTCCAAGGAGCATTATCCTAACTGGTCTAGGGCTTGTTTTGTTCCAAATTCATCATCGGGGAGCCTCCGGGCCACAAATTAAGGAAGTTCGAAGAGTCCAAATTGGGGTGTCTACAATTACAATGAATGATTTATGATTACTTGTATGAGAAATCCTACCGCGGAGTCTATGCATGAAAACAAGGCATGAAAATCGAGAAAGTAGAAACATGATACCTAGGGTGTGGTTAATGAAAAGATGTGTTTTGGAAAAAGGAAAGTGTTGAAAAACCGCAATGTGGCCGGACTTGCCCATTGTGTGGTGTCTCTGTGTGTGTGTGTGTGTGTGTGTGTTCCAATGGGAATCCGTGGTAGCGGAACCATTGTGAGGCTGTGCGTAATCCAATGGGAATCCGAGGTAGCGGAACCATTGTGAGGCTGTGTGTGTTCCAATAGGAATCCGTGGTGGCGGAACCATTGTGAGGCTGTGTGTGTTCCCATGGGAATTCGGAGCGGCGGAACCATTGTGAGGATACTCGGGAGACCGGAACGGCAGAACCGAGGTTGGGTGTGTTAAAACTGATTTTGAAATATTTTGGTAAAGCGAAAATGAGACACAGTCTACGATGAGTCGGGTTGGAGAAACTCAGATATCATGGACACCAACATTAGATTAAGGAATGGGGATGTGTCATTGTTGTTATCTTTACGAATATACATGTGTTGTTCATGACCTTGTATGCTATATCTATGATTTGCTATGTGCAAGTTAAGGGTTGGTGGGTTTAGGTTTATTCTGCTGAGCTCTTGTAGCTCATGGTGTTACCTTTGGTGACCCTGACATATTATACTGGTGGCGACGCTGGTATAATGTGTCAGACTTTGTAGATGATCAAGGCAAGCTGTACACCTTGGCGACCTTTGGAACTGAAGAGCTGGCTAGGATGGAGGAGCAGGCGGAGCTGTAGATAGGAACCCTAGTTTTCTCTCCTTGTGTAATTATGAACCCTTGTGGGAGTTATGATGTAATAAAGAGCCGGACTCTCTTAAATTATGCAATAAAATGTTCATTTAACGTACCCAAAATTGGGGGCGTTACAACTAGAAAACTTTCAATGAGATTAAAAGTTGCAGTGAGGAGTATGCAATAGCCACGTTCAAAACTGGGGTGCCTGTTTGGGGGGAGTTGCGCCGGTCATTAAACATGAATCCAGTAAGTACACTGGCAAAATTAATGGAGCGGATCGAGCAACATGCCAAGAATGAGGATGACATCCTCCGGGAGGACGACAAGATAGTTGCCGAGCAGGCTAAAGGACCTGCAAAGAAAGCAGACAAACTAGAGCCCAAAACTTAAAGGGAGAGAAAGGATTATGGGCAGGCTAAAAATAAGCCATACAAGGAGAGGCAGGCTCCAGATCCTAAATCTTTCTTTTCAGTAACCACTGTCTAGAAGGAACTAATTTACAGGATTCTTTATCGAATAAAGAATCGCCCCTATTTCAAATGGCCCCCGAGATTGGAGAGAGATAAAAATGCAAAACGAGTTACGAGTCAGTATTGCAGTTATCACAAGGATTGGGGTCACATGACGGAGGATTGTAAGATGTTCAAGCAGCACCTCGACGATCTAGTCTCTCGAGGTTACATGAAAGAATTTATTCAAGAAGAACCCAAGGATGCTGGGAAAACGATGGAATTGGATTACGAACAAAATCCAAAGGGCATAATCCATATGATACATAGGTTAGCCACACCTTATACGAGAAGTGAGGTGAGGTTGCTCCAAAGGCAAGTCAAGTATGACCAATACGTCATGCAACTAGGAAGGAAAAAAGGATGTGAAGGTGAGGTGTGCGACGAGGGCATAATCTTCACGGACAAGGACCTGGGAGGAGTCCAGGTGCCGCACAATGACTCCTTGGTCATAACCCTATGAATTGGGAAATATGACATGGAGAGGATCCTAGTGGATTCAGGAAGCTGTACGGAGGTGCTATATTTCGATGCATTTAAGAAGATAGGACTAACGCAGGCGGATCTAGCGCAATCGATAACTCCACTGGTCAGATTCAATGCAAGAGCAGTCTGGCCATTGGGCAAAGTAACTCTACTTGTTCGGTCAGGAACAGTGGTGCTGCGAACCAACTTCCTGGTAGTAGACGTACCCTCTTCTTATAACGCAATTATAGGGAGAACATGGTTGTACAAGATGAGGGCGGTTTCCTTCACCTACCACCAGATGGTAAAGTTTCTTGGATCTAACAGAGTTGAAAAGATCAGAGGAACCAAAAGGTTGCCAACAGTGCCTGGTTTCAATAATCAATAAGGCACCAAAGGCAAAGTTGGTCCAACCAGTGGAGATTTCGGATCAGCTGACCATCGAGGATGTCGGAGGAAACCCCGCCGAGAAGGTGGTCGAAGGCTTGAAGAAGATACAGCTAAATCAATGAGACTGGTCTGAAAAGGTATTTCCTGATTAGGAAAAACCTGAGTGAAAAAGAAAAAGAAGAGTTGGTGGGGTTCCTAAAGGAACACGTTGACGTATTCGCCTGGGTCCCCGAGGAGATGCCTGGGGTGGATGCAAATGTAATTTGTCATCACTTGAATGTGGATCCACAGCACAAACCTTTGATGCAGAAAAAAAGAAGATCAGCCGTACAGCATGTGGATGCTGTCATCGAGGAGGTTGATCGCTTGCTAGAAGCTAAGGCCATACGAGAAGTTTACTACCCAGAATGATTGTCTAACACTATGGTGGTTAAGAAAAAGAATGGAAAGTGGCATGTTTGTGTAGACTTCACAGATTTGAACAAAGCATGTCCAAAGGATAGTTTCCCTCTACCAAGGATAGATCAATTGGTCGATGCGACTGCGAGGTATGGACGAATGAGTTTCCTTGATGCATATCGAGGGTACCATCAAATTGCCATGTTTGGACCCGATCAGGAGAAGACTTCCTTTATTATGCCAAGAGGGCTGTATTGCTACAGCGTCATGCCCTTTGGTTTAAGGAACGCCAGAGCAACTTATCAGAGGTTGGCAACGATCATGCTCAAAAAGCTGCTCGAGAAAACTATGGAGGTATACATAGATGATATGGTAGTAAAGAGCAAAGAGAAACAGGACCACTTAACTGATTTAAAAGAAGCCTTTTAGATTCTGAGGGAGTATAAACTAAAACTCGACACCTCTAAGTGTGCGTTTGGAGTAAGCTTAGGGAAATTCTTGGGCCACCTTATAACTATAAGAGGGATAGAGGCAAATCTCGATTAGATATCAGCTTTGCAGAGGCTCCTAAGTCCCAGGACCTAGAAAGAGGTCCAAAGGCTAACTGGACTGGCTGCGGCCCTGCATAGGTTTGTCAGCCGGTCAAGTGACAAGTGTAGGTCTTTCTTTTAGCTACTGAAAAAGAGGGAAGGATACGAATGGGGAGCAGAATGCGAACAAGCATTCCAAGACCTGAAGAAGTACCTGGCAGTAGCCCCACTCTTGTCCACTCCTAATCCAGGTGAGTCTTTAATTCTGTATTGGTAGTTTTCGAGCATGCTGCAAGTGTAGTATTATTAAGAGATAAGGGATTCGAACAAATCCCTGTGTATTATGTGAGCAAGACATTGTTAGACGCAGAGACAAGATATCTGCCCCTCGAGAAATTGGTCCTGGCATTAAGGACAACGATAAGGAAATTGCCTCATTATTTTCAGAGCCGTAGAATTGTGGTTTACACCGAATTTCCATTGAAATCATTGCTACGAAAGGTAGATTTCTCGAGACGAATTTCTACTTGGTCGGTGGAGCTTAGTCAGTATGATATTGACTATCAGTCGCGCACAGCGATTAAAGGACAAGTATTGGCGGACTTTGTGGCGGAATTTTCACCTATGGTAGCACCCCAGCCTGCTACGAGAAAGGAGCAGATAACTGAGCCACCAATCAGAAAAGGTAAAGCACTAGCCAAACAGGATCCCCTGGAATGGAAGTTATTCATTGGCGGTTCAGTGTGTAATACTGGTTTAGGAATTAGGGTTGTGTTTTTCCCTCCTGAGGGGGTAATGATGGAATTGTCTCTGCGGTTGGGTTTCAGTGCTTCAAACAATGTGGCGGAGTATGAGGCACTCTTAGCAGGTTTGAGAAGTGCAAAACTCTCAAAGTAAAAAGGATAAGGGTGTACTGTGATTCACAGCTTGTGGTGAACCAGTTGTCCGAGGAATATGAGGCCCGAAATGAAATGATGGCAGCTTACGTGGAGGCCACCAAGGATCTTCTTGACACTTTTGAGAAAGTGTATATTGAGCAAATAAGTTTCGGGTAGAATGCCCATGCAGATTCACTAGCTTGGTTGGTCGCAGCTGTGCCAACCAAGTTTAAGCGAAAGGCGGTAGTGGATTATCTTTTGGAGCCTAGCATTGAAACAACTGTGGAATTGGTCTTGGATGTGAACCAAGGACCAAGTTGCATGGATCCAATTATTGGATTCTTACGAGATGGGACACTCCCCATTGATAAAAAGGAGGCTCTCATGATAAAAACAAAGTCTGCACGATTTTGGCTATCCCTCAAGGAAAGTTGTATAGAAAATCCTTCACGGGGCCATACTTACTTTGTGTACACCCCGAGATGGTGCAGAAATTCCACCATGAGATTCACGAAGGAACATGTGGAAGCCATGCTGGGGGTAGGTCCATTGCCCATCGAGCAATCACCCAAGGATATTGGTGGCCACATATGCAAGAAGGCGCAAAGGTATATGTGAAAATTTGTGAGAAGTGTCAGAAATTCTCACCAATGATCCAAATACCAGCCGAAGATCTGGTGCTGTTGACAAGTCCTTGGCCATTCGCACAATGGGAGATGGACATCGTGGGTCCACTCCACAAGGCAATTGGAAATAGAAAATTTTGATCTGTTGATAGCAACAGATTATTTCACCAAGTTGATTGAGGCAGAACCTTTGGCCAAGATCACTAAGCCTATGATAGAAAGGCTCATCTGGAAGAGTATTATTACTCGATTTGGGGTCCCTTATTCATTGATTAAGGATAATGGGTCACAATTCCAGAAGAAATTCAAAGCCTTTTGTTCTCAGTACGGAATAACGAATTATTATTCAACCCCAGCTTACCTTCAAAGTAATGGGCAATTAGAGGCATTCAATAAGACCATACTCAATGGGATCAAGAAAAGGTTGGACAATGCTTACGTCGCAACCTCGCCTTCAAATATAAGGTTGAACAAACCCAAAGCGTAGGGCTAGGTCGTTGGTAGCATAATATCCGGAAGTCCGGGATCGTTCCCACAGAGAATTCGATTACAGCATGATTTGGATTGAAGGTTTTATGGTCGGTTTGTGGCGTTTAAGACGGCCAACTGTCGGTTTTGCTTTAAAAAGTGGGAATGCTAATAAAAAGACTAAAAACGCTCGATGAACTTAACAAGGCAAGTCTAGGGATTTTCTAAACCTTGACAAAGGCTGCTACCGGCTCTCAATTATAACTCAGGCGAGAGTCACGACCGCGTGCTCACGCCCGGAAGATTTAGCTTTAAAGACTACGTTTAACAATGGAAGTGATTAAACGTTGGCGAACTAATTTGTTTGCAATATTTATCGAAACCCTAGGAGGCCACGAGCCCTCGACGTACTATTTGCCAAGACCGCTTGACAAGCAGCATACCGAGGAGTTAACACCCCTAAGTTTAGACCGAAATTACCAATTTAGCCCTATTCCGAAAATCATGCTTTTAAGCCCAATGGCTCGAGAACCAAATAACCACCTAAGTCCTCGGGAAAGATTATCCCGAGACTTAGCCAAACGACTACTCGCACATACTTAGAGCATAAATGAAAGCATAAAAACAAGGCATACTTTTAACCGATAGAAACGAAAACGAACTTGATATTAATGATCACCTTAACCGTAGCTACAACGTTAATGAACAACAAATTAACAAATGACTTGAACTTACCTAGGTACTTGAAGAAGTTAGCTTAGAAACCTTGAGCTTTAATGGAGGAAATATGGAAAATTAAAAGACTTAATGTAGAGGAAGACAAGAGAGAGATACAAGAGTGAGAGAGTGAGGTATTTATACACATGGCCTCAGTCTCTCTCTCTTCACGTCCTCAAAATATCCCAAAAGGGGAACAAAATATCCAAAAAGTAGAGAAATGCCAAAACTGGAAATATCTCCAGTAAGCAACCTGTATCGATACAGCTGAAAAGCTTGTATCGATACCATAACGCTATGAGTTACACTTGCACGGTTGCTATTATGTATCGATACAGCTGATAGGCACGTAATATCGTAGATATAAGTGCCTAAATAGGATAGTTTTAACACGTTGTTATCTAATTTATTCCCTATTTTTCACTTGATGCGTTGCTTTGGTATATTTTTGTGTTTTTGTTAATTTTCAGGAAAATAAGGCTGTTTTGGTGTCAAGATTGGATTGCAGAGACTTGAAGGCCGTGATGGAGCTGGAGAGCAAGTAAGACTGAGGAGACTAAGTGTTAGAGTAGAATTTGTAAGGAAGTGAACAGAGGCATGGCTAGAGCTACACCATTTTTGGTGTAGCACTACCTAGCACATTAAGGGTCAACGGTCAACAGAGAGGTCAACGGTCAAAATAGGAGATAAGGGGTTAGGTAGCGCTACACCATTTTTGGTGTAGCCCTACCGAGAGCTTATCTTGGCTTTGAAACGGTGGCCTTTTTAGTCGTTTTGGGATTTAAATTCCGATTTTAATTAGGAAAACTATAAATACTCTTAAACTCTATTGCGTTAGGGTTAGAATTCATTCTAGTTTTTTTTAGTAGCAGCTTTTAGACTTAATGTTGTTTTGTTTTCTTTCAGTTCTTAAGTTTCATGCACTATTTTCCTTCAATCGCTTGGATCTCTGGTAACTTTTTAGAGTTTCTTCGTTAATTAAAGTTGTTTATTGTTCTCTATTCTGCGTGGATCTGTTCTTTTATTTTTTGTTTCTTCTGCAATAGATGATCATGTTTCGATCTAGGATTTTATTTTCTGTTATTTCAAGCATGCGCGAGTAGTTTCCTAGGGTGCGGCCGCGGGACGGATGCGTCCTGCGACTAGTTTAGCGAATGATTTACCTCGGGTACGAATTAATTTGTTTTTCCAGCAATTTTGGGATACGAAAAAAACCCCTTTCTAATAAACAAAATCCAGGCATCATCAGATTTCAAATGCGCATGGGAGCTGGTGACAGGTGGTGGGCATTTATTAGGAACCCCTTTTTTTTTCCTTATTCTGAAATCAGTGAATTGAATAATTGTGTCCCGAGTAAACATTGGTTAGGTTAGTTGCAAACGCTAGGTTCCCACGGCTGTACTCTCTTTTAAATTCATAGTTAATTATTTTTATCTAGTAGCCGGTAAATCAATCAATTGAACAAAGGGTGGCTACCTAAGAGCCAGGTTAAACTAGAATTCATCACTTTTAAGTCAAGCACCGTCCGTCAGTCTCTGCCTCCTCCTCCTTCAATCCCTTCTCTCCCTCCTGCTCCGCCACATCCTCCAGTAACCACAACCACACCAAACTCCCTCCTGCCTATGATGCGTCACCTCTGACAACCGCCCTTCATTAAATTGCCCAATATTTCAAATTTTTCAAAAAATGAAGTCTACTACAACTTTTGTCAGTGGGGGAGAGGAAGAGAGAAAGGGAGAGAGGGAGCGGAGGAGAGAGAGAGGTGAAAGACGAGGAAAAAAAGTCTTTTAAAGCTATTTATGTTAATATGGATGAAAAATATGACAGTAAGGGATGTGTCTGCACATTTCACAAATCACAGGGTATTATGTACATACTTTTTAACCATAGGAGTGTATCCACACGTGACTCAAACCATAGGGTATCAAAGTAGACTTTACCATAATTTGTTTACAAGGTTATGCTTCTCCTTGAATTTTCTTTTTTTCTTAAATAAACAAGTAACTACAAGTAAATAAGAAAGGACCACCACAAAACCAACTACTTGAGGTTTGTAATGGAACATTGATTTGGAACTACTTTCTTTTTGATAATTCAAGTGTCCGGGCTAGCTTACATGCACCTCGGTCTAGAAACATTGATCTCCAACCACTTGGGGTTTTTGATAACTACTTCCTTCTCTTCCCTTTAATCAATTGCAATGGGGACCAAAAAAAACTACAGGTCTAGAAACTTGTTTGGAATGGCTTGTAAATCTTTAGATCAAGAACAACACCGGCAATAGAACCAGCGGCAGCTGCAATAGAAATTATAAGACAAGCAATGCTAAGCAATTGGAGGCATGTCCATCTGCTACTCCACTTTGCTATCTTCTTCTGAGCAATATACATCTCGACTGGAATATACACTGTAAGCGGCCAAAACCCAATCGCCCCAAGAAGTCCCACCACATCGTTGAAGAAAGGGAGAAGCATAGATATAACAGTGCTGACTACAACAAAAACCGTCCTCCATACCAAACGGAAGAGGTTTAGGTTATACGGGCGAAAACCTGGGATTGGGATTTTGATTTCCTTGATGATGAATTCATTGCCAGGGCATTTCTCTGCTGCCCATTTCTCAACAAATGCAAAAAGTGGCTGGGAGTAAACTTGGTATGCCCCAACAAGGTGGATCACAATTGCAGCATTGGCAATATCAACCAGCCAAAATGGGTTAAAAATCCCAAAACCAGTGAGGAGGTTTCCAGGTGATAGGTCCCCAAATGCTGCATATCCCATGCATCCACAAAACATGTAGAAAGCTGTGGTCACACCCACACTTAATAAGGTTGCCTTCTTCATTGTTTTTGCTTCTGATGGTGGGGATTTGATTGTGTCCTGATATACAGAGAAAATCAATCAGTTTTAACTCAAAAACTGTCTTTCAGGATAGTGAAGACCCTCAAAGAAAATTAATCAGTTTGGATCGTAGAGGCAAAGGAAATAAGAAAATTAAGTGAAGAACACAACAACATCCTTTTAGTTGCGACGTTATTTTCTTCCACTTGGTAAATCCCTGTATAAAATCTAAGATCCAAACACAGCCTTGGTGAACTAAATGAGTGAGAATGTACCTGGATTTCGATAAGAATCATAGAGTAAGAGTAGGCGAAAGCTATGTCACCAAGAGCTTGGAAGCTCCCCCATATCTTTTGGGCTTGAGTCACAGTTCCAATTCTTACACCAGTAAGACTACCACTAATAGTCCCATTAGCTGAAAAACCCGTGAAAATGAATGAGTCAGTTTTCATACAAGGTCAATTTTATAAGTAAAAAAATGATGGACTTCTTCATCATTCAAAGTTTTAGAGCAATAACGACCTGCTACTTTGGCAATTCCAAGGGCGAGACCAATCGATGAGTAGGTAAAAGACATGACCGCAGCAATAATTGAGAGCCACCATATCTGGTCAAAATCTGGTATCTGGGATAATATTATTTCAGTGATGCCAAACAAAATCATGTATGGGTTGCTTGATATATGGCATGGATTTTTCCCACCACTCTCATGGAAACAATTAGTCCGTTTGATTGCCCTGTGTATCAACAGAATGTAAACCATTTAATCCAAAACCGCAAAACAAGAACCAAGAAAAAGAAAAATGTTGTTTACTTACGTCATGCTAATAGATGCTGCAATGGTGTATCCAATTGCAGTTCCAAATAGATTTAAATACTGAATTAGACCACACATCATGACCTTAAGCCCACCTGTTTAAAATACTGTAATGCTTTTCAACTGATTAAAATACACAAAACTAGGATTTTATCTGAAATGTATGGGCAAATTAAGGATTTGAAATTTTCATACCAAGATTAGATTCCACAGCTTCCATGTAAGTATAGTTTCTCTTGCCGGTGACTGGGTCACCGGAGCGGTAACAGTCGGTGAGGAGAGCAGCAGTGTAGTAAGTCACAAAAGAGAAGAGGAGCATAACTGTTGGACCAGCTATCCATCCCAGCTGAGCAATCGCCCAGGCTAAGGAAAGAACCCCAGATCCTATCACTGCTGTTATTATGTGGGCACTTGCAGTCCAAACACTCCCTAACTCACAGAGAGAAAGAGAGAGAAAACCACATTACTTGTAGCAAACGAAGGTTCCAAGTTCCCCCTCTGAATTGTATGAAAATTGCACTTTCAGATATAATTGTAATTTCTCAATTCACAATGTAACGTAATCCTTCTAAAAATTATATAAAGATGCACTTAGTGGTATCTTTAGCCCATATTAGTAGTCAAACAATTGTGAAACATTTATGTTATCAATAATACTTTTTCAATTTGGACTATTAAATTTTGTTGAGATGAAGGGCCAAATTTGAAATTTGCCGTTGGACGCCTAAGAAGCCAATCCTAATCAAAATAAGGGGGGAGGGGGGGAGGGTGACATTACCGGTTCTTTTGGGGCGGCCGTCGTCGTCGAAGCATTTGGAGGTGTTCCCCGCATCCGAGGATATGCCTAGGGATTGTTTGTATTTCTCTTTTATGGCAGCAGCACCTTCACCATTTTCAACCCCCATCTTCTTTGTATTGAAAAAGACCAACAACAAACACAACACCAATTAGGACGTGATACAAATGCCCACCAGGCAGAATTAAGGAAACTGTCAGGTCTTTAGGTAGGTTGGATTTTTTTTTAGGTCTTTAATTAGGTAAGTAGGATATTATGATAATGATATCATAACGCATAAACACATACAAATTGCTTAAACTCAGCGAGAGGGAGAGAGAAATTGCTTAAACTCAGCGAGAGAGAGAGAGAGGGACCGGGAGGGGGGGGGGGGGAAGGCGTCGGTTGAGCGATCGACAGTGGAATAAACAAAATCAAAAATTGTTAAAGTTAGCAATATTGAATTAAAAAAGTGCTCACATTGGAATAACCAAATTTAGCAATCTCTTAATAACTCATCAAATTTTGACTCTTCAATAATCAAAACTAACAATATTTTGTCAATAACCAAATGTTATCTTTCAATCAAGTACACCAACATTAGACAAAAATCTTCTCTCTCCCTCTCAAAACAATGTTTTCAAAAAACTGTATTTATAGTTTTTAAAATTTCAAAACTATTTGTGTAAATACAATTATTTCAAAATTGTATTTACAGCTTTTAAGTGAACAAAGTGTGTATTTTTTGAAAAATTGTTTTTTATTTCGAAAAACTATATATTTTTTTGAACTTTTTCTAACAAATTGTTTTTTCCTTTCAAAAATCGCTTTTTCAAAAATATGCATGAAACGAAGGGAAAAAATTTGGAGGGCCCATTGGTTTTGATTATGGGCAAAAAATAACCAATGTGGGATTTGACATTGCTAACTTTAGCAACCTTTAAATGGATAATCAAAATCTGATATGGCATATTTTGATTATTCACATTTGCTTATTCCACTGCTGATGCTCTAAGTGTCTTATCCTACATGTTATGAAAAATGCTAGTAGCATAATCACTTTACACAAACACATGTACACAAACTCCCTCACATTAACTAAAGGGCCTTGCACACACTACACATACTAGTGAGTTGTATTTTTTTTTTATAACCGAGAAACAGTCCTATAGCCAAGTCATAAGGACCTGACTGTGCAACTCAAATCTCGGGGGAAACGAGCGCGGCCACACAAAACACCCCCCTCCCTTACTATGAGGATACTCATTTGGTGGGGAATCGAACCCCTGACAAATGAGAGTACTCCCAAAGTCAGTCATTCGCCCTTACCACTGGCCCCCTTGAGTGTGTACTAGTGAGTCGTGTTATTCAAATGAATCAGGGGGCTAAGGCACAAAGGTCTCGTTCCGAGCTCAAAAGTAAAATCCGATTCGTTGACTGTGGAGAGCTGGACGTGAACAACAATTTCAGAAAAATTGAAGTCGATTGGGCATTGGCAGCTTACTGATCGAATCAAGTAATTTTGCAGTGTTTTTATTTAAAGTGTACTTGTTCTTCATGTCTTGAAGACAACCTCGTTTCACTCAATGAGTTATTTAAAAATCAAACCTAGTCCCGTGTTTTTAAAATTAATCATATTAGATTAAAATTAGATAATGGGAAAAGCTATAATCATAAATTGGATTAAAATTAAACATATTAGAAAAAACAAACCCAGTCCCGTGTTTCAAAGTTTTCATAAAAAAGTTTTGCCGCCTCACCAGGGTGCTAGAGGTTATCGTCGGCATCCGTCTCCCAAAATACAACATTTCTTGTTCTCTTTGCAATTCAAAAAAAAATTTTCGAAAAATTCCTCCTGAATTCCTCCTACTTCTAATATTTCTCTCTCTATCTTTATCCACTTATTACCCCCTACTTTTTTTCAAAAAAACTTTTCAAATTCCAATCCAATCAAAGCAGCCGTACTAAAATTATTTAGCAAACCAAACTGTGTTTGTTAATTTGTTCCTCTCACGTGAAGAACAAGACTCTGGGATTGGAAGAAGAACTTGAAAGAGGAGAAAAAGTAGAACTGATTGCTTGTGTGTCCAACTCCAAAAGATGTGTACCTGGAGCGTACGCATCTCTAGGTGTATGTATTTTTTCCTCCTTTAAATAAACTTGGCATTTGCAATTCTCATCTATCTTGAGAATGGATTTTGGCTTATTAAAATAGTCGAACAATTCTTTCATTTTTTCAACACGGGACACTGTAAAAACTAGTACTTAATCTGAGCAATTGGTATGACTTTCAGCATAACAAATTTGACTTTCAGCATAACAAATTTGTCTACAAATGGAGTATACATACATGTAAAAAAACACAACACAGCACACACGAAAACGAATTAAAACAAACAGAAATAGATGGGTATTTAATTACCTGCATTATTGTAATACGAAGAACAAGAGTACGTACTGCAGGTATATAGAATTTCTGCAATTTTTTCAGTTTGTCACTCAAGCTTTATATAGGGAGCACGAAGCAGTAAGCAATCTTTGTACAGAAGAATAAATCTCATTAATGGTTAATTATTGAGAAAAGGCGACTTTAATTTGCTTCCATTTATCACGTGCATAGCCTCCCCTCCATCCAAAGAGAATATATGCCCGTAGGTATATTTGATAGAAGTCAATTCAAATCCGAGAATAATCTCATTCACAAAGGGTTACAGCATTATTAAAGGTTGGTTTAGGAAGAACTGTGTTTTTTTTTATAACTTAGGTATCTAGACCAATTTACACACAACTCGATTAATTCTGAGTGACCAACGCTCTTCCGTTCACTTGTAAGAATCCCAATTAAACGCAAAACAAAGCTCTATGAGAACTCCGTGTTTTGATTCACATATGCATCCATGAAAGGTGCATACTTGGTGCAACGGTGGACGGAAGAGCTAAGGACCAGAGTCCTGGTCCTCACTTAATTTTGATTTTTTGTTTTTGCTTCAATTGTAAAAATATCTTACGCTGTGTTTGGATTGCGTTTTGAAATTTTTTTTTGAAAAATAATAGGGGTAATAAGTGGAAAGAGATAGAGAGAAATGTTATAAGTAAGGAGAATGTAATGACCCGAATTTTCACGCCATTTTCCGAATAAAATTAAATATTTTATTGAAGTATTTTTTGTAGATATAATATCCAGATGTTCTAGGAAACTCTAGTCCTACTTCATAATCCTAAAAATCTAGGATAAGATTAGATTGGATTAGATTAGATAAGATTGGATAAGATTTGCTCTAGATATTCTTAGATTTTATAAGATATGCTAAGATTTGATTAGATTATATTAGATTTGATTAGATTATGTTAGATTTTATTATATTTTATTGGATTTGATTAGATCTTATTAGATTTGGTTGAGATATGATAAGATAAGATTAGATTTGGTTGAGATATGATAAGATTAGATTTGGTTGAGATATGATAAGATAAGATTTGATTAAGATGGTTCTAGACTCTTGTCATTCTACTATAAATAGGTCCACTCCCTCCACTTCCCTCCACACACCACAAACACATTTCACCACTTCACTTCGTGTGCTGTCAATTGTAGAGTGTTAGAGAGAGAGAGAGAAAAATGAGAGAAAGTAGTCGGCAAAGGAAGAAGAAGAGAAAATTGGGGAGGAGCCGAGGTGTTTTACGATAGACCAAATTCAATTAGTGTGGAGTAGTGGTACTCGACTATGCATGAGGTTCAACGGTGGCGATTTATTTGAGGTAATCTGGGTTGTATACGATATGCTTCCTACTTCCAGAATCCTTTCTTCACTCTCATCTTTGTACTCCTTTGATTATCTCATGAGCTTTGTTCAATCATGTGGAATATTGTTGAAAAGTGGAATAATTGGTATCGAATATAATATTGTTGGCTGAGTACTATAGAATTGTTAGTACAAGGATTGAGTGAACTCATGCACCAATAGCCTATCCAATATCCAGAATGGGTCGAGGATGACTCGGTGAGGAAGGTATTGGGGGAGTGTCACTGGTCATGTACTGAGAAGGACATGGTATGAGGTCCCTTGTGATTGTTGCTTTGACTTGGTGGTCGATTATCGTTTATTGATTCCACTTATGAGCTTTGTTATTCTGTTGTATTGTATACTTCCTGGATAATTTCTTTTTCAGGTAAGAAGCTGGATTGGTAGAAATTGAAGTGGAGCATAAGGATTAATTTGGAGAGGTCTTAGAAGAGTTGACAATTTTTGGAGGATCTTGAAGATTATTTACCTAACAGCTTAGTTTATTTTAGTAATGTAATTCATTTATGGAGAGAATAAGGGCCTAGAAGTATTTCTAATACAATGTATTTTGGAGATTATTTGTAGAAAATAGCGGGGCATTACAGAGAAGCTTTTGAAAAATTCTTTTTAAGAAGGGATGAGAACAAGGCTAGAAATTTAAGTATAGCACCTCCAAATAAGGAAAATTGTACTTGTGCCCTTAGGGAAGTCCCAATACATTTCTTGACAACATATACATATGGGACTTAAGACTAAACATACAAGTTCCACCAATATATGTAATGGAGAAGGGTGTTGGAACATAACGTGGCGGTGCCCTAAAACCACTAAAATAGTTAATTATGCACAAGTTAGCCTTCATCCACTATATTTTTACTAATTTTTTTTGTTTCTAACTACTTAGCTACTTTAAGGATATGTGATAATTAAACAATTTTTTTTAGTAATAGTAACCTTGAAGAAATAGTTTCAAAAAAAATCAAAGTGTGTCATATTCTTATAAAGGAGATAGATAAAAAAATATCCTTAACAAAGTTCCATGTTTTGAATTGTGCCCCACTAGTATGAATTTTTTGCTACGCCGATCTTGTTTTATTTAACTACTAGTGTTAGTCCGTACCTACGACATTACGTATTCCGGTTAGAAGGGGACAGCAGTTGTGTGATTTAGGTGAAAACTATGGGCACTTAACCGGAAAGTGGAAGAATGCACTACAGCTTTTAGATCAAATAAATCTAAGCCGTTCCAACAACTTGTCCCCACACCCATCTGTTTTATAATAGAGATAACTGGGATGATTTCTTGCTAAAAAACAACTAGGATTACAATCATACCAATCCTATTCAATTACGATCTTGTAATATTACTAAGATTCCAACATGGGATTGAATGTAACCTTAGTAACTTTGAATGCAACTGGATTGAGATGTAATCTTAATAGGAGTAACAGAGTTCTTTAAATGTGCCCAGATTGAAGTTTGGTAACTTTGACGGAATAACACCCTAATACAATTTTTGAATCGTGAATTTGTTAGGGACAAGAAAAGAAAAGGGAAACAAAGTACAAAAATGTAAGTAAATTCTTTAATTCGTTCGAGATACGAAAATAAGAATACCAATATATTTCCGGAAAATAAGTTCCATTAATTAATTAAAGGTTTCCCATAAGGCTATAACAAATGCATATTTATAATTACTGACATTGTCCGCTTTTCTTTTCTTAATTTTTCCTAGAAAAATACTGTACTTTACAAATCTAAAGGTAAGGCACAACAGACAAGGAAGGAGTATATTCATTTTCTTTGTTTATTATTCCTGATGGTGTGGAAAAATGATGGTCAAAATTTCTGTTGGAGAATTAGATATAGATTTCTTCATGACCATTCAATCTGTCATGGTTAAAATATAAACAGAATGATTCCCTCCCTCGTCTTTCAATCCAATTAAGGGCTCTTTTCTCTTTATATATAAAGGAGTATATTTTTGACATGCAAATTCTCTCTCTCTCTCTCTCTCTCTCTCTCTCAATTCTAACTTAACCGCACATGAACCCAATGTCTTCACGATTTACCCAAAAAAAAAAAACCCAATGTTTTCACCCTCTCTCTCTCAATTCTAACTTAACCGCACATGAACCCAATGTCTTCACGATTTACCCCAAAAAAAAAAACCCAATGTTTTCACCTTGGGGTAAATTACCGGCCAGTATGGTTTGGTAGCTAGAGACTAATTTACCATACATGACTAATTGAGCTTGTGTTTGCTTATCTTTAAAGATGATCTTGGGATGAGAAGAATACATTTGTTGCCCGCCCCTTCTTATAATGGAGTACTGTATTTCATAACCACTAACTCAGGACGTTCGTCTCCGACTCCGGTGATCTCCTCCAAGAAGACAACTCACTAACTACTTACTTATCACTAGATGAGATCTGTTCCTTTTCCGTCACTCTCTTTGGTCTGATTCACCATCCCTTTCCTAATCTGGCACCACGAATATCTAGTGCAAACCTGCAATTACAGCCATTGAAACGTTTTAAGTTTTATTATCATCCTACAGATTAATGCTGTTCCTTTCTGTACATATATTGTTGGAGTACAAAGATATAGCTCCTATATATATAGAACCCAAAATATGCACACACAACTAACTAAAGTACGTATCAGAAACAAAGGAGACATTCTACTAGTCCAAAACTTCTAATCTTTATTTGCTCCTCTTCTAGTCAAGGTTCCGATTCTTTTTTTTTTTTTTTTGGTTGTTTGAATGACATTTAACTCCATTAATCAGCCAACCGTCTATAGAGGAAACCATAATTGGTTGTAAGCAACCAAAGAGGGCTCTCCTCGCCAATGAACCGCTGTATAGAGCGGTGTACCTAGTGAAATTTAACTACAAACAAGTCCCATACACTTCAACACTTGATCGATAAAGGAAACCGACCATTTTGTAATAACGAAATCCTAGAAAAATATGGTGCCTTACAACCAATTGCATGCTCATGGTTGAGCAAGTATTCAGTTCTCACATAACTCTAATTGTCCAATCTTCTCCGATCCGAACATTTGGCTTACGGATGGTGAGAACAGTGGGGCTGCGCCCCTTCCGAAGGAAAAGTGGCCCCAGTTCAATGTCAGCCTTGTGGTTTGCTGGTTCAATAAGGGCACTTTTTGGCCCGCCAGAGTATCCTAGTAGTACAATCCTCTCAATACTGCAGCCCGAGGAAAATTGGCTTTTGCCAGAGGTATAAGGGGCCATGTTTGAAGAAGTCAGCTTCCCATTGGAGAATACAAAGCGCCGGTGTATGTAGGCTCCTTTTGTAAACTCAAAGCTCTTACCATCATCGGTATAGAGTTCGCCTTCAGCTTCTTGGGTACTATTAAGGGCTATCACCTAAACACAGATCGTCTCAATTAGCAATTTCAATCCACCTGGAAAGTACTGTCCATACTCCAATACATAGAATACAAGAATAAGAGGGAACCAAATCAGAAGACAAGAAAATGACACACTCTTTCGACCAGAAACTTATTTAACGAACTCAATTAAGTAAACAAACAACACATTGAGTGGACCACGACTTCAATAACAACTATAACATAAAGCTACTTCTACATGGAGTACACCCATCCAGCGACAAGAAGTAACGTGTGGGTTTTGCATGCAACCACCTATTTCTACCAGTAGACACTGTAACAAAAGTAGGTAACAAGCTGTTCACAAATAGCTTACGAGCAACTAGACGGTTACAACAAAGGAAACTAACACCACCACCTAGTTCGAAAATCTTATTACAGGAAGATCCAGTTCTGTAAATTTCTAATTCTTTCCTTCTGTAGAGTATAGACCAATCATCCACCAAAGACTATTAGAAACTTCATCACATCACGGAGGGAAATGAGGAAAGAGGGGTGCATCTAGAACTAATTAAGCAAAGGAGAGAGAAACCTATGTATAGCCTATGGAGTCTTTTTGGTTTCCATTTTGTAGAATTTAACATCTGGGGGGCTTTGACCTAACCTGGGCCGCAACTTTGATTTTTTGATAATGCAGTTTTGTACGTCATTCTGTTGTTTGGTCTTCTGACACACCAAAGGATAGGATAGTATCTTGGGTACTTGGGTTGTATCAGCGTGCTGCTCTTGTAATACAATCTATATAATAAGATAGGACTGGTTTTGAATCCAAAAGACAACCAACGGTACAGATTTGTCTCCTGCATATTCTCCACCCTTAATTTTACAATTACAATGGCATTTTGGTAGATGTTTGATCCATCCAAGGGTGATGATCATAAACGGCATATTGTGGGAAACCCTAGCCGCACCCTTATTCCAATCTCTCTCTCTCTCTCTCTCTCTCTCTCTCTCTCTCTCTCTCTCTCTCTCTCTCTCTCTCTCTCTCTCTCTCTCTCTCTCTCTCTCTCTCTCTCTCTCTCTCTCTCTCTCTCCATCCACCATGCCTCCTCCTCCACCCTTACCGGAGTTCACCAAATCCGACACCATTAACACCACTGACCAACGCGACGATAACCACTGGAACCACCACCATTCGAGGCTCTCAAGGTTCGAATCGATGGCATGTAGTTCTTCTTCACCCCCAAAAGATTTGTAGTTCTTCACATCTTTCACTAAAAAAGTACGGGTTTAGGGTTTGTTCATTCCCATGGCATAGACCGAAAGAACACCGATTACATACTTGATTCATGTTGTCATAGGTGCGAGTACTTCTCAGGTTACGGTTTTTTTCTTTCCAAGGGATTTCTTCTATTTCCGAGCACTGCCAAAGTAGCGGAACAGCCGAGGTCAAGGACTCAAAGGCAACTGGTTCCGACAGAAAAGAGAAAAATTGGGTATGATGCAAAGAGTTGAGTAGGTTAATAATCTGTCATATCTATGGGACTATGCTAACAGAAAGATCATTCCATATAATATTTTTGGCAGTAAGTTCTTTGGATATTTGATCGGTCTGTACGCAAATTATAAATTTAGTGATCTTATGTGTCTAATGGGAACAATAGGTTTGGATCTAATTGGACAATAGGAGTTTTTAATGGTTTGAGAACAATAGGTTTGTGTCTAATGTTGAAACTGTTATATGTAATTTGAGTAGGCAAGGACAAATTGTACGTCATAAGTAGAAAAATCATCCCTTTCTCCCACCTTTTAACATTTGTCATTTGATAAATTCAGTTCTTGCCAGGTATAATTGGTTGATTACAATAACCATCCAACGCTGTCATCATCAGCAAAGATCAACACTTTGCTGATCGATGGGTAAGTTTTTTATCGCACTCTATGTTGAGCAGGTATAATTGGTTGATTACAATAACCATCCAACGCTGTCATCATCAGCAAAGATCAGACTTTGCTGATCGATGGGTAAGTTTTTTATCGCACTCTATGTTGAGCATTGATTGTGAGCTTCAGTTTATTAATCTATCCATTTTCTCCCCTCTTTCTTTTAAACCCTAATGATTCTATGGGTTCATTTCTCTCAATTTCTAGCCGGAATGGATGGCTTTAAAATTCCATTTGAGGGTTTGACCTATGAGTTTTTTTAACCACATTCCAGGCCATATAAGTTTTTTTGAGGGCCCATTTTTTTCATTTGTCAATACCTCAGTTGAACTATGTTGGTGGATTCTTTGGTATCATCAAAATCCTATTGTGGTAATTTGATGCAATTGAAAATAGTTTCCAATACTCCGGAGTATAAGTAGCAGTGAGTTCATGAAAATCCTATTTGTTATGGGTTATAACCTTTTTTCTGTTGACATGGTTGATTCATATGCCTTTGGCCCTGTTTTGCCCCTCTATTATAACCTACTGTAATATTCTGCTACAATTTTTTTTTTTTTTGGTGTAATACATTTATGATTGTAGAATATGCTAATTCTTTTTTATTGATTATGGAGTAGGCTTATGTCCTACAACACAATCTGTATCCGAAATCATCCTCACCCATGAACAAAGTTCTCTCCAAGAGCTCTAGCACAACATCTTATTGATTTAACGGGAACAAAGCTCTCTCTATCCAAAAGTTTTAGGGTCCTGATAATCCTCACCTTATTCCTGCTATGTCAAGAGAATTATCCTATTGCTTTTAATTTTGTCTGAGGCTTATTGATGTTAACTGTCTTGATGCTTCAACTATGTTTAGTGTTCTGCTTAGATTAACTACATCTGTATACTTGACTGTGTATAGATGAGCAACGCCTATTTTTCAATGACCAACCCTTAGTTCAGTGACTAGCTGAGTAATCTAAGTTAGTTAGCATAGTGTTTTTGAAAATATCAAGGACATGCATATTGCATACATCCATTTTCCATTAATGAGATTTGTAGTGATGGTTAGCTAGGGTCTTGCAATTAAATCGTTTACTACCCAACTTCAATCTTTGTTCATGCAATCCATTAGTTCTAGAAGAGTTCTGATTTTGGTTTGGTTTGGTTTTTGGTTTTTCAGGTATGATTGAAATAGCCGTGATGGGATTGCTGGGTCGTAATTATGGATAGCTAGGGTAGTTAGTTAAAGTTGACAGATTGTATGGATAAATGCCTTTAGACATGGATAAAACAATGAAACTCTATTCTAATAGCTCACTATGTAATTCTATGCTCAAAAAATGTTGTTTAATTGGTGTGTCTGTTGAGAGAAACTGATTATTTTAGCATTGAAGTAGTGTGTAATTGGTGAAAATACTTATGAATTGCGGCAAACTTAGCGTTACATATGTTGTGTGTTGCAATTACTATGAGAGTCAGTTTATTTAGGAAGTCTCAATCTTCCTCACTGTTTAGTTTATTTAGTGTTTTTTTTTAGGTACTTTTATTCTTTCATTCTTTCCAGTTGTCATAAATATGTGCAAGATTAGTTGGACTATTTTTTCTTACATGAAGATATTATATGATTCTTTCATTCTTTCCGGGTACTTCTATTATTCTATGAATATGTTTGGGTTATTATTTTTTGCATAGTTGAATTTGTTGGACAGGGGGTTGATATATTGCACGCAAGTTCAGTATTTATTTACATGTACTTATTTTTCGAGCCGTATATGGCATGTGAGTTCAGTATTTATTTGTGTGCTAATTGTTCAAGCCGTGCCTTCAGGCACAGGCATGCGCTAGTTCTTTAATAAGCAAAGAGAACATTTGCAGCTGAAATTTTTGGGTGCCCAAAAAATATGGCCAACAAGGACAGAGGATTGGAAAAAGACACTCAGCGTTAAGATTTTGTTGAAAATGGATTATCACCATTTATTTAGATGTTTTTGTAATGCTTGGTGTAGCAAATGACTATCAGGTTGCGGATAAAAATAAAAATAAAAAATAGAGACTATCTGATTATAACCACCCATCAAATACACATACCAGAGTGTAAGGATCATTGGCCATTTGTGTGGAGCTTCTACGGAACCGGTCCTTCCTTGGGATAATGGTTCCAGCCCGTTGGAAGGTAGGAACACTATCTTCCAAAACCTCCATCTTATGAGTCGTGCCTCCTTTGTATG
Source organism: Rhododendron molle (assembly GCA_025413875.1). Lineage (NCBI taxonomy): Eukaryota > Viridiplantae > Streptophyta > Magnoliopsida > Ericales > Ericaceae > Rhododendron > Rhododendron molle. Next base: position 29,443,142 of record CM046397.1, read on the forward strand.
CAGTCCCAGAACTCAGGTAATACCATGATTGTCCACTGGGCAAATATACCGACGCATGTTTCGCTCGCTGGTAGAATGTAATGAATGTATCATCCACATTTTGACAGTTTGACTCACAAGATAAAACAATGAAATAAGAAGAAAACTGAACATAATACAAACAAGACGACATAGAAACTACATAGCAATAGCACCTCAGTGAATATCCCTTGCACCAAAAGACTGCTCCCAACCATGAAGGCTTCATCATTGCTGAAAGTAGCTTCATCTGCTGGGAACTCCATCCAAAGCGGACGCATAACTGGAACACCACTCGTGTTTGCCTCTCTGAAGAGTGTATAGAAATACGGCAGCAACATGTAACGAATATGTATTGCTTCCCTCATGAGTTCCGTATTTCGCTCTCTGAAATTAAGGAAACAATAGCTTACTACTAATACAAGTGTACCATAACACTAAACAGAACTACCATTTTTTCACAGCTGAAATCTTAACACCTCAATTTAACAAGTGCTTTTTGCTTTTAGCTCCAGATTAAAAACAATTAATCTCATGTAGAGGACAGTTACCCAAATAACCAAGGTTCTCGTCTCTTGGTGTCATGATGGGCATGACCTCTAAAGAAAGGATAGTAGGCACCTAGCTGGTACCAACGAACTAACAACTCTGGCTCAGGATTCCCAAAGAAGCCACCAACATCAGCACCTGGAGAAATGTTACTATGGTAAAATATAACGAAAAGGAACTTCACTGAAATGGGAAAAAAAATAGGGGAAGGAAGTTATGTTACCAGAGAATGCGACTCCAGTAAGACCAAGAGTTAAAACCATTGGAACTGAAACCTTGAGGTGTTCCCACTCTGCTGTGTTATCTCCTGTCCAAACTGCTCCATGCCTTTGGCTTCCAGGAAAAACTGCCCTAGACAGAACGAAAGGCCTGTCTTTCCCATTACCTCTCTTTATCAGCCCATCGGCAGTAGCCATGTGAAAGAAATACCCATACGCATTATGTACTTCTCGGTGCTCAACACCTCCATAATGTAAAGCATCTCTGGGCATTGTCACCTGGTCGCAGAGCAGTAGTCAGTCATAGAAGGCCAGCACATCAAATTAAATTAAAATTTAATTCGCTTCCAAAAATGTACATGTAATATCCCTTTCTGTTCATCACCACACAAATCTAGTCAATACATACCATGCATCATATAGGCAGATGAGGTAATCACAGGTAATCACAGGTATGCGCTAATACATCACAATTCATGATGAAAAGCATGAGAACAAAGAAAACTAATAAACCTGGATTTTTATCACTAACAGTAGTTTGAGTCTATTTTTTTTATCGGAAATAATTTGAGTCTATGTTATTGCATACATTAAGCTGGAATGCTGATAGGAATTTTTGTTTAAATTTCTTAGGTTCCAAAAAATGCCGATTCTGCTTGGTAGTTTAGGAATTTTTCTGGACACGAGCTGTGCTATAGATCTATTGGCTTATTTGGGAGCCCAAAAAAAGGGCTACCCGGTGTACGAGGCTCCCGCCGCTAGTGTTGGGTCACGGGAAGAGTTTGATGTACACAGCTTTATCCCCGCAAGCAGATAGATTGTTTTCGCAACTCAAACCCATGACCACCAGGTCACATAGGGGAAATAGTACCTTTGTGCCCGGACATATTTGCGATCCAATTTAAATAAATCAGTTGAATGCTATCCATGGTCAAGGATAGTTTATATTCTTTCAATATCGAAGTCTTCGGCCTTCTAGATACGGCAAAAACTTGAGAATAACTAGATAATATCTCCGCAAAAATGATAGAGCTTATCATGTTTTAAAAATTCAGTTTCCATAATTTTACTTGACAGCAAGTTTTGCAGCGTTCAGGTTCCACCAATTCTTCCCTATAGCAAAGTAGCAAACTCACTATTCTCACGTTGTTCATCACCCTAACCTGGGCGATATCGATCGACTAGCTTACCTCCCCAAACCGTCACGCTTAAATTAGCCCCAAACCTTTTCTGTACAGAACTTTAACAGCACCAAAATCCTAAATATAGTTCCCATCCCTTTCATTCTCCCTGATAATTTCTTGGCACACAGTAACCTGTTACTTGGCAAACAGTAACCATAATCAGAACCGCTTTTAGGGCCACCACCTTATGTCCAACAACACCCATTTATACAACCTAAACATTGCACTTCGCACCACCGTGAGGTCTCACCTTGACCAACTCCAACAAAACTACATTCGCATTTCACGGAACACAAAACAGCGTTTGTATTTGATTTTCTTAAGTGGTCCCAAAATCTCTATTCCTCTGAACTACATATCTGGCTTCCACCAGTATGTCGGAAATAGGAATAAAAATTTTAAGGTACATGTTTCCTGTACTTATCCTACCTCTTTATAGATCTACTACTATTCAACTCAGAGCTGACCTTAAATGCCGAAAAAAATCTGAAACGGTGGCAAACAGTTACCTCTGGACCATTAAAAACAGAAGGTTCATTCATGTCATTCCATATGTACAATGAAGGTGTAGAACCGACATAATTCGCATATGAGAACTTGTCAGCCCACCATGACCTGATCTCTGGGTTTAACATATCAGGGTACGACGAGGAACCAGGCCAGCACCACCCATCATAATCCTTACCACTTGCATCCTTAACATAATAACCCTTCTCTGTAGCCTCCTTATGCAAGTGGAAGGACTCATCCCTCTTAATGTGAGGGTCCACAATAGTTACCATGTGCCTACCCTTCGCATCCAATTTCTTCTGCATCTCTTCCGGGTGTGGGAACAGAACCCTGTCCCATGTGAAATACTTCTTCCCCTCCGTATGCTCAATATCAAGCCACAAAACGTCGTACGGGATATCATGCTCATCGAATTTCGAATCAACCTGCGCAACATCCTCCTCGTCCCTGTAATTCCATCTGCATTGATGATAAGCCGTGGCAAAGAACTGAGGCAATGCCGGAGTTCCCGTCACACTAGTATACTGCCGAAGCACATCTTTCGGCCCAGGACCCACAAAAAAGAAGGCATCCACGACACCAGCTTCCGACATCCACATAGTATCAATTCGGTTCTGATCCGAAGGCAACCCAATGGAGTCCTCGGCATCCCAACCAGACCCGAGAACATCAATCTGCATCTCAGCAGCATTAAACCAGAAAAATCCCGAAGTCCCCCGAGCTTTACCGTGCGAGATCATCAAAGGTACTGACCCATAAAGCCCGAAGGGCGAATCGTGTATATACTCAAACACGTCTAGATTAAACAGTCTATACGGTTCAGATTCTTCTACCCCGGGCCCTTTCGTCGGCTTGAGAGCAAGAGTAGTTGCACGTTCAGGAATGCCGTACACAAAATCGGCCTCGTGAAACGACACGTCGAAGCTAATCGATTGCGGCCCGTAAGGCCTTTTATCAGTATGACTCCTAAACCTCTCCTCCCAATCCTCCCCGTCCTTTTTAACCCTCAACTGTTCGAAATCAAACAAGCCATGCGAATTGAAAGACACAACACGCTTACCCCCTCCTTTTTCTCGGACATAGACCTCGAACGGGTCGTGGCGAAGGACAGCCTCGTACCCGTCCGACAAGTAGACGACCGAGGAGGGGCCCAAATCGCGGCCGATCACCTCCTCGGAGAGCTTCTGCAACCATAGCTTGTTGTTCAAGAACTCAGGAACGATGACGTCGGGCACTTGGAAGCGCTTCTTGGGCGGGTCAAGGCTCGGGTCCTCGTCGATCTGGAGGCGCAATACGCCGTCGTGGTACGCGGAGAGAGTTAGGACCAATGGGTTGACTGGGTCCTCTTGGTTAGGGTTGGTGAGCTTGGCTATGAGGTCGCCGTCGGAGATGGCGACGTGGGTCCCGACGAGGGGGGAGGACCCGGGTTTACGGGACCGGGCGCGCTTGCAGAACGGGGTTTGGTTACAGGTCCTGAATTCGTCTCTTTTCCAGGATGAGACTGAGGCGATGATACTCAGGGAGAAGAGGAGGAGGAATAGGAGATGTGCACTGCTTCTCATTGTTCGACTATTGTGCTGGACCTAGTGAGTGATCAATTCCTCATGCAAGAACTCTCTTCACGGGTGGTTTTGATTTCAGAACCCTAGAAATGGAGAGAGAGAGGTGTATCCGCGAGATTAGCGGAGTATTTGTCCAAATGTCCCTAATTTGTAATCAAATTAGAAGTCAAATTAGAAGAATACCCATCTTCTCACATGTTTTGTAAAAAAATATGTTGTATTATAGAGCCTTTCGAAAAGGAGCTATAGGTTAAGTATCATAGCTCATTTCTAAAAGGAGCTATACGTTGAAAATCCAGACATATGAAACCCTCCCCTTTTCTTCTCCTATCTGATCTTTCCCTTTCTCTCTACGTTGATCGCGACCTCCGAACGTGCGCGATCTCCTCCAGCCGCCCTCTCTCATCTCCGGCGTGCTCTCCACATGCTATTGTCACTCACAGTAAGTCTCTCTCTCTCTCCATCTTCCTTGTCTCATGTATGTGTATATGTATACATGTATGTGTATATATTAGGGTTCGGCTCAACAGGTAATTTTCAAGATGCAACTTGTCTTAATGTTATAGTAAATGTAGAGAATTGTACTTATTTTACCGTTGTTTAGTAGTTATGACATTTAAATTTATGAAATTTTCGTTTGTGGTGGTTGGCTTGGCGATTGGTTCAGTTATTTCGTGGTTTTGGGTCATATGACCCTAATTGGTACGATTCATCGCTACGAATATCTGGGTTGTCCATGGGTTTGCCTATTCATGTTTTCAATCTGTAATCCTTTGTAAAGCTTGTGTGGTCCGTCACGTAAATCTCATTACAATTGTCCGTCACGTAGTATTGGCATAGGGCATCGGTAATGTTGCACGAAGTTTTGTACCTCATTACTAATGGAGGTTTGAATGCTCACATGCATAGAGAAAAAATTCACACAAACAGGAATTTCAAATGCCTCATTTCGATGTTGTCCATTAACTATAGATAGTAAAGTGAAATATTGCCCAATAGATGACTCCAGATTGTAAGAGTAGCTGTTTAAGCCATACCACTCAATTCTCAAATCTTAAAATTTAAATCAGTTTCCAAAGTCAAGACAAAATTCATATATAGATGGTTATGGTAACATCCTAGATTGGGATAAAATCTATTACAAAGGATGATTCATGGCTTGGAGTTACAATTTTAAGCAAACTGTGGAGTCTTTGCCTGCTCAATCTTACACATGGCAATAAATAATAAGACACTTCTACCAAATGATCAACATTTCATATGCGGGAGAAAATGGCTACCATACATAATACAAGAACATAACATAAAGCAGCAAGTAACTAAATCTATGGTTATTTTAATTTATTTATTTGTCTTATTTTGGAGCAAAACTATCATAAACTAAGTTTGAAACTAACTCATTTCTAAACTTGAATGTTTAGTTGAAACAATTAAAAATGGATTGTTCCAAATTTTGCGGAACCAAAAAACCAAAGTTAATAACCAATTCCTACTTAATCATCCAGTATCTTTGCAAAAATCGAGAGCATAGCTTTCCATGACTTAACTTTTCCTCCCAAGACACAGAATGAATGGAGTTGAAAAAACAAATCAACAATACAGATCGTAAGTAAAATAAGAATAATACTAGAGAGTTTGCCCTTCTGCTTTTCAGGATAAAGCAATGGGTGGTAAAAATTGATCCTACTTTTATGAATCTATAAAGTGACATTAAATTTGTGCATTTCTTAGCTAGAAATGATTTCTTTTTTCCTCATACGTGGAAACACAGTTGAATAGCTTCTTTTTTGCTTAGCTCTTGGTGACAATAATAATCTTGTTTCCCATCTCAAGTACAATATGGTAAACTGAAGAGACTGCTTCTCTTCTATTTGAGCATAACTTGGGATGGTTTATTCAAATTGTAATTTTGCTCCACAGCAAAGCTTGGGTTTATAGTTGTCTCCTTCTTCTTTGATAATGAAGCTATGGGTGATCAAAAGTTATTATATCTATGAAGCTATTGAGGAATTCAAAAGTCCTACATTGGTAGCTAGCTTTCTCGTACATCATTGTTCTCATAAACCATGCTACCGTTTGGAACTGGCTGACTATAATCTTTCTGTATCTGACTAGTTTAAATTTATGAAATTTTCATGAAGGAAAGAGGACAGCCTTCCCCCCAATAGCTGAGGGGAGCAAGGGGGGTTTCCTTTTATGAGTTCCTGTAGCTAAAACACCCCGCCTTTTGCGACTTCAAGAGTGAAAGGAATAAGGGGTGACCTTACTGATATTTGATAATATCAACGAGGATATTGATTCAAAATCGTCTTGGAACATATGATATTACAAAGTCTCACACTTTGTGTTAAAAAAATTGGGATAACATAACGTATTTCAAGAATGTGTTTTTAGGGATAGAATTATAGCTCCTTTTCAAAAGACGCTATTAGGGTTAGAAATATAGCTTCTTTTCAAAAGGAGCTATTAGGGTTTAAATTATAACTCTGTAGACACCTCCCGAGCGGGGCATCGCCATACAGATTGATCAAGCCGTGTTTGCTCGTTTGGTTCCTTGCTTCATAAACCAAGATCATGGATATTCCCATGGCTAAGAACATCGCCACATGATAGTGGTTATCATCAAAAAAAAGTCGCCACCTAGTTTGTTAAAGCTAGGAAAACAGATAGAGATTCTGGATACGGAAGCCAAAGGTACAGTAAGGGGAAGGTGTTAGGCAACCCTCTCTGCCTAGCCGTGAGGCTAGCCCATAATCATTCAACATAAGACATATAAATGCTTTATTTAACCCTAACACATAATCTATTTTCTTTATGCCTTTAAACAGTAAATAAGGTGAGCCAAAACAATAAATGAACATGCGTCAGAAAAGCAGAAAACAAAACAAAACAAAACGTGTGCCAGCAGATCGATTACTCTGCCGGTGAATGGATGTCACGGCCGAGTAATCATGCTGATTTTATGTACCGGCCGAGGGATCAAAGCCCTGGCTGGTGTTCTTCCTCACACTAGATAGAAAGTTTAACAGGTGACTAAAATGCTACGATTAGTAAAATAAGCAGTAAATAAACCAAACCAGAGGCCGTTGGGCCTCACCACCTTGATCCCTCAGTTGCTTGATTGCTTCGGATTGATCGGGATTGACTGATTGATTGCTTCTTGGATGAAACCCTAGGGTTAGGGTTTGAACTCCGGGGTTTGATCTTCAGATTGGTGGCTGCCTTCGGGAGGTTAGGGCTTTTGTAGAGAGGGTTTGTGTGAGTATTTTTGCAGAGTTTCGTGGCTGATGAGGGTGTGAATCTCTGTTAATTTTGTGGTGCAAAGGCCTCTTTATAAAGGCAAAGGGATGACTCACTCGGTCCAATCAAATCATGCGATTGCAATTGCAATGCAATTCGAACTCTTCGTTGTGATCTCTGAGCGTAGCCTGAACACATCGGAAAAGTATTGTGGTTGGATCAAACAACCGACAGAACATTCGAGAGTCTGGAAAAAGGTCGATCTGGCGGCCGAGAAAAGGATCTCGCGGCCGAGGAATGTTTGTGGCGACCGAGGTATTGATCTTGCGGCCGAGGTTTTGATCTCTCAGGGAGATTTTGCTAGCAACAGGTTGCTCGGGTGAAGGATGGATGTTAAGGCGGTGAGATCGATGTTACGGCCGACTGATGGATTTTCCTAGAACACTGTGTTTCTGTCTGAAAGCCTATTTGGCTCTGGATTGGGTCCTCTAAGTAGCTCAAAGTTCTTACCATAAGTCCATGGGTTTCACAAGAAAGCAATCAGCAATCATCGAATCCATTTCATCATCGGGATGGTCCCAAGGTGGGACTTGAAATAATCGTTAGGCCAAATTGGGGTGTCTACAGATGCCCCTCTTTGACTGAGCTCAGACAGATCGCGAGACATGTTTGAGTAAAAGTCAAAGCTGTGAAAGCAACTCAATTTGGTTCAACCACTATTCCAAGGGTTTTTTGAAAAAAGGTTTTGTTATGGTCGGGCCGGGAGACTGCCTACGTATTCCACAGGGGAAATTCAGACCAACCGTAGTTCAGAGGCAATAAAGAAAAGTAAAAAGTTTGGAGGGTTAGAGATAGAAGACGTACCTTCGGGCTTTAAAAGCCGTAGTATGACGTACCTAGGCAGAGCCAGGATTTTTGGCGGAGAGTAGTTGAAGGAGCGCAGGGCTGCCAGGGAAGTTTTTGCGAAGAGTTACCTTAGTATTTTGGGGTAGATCAGTACACGGCAGGTGTGTTTGCTTTTCTTGATCATCCTTACTGTGACTGAGGGGAGCTCGGTAGAATAGCCTATCCTTGCGAATGAGCTGGAAGGAATTGATGTAATTTGGGGTGGAATCCAAGCCATCTGTTGGGGATGAATTGGATGCCAGTTTTGAGTTAGGGGTGGAACCCAAGTCATCTTCCGGAGACGAGTTGGATGCCGCAGGGCCAGTAACTGGAGCACGGGGCGTTTGAATGAAGGAATCGAGGCACGGAGCCGGTTGCAATCATGAGGCGAGAGCCTGAGGTGTTGGAGCTTTGAGCTTTTGATCGGACCGAAGCGCAGAGCTGGTTTTGATCACAAGGCGAAAGCCTAAGCTGACGTAGATCGAACCGAAGCGCGGAGCTGGTGTTGATCATAAAGCGAGAGCCTGGAGAGACAGAACTGAAGCGCAGAGCTGGTTGTATTCTGATGGTTTGTGCACAGAGTTTTCTCATCATAGAATTTGGCATAGAGCCAAGGGATCGAGGTTCTGGACCGATCAATAAAATCGAGGCGCGGAGCCGGTTGATTGCAGGGTTGACCTGCGAATGAGAGATAGATGCAAAACATAGCATGTGTGTATGATAAGGTTTGTTAGATATATGATAATGCAGACTCGATGTGATAATGGTGATGCAATTGATGCAAATGTGCACGGGCCCGTGCGTGTGTGTTTGATATAAGCTTAGAGCTTCTTTCAAGTTCTGGACTTGAGCATTTAGAGTGTAGAGCTCGAGCATTCGAACGACAGAATCCGAGCATTCAAAGTACAGGCTTTGAGCATCCAGTACGCAGTGGTTGGGCATCCAAGCATAGAGCTTGAGCATTCAAGTGTAGAACTTGAGCATCCAGTACACAGTGGTTGGGCATTCGAAGAGCTTCGAGCATTCAAAATGTTGGATTTTAAGCATTCAAACGTAAAGCCTGAGAATCGATGATATCTTGATTGGGGTGGCGTAGAGCCTGTTAAGAGTTATTTATGGCATAGAGCCAGTTGAGATAGTGGGCGCGGAGCCGCTGAGTTGATAACAGGCATGGAGCCACTGAAATGATCGGCTTAGAGCCGCTGAGTTGGATGATATGGGCATTGAGCCGTTGAAATAATGGGCTTGAAGCCGCTGAGTTGACGATTGTTTGATTGGGGCGGTGTAGAGCCTGTGGGGATAAGTACGGCGTAGAGCCAGTTGAGCGGGCGTAGAGCCACTATGATAATGGGCTTCGAGCCGCTAAAATGATTGGCTTGAAGCCTGTTGAGCTGATAGGTGCGAGCCTAGAGCGGCTGAGATGATAAATATGGGCGCGGAGCCGCAGAGATGATAGGCGTCGAGCCTGTTGAGTTGATGGATATGGGCACGAGGCCGCTGAGTTGATTGGCGAAGAGCCCGTTTGATATATGAGCATGGCGCCGCTGAGTTGATACATATGGGCTTGGAGCCGCGGAGATGATAGATACAGGCGCGGGGCCTCCGAGATGACTGGTATGGGCCTGGAGCCGCTGAATTGAATATGAGGCCAGAGCTTGGATTTTGATGATCTCAGGTGGCCGAGCGATCAGTAGCTGTGGATTTGCTGTTCATGGTAGAGTCAGTTGAAGTGATGGGCTTAGAGCCGCTGAAGTGAGCAGGTGAGTAAGCACAGGGTTGCTTTAGGTGATGACCGCGTAAGTGTAGCGCCGGGTATATGGCTGTAATGGTTGTTGTACCGGGGCGTAGAGCCTGTACTTGAGGTATCAAGGATCCTTGGGTTTTGCGAGCAAAAGCTTAGTGATTGATAATCCTTAGTGGTCAAGTGACCAGCATCTAGTGAGCTTATTGCTCGGTCATACTTCCAAGGCTAATTTTGACCATACTGTATTTGTCCGGGGGATGCCCCCAAGACTATTTTGCCAGTTGAAGACCCAAAATTCATAATGGCTTTGAGTTAGTGCACTGAGCAAAATCCACTAGGGCTGAAGGAAATTGATTGGAGGGCCAGGAGATTGATACAGCGGCCGAAGGATTGATGTCTCGGCCATGGACTCTATATCTCGGCCGTGGGAACGCCAAAAGTCAGAAGATCAATTTTAAGTTCCGTTTAATCGATTTCACGGCTCATTTTTCATTTTTCTTTCCTCCATTCCTCTCCTCCGTTCTTTTCATCCTCCGACGACCACCACCGTTCCTCCGACCACCGTCGACCAGCCGCCGTCGTCACTGTTCACCGCCGGTCGCCGTTGTCTCTGGCCGCTATTGGCTGTTGCCGTGTCCTCTCTCTCTCTCACTTTAAGTTGTGATGGCTATGCCATCTTCTACAAATGCGGTGGGTTCTTCCTTGCATCCTCCATGCAGGTGCGAGTATCCATCGTCTGACGAGGAGACGATTGAGGAGCCTGGTTTATTCGACACTGCTACCTACGTTCTTCCCTCGCGTAGGTTGGGTTTTGGCGGTTTCTTACAGTATCGCCCTCCTGTTGGCGGCCCGGAGGCTGTGATAGTCCGTAGAGAGCCCGAGCAGCACTTGAGCGTTCTCAATGTTCCGATAAGTTTCCTGAAAAGTAAAAGCTTTACTTTAGTTTGGAATCTTAATTTGTTTAATCATGAATTTTTGTTCTCGGGATGGAATCCCTTCTAGCCAAGGGCGTGAATAAGAAGGACCCAATGTTGGGTCGAATTTGTTTCGTTAAAAGATCAAAATAATCGTGCCCCCTGTTTAGGCAATGCATGCTTTTAAATGTTAACTTGATGCCCCTAGCCTTTTATTTGTTTATGTGATTATGAAGTTAACTCCCTTTTTGTCTTTGGCAGAGAAATAGGAGGCTGGAGGCTCGCGATGGAAGCAAGGAGGTGCACAAGTGGTTTCTGGCGCTGCCTGAGCAGGCTCGAGAGTTGGTTCGTGCTGCTGGTTTTGAGGCATTTGTTCTGGGCCTCAATCTTCCGAAGATCGACTGGTCGTTGATGACCTCTTTGGTGGAGAGATGGTGGGACACCACCAATACATTCACTTCCCTTCTGCTGGTGAGATGACTATCACCCCAGGTGACTTTTCTTTGTTGACTGGTTTGCAGGTAGGCGGGATTCCTCTTCGAGTCGATCCCCAGATTTGGGAGCAAGCAGGGGCTTTGGAGTGGTTCTTGGGTAAGGTGCCTCCTCTTCATTTCGAGGTCATATTGATCTTGCTTGGCTGAGCAATACATTCATGAAGACTGACATTCTGAGCCAGGTGAGTGTGGAGCAGCTAGTACGGGCCTTTCTCTTCTATGTCCTTGGGCAAACGTTGTTTGCCAACAAGGATAGTTTGGTGCATACACAGTTCTTGGTCCTTTTACAGCATTTGGAGGCTGTTCGGGAGTTTGATTGGGGAGCATCTGCCCTGGCTACATTGTACGGCAATATTGGAGCCTGCTCATGGGACAAGAGTCCCATTCTTGGTGGTCACTACCGGGTACTTGAGGTACATATCTTTCTCTTTTACTTCCTTGTTTTGCTCTTCCGCTAGTATTGAATCCGTCCTGGTTAATTCTGCTTTTCAGCTCTGGGCTTTCGAGCATCTTCTTCCATTTCCCACCGATACTAGACATGGGAATGCGAACTGCATTCCTCACTACCAGCGATGGCTGATGGGGTATCGGAAGCCGCAGTCACCTGTTTTGACCCTTCCGGAGTGGCGACGAGTCTTGGACCGATTGACGGTTGATCAGGTACTTCTCTTCTCCCTTCCTTGTTCTTTAGATTTCCGTATCTTTATGTTGTAGCTGATTTTGACCTTGCTTGTAGGTACAGTTCGACCCTTGGGATGGTGTTCTTGAGGACACTCCTCTTACACGTTCGAGGATCCTAGATCGGACTCGTAGCTTGCTCGAGGGCCCTTTCTGCCGAGCTTGGTACTTAGGTGATCGGGTAGCCAGTGGCGCCCGCGTGCTGAGGCACTTCAGTTCGTTCCTCCTCCTCCTCCAGCATTGATGAGGTTTACTTCCTTGATGTCTAAGGAAGATTTGAAGAATGCCAGGATCAGAGATTGGGCAAGATTGCTTCTCCAGGCGGGTGACTACATGGAGTACTGCCGTGTGTTCTTGGCTCCAGCTGTTGCAGCCCCTCCTGTCGTTCCTATTTGGCCGCGGGCCCCATCTTTTGTCTCCTTCCATTCTGATGATGGGGAGGAGGAGCGTTTGGCCCTCACTTCTTGCACGACCCAGCTTTATACGTTGCCAGCTGGGGTTTCCCAGGTATCATTCTGAACTTGCTTCTCTGTTTGTATCTGCTATTTCAATGCTTTGAAGTATTCGATTTGTTTCTATAGGTGCCCGCTGAGGTGGTGCAGGAGTGGCTGCATGCTTATCAGAGTGCTGAGGCTTTGGTCCGGAGACAGCATCGCCGGATCCTCGAGCTATGGCTTTTCCATTTGTTTTGCACATCTCTTTGATTCTGAGCATTTGTATCCTCTTTTGGGTGCAGCTTGAGGCTGAGCGAGTACCGGTTGCTGATAGAGAGGATGTAGAGGCTAGCAGACAATCCTTGCCTTCTTCCCAGAGATCGCCTAGTTTTTAGGGCTTTTCTTTTTCCTGTTCATAGTTAGTGGAAAATAGGCAGAAACTATATTTGTATAGTGAAAGCAACCACAGCAATGGTTTTATAAACAAGTTTTGTCTATGAACTGAGAAATGCTTTTTGTGCCCCCGAATGCATGCAAAAGTCAGAGCATGGCTTTGAACAAGTATTTACTAATAGACAGTAGTTTGTGTAAAATGAAATACTGGCCGAAGAATCGATTACTTGGCTGAAAAATCGTTGTTGCGACCGAGGTATTGATTATTCGGCCGTTATGTCTATTTTCTCGAGGAAGCTAGGTTTGCTTTAGCCAAGTAGCATTCTATTTCACATTCCTTCTCATGCTTAGTCTTTGATTTTCTGTCTTTTGCTTTTGCCACGTTCCATGGTCTGTTGGCCAAACTCGAAAGCTTTCGAGGTTTCTTGCTTATTGTATCAATGACCCTTAAGTTGGAAGGGATGAACGACAATTCTCGTGTCCTTTGGTGATTGCCAATTCCTTGAGAAAAGAATACTTATCTTTTGCGAGCTCAGTACGCAGGGTTAGCTGTGCCTATCATTGAGTACAAATTGCTTTGATGCTTTTCCTCTTTTCCCTTTGCTTGGGCCGCATCTCAAGGAGAGATTGCCTATGTATCCCGATCAGGGAATCAGGCCGTGAACGTAGTTCCGATATTATAACCTTTGAGGCTAGGTTTCTACTCTTGGTTTTTCTCCTCACATGCTCTAAGTTTTGCCTAGGTTACCTGACGAAGGTTGAGTCCCTAGCGAGCTTTTCTTTGAATGCCTTAACTTTTGCCTACGCTGCCATTTCTGCATTTTCTTGCCCTAGCAGGCTTTGCTCTTACTTTTGCTTGGGTTGCTTGGTCACCCAACGAGTATTTTTCTCACAAGAGGTTTTATGTATTTGAGGGGGAATTTGATTTGTAGATGTTTTCATGAATCCCCTCTGGTGTTTGTACCTTCATAATGGGCAAGCTAACCCTAAGTGTTCTCACGGAGATAGCATCTTCTTTCTAAGTTTTGACAAAAACCTAGTTTCTTAAGTAACTAAAGTTCATCCCTTCTTTTCTTTTTGTTATCGATACAAGGAACTTGATTCCTTGAAATTTTCCTCATTTGGCAAAAAGATCATAGTGTACTGGCAATTGCTATTTAGGAATTCAAACCACTGAATAAGCATAATTTAGAAGATAAAACAGAAATTCTCTTAGCAGAAATAAAATGCCCAAACAGGGGCCCAAACTGTCAATTGCTATTTAGGAAAATAAAAGCAGTGTTTTAATGTTCTTTGCCATGTTGTGACTGCAGCATTCAGGGGTCACCTTCCTTTGCTTTGACTTCCTCAATTTTATACTCTTTTCCACCCTCTTCTTTGCCAAACAGAGCCTTTGAACTGGATCCATATGTGATGCTTGCGTGGTGGCCACTTCTTCGAGACATGAGCAGTCCACAAATGGAAATGTCAGCTTGGACTTTCATCTCTTCATCTTCCTTGTTGACTGTGTAATTAGTTATCTTCTCTTGGTTGAATAGTGATGCTAAGGAGATTCCATTGAGTGGATCATTGTATTCTCCTTCCATTTCATCAAAGTCACTCTCCCCTGCTTTGTAGGGATCGGGGCATATGAAATTCAGATCTTCTCTTTCTTCTATCCACTGGCTGTAATCGCATTCATCATAGGGATTGATCCATGGTTGCATTTGGAATTCCTCCACCTTTTCTATGAGATTGATTGTCTCCCAGACAAAGGGAGGTGTCGAAATTTTAGGACGGTTAATGGGTACCACTATTTGGGCAGGCTCGAAGCGGGCATGCCTCCTCATCATAATGACCCTTTCTTTCTCCTTCTTTCTATTCTCAAACCAGATACGTAGCCATTCGTCATCTTCTACAAATGGGATGTCAGGGTCCTCTAAATTGTGTTTCGCCCAGGAATGCTCCTTCCACTTCCTTAGTTTTTCCTCCTTTGCTCGCTCTTCCTCATCACTCATATCGGGATCAATTACTTCTGATTGATCAGATTCAACATCCTCTTCTTCCTCCATCATAAAGCACTCATCCTCCTCTGGGAAGGTTAAGGTTGGTTTGGTTTGGTTGTTTTGGACAATGTACTGGCTTGGATTATATGTGGGATTGTGAGATAAGTTTATGAGGTTGACATTCTGAGGTGGTTCAGTATTGGGTGTTTTGGTTTGTGTATCAGGTTATGGAGGTTTTATGGTGCGGCTATCAATGAGATCTTGGATGTCATGGCAAAGGCGCATGCAGTTGTCTGTCTCGTGCCCAGAATGTTGATGGTAGGCACATTGCTTGTTGGGATCATGGTTTGGGCCATAGGGTGGCGGAGGAAGTGGCTTGTTCAAGGGTTTGAGATGTCCTTGACGGCTTAGAATGGTTAAGGCTTGGGAGAGAGTCATATAGAGAGGGCTAAATTATGGTGGGGCCGATTTGAGCTTCGGAATGGGCTAGCTTGGAAAGGGTCTTGTGGTGAGGCTGAATTAAGGTTGTTGACAGAGGCATGAGATGTACGAGTCCAGAAGGTTTTCTTAGGTGAAGGAGTTTCCTCTTTCCCAATGAGGCCTAGCTTGAGCCCTTCTTCAATCTGCAGCCCAGTAGCATGCAAGCGTTTGAAATCAGTGATAGCTTGTCTGTAGATATGTTTGAGATACTTGGACGGCAGATTTTTGACGATTATCCTCACTTGATCTTCCTCAGAGGGGCGATTCTTCATCTTGGCAGCCTTTTCCCTCCACCTAGCCACGAAAGTGACAAACTCCTCGTTTGACTCTTGCTTGGTCATCTCCAAATCTCGAGTAGTCAGCTCAACTTGGACGTTGTATGCATATTGCTTAATGAAAGCATTGGCGATTTCAGTCCAAGTGTGATAGTGTTCAAACTCCAAAGTGAGGAACCAGTCGAGAGCACTTCCAGTGAGAGTTCTTTGAAATAGTTAAGCGATGAGTTCATCATTTAGACCCATCGGCTTTAGGGTATTGATGACATGTCGAACATGACTGGTAGGGTTGCCAGTTCCATTGAACTTCTCAATGTTTGGCATTTTGAACTTCTCAGGCAGTTGAGAGTCTGGAAAGAGGCAAAGTCCTTCAAAATCCAAGATTTGGTCTCCTTGTGAACGAGGTAGGGCATGCTTGATTTCTTTGACTTGCTTGGCCAATTCAGGGTTTTCTGGCCTATTCTCGTTTGCGATTGATCTTTCTTCATCTTCAGCATCTCTTGCTGCTTTTTCTACTAGCAAAGTAGCGATTTGTGCCTGAAGGTCGGTGATAGTGGCGTCGTTGTCTGCCATGGGAACAGGAGGATTGCTTGGTGAACCTTGGGATTTGGTGGATGATCGGTGTTGCTGAGAGGATGACCGTGAAGTCCCAGGAAGTGATTAGGACCGTTGCGGTGAAGGTGTCTTGACAGGTGAAGATGACAAGCGAGATGGCTGCAGTGGCCTCTGTTTGGCGTGCCTTCGGGTGTTATAAGAGTATGAAATTGGCTGTGGTTGCTTTCTTGGCCTACCTATTGTGCTTGCTTTAAAAGTAAAAATACCTGCAAGTTAGTACTTGGCTGTATAGGGTTAGGATTTGGGCTAAAAATCCCAACCCTTCTGCACAAAAAAAGAGTGTTACAACAAGGTGTGAGGAAGAACTTAGAAAAATGTAGGAAATTTCCTTAAGCTGCAGGTTCCTGTCTTAGTTTGATAGGTTCTATGGCTTTCTAACACATGTAAAGTTTAGGTAGTCTCGAGGTGCTCCGTTGTCAAAAGGCACCAGTCCTTTCGCCAACCCATTATAGGTGGCAATTGGGTGATTCCCTTTTTGATATACCAATAGGTACAAGTGACTGTGGAGTTTGCTGGAACCCCTAACATAGCCCGTGTCATGCCGGGGTATTAAGTGAACTCAACGAGGCTTGCCTGCTCGATGCACATGATAAATGAATTATATAAGGCATGTATTAGTCTCATGTTGAACTTTTTGGTTATGGCTCTCATCTCCCCAGCAGAGTCGCCAGAAAACTGTAGACACCTCCCGAGCGGGGCATCGCCATACAGATTGATCAAGCCGTGTTTGCTCGTTTGGTTCTTTGCTTCATAAACCAAGATCATGGATATTCCCATGGCTAGGAACATCGCCACATGATAGCGATTATCATCAAAACAGAGTCGTCACCTAGTTTGTTAAAGCTAGGAAAACAGATAGAGATTCTGGATACGGAAGCCAAAGGTACAGTAAGGGGAAGGTGTTAGGCACCCCTCTCTGCCTAGCCATGAGACTAGCCCATAATCATTCAACATAAGACATATAGATGCTTTATTTAACCCTAACACATAATCTGTTTTCTTTATACCCTTAAACAGTAAATAAGGTGAGCCGAAACAATAAATGAACATGTGTCAGAAAAGCAGAAAACAAAACAAAACGTGTGCCAGCAGATCGATTACTCCGCCAGTGAATGGATGTCACGGCCGAGTAATCATGCTGATTTTATGTACCAGCCGAGGGATCGAAGCCCCGGCTGGTGTCCTTCCTCACACCAGATAAAAAGTTTAACAGGTGACTAAAACGCTACGATTAGTAAAATAAGCAGTAAATAAACCAAACCAGAGGCCGTTGGGCCTCACCACCTTGATCCCTCAGTTGCTTGATTGTTTCTGATTGATCGGGATTGACTAATTGATTGCTTCTTGGACGAAACCCTAGGGTTAGGGTTTAAACTCCGGGGTTTGATCTTCGGATTGGTGGCTGCCTTCGGGAGGTTAGGGCTTCTGTAGAGAGGGTTTGTGTGAGTATTTTTGCAGAGTTTCGTGGCTGATGAGGGCGTGAATCTCTGTTAATTTTGTGGTGCAAAGGCCTCTTTATATAGGCAAAGGGATAACTCACTCGGTCCAATCAAATCACACGATTGCAATTGCAATTGCAATGCAATTCGAACTCTTCATTGTGATCTCTGAACGTAGCCCGAATGCATCGGAAAGGTATCGTGGTTGGATCAAACAACCGACAGAACATTCGAGAGTCTGGAAAAAGGTCGATCTGGCAGCCGAGCAAAGGATCTCGCGGCCGAGGAATGTTTGTGGCGGCCAAGGTATTGATCTTGCGGCCGAGGTTTTGATCTCTCAGGGAGATTTTGCTAGCAACAGGTTGCTCGGGTGAAGGATGGATGTTAAGGCCGTGAGATCGATGTTACGGCCGACCGATGGATTTTCCTAGAACACTGTGTTTCTGTCTGAAAGCCTACTTAGCTCTGGATTGGGTCCTCTAAGTGGCTCAAAGTTCTTACCATAAGTCCATGGGTTTCACAAGAAGTCAATCAGCAATCATCGAATCCATTTCATCATCGGGATGGTCCCAAGGTGGGACTTGAAATAATTGTTAGGCCAAATTGGGGTGTCTACAAACTCCTTTTCAAAAGGCGCTACCTACGTGGTGGCCACATGGCACCTAACCGCTATAACGCCTTTTGAAAAGGAGTGATGGCATATTTTTACAAAACGTTTGGAAAGATGGGTATTCTTCCAATTTGATTACAAAATTTGGCCATTTTGGCCAAAAACTCGAGATTAGTGTGTGCCTGTGTGGAGTGGTAACGAGCTCTTTCCTCCTAATTCGTAAGGCCACCGCTATTCGCAGCGTAGTTGTTGCTGCTCGCAGCCGATTAAAACTTTTATTATTTATAGACTTAAATGCCCTCTTGCAATTTGATCATGATACCCTTAAGACCTCATGTTATTTGACCATTTTACCCTTTAAGAATATTACATAACCCATTACATACAACCACGTACTCCTGATTTCTCTCCCTCCCCAGACCACGTCTCCTCCCTCCCCCCATTCAAGCTCCTCCATTTTCATCCCTACCCAGCTGCCATCACCCACCAGCAGGCCCCTCCCACCAGCAGCCAAGTCTGCCTGTCTTTCTCCCCTCCTCTTCCTACTAAATTGTCAATGGAAACCTCGATTGCTTCCTCTCCCTCTATTGATAAATAAGAAATAGTTGACTCATCAATACACCACGATTTGGAGTCGGAAGATCAAGTTGAGAAACAAGTCACATATGTTGTAGTGACGAAACAAAAACCGCAGCAAGAGATAAGCCCGCCCCCATTTTCAATTTCAGAAGCCCTCCATTTTCAATTTCAGTTCTGACCTGACACAGTTGGACACACAGTGCCAAAACTTTACTAACTTTTTGGATATTAACATCCAAATATTATCAACATTGTTGGACTCTTATATCCGAATTTGGTGTCAGTTTTCAGATATTAATATCTGAATGAAACTGCAGAGAATCGTGCACTTACCTGGTTTGTTTTTGGGTGTTACAGGGTGACACTTTGTAACGACCCTGATTTTTGGTAAATAAAAATTTCGTTGAAAATTTTGAATTTTATTATAATTACTTAGATTTTATTTTCATAACCAAAAATCCGTCGTTATTGATTTATAAAAATCTCGTTTGAAGTCTTGGACCGCTTTATAAATTCCTTTACATCCGTCATAATTAGATCTAATTTCATCACCTGACAATCTAGTCATTCTCTAAAGATAAGTGTCTAGTATATTTCCTAATAATTAAGAGGAAGTCTTAAGCTTATATTTCTTGGCTAAAAACCCTACTTGGTAGGTATAGTTAGTTTCTAACCAATTAGTTAGAGTAACCTAACTATCGATTCATTTAGTCACATTTTCCTAACCCTCGAGGAACCTTATGAACCTCTCAAACCCTAGTTGAGCCTTTTGAACCTTCCAATGAGAACCCTTTGGACCTTTAGCTTTACCCATTGGTCGATAAATGCTAGGGAAATCTTTATCCATTGGACAATAGAAAACCTAGATTTTCTACCAAAAGTACTTTACTAGATTTTGTAAAAGTACATAGATATAGTGATATATAGATATATATACACATGTTTAAAGATTATATAAGTATTATTTAGGTATAGAAAGTACCTCATCCTTTATCCATTGGACAATAACCGTTAGGAGAATTATTACCCATTGGATAATAGCATAGCCTTGCCAATAAGTACTATGATTTATTAAACTAGTCATTCATTAGATTTTCTATATGCTTGAAAGCTTAAAAGATATGGATATGTACCATATGAATCTATTAAAATAAAGTTCTTTATGTACAGTAATATTATAATACTATAAGAACATGTGCATATTTGACTAGTTTATTAAGAAAATCTTGCATCGTACTAGGTGTATCTATATTAGATAATCACAGATGTACTTGTATATATACTTGGTTATAAATATATATATATATATACACACACACACACACTTCCATAGTACTAGTGCTAAGAGAGAGAGAGAGAGAGAGTTGGTCGAGAGAGGGAGGGGGAGAAAGAGAGAGGAGGAGAGGGAGATTTTGTAGTACCTTGGCTTGATCTTCTTCCATTGTACTTTGACTAGATTACAATCTATGGTGATTCACTTCTTTCAAGCAAAATCCATTCACATTGTCCTTTTTGTACATTTACCAATTTAAAACCTTGTACAATCCTCCTTTCTTCACCAAAATCTTTCCAAGTCAAATCCAAAGTACCAAATCTAGCCAAGCAAACCTTTACCCATTGGACAATAATTGTTAGGGGAAAAATTATCCCTTGGATAACAAGCCAAGTTTTTGCTATAAACAGCACTTCATTCTTGCCATTCAACACACACCTTCCAACCTTTTAACTTCTCTCTCTAGAAAGCTTGCGTTTTGTTCTTGTTCTTTCTTGTTCTTGAGTTCTTCTTGTGTTCTTCAAGAAACTCATCCAAGACCACCACTAAACTGCCACTCGACCACCCTTTCGATCCAAAAGTTTTAGTAGTTTAGCCAAGATCTAGTTTCAAGAGAAACATTTCTCTTTCGAAGCTACCGCGAGCATTCCGTAGGAAGTTACTCCGTCCGACGTACTTTCCGTAGCCGCCCTACCGCCAAGAAGAATGGTAGATTTTTCCTATGCTTTCTAACTCTAAATATAATGTATGGTATGAATGTAGATTATCCCTATCTACTTCTCCTAAGTATATGTAGAATACTCGTACCCTCTATCTATATTGGAAGATAAAAGTATATCACTTGATTAAAAGTATTCGTATTTTGACCTTTAAGATAGTCTTGAGCTTGTTTACATGTTGCTTGCTTTACTTGTGGTTGTATGTGAAAGCATAAGTGATTATCACTCCAAAGGCGTCCGTACATGTGGCATTATGCTTTATGTGTTGATTGAGCATGATTGAGTAATATAGAGTTGGATGATCTTGCTAGTTTAGTTTTAAGATTTCAATGAATGATGTATGAGTACTTATGTGAAAAGTCCTACCGCGGAGTCTATACATGAAAACGAGACACGAAAACCGAGAAGTAGAAACATGACACCTAGGGTGTGGTTAACAAAAGGAAGTGTTTTGACATGGACAAAATATTTTTGAAACTACATAATGGCCGGACGTGGTAGCCATTGTGTGGTGTGTGTGTGTGTATGCCAATGGAAATCCGGAGCAACGGAACCATTGTGAGGTTGTGTGCGTTCCCATGGGAACCCAGAGCGGCGGAACCGAGGTATGGCTTGGTTATCTGTGGAGAGGAGCCAATGCAAATTGTGTACCCGGAGCGGCGAAACCGAGATATGGCTTGGTTATTGTGGGCAGCATGCCCTGGAATTTCCGGATTCCAAAGCGAGGGCCCATAATCGAGGGAGCGCGAGCGGAGAAGCAGGCGCTCGCAAAAATACAGAGTCGCCACCTGGGTTTGAAGGTCCGACACCCAAGGAACCGTATTTCGAAGCACCTACTGCGCTGTTTGATTGAAAATGTTAAGGAACCAGTCCGTCATAACCATATCTGGGTTCGGGAGCCAGGTTACGAGAGGGGAAGGGTTTTATGGCACCTCTCTCGCCCAATCCGGAGATCGGTCTCTACTTGAGCATTTTGAAAGCGTTTGGGATTCTTTTTCTTCTTTAATCAATTTTAAGCCAATTAGGGCGGGGGAGCAGATAATCGGGGATTAAAACTGTAACAATTTGCAGGATGTGATAAACAGCATGTTTGCTCTATTGAAACAGTTAGTATAGGATGAAAACAGACTGCTGTGGGAATTAAACAGACTGGAAAGCCCCTGTCTCGGAGTGTTGCACGCAAAATGAAATCAGTATGCACTGAACAAGTCACTGCATGCTGACCCAACCTGCGCACGACACTACGGGACTAGCGCGCGACAGTAAGCCTAAGCCCACAGCTCTTATTCTCAACCCTTCTGGGCTCTGGAAGGACCAGTGCACACCCAGGACAAACCAAGCAGTTATATGAACTGTAAGTAAGCAGTTATAAGCAGTTTAGAGGCTGAAAAGCCCTATAAATTGACAAAACACCCCATAAACAGTGTGGGGACAAAATAATAGCCTAAAACCAAGTTAGACATGCAAGGCCAGCCACTGGTCGGGGACAAAGAGTCGCGCGAGGGTTCCAAACCGTCGCGCGATGGTTCGCCCGGGCGCGCGATGGTTGCGCCCTGGCGCGCGACGGTTACGCCTGGGCGCGCGGGTCAACACTCCATTTGACCATCGCGCGAGGGTTTAGGAGCATCGCGCGAGGGTCTGTGCCAGACCTCCAGTGTGTGATTTTGTTCAAATTGGGTTTTGGGATGGGTCTAGAATGATCCCAGGGGTGCTCCAACAGAACAGAACTAAATATTGAAGTGCAAAGCTAGCATTTTTAAGCTAAAGAAAGCTATAAATTGGTTTTTTGCATGCTTAACAGTGAGATATATGAAAGTAAAGCATAAAACAGTAGGACACCATTCCCCACGTAGTCCATCGCGCGCTGGCACAAAGTGTCGCGCGCGTATCTGGGACCATCGCGCGATGGTTCCTACCATGACGATTTTTGTGACCTGCTGGCTTTAGGGACTGGTATTGATTACCAGCCTTGACCCTGCCAGCCCCCCTCAGGGATCAGAACAGAGAGCAACCAAGGTAAGCTATACCTTTGGCTTGAGTTTGAAAGAGTGCTTGAACTTTGAGTTTTGAGATTGAGGTTGATTGAGGATTGAAGAACAAGGTGGTAGTGCTTGATTGAGGTATGAATGGATGAAGAACAAGTATGTTAGGATGTAGCCCTTTTGTATTTGATTTTGTAACCTTTTTTTTTTTGTAACCAAAAATTGTCACCCTTTGAAAGAGAACAAATGGGGGTATTTATAGGGCAAGTGGGGGTTCTGGTTGATGCCAGGAGAAGAACACAGCCAGCCACGAGGCCTGGCTGAGACTGCCTTGGTGGCCAAGTTTCTGCCTCTGGAAAAGTAGGTGGGGACAGAACCATCGCGCGATGGTTCCAAACTGTCGCGCGATAGTGCGCCCTGGCGCGCGATGGTTCCAAAATGTCGCGCAACGGTG
Organism: Rhododendron molle; assembly: GCA_025413875.1. NCBI lineage: Eukaryota > Viridiplantae > Streptophyta > Magnoliopsida > Ericales > Ericaceae > Rhododendron > Rhododendron molle. The sequence continues at coordinate 29,466,376 of CM046397.1, forward strand.
CGCCCGGGCGCGAGACAGTTGCGCCCTGGCGCACGCCAGCAGGGTTTTTGGCTTTTGGAGGGTGGCTTAGGCTAGGTTAGTTCCAAGGATTTTTCAAACACTCAAAGCTCAAACGCTCGACATTCCCGGGGTGTTCTTGATGCGTTTCATCATCGGGGAATCAGAAACCGAAAATAAGCTAATCTGGAAGTTCAGATCTGGGTGTCTACAGTTATCTGTGGAGATGAGCCAATGCAAATTGTGTGGCAATGGGAACCCGGAGCGGCGGAACCATTGTGCGCATACTCGGGAACCTGGAGCGGCGGAACAGAGGTCGGGTGTGTAAAAATGATTTTTGAAATGTTGTTTTGATATATGAAAAGTGGAAAATGGTGACACAGTCTACGACGAGTCGCGTAGGAGAAACTCAGAAAATCATGGACACCAACGCTTGAATAATGATTGTGGATATGTCATTGTTATTGTTTCTATTGAATACATATGTGCTATGTGACCTGCAACTTGTAAGTTAAGGGTTAGTGGGTATAGGTTTATTCTGCTGATCTCTTGTAGCTCACGGTGTTACCTTTGATGACCCTGACATATTATACTGGTGGCGACGCTGGTATAATGTGTCAGACCTTGTAGATGATCAAGGAGAGCTGTTCACCTTAGAGGCCTTTGGAGCCGAGGAGCTGGCTAGGATGGAGGAGCAGGCGGAGCAGTAGATAGGATCCTTAGTTTTCCTTTCCTTGTGTAAATATTGAAACCTTGTGGGGGTCATGATGTAATAATGAGCCAGACTCCATTTAGTTTTATCAATAAAATGTTTATTTAATGTACCCAAATTTGGGGGCGTTACACACATCAATACTTGGTAGTTATGTAGGGCCATTGACGATACCTACTTCCACTCGTCCTCCATACGATTATATGGAGCATTTTACAACGAAGACGGTGAATGTTTTTTGATAGAACATTTATCATGTGCAATCTTATATTACAAACTATAATTTTTTTTATGTGTGTGTAGGTTTTTACATCCAATGAAGCGTTGGTAGATTGGATAAGATGCACTGGTAAACAACACGATTTTATCATTGTGATTATGGGTTCTGAGAAATGTTTTAAGAATCGCACACCTAGAATGAGATTTTCATGTAAAAGGAGCTGTAAGTATAGGCCGTTTGTGAAGAAGGTTGATGGGAAAGATGTAGCTGTGAAGAAGAGAGTGCGGTCCCAGGCACCAAAAAATGTGAATGCCCATTTGAATTGAAAGCTGTAAAGGGCAGTGATGGTTAGACTGTCTGTCCGCAATGGCACTCACAACCATCCTCCAGCGATGTACTTGGCGGGCCATTCGTACACCGAGAGGTTGTCGGCATAGCAGACTAGCACGGTGGTTGATTTGTCAATCTCTTTGGTGAAACCCAGAGAAATCTTAACCCATTTGAATGTTCAAGATCTTGAGAACGTAAGGTCTATCAAAACCATGTACAATGTACGATAAAAGTACCGAGTGATTGAGAAAGCTGGGAAATCTCAAATGCAACATTTGTTGAATCGGCTAGAAAAGTACAAGTACGTTCATTGGACCCTTGGGAACGAGACTGAGAATGTCACAGAATTGCTTTGGTCTCCCCCATCTGCCGGGGAGATGTTACTTGCTTTTCCCCGAGTGTTAATGATGGATTGCACATACAAGACAAATAAGTACAAGTGTATAATTGGTGTACTGTTGTAATAGTAGTTGATGTTGAAACGTGTTTGTAAATTATAAATGTTATGGTCAAAGTATCAGTAGAAAAAGTCCAGTAATTATATGTAGTACTGTAGCTACAAAATAGTACATCACATAATTGCTATAGTAGCTACAGTACTACATATAATTGTTGGACTTTTTCTATTGATACTTTGACCATAACATTTATAATTTACACACACGTTTCAACATCAACTACTATTACAACAGTACACCAATTATACACTTCTATGAACATTACTCCACAATAAATACTAATAATATGAAGCCCTTTTCCTAACTGTCAACGCACCTCACCAAGCTTCTTGTGTCCATGTCCCACGTCAAATTTCTCGACCTGAGCTTCTCAAGCTTCTGCCAGAATCTTGGGTTACAGCTTACGAGAAGAATCAATAAAAGCCCATACCTGTTCAATCCCCAAATCCACTTTTCATCTCTAAACCTGATGGCACAGTGGAAATTTCTTTCCCAAAAGAAGCCTCTGCATCATCTTCCACCCATCCGGTTATTTTTCCTTCAAGGATTGACATGTTTGTTGATGGCTCCAGACCTGAACCCCCAATTAAATACTTTCAATCCAGTGGCCTTCCAGTTTTCTATTTCAAAAACCCAGAAACAGGTCATTGTTATTTTGATGCCTGTGACTGTGATGAGTGTCAAGGAGATAGCCTTTTAGAAGATGATGAAGACTTTGAAGAACCACGTTCACTAAGCTCTCCTTTACCTTCTACTCCTTGTAAATCCCCACCTTCTCCTCAACCACCATCTAAAAATGACCCTTCGGCACAACCCAGTGGATGTTTTATGTTCACTGAAGCAGATTTTCCTCCCTTGGAGTTCCATAACCCTCAAGAAAGAACCACCCATCGTCATAAAATTTCAGATTCAGCTACTATTCTTCCTAATGGTAGCACCAAAGCAATATCAGCAGCAAAAGCAGCGATAAATTGGCAATCAGCAAATTCTCTAGCACAAAACAAAATTCTCCAAAGGATTGCTCACTCTTAGCAAAACATGGAAAATGCTGTCCATAAGAAGTTATCGTCATGGGAACTTCTTATCAGAGATTTGTAGCAGAAAATTCAAAATGTTAACCAAGAACTTCTTCAGATGGCATATGCTAACCAGGCATTCTCAGCAGCTTTTTACCAAAAGGATGCTGAAATGAAGCATTTGAAGAATCAGCTTCAAACTCAGCAATATTCTCAGCAAAAAAGCCCGTTTGACATGTTTGCATCATCCACTCAACAAAGTTTTTCTGGGTATCCTCAAATGTCTCAACCCTTACCTATAACTCCTACCTCAGGATTTGGTGAGTCAAGCTCCAATATCTTTAGGAGCTCGTCAGCTTTCCTTCCTCCACCAAAAAGACAATCTCCACCAAAACTTCCTTTCCCAAAGTCCCAAATAAAACCTATTCAACCTCCTTCAGTGCTATCTCCACCATCCACCTCTACCTCAACTCCAACTAACTCTGCTCCTTCTAAACCATCTGACCTAAATTCAAAATCTCCCCAGTTAATGGTTCAGCCAACTTCCAAAAATCCAATCTCCATTCTTCTCAATACCCTAGCCACTATACCTGAAACCCCATCTCCATCTCATGAATCGACTATTGAGTTTGATTCGGATACTAAATCCATTGATACTATGCCAATTCCTCATATTTTCACGATGAATCCCAAAAACCCAGAAGAAAATGTTGAAGACCCTATCATTGAAGAGGGTCCTGAGTTTGAAACACCTCCTGAAATTCCAACCTTTGATTCCTTCTCACATTCCAATATCCACACCCAAGGTTTTTCCTTTGATAATATTCCCCCATCAAAATGGTTGGATAAACTCTATGAGATCCATGCGTGGTGCACTGCTGCTATGCTTTCTCCAACTGCTACACTGAGTATTGTCATTACTAAGTGTACTGTAGAGACCCGTAAAATCCTAAAATTTATTTAAATGATTTGCAAAGAAGTAAAAGGATGAAATCGATTTTTGAAAAAAAAAATGGAGAATTGGGACCAATGTGTTAAATGTTTTATTTGAGGAGCAAGTGTATAATATGTATGCATATATGTGTGTGTGTGTAGAGAATAAAAGTTCTCATTTTTTTCCCCCTCTTACTCTCTCTCTCTCCCGTTCTTCTCCTCTCACTCGGCTCTCTCACTCTTACTCTCACTCTCACACAAAAACAACCCAAAACCCACTCAAAGCTACCTTTAATCCTTCATTCCTGCGTGTATTGCAGTCCGAACTTCATTGGTTTGAGCTCGGTGGAGGTGCATTTCGTTCAAACTCAAAGATTGGAGCTAGGGCTTGGAAAATCTTTTGATTTCGTGTTCCAATCTTGAGGTATGAGGTTCTAACTCTCAATATATGTAAATGACATGTTTCTTACTGCTTGATGTGTACCATAGATTGTTTGGATCATTGTTGAGATTGTTGTAGTCGAAAACCCATGAAAATCTGTCTGAAAACCTGCTCGAAACTCATTGTTATCGATAACATTTTTCAAGGTTATCGATAACATTTCGTTCCAAAACCCAGAAAATCTAACGTTATCGATACCTATAGTCATCGTTATCGCTACTCTCGCGTCTGGACTGATTTTGGCCAGAACGTTATCGATACCTTTCTCAATGGTATCGATAACGTTGAGTTTTGACTGGTCCCAAACCCATTGTTATCGATGATTTTCATCTTGGGTATCGATAACATCTCGTTTTTTATGGATTGTTTCACTGATGTTGATTCCCATCTCACTATCTCGAGTCTCCATCACTTCTCCTCCATTCCACACCTCCCAGAGGATTCATGACTTGAACCATTGTAATTAGTGAATCCATTAGACGACTCCATAAAATTTTAACTCTTATCTGACTATGATTTTACTAAAGCACCTTAAGTTTTAAATTTTGGTTTAACCGGTACAAACTTGACGGTTAAAGGATTTTGAAACTTTGCTGACACGACGAGAATATTTCAGGACTCATCGATGGGTGAGTACCTGGCAGAGGACATCGGGGTCCTTAATTGGCCCGATAAGAGCTATATGCTCGTATTTGATATTTCAGGACCTCCCCATGGGTAATGTGCCTGGCAGAGGACATCGGGGTCCTTTAATTGGCCCGGCAGGAGCTTCGGCTCATGACACTTGAACGAGACACGTTTCGGCATCTGAAATTTTCAAAGGTTGTTTAAATGAAACGTGTGTCGGGTTTTAGAAAGGAGTATTGAAATTGAATTGCCATAGTTGATTATTATTGATGCTTGATATCCTGTTCACCTTATCATCATTCCAACATGGCACATGCATACATTGTTAGATTAGAGTTTCCTACTGGGCCAGTGTAGCTCAGACTTTCCATCATTTTCAGGTGCTAACTCGAGACAGTAGTGCATGCTTGGAGTGCTTGGATGTGAGCATTATTTTGAAAGCTAACACCGTGGAGTTATTAAATCATCTTTGTATTTTATTTTGGAAGATGTATTAGTAACTCTTATTTGTAAATCTTTTGACGATGAAATGTTGTAATTCGTTAAATCTATCGACATTCTTATTTATGATGATTTGGGCCTCAGAGCCAAAGTTGTAATAATTTGAAAACCCTTGGATGTTTGGAATAAGATGATGGAAATGGGAAATGCTATATTATTTTGGGTATCGTACGAACCATTGTGGTGTTTTATTTACGAAAATCCTTTATATTTATGTTGAAAATCGAGGGTCTGACAACTTAGTATCAGAGCATAGGTCTAGAACACTTAGAGACCGTGGGAAGACATTTCGTCTCATGGGTTCAAAATGTCACGCCTTCTAACATAACTTGTGCATGCTTGTGTGACTAACATTTACGTGATTACTTGACATTGCGTTTTTGTTATCGTAGAGTGGTGTCGAGTTACTAACCCGTGTTGGGAAGTTGAGGGCTTAAACCCCATAGTTATGATGTTGTGGTTAATAGTCTTCTTTCTTATGTCGTGTAGGAAGATGCCTCCGAGACCGCGCGTTAGACGAGGTGGGGTTGGAAACCGGGGTGGTCGAGGCCGTGGTCGTGGCCGTGGGATACCTCCTGAGGATGAGGTTAGTCAGCACGGGGAGAACCTCTGTGGGAATCCAGGGGCTGGGGCCGGTCGAGGTGCAGGAGTACCTCCTAATCAGACTCAATTCGCTAGGGATCTCGTTGCAGCCCTTACAGCTGCAAATCTCTTTAACAAAACTCCTAGGGAGAATGTTGAGGATCGCGCCATGGTGGCAATGAGGGAGTTTAGCCGTAGAAATCCTCCGGTGTTCGATGGAACTAGTAGCGACCCTCTGATAGCTGACCATTGGTTAACTTAGATTCGCTAACTCTTTCAAGCTCTCATCATCACTAAAGATAACATTAGAGTGGGTATTGTGGCCGTCCAATTAGTTGGGGAGGCCGGTGAATGGTGGGAGTCGGTTCTAGAGATTAGGAAGGATGCTAGGAGGGCGGCAAGGACCGCAGCTCAAGTGGACGAACCGGACGTTGAGAATTTGACATGGGCAGAGTTTGAAGCACTCTTTCAGGCGCAGTACTTTCCAGAGACTTCTCGTGATAACATGAGAGATCAATTTGAGAAATTGGAACAGGGTAATATGACCATTTCGAAGTATGTACAGAAATTTCAATCCTTGTCTCGCTTTGCTCCGGAGTTGGTGGCAACGGCGGAAAGGAAGTGTCGGCGATTTGAGAAGGGGTTGCACAGCACAATAAAGAGGTTGGTGGCAGTCCAACGTAGGACGAAGTTTTCAGAGGTTGTGGAGTGCACAAGGAGCATTGAGGCTCCAAGGGAAGCTCAGAGGAATGTAAGGGCGTGGGAACCAAGGCAACCGGTGGGGAGTGTTAGTTTATCTTCAGGAAGTTTTAGGAGTCAGGGGCGAAAAAGGCAAAGGGAACCATCTCAACAACCATCTCATCAATCTGGCTTTAAGGTGCCTTCTTCTTCGGGAAATCGGGGTGCCTTGTCTAGACCACCGACCATATGCTATAAGTGTAATCAACCCGGGCATATCCGTACTCAGTGTCCGCAGCTTCATAAGGCATGCAATAATTGCAGTAAGATCGATCATCTAGCTTGGAGTTGCCCTCAAGGGGTGGGGGCGCGTTGTGAGTCGAGCTCTGTGCAGCAGCCAGGTGCAGGGCGTGGTGTTGGCCAGCAGTCCTTTAGGGGTTCTCAAAGGCAGCAGCAGCCTCATTTTCGTCAGACATTGTCAGTTCAGAGTTCTAAGGGTGACCGAGGACCGAGTTCGTCTGCACCTTCTCAAGGTTCTGGTCAGAGGGGAGGCTTTGTGTAGAGGCGTGTTTTCAACATCAACACCAATGCTTCACCTTTTATTTCTCAGGCTCCAAAGGCATCGGTTGTAAGGGGTACTTTTCTTTTATTCAACTCTTTTGCTAGAGTACTCTTTGATTCTGGAGCATCACATTCTTTCATTGCTGCTTCATTTGTATGTGCATTGGGATTGGACATCGAAAATCTTGATACGCCGTTGTTTGTCGAGACACCGTTAGGAGGAAAGTCACCTCTGAGTCGTATCTATAAGGATTGTGAGCTCGTTATCTGTGACCATCGTTTCATCTTCGACTTTATTGTGCTGGATATGTTGGGGTTTGACCTCATTCTTGGAATGTGTAGGGGTTCGAATTATCGGGATCAGATCCAAGGCTCAGGTTAGGCTCCTCCCCCCGCTGCTCCGCGCTTCCGCCGCTGAGACCTGCAACAAGTCACTAGGGCTTGAACAGCCCAGTGACCCTCCGACGATCAAGTTAGATCTCAGGGGAAAGTGTATAAGTCTAGGGTTAGGGAGAATGGCATACCTCTCTCAGGTGAGTATCCATTTGTATTTATAGACCTAGGTTTACTTGGTCTCCAAGCTAGCACGTTGAGGTCACGCTCGAGTAACCGCCTCGGGTGATGTCATAGATGACCCACCGGATAAGGTGGTTACGGAGCACATGGCCAGGTCAGCCATTCGCGAGGATTCTTCTCGATGCTGTCTCATCAGACGCAGGAGGCTTGCTCAGGAGCCCTCGGTGCTGCGTTTTGGGGGTCGGTACGGAGCCCTCGGTGGTATGTCTCCGGGGTAGGTACAGAGCCCTCAGTAATATGTCTCCAAGGTCGGTACGAAGCCCTCAGTGGTATGTCTCCAGGGTAGGTACAGAGCCCTCGGTAATGTCTCCAGGGTCGGTACGGAGCCCTCAGTAATATGTCTCCAAGGTAGGTACAGAGCCCTCGGTAATAAGTCTCTGGGGTCGGTACGGAGCCCTCGGTAATATGTCTCCAGGGTAGGTACAGAGCCCTCGGTAATAAGTCTTCGGGGTCGGTACCTAGCCCTCGGTGGTATGTCTCCAAGGTAGGTACGGAGCCCTCGGGTGCCCTCGGTAATATGGCTCGGGGGGTCGGTACGGAGCCCCATTTATCCGGGCCACTACAATAGCCCCTCAACTTCTCCCGATCTCTTATTGGTTTGGGAGGAGTTGACAAGTAGTATGGCCGAATGTTCTGATGTGTACCAAGCCCCAGAGAGATGGGTCGATACTCATATACGTTGTTCGTCGATTTCGTGGGTTCAGCTTCGGGAAACTGAGGCACGAATGGGTTCCATCGGTTCGTGGGCTCGGCTTCGAGAAACCGAGGCACGGAAGGGTTCCGTTGATTTGTGACTTCAGCTTCAGAAAACCAAGGCACGAAGGAGGCACGGAAGGGTTCCGTCGATTCGTAGGCTCGGCTTCGGGAAACCAAGGCATGAAGGAGGCACGGAAGGGTTCCGTCAAATCGTGGACTCGGCTTCAAGGCACGAAGGAGGCACGGAAGGGCTCCATCGATTCGTAGGCTCGGCTTCGGGAAACCAAGGCACGAATGAGGCACGGATTGATTCATGGGCTCGGCTTCGGAAAATCGAGGCACAAAAGAGGCACAGAAGGGTTCCGTCGATTCGTGGGCTCGACTTCGAAAAACCGAGGCACAAATGAGGCACGGAAGGGTTCCGTCGATTCGTGAGTTTGGTTTTAGGAAACCAAGGCATGAATGAGGCACGAAAGGGTTCCATCGATTCGTAGGCTCGGCTTCGGGAAACCAAGGCACGAATGAGGCACGGATTGATTCGTGGGCTCGGCTTCGGGAAACTGAGGCACAAAGGAGGCACGGAAGGGTTCCGTCGATTCGTGAGTTTGGTTTTAGGAAACCAAGGCACGAATGAGGCACGGAAGGGTTCCGTTGATTCGTGAGTTTGGTTTTAGGAAACCAAGGCACGAATGAGGCACGGAAAGGTTCCGTTGATTCGTGGGTTCGGCTTCGGGAAACCGAGGCACGAATGACGCACGGAAGGATTCCGTTGAGTCGTGGGCTCGGCTTCGGGAAACCAAGGCACGAAGGAGGCACGGAAGGGTTCCGTCGATTCATAGACTTGGCTTCGGGAAACCAAGGCACGAAGGAGGCACGGAAGGGTTCCGTCAATTCGTGGGCTCGGAGTGTCCCTTCCCAATCCTGACTAAGTGTTTGGAGGAGGCGAGACGCTTCCAGTGCCGAGCCTCTCGAAGGTGGATCGCTTCTTGCGTGGGTCTTTAGGGTTAGAGGAACAGGAACGTTCCCAAAGCCCCGCACCTCTTTCAATTCGACCACCCTTGGCACCAAGAGGCTCGAGACGGTCTTTGACAGAGGGTCGAGACTGGTGCTCCACCAGGGGGTCCCCCCTTGCGACTGCAGGAGGGGCTATGACGGCTTCTTCTTCCGCCACGGCTTCCAAGGGAATGAGATGTGGAGATCTGGAGGAGATGCTTAATCTCTGCTAGCTCGTCCTGGACATGTTTGTCTCGCTCCACGACTGTTGATAAGTCGTCGATCTTCCATTCCAGGTGGCGGATTTAGGTGTGGAGTTCGGTGGCGGCCCCCGCGTCCTGTGTTGAGGTTCCGGCTCCGACTCCAATGGACATGTGGGCCTTCCCCAGGGCGCCGGCTCCGCTGGAGGCCAGGTTGTGGTCTCTGAGAGGACCGAGTCCGAGGGTGGTTTTGCTGGGATTAGGATCTTCAACTTCCACCATAGCTGTTACAAGAAGCTTGGACGGAGCTCTTTGGAGGGAAAGAGATGAACGATTTAGAGAATGGCTGATCCCCAGCAGAGTCGCCAATTGTAGGGGTTCGAATTATCGAGATCAGATCCAAGGCTCAGGTTAGGCTCCTCCCCCCGCTGCTCCGCACTTCTGCCGCTGAGACCTGCAACAAGTCACTAGGGCTTGAACAGCCCAGTGACCCTCCGACGATCAAGTTAGATCTCAGGGGAAAGTGTATAAGTCTAGGGTTAGGGAGAATGGCATACCTCTCTCAGGTGAGTATCCATTTGTATTTATAGACCTAGGTTTACTTGGTCTCCAAGCTAGCACTTGAGGTCACGCTTGGGGAACCGCCTCGGGTGACGTCATAGATGACCCACCGGATAAGGTGGTTACGGAGCACATGGCCAGGTCAGCCCTTCGCGAGGATTCTTCTCGATGCTGTCTCATCAGACGCAGGAGGCTTGCTCAGGAGCCCTCGGTGCTACGTTTTGGGGGTCGGTACGGAGCCCTCGGTGGTATGTCTCTGGGGTAGGTACAGAGCCCTCAATAATATGTCTCTAGGGTCGGTACGGAGCCCTCGGTGGTATGTCTCCAGGGTAGGTACAGAGCCCTCGGTAATATGTCTCCGGGGTCGGTACGGAGCCCTCGGTAATATGTCTCCAGGGTAGGTACAGAGCCCTCGGTAATAAGTCTCTGGGGTCGGTACGGAGCCCTCGGTAATATGTCTCCAGGGTAGGTACAGAGCCCTCGGTAATAAGTCTTCGGGGTCGGTACCTAGCCCTCGGTGGTATGTCTCCAAGGTAGGTACGGAGCCCTCGGGTGCCCTCGGTAATATGGCTCGGGGGGTCGGCACGGAGCCCCATTTATCCGGGCCACTACAGAATGGATTGGTTGTCTACAAATCATGCCACGACTGATTGTTTCAAGCGTCGTGTTCGCATATGTCCGCCTGAGGGTGTTTGTTTCGAATTTCATGGGGAGCGTCGAGAACCGTTAGCACTGTATATGTGTGGGTCCCGGGAAAGAGAGTCGGTTTACTTTATGTTGGCGAGTTTGACATTAGATGAGGATTTGTCCACACGTGCGGAGTTACCTCTAGTAGTTCGCGAGTTTTCCGATGTATTTCCTGAAAAGTTACCTGGTTTGCCTCTTGAGAGAGAAATCGAGTTCACGATAGACTTACTTCCAGGCACCGCTCCTATATCGATTCCTCCTTATCATTTTGCACCCGCCAAACTTAGAGAGTTGAAAGTTCAGTTGCAGGAGTTAGAGAATTTGGGATTCATTCGTCCTAGTACATCACCGTGGGGAGCACCGGCCTTGTTTGCTCAAAAGAAGGATGGTTCACTTCGTTTATGTATCAATTACCGTAAGCTCAACCGTGTGGCCGTTAAGAATAAGTATCCCATGCCTAGAATCGATGACTTGTTTGATCAACTCCGAGGTGCGACTTGCTTCTCCAAAATCGACTTGAGGTCCGGTTATCACCAGTTAAGAGTTCGTAGAGAGGACATTCCTAAAACCATTTTTCGTACTCGCTATGGTCATTACGAATTCGTTGTGATGCCATTCGGTTTGACGAACGCTCCGGCTACTTTCATGGACTTGATGAATCGTATTTTTCGTGCTTACCTCGATCACTTCGTAGTTGTATTCGTCGACGACATTCTCATTTATTCATCTACGGAGGAGGAACACCGAACTCATCTTACTATCGTTCTTGAACTCTTGAGAGAACATCGTTTGTACGCCAAGCTTAGTAAGTGTGAGTTTTGGTTACCCGAGGTTAAATTCCTTGGTCACGTGGTTTCGAAAGGAGGTGTGTCCATTGATCCGGGGAAGATAGAATCCGTTATGAACTGGCAACGACCGAAGAATGTGTTTGAGATTCGAAGCTTTTTGGGGTTGGCCGGATACTACCGCTGTTTTGTTCTTGACTTTTCTCGTCTAGCGGCACCGATGACTAGGCTAACTCGTAAGGGGACTCGTTTCGTTTGGAATGACTCGTGTGAGGAGGCTTTTGAGGAATTGAAGAGGCGATTGACTACCGCACCAGTTTTGATTGTGCCCGAACGTGGGGTTGGTTACTCCGTGTATTGTGATGCGTCTAAGGAAGGATTGGGGTGCGTATTGATGCAAGCGGGACGAGTAGTAGCGTATGGATCGAGACAATTAAAAACTCACGGACAAAACTATCCTGCCCATGACTTAGAACTCGCGGCTGTCGTTTTTGCTTTGAAAAATTGGCGTCACTACCTTTACGGTGAGAAATTTGAAGTCTTTTCCGATCATAAGAGCCTAAAATACCTTTTTTCTCAAAAGGAGCTTAACTTGCGTCAACGTTGTTGGATGGAACACTTAGAAGATTATAACTTCGAGTTGCATTATCATCCAGGGAAAGCGAATGTCGTGGCGGACGCGTTGAGTAGAAAACCGATACACATAGCGAGCTTAGCCATACGTGGGTGGAAGATGGTGAACGATTTAGGTCATTATGCTTCGCACTTCGAGGAGGTTCAGGAAGAAGTTACGTTATGCAACTTGACCGTGCAATCGGCTTTATCGACTCGAGTAATTGAAGCTCAACAAGGCGATGAAGAAGCGGAGGAACTTCGTACCAAATTCCTTAGCGAAAAGGTTCGAGATGGGTGGATGATTCACGCCGATCAAAGTTTATGTTATCAAGGGAAATTGTTCGTACCCGTTTCGTGTCGGGAAGAAATTCTACGAGAATTTCAGCATTCACCGTTAGCCGTCCATCCTGGAGGAACGAAGATGTATCACGACTTGCGTAGGCAATTTTGGTTGCCTGGGATGAAGAGAGATGTGGTGATCTTTGTGTCCAAGTGTTTGATGTGTCAACAAGTGAAAGCCGAACATCAACGACTAGTAGGAGAACTACAACCGTTACCGGTGCCCGAGTGGAAATGGGAGAATGTGACGATGGACTTTGTTTTGGGTTTGCCGAGATCGCCGAGGGGGCATGATGCCATTTGGGTTATCGTGGACCGTTTTACCAAGATCGCTCATTTTCTACCTATCCATACTACCGATTCAGTGGAAACGCTTAGCCGTTTGTATGTTCGGGAGATCGTTCGACTCCATGGTATTCCTGTATCTATCGTGTCTGACCGAGATCCGAGGTTCACCGCACGTTTTTGGCAGAGTTTGCAGGCCGCTTTAGGGACGAACCTTTGTTTAGCACAGCTTATCACCCACAAACCGATGGTCAATCCGAGCGAACGATTCAGATTTTGGAGGATATGCTTCGGGCTTGCGTTATGGATTTCCGGGGCAGTTGGGAGGATCATCTGCCGTTAGTCGAATTTGCATACAACAATAGTTATCAATCGAGTATCGAGATGGCGCCGTATGAGGCCTTGTATGGGAGACCGTGTCGATTGCCCGTGTGTTGGACCGAATTGGGAAAGGCGACGTTAGTGGGGCCAGATATGGTTAGAGAAACCACCGAGAGTATGAAATCGATTCGCCAACGACTTTTAGAGGCTCAAGAGAGAACAACCAAACAAGTCAAGGTAATTCGCCAAAGGTTGCTAACCGCTCAGAGTCGACAAAAGAGCTATGTTGATCGTCGTCGCCGTCCTTTATCGTTTGAAGTGGGAGATCAAGTCTTTCTTAAAGTATCGCCACGTCGAGGCTTGTCACATTTTGGGAAGAAGGGAAAGCTTTCACCGCGTTATATCGGTCCGTTCGATATTATCGAGAAAATCGGGGAGGTTGCGTACCGTTTGGCTTTGCCGCCTAGGTTATTGAATGTGCATGACGTGTTTCATGTATCTATGTTGAGGAAGTACGAACCGGATCCGTCTCATGTGTTAGAGTGGTCCGAACTTGAATTGGAGGCCGTTGCATCTTACGGGGAAGAGCCGATACGTATCCTAGATTCGCGCGACCAAGTGCTGAGGGGTAAGACGATACCGTTGGTTCGAGTCTTATGGAATAATAAGGGTAGCGAGGAATCCACGTGGGAAAGAGAAGATGAGGTTAGGGAGAAATATCCACACTTATTTCCGAAATGATTCGATGTGAGTGTTTAATATCTAAGTTCTGTACCATTTGATTTATCGCATAACATTGATGGTTATATTTGTTGCATATCTACGTGATGCATGTCGTAGGCGAGCATGGTTATTTAAATTTCGCGGATGAAATTTCTTTAAGGAGGGTAGGGTGCAGAGACCCGTAAAATCCTAAAATTTATTTACATGATTTGCAAAGAAATAAAAGGATGAAATTGATTTTTGAAAGAAAAAAATGGAGAATTAGGACCAGTGTGTTAAATGTTTTATTTGTGGAGCAAGTGTGTAATATGTATGCATATATGTGTGTGTGTGTGTGTAGAGAATAAAAGTTCTCATTTTTTTTCCCCTCTTACTGTCTCTCTCCCGTTCTTCTCCTCTCTCTCGGCTCTCTCACTCTTACTCTCACTCTCACTCTCACACAAAAACAACCCAAAACCCACTAAAAGCTACCTTTAATCCTTCATTCATGCGCGTATTGCGGTCCGAACTTCGTTGGTTTGAGCTCGGTGGAGGCGCATTTCGTTCAAACTCAAAGATTGGAGCTAGGGCTTGGAAAATCTTTTGATTTCGTGTTCCAATCTTGAGGTAGGAGGTTCTAACTCTCAATATATGTAAATGACATATTTCTTACTGCTTGATGTGTACCATAGATCGTTTGGATCATTGTTGAGATTGTTGTAGTCGAAAACCCATGAAAATCTGTCTGAGAACCTGCTCAAAACTCATTGTTATCGATAACATTTTTCAAGGTTATCGATAACATTTCGTTCCAGAACCCAGAAAATCTAACGTTATTGATACCTACAGTCATCGTTATCGCTACCCTCGCGTCTGGACTGATTTTGGCCAGAACGTTATCGATACCTTTCTCAATGGTATCGATAACGTTGAGTTTTAACTGGTCCCAAACCCATTGTTATCGATAATTTTCATCTTGGGTATCGATAACATCTCGTTTTTTTTGGATTGTTTCACTGATGTTGATTCCCATCTCACTATCTCGAGTCTCCATCACTTCTCCTCCATTCCACACCTCCCAGAGGATTCATGACTTGAACCATTGTAATTAGTGAATCCATTATACGACTCCATAAAATTTTAACTCTTGTCTGACTATGATTTTACTAAAGCACCTTAAGTTTTAAATTTTGGTTTAATCGGTACGAACTTGACGGTTAAAGGACTTTGAAACTTTGCGGATGCGACGATAATATTTCAGGACTCATCGACGGGTGAGTGCCTTGCAGAGGACATCGGGGTCCTTTAATTGGCCCGGTAGGAGCTTCGGCTCATGACACTTGAACGAGACACATTTCGGCATCTGAAATTTTCAAAGGTTGTTTAAATGAAACGTGTGTCGGGTTTTAGAAAGGAGTATTGAAATTGAATTGCCATAGTTGATTATTCATTGATGCTTGATATCCTGTTCACCTTATCATCATTCCAACATGGCACATGCATACATTGTTAGATTAGAGTTTCCTACTGGGCCAGTGTAGCTCAGACTTTCCATCATTTTCAGGTGCTAACTCGAGACAGTAGTGCATGCTTGGAGTGCTTGGATGTGAGCATTATTTTGAAAGCTAACACCGTGGAGTTATTAAATCATCTTTGTATTTTATTTTGGAAGATGTATTAATAACTCTTATTTGTAAATCTTTTGACGATGAAAGGTTGTAATTCGTTAAATCTACCGACATTCTTGTTTATGATGATTTGGGCCTCGGAGCCAAAGTTGTAATAATTTGAAAACCCTTGGATGTTTGGAATGAGATGATGGAAATGGGAAATGCTATATTATTTTGGGTATCGTACGAACCATTGTGAGGTTTTATTTATGAAAATCCTTTATATTTATGTTGAAAATCGAGGGTGTGACATGTACAACAAAATTCCTTGGCCGTCTCCGACAATGGTATGGCTCTTGGTGAATACCGACAGTTACAACTTAGGCAGCTGCCAACTCTTGATCAATTCATCTCAGTCCTGCATACTGAGTTTCTTGGAGATCACAACAACACAAAAGAGATCGTTCAGGAAGAATACCTCAGCATGAGGTGCTGTTCATTCAAAAGGAAAGATTTGGACATCCATTATGACCGTATGTCTGAACGATTTTATCTTCTCAACGGCATGGATGATGTCAATCTCAAGCAAGCTTTTCTCAATTCCCTTCCTGAACCATTGGGAAATGAGACAACAAGGTTGCTTCAAGCAAAAGGATTGACGGTGAATGCAACATCTCTTGGCGGTATATATCAGCACTCTTTGATTGCCTTGGAAAAGCTATGCAATCATCAGAAATTTCTCAGAACTCTTGAAGAATAGGGAAAACTTCTTGGCAAAGCTTGTGATCGGCCAGACTTATCTATCAAGTGTAAAGACAAGAAGTGCACTTGCCGTCCTTCATATCGAAAATCCAAACACTTTCAGAAATGGAAGTTCAAATCTCTTGGCAAGTTTTCAAAGTTTCCTAAATCTGGCAAATTCTCACTCCAGAAAAAATGAAAATTCTTCAAAAAGAAAAAGTTCAGAGGGCAGCGAAAGTCTGATCGCTGCTACATATGCGGGAAAAAAGGACATTATGCAAAACAGTGTCTAAACAAAGTGGCAAGAGACAAGATAGTGAATTCTTTGGCTCTCATTAATGATGATCTTGATGGTGCTGATGTCGAGTCCGTCTTTCCTATTGATGATGAAGCAACAACTGAGGAAGTTCTGGCATTTACTTTTGATGATTCTTCATCAGAATCAGAGGATTCTTCTGATGAGTCTGATTTATTTCCTTATGAAATCCAAACATTTGGGCTCTCAGACATCATGTTGGCTCAACCCTGAGCCAAGGTTAAAATCTTGCTTGGAAAATATGAGAAACCCATACCAGTCATCGCATTCTTTGATACTGGTGCTGCGGCTTCCATCCTCAACCCGGCAATTCTCCCCAGGTCTTACTGGCAGTCATGTTTCAGACCCTTTACAGCAGCCAATGGAGAAACTTTCATTATTAGCCTGATCAGCAGGCCTATTATCATCCAGCTTTTCCCTGGATACACCATAAGACATCAAGTTTATGGTTCTAATCTTCCAGGAAAAGATTTGTTGTTAGGCTTTGATATTCTCCAAAATCTCAGCAAAGTCTCCTGGCTCAAAAAAGGCTTGAAATACAAAAATTACCTGTTACCTTGGACCACTCAACCAAACCTCTTTTCCATAGAAAATTTTACCTCTATAAAAGAAACCATCATCCAAACCTCTTGTGTTGAATCTCATTCCCAATTCCTTACCAAATGCCCCAGTCCACTTTGGAAAAATCCAGATTTCTTCATTTCTCTTCCCTTTAAGAAAAATGAAGACATTAACTCCACCAAAGCTAGCCATCATGGAATGAACCCAGAACACTTCCAACTTGCTCTCCAAGAGCTCCAACAACTCCAGTCAGAAGGTTTGATTGAGCCCACAACCTCTTATTGGGCATGTGAAGCATTTTATGTGAATAAAAGGTCAGAGCAGATTAGAGGAAAATTGCGTCTGGTTATCAATTACCAGCCTCTTAATCATTTTCTGCAGGATAACAAATTTCCACTTCCTCGGCGAAGTGTTCTTTTTGCAAACTTGCCTTAAGGCTCAAATTTTTTCAAAATTTGACTTGAAAGCAGGTTTCTGGCAACTGGGCATCTATCCAGCTGATCGTCCCAAAACTGGTTTTTGCATTCCAGATCACCATTATCAATGGTCAGTCATGCCTTTTGGATTAAAACAGCTCCATCTTTATTTCGAAAGACCATGATTCGGGTATTTGCTCCCATCCTATCTTCAGCCCTTGTCTATATTGATGATATCCTACTTTTTTCCCCAGATATTGAATCCCATGTTATTTTACTATATACCTTCCATTCCCTGGTTCAAACCCATGGCATTATGCTCTCAGAGAAAAAGATGCTCCTTGCCCAACCAAAAATTGATTTTTTAGGGATGCATATCTCTAAAGGTCAATACATCCTCCAGCCACATATAGCCTCTCAACTTGACAATTTTCCAGATGAAAACTTCACAGTCAAACAAGTTCAACAGTTCTTTGGAATTGTTAACTATACGGCTGATTTCATCCCCAACCTTGCCCAATACCGTACTCCTCTCTCAGCTCTACTAAAGAAAAATCCTCCTTCTTGGTCAACTCATTGTACCCAAGCTGTCAAAGACCTCAAAACCATAGCCAAAACCCTTCCTCCACTAACCATACCTTCAGATGGGAAAAGAATACTTCAGACAGATGCCTCTGATCTGTATTGGGGAGCAGTTCTTTTGGAAGAAAACACAGAACAAAAGCGCAGAATTTGTGGATACAAGAGTGGTGCATTCTCTCCAGCAGAACTTCATTACCACTCTACTTACAAAGAGATTCTGGCAATCAAAAGGAGCATTGAAAAGTTTAAATTTCATCTAATCGGTCATCATTTCCTAATTGAGACTGATATGATGAGTTTCCCCAGCATGCTCAAGTTCAAACAGAAGCACCTTCCAAAGGCACAGTTGCTCAGATGGGCAAATTGGTTTTTCCAATTGGAGTTTTGATGCTCTTCACATAAAAGAAAAAACAAATGTCCTCCCTGATTTTTTGTCAAGACTCAAGAAAGAAATCAGTCTGTTTTTAAAACCAAAACCAAAACCATATTCAGTTGTTCCTGGTTGTTTTCCAATGATTTCCTGTTTCCATCCAGTTAATTTTCCTATCCACCTCCAATGTCATCTTTTGGAGTTAACCCTTTTTTCCAAGTGTGTACAAATGTGTCAAAATCTTCAACATCTCTGTATTTTCAAGTATGGTCTTGATGAAGGCCCCATAAAAGGTTTACCTTTCCATCCTATCTTTCCCTTCCTCACCCAGTTTAAAGTGTCTTATCATAATGTCTTTTATTTCAAAAAAGAAGCCTATCTCCTCTTATGGTATTTAGTCGATGTGTATACTATAAGCATTTGTTTTAATAAATTAGCAGTGTTGGTGTATCTAGCACATGCGGCGTTCAACCAGGTCCATCCTCCAGAAGATTTTTTCCTGAAATTTCTCTTACTCTTTGGAAGCATATCCTACTAGCAACAAAAAATTAGACAAATCCTCAGCAATGCAAACGAAGATCTCCAATTTGCTTTTTGGACAAGTCGCAACAACAGGAGTCTTCCTAATCCAGATGGTTCTATCACATGGCAAAAGGAGTATCACACTATATTCCTCTCGGCATATACAGAGTCTCAGAGACCTCAAATCAACAGTGGAAATTATCTTGTCATGACTCAAACACTGTGTTCACTCAATGGATTGACATCGGCAGAAGTACCCTCATCTCTCCTCCATTATGAGTCTGCAAACTGGAAATTCAATGATACTTCTCCGGAAGAATGTTGCCAAAATATTCGCTATCTTTTGGAACAGTATCAATTGACTGACAGAACTAAAGACTATTCTGGAGAGGGCAGTTCAGATGACTCAGAAGAAACAATCAATTATTCAGAATGACGACAATGTGCTCAGGCCAGCTGTCTCTTTTATGTAGTGCACCCTTTTCTAGGAGGGGGTGATATTATTAGTATTTACTGTGGAGTACTGTTCATAGAAGTGTATAATTGGTGTACTGTTGTAATAGTAGTTGATGTTGAAACATGTCTGTAAATTATAAATGTTATGGTCAAAGTATCAGTAGAAAAAGTCCAGCAATTATATGTAGTACTGTAGCTACTATAGCAATTATGTGATGTACTGTTTTGTAATGCAACCAGCTCCTCCTTACGTCTATAAAAGGAGGAGCACCCCCGTCTGTAAATGTAAGTCAGTTTAATATCCAAGTTAGTGTGTGTTCATATATCTCCTTATTGTGTCCTCTCTTGATCCTAACCTACTTTGTGTTTGTACCCACTTCGTGTCTGTAAATTTGGTATCAGAGCCATGTTTTCTATGCTAGCTTAAATCCCTCTCTGGGAACTTCGTATTTTGAACTACTTCAAATCTTTTCTCAATAGAAAAATTGAAGCGTATGCTCTGTGGTTGCCTTCTAAGGATCCTCCACATCAGAAACTTCACCAACTATTTTGATTGGAAAATTTCTGTATCAGTGGGTTAAAAGTACCTTGAAACTTTGGCTATTGAGCGGTGTGTCTCGGTTTATCTACCCTAGTATACAGAATTTTATTAATCAAAATTGGTTAAAGTTCTCACATTGAAAAGGAAAAATTTGTTGTATGAAGAAAACAAAGAACCCAGACTTTTATCCATAAAAATGAATCATTTGTTTTCCACCCATTCCTCTGCTACCTCGTCCCTTGTCCCTTCCTGTTCTTCCACCAGTAGAAATTCCCCTGCCTCTTCTGCTAATATTGAGTACTTGTATGAGTTTGAGTATCTTCCTGATGACAGTAAGGTTCCCCTTACTGATCTTCCTTTCTTAAACCCATATAATGCTTTTGTCCGACCACAAACTTCAGTAAAAAAGACTGTCACCCAACTTTTTTCCACAAAGCGTCCAACCTCTGTAAAAGAGTATGTCCAAGCCTCTAAGTTTGATCAATGTTTCATAGCGGCTACTTAGGCTGAACAACTTTTACCCCTAGAAATCCCAATTGATTTGCCTTGCATCTGGCAACAACAAGGATTTACTCATCTTCATTTTGGAGCAATCAGATTGGCTGTCGCTTTCCATGGGGGAAAATGTTTACCTGTTACTTCCAGACTTGCTCTGGTAGATACCAGGTTCTTACAGTATCAGCATGCATGTATTGCCACAGTCCAAACCACTTTAAATGCTGGAACTGTGATTTTCACCTTTTATCCTAACTTTAACATGCCACTAGCAGATCCTCATCTGCTCACAACTCTAAAAGTTCAAGTTCAAATTGGTGGTGCTTCCCAAATCTCCACCACATATGCTGCAACTCTCCACTACCAAATGGCCTATCGCCTTCAGAACCATTCCTTTGCTTCAAATTGTTGGTGTAACATCGACGGAGATGACTTTTTGTGCAACGTTTGCTTTCATGGAGTGTGAAAAACGGAAAACTACACTTAAGTCTTGGAGAAGCTAAAAGGCATGATGGATCCCAACGTGCTTCCATCCGTTATTGTCACGGATAGGGAGTTAGCGCTTATGAATGCCATCATAAATGTTTTCCCTTATGTTACCAACCTCCTATGTAGGTGGCATATTGGCAAGAACGTATTAGCCAAGTGTAGAAAGATGTTTGATGACAAGATGTGAGAGGAGTTTATTTGCAGTTGGGGCCTAGTCGTCCTTTCAGCGAGTGTTGCATAGTACGAGGAGTGCCTTTGTGTTTTGTAGCGTAATTTTGAAATGGTTTCTGCAGCACTTGAGTACATCGAGAAAAATTGGTTGGTACCCTACAAAGAGAGGTTTGTAGGACCTTGGACGGACAAAGTCATGCATTTTGGAAACCTAACAAGTAACAGATAAACGCTTCATTCGCAACTCTGGCATTTTCCTTAATATTCATGTTATTCACGCGTTTTTGAAAAATTTTCATATATTCATGTTATTTGGTATGGCTAATATCTTGCCATATTTATTCATAGGGTGGAGAGTTCACATTCGAAGCTAAAAAATCATTTTGAAAACTCACAATGCAATTTTGATACTATATGGGAGAAGATTCACAGAATGATACTGTTACAAGTTACTGAAGTCAAAACTTCTTTGAGAAGAGCCTTAATTCTGTGTAACATGATTTTAAGACAACTCTATTTGATAGGCTGAGGGGAGCTGTTTTGTCGAATGCCATGACACTTGTTCTACCTCCGAATGTACCTCAACCTCTTGCCTCTGCCCTCGTCCTCGTGTTTTGCCTCGTTTACTTTTTGAAGGTAAAACTTGCTCAGCCTTCTTATTCCTTGCAGAAACGGTAGGAGGAACTTGTTTAATTTCCTGTACATTGCAAACAATACCTTAGAACCGTAGTTGTCAAAATCGTACGATTCACGCAAAAATGATACGAATCTATACATGAATCAAGATTTATGCAAACATTATTGCATTTGACTAATATGAAACCACATTCAAAACTTTATTGGAATTTTTCTTGTTCACATGCAAAACTTGTTGGTATTGAAATTTATTTTACATTCTTGTATTCTCTAAACCATATACAAGGACAAGGCTCAAAGCCTTAAACCAACCCACACATGCTACCATATAAGCTAGTTTAGTTTCATACCCATTAGCCTACAAACTTTATTGTGTTATATAAGCTTTCATTTTTATAACAAATCCTTAACATTTACATGCTCATATTCATTATACTATAGTATTTATTTTCCTACTAGGTACTAGAGTCTACCTCACGATGTTGCTCAATCACCACATCCTCCTCAGCCCCAACCTCTTGCCTCTGTCCTCGTCCTCGTGTTTTGCCTCGTTTACTTTCTGAAGTTAAAGCTTGCTCAGCCTTTCTCTTCCTTGCAGAAACGGTAGGAGGAACTCATTTCATTTTCTGTGCATTGCAAACAATACATTAGCACCATAGTTGTCAAAATCGTACGATTCACACAAAATGATATGAATCTATACATGAATCAAGGTTTATCACATTGTTACATTTGACTAATATGAAACCACATGAATGAGCTAACAATTCAACTTTTATAATTGGGAAAAAGGTCAATCCGATTCAAGATTTGACAACTATGGTTAGAACACATGAATTAAAGATAGGAGGATCAAATACTAATTTCTAAATAAAGATAAGTAAATTGGATTCTAATAACCAAAATAGAGGGGACAAATCGGACTGTAATGTCTGAATGGGGTATAAAGATTTGAATATTAAAATCCGAATGAAGCAATAAATTTTGGATCTTAAATTCTGAATGAGCTAACAATTCATGCAAGGTGATTAATAGATGAACAGAAGAATCCTTAGGCATATAAACAATTCGACACACTGATGGCTACATTTTACAAATAATAAAGACAAAAAAAAATTAACACAGGATTTCTTCTTAATTCGTATTTCTTCTCCTACGAAAATAATTTTTAGCACATAGTACATGACTTTCAGCACTTATCTAGAGCTCTACATACAGTTAGTACATGGGTAACATAACTACCATATTAAATACTTTCTGGTTCCAAATGAAATGCACTCATAGGTCATCTAAGATTCTTTCACTATTTGACTAACAAAGAAATCTAAAGGTTACTAACACAAATACAATAAAACTAAAAAATTTGAATGATTATATTTAGACTAATTCCCCCTGCATCAAATGATCAATCGTTCATCTCAATATAATGAATCCATGTGATTTTCACTGTATGTTGTCAGCAACATCCTCCCCTAGCTCAAAGCTGCTCTTCATCAATAAAAACCACACTATGACAGAGCAAAACAACATCTCTATGATGTCAACAGTAGCCAACCTATGGAAACATTAACAATAGCCAGCCACGTAGACTCCAAAACTCTCGTAACTTACGATGGAGAAACTCTAAAGATAAGTATAGCCAAGTAATTAACATGCTACTTTAAGATGAACAGTTACTGAATACCCATTATGCAGGTATACCTACAAGCTGGGGCATAGGTTGTTCAATGGTACATATATATGGAGTCAGTTATACCAGTTCAAGGTATCTCCTTATCCTGGCTAAAATTCTGTTCAACGCATGGTCATTTACGGTGACATGGAAAAGGTCTGAACTCCCTTGCAAACTTCATATTTCCAATTCGACATTGGCCTTAATTTATATACTACTTTTTCCTGCTTAGTCATGATGATTCATCAATCAATCATTGTCTATTTGACTTATGTTAAATAGACCCATATCATGTTGTAGGGTATCTATCTATTCTCCACTAGCTCACTCTTGTTTGTTGTGAATCTATTACTCTAGTCTTCACCATAATTTTTAGGCATTACACAGTTGATGTGTTTTTACTCTAATCCTTCCACGAATCCAAAAATCAAAATTCAAACACTGCGCGAAGCACAATTGCATTTACCCAATATTCTTATGTTTCTAAAGTATGTTTTGTTGTTTAAAACATGAAGGACGAAGCTGATGGCTCCAATGAGTACAATAATTTTCAGCGTGGCTCTCTCAATACTACTAAGCAGATTCTTAGACTTAAAGAACATTGATATATATCGTCTTCCACATTGGAGATATTTGTTATGCGAATGGGTATCTTTCACAGTGGGATACTAATTTTTGAATAAAGATAAGTAAATCGGATTCTAATAACCGAAATAGAGGGGACTAATCGGACTGTAATGTCTGAATGGGGTATAAAGATTTGGATATTAAAATCCGAATGAGACAATAAATTTTGGATATTAAATTCTGAATGAGCTAACAAATCAACTTTTATAATATTCAACTAGGGGGCCAATCGGAAATTAAAATCCGAATGAGGCAATCAATTTCAGATATTAAAATCCGAATAGGGGGCAAACAATCATCTATCAGAAACTATGAAAAACAATTAGACTCTAATGTCCGATTAAATTTTAAATACACAAAATAGCGTACTGTGGATTTCTCAGGGAAAAAAACAAAAATCAAACGGAAAAAAAATCCACGTAATAACAAGATTCAAAATTTTACCGATGTTCCACTTCAAAATCGTTGGTGATGCCGGCATGTTGTGCTTTCTTCTCACACCTCCTTCACCCTCAAAGTTGCGCTACTGTCGTGGTGTGGTGGGAGTGGTGTTGTGGTGGGGACTGTACAGAACAAGAAACGAGGAAGAAAGAGAGAGACAGACGGGGTAGGGAGGCGGGGAGAGAGAGAGAGATGGGGTGGCGTGGGGGTGGGTGGTGGTGCTGTGGGCTGGGGAGGTGGAGAACCGCAGAAGAACGGAGGAAAAGAGGGAGAAGAGAGAGAAAAGAAAAGGACGAGGGAAGAGAAGAGGTGTTGGGATTCTTTTGTTGGGTTGTATGTATAATGTATAGAAGGGCAAAAAGGGGAGTTCCAGGATATTCTTTTGCCTGTAAGTAGCAAATTCTTAAAAGGTGGTGGTTTGTAGGTAGTAATTGGCTGCGGATAGCACGAACTGGACTGCGAATAGAAGTGGCCATTCGAAAAAAAGAGTTTTCTTTTTCGGAAAAAGAAAAAATTCGAGTACCAAAATAAAGCATTGACAAAGACATATAATCTGGGTCGCATTTTGATTTTGATTTTTTCTGTAATTCATACTGAAAGCGCAATGTAACCATTATTTTGTTTCTTTTATCAGTGGTTCTTTTTAATTTTTTTCTCAGCAAACGAAACGTTTATATCAAACTCGAAGGGATACATTGAGGGGGCTCAACCACAGTAAGCAACAAAACTTACTCGATCAAGCAAGAAAGGCAGGACCAAAAAAAGGAAACCGTACAATGTCCTCCAACAGAACGTTGGAAGAGTCACACCTCACCCATAATCACACACACAATTTATAGTTTTAACATCCTAATTCCATCCAAAAAAACCTTAAATTCCTCCATCGTATACACCTTAATGTCGAACTTTGCCTTTATCCACATAGCGACTCTAGTTTTTACCTTCTCAACCATGTCCCTCGTTGTCACTGTTGCATTGTTAAACACATACTCATTTCGTGCCAACCACAACGACCACAACGTCACAAAGAAAGAAGCTTCCCACAGGCTTTTCTCCAAGTTTTTGAATCTATTATCCACCCACCAGCTGAAATGAGCTTCCAAAGATGAGGGGCATACCCATTTTACATGCCACCAATCTAGAATTTGCGACCAAACATCCTACAAAAATTGGCAATGCAAAAACAGGTGTTGCGGAGTTTCTAAAAGCAAAGAACAAAGAGGGCAGTATGAAGATTGTCCCTCTGAAATCATGTTTCTGCCCAATAGCACAAATCTCATAGCCACCTTGGATTGAATAGTCATCCAAGCAAAAATTTCCACCTTAAGGGGGCTATGGTTCTTCCAAAGGGCTTCCATCACTGGACTTCCTGAATGCCCATTACTTTCCCAGTGATTGTACACCGATTATCAGAGGACCATCTCCAATACAAGAAATCACGACTAGACGAATCCATAAAAATTGGTTGAAGCCTCTGCTTTAACTCCTCCACTTGAACAATTTCCCAATCGTGTAAATCTCGACTAAATAGTTAAGGAAATAGTTAAGGTCGAATTTCAAATATCAAGGCCGACACTGGATTCATCCTTCCTCATTACTAGAAGAAGCTTCATTGCTCTTTTTTCTTTCTTTTTTGAGTAAATTTTAGTTTTGGACGCGGTCAGCTCCCGACTATTGGATTATGCCACCCGTCACGTTTATATAGTTGTAACTTTTTGCCTTCAATTTGATGACCAACACCGAACAATTGCCCATGCTAGATCTCATGGTGTGTAAAACCCTTGCAGTGTTCCTTATTCCATTTATTATGCCATGCTTGTCATTTAATTCTAGAATATCTGCATGTATGCGCAAAGGCTAAACTCGAGGCCGACAATTCATCAGCACCGGTGCATCTCTAAAAATTCGGCGCTTTGTAAAAATCTGCAACGGCTCTCAGTAGTTTGGCAACACTTGTATATTGTTTTGCTAAGCTGAGGGGGAAAAAAAACCCCTGTCTATTGTTTTTTGATAATTTTGCAATTTCTCTTGGCCGATCTTCGGCTCGGGGACTCAGTCCCTTGGTGGCTTGTTAGTGTGTTTGGCACTTTGCCAATACTGTGAAACTTTTCCTGTTCGAAAAAATTCTCAAAACTTTTCTTTAGTAGTGTGACAATTCGATAAATTTCTTTACAAATTTCGTTGGATCTCTGAACCATTGTTTGCCCACCAAACCTAACCGGTTTGAATGCCTTTCCACACCCGGTGAGACCGAGATGCTGGCTTCCACAAAGCCTCGCTCAGAAGTACATTTACACTACACTACACTAGGCAATTTTATAGTAGTACTATTTTGCATCAAACAATGTTCAGCTATATGCATATGGTTCGCCCAATCCATCGACAATAATCAACAATTAAATGACAATAGTTTGAGGGAAAAAGCATTCATTTCATTAGTTCAATTGGAAGTTAGGATTCTGGAATTATAACCCTTCGTGGTAAATTTTTCGTAAGTTTTATGCATCCCACGGTGGTGGGACTGCAATGTCATCTATTTTCTTGTTGTCCTGAAGTTGGTAAGCCCATGTCTCTGCCTGCATGATGATGCTATAGGGACTTTTCCAAGTCGTCCATAACTTGTCGCCAAGCTTCTTTGTTTTTTGGGCAGGACACAACCACCTTCCTCAAGACCAAGTCATTCAGCTTGAACATCCTTTGCCTAACACTCCGCCACACCATTTCACCAGCTCTTGTTGGTAGATTGCCTAGCAGATCCTAGACGAGCTTCCCTTCTCCTTGGCTAGGTCAAGGTCGAAGATTACCTATCTTGTGTGCCATATGAATGATCCGAGTTAAGAGAAATGACCCTTGAGGAGGGTACTGCCTGAGATTCACTAGTTCACGACAAATTTAGACTAAACTTCTACAGCACAACTTACGTTTACGACAAATTTAGACAACTTCTACAGCACAACTTACGTTCACAACAAATTTAGACTAAACTTCTACAGCACAACTTTTACAGTAGTACAATCAACCGTGATGCTAACTATGTTGTGATGCTAACGGCTTGCTCTAACACTAGCTAACACTAACCTCTCTTTAGCCTATCTGTCCTCCTCGCTACCTCTCAACAGTAAACTATACACTTAGCTTTCTAACAAAGCAAGTAGCTAGTGCATCT
This sequence comes from Rhododendron molle, assembly GCA_025413875.1. NCBI lineage: Eukaryota > Viridiplantae > Streptophyta > Magnoliopsida > Ericales > Ericaceae > Rhododendron > Rhododendron molle. Next base: position 29,494,005 of record CM046397.1, read on the forward strand.
CTTCCCTCCTTGAAATTCTTCTTTTTTCTATGTTGCTTTGAAATCACTTGCCTGTGTTTAGGTTAGCTCTCTACTTTCATCTCTGCTTGACCTGTCCTCCTCGTTTCTCTGTCTCCATGTTGTCAATCGAGAACCAACGAGAATAGCTCAGAGAAAATTCTTGTGGCCATTGTATCGCGCCTTTGTTAGACATTGATCCTAGACCCAACACCGTACAATGAAGAAGACTCATGTGATTACCAATAATCATAGATTGCATAGAAAAAACACTGAGATTGCTGTAATTATAGATGATGTAAATCACTACCAAGTCGTTGAATAAATTGGTACTGCTGCATCTATTCCAAAACAAAAACACACTGAGATTTTCTGAGTCCCCCAATTGGATATTCATGATAATAGGAGAAGTTCCCAGCGACCTATTCTAACCTCTCCTTCTCCCCATCATTAAGTCAAGACCAGCAGCCTCTTCTTCCTGCCAATGTGGAATGAAAATGCCGGAAAAGTTAGGTACATTCGCTGATGGAGCTTCACTCCATGCAAATATCAGTTACTTACCACCCATGCATTAAAGTCAGTCTCCTCATCAATTGCACTTGTTATGCGACGGTCCTCAAAGAGAGTCTGTTTCCAAGCAAAAATCGAGGTTGAGATGAGAGATGGGCCATCCAAAGCAATTATACAGAAACCAGATTCTAAGTTTAAGCAAGATTTATCATGCGGTGTAAATATTTGTAAACTTACTCACCACCCATCACAGGAGAAGCAGTAGTACAAAAATAATTCGAAACAATCAAATAAAAGCAAATATATGCTGTAGTACAAATGCATATAAAATGCAATTCTCCATACAAATTCCTAAATTTTTCAGAGAGTGAAAAGGACGAGTGACCAAGTATAGATCTACATTGTTCCTATTTCAATAAATTGTATCCTATCTTGTTTTTTTGAACTTATTATTTAAACTGTACATAGGTGACGCAGATGGGGGTGGAACAACAAGAGAAGCTAGTGGTGATAAAGGTTCTCTACAGTCTGTCATTTGTCGTAGCTGTCTCAATCCATAGGGCTAGGCTTGGTGAGACCTCAGGTGTTTGTTGTTTTCAATTTAGATTTACTGGAAAAAAAAAGAGACGTCGATGTGCCCCCAAGCATTTTATTTTGGGCGAAAGGTACTCAAGTGCAAAGGTCTGTTTGGGTCTACGCACGAGGCACAAGACGAGGTGTGGACCTTATTGAAGTGAGGCATACCTAGTCTAGAAAATATAGCAAAAATAGCACACAGAAACTTCAAATAATGAATTTACCAAATATCATATAGTCAACAATTCTTGCATAAACAAGAACTACAAATTCAATTCAACAAAAAACAAGCATCCAACAAAATGAATAAAGAATTAAAGCAACTAAGCATCCACCAAATTTCTGTACTATTGCATTTCCATGGGGGATCTTTTCTACTACCTTCGTTTGCCACATAATTAACCTATTAAGTAGTTAGTGATTATGAAAAAAAATTAATGCACAAAAAGTCCACAAGCTATCAGCAATTCACAAATAAAAAAAGCAATTGGGAATTTAGCAGATCAAAAGGCAATTAGGTGACCTTCCTCTGCCATTCAAAAAGCAATTGGGATATTGGCAAAAAGAATAATTCAAAGAGTAGATAAATTTATCAAAAAGCAGCCGAAAATCAATTTGCCCACAGTAATTTGTCACAAGCAATCTGTTTTTTTTTTTTCCCCATGGCAGAAATTACAAAGGATAGAAAATAAAGTTTGTTTATATTCTATTAGGCAAAGTAAGAGGACTACGTTTGTTGTCTAATACAAAAACTAAAATATCCGGTACCTAAATTTGCTCCTGCTAGCCTACACAGCCCCAAAAGCATACTGATGCAGTCGTGAAAGAGAAAGTCCCGAAAGAAGAAGAAAAACAGAACCTGGTGGTTCGGTTGCAGCACTCGGTCAAGAAGAAAGAAATTGTAGAAGTAATCTCCAGTCGCAGAAGCAATGACACAGGGTTTCAAAGTCCCACAAGGCATTACAAAAACACAGGGCTTTGTTCGCCTAGCATTATCAAAGCCCGATACCCAGTAATTTTTTTCAGGGTTTTTTCTAGCCCAACTCTCATATTTTTGGTGAGACTGCAATTTTTTTCCAGGGTTTTTTCTAGCCCAACTCTCATATTTTTGGTGAGACTGCAATAAGGCAAGGGTTTTGTGCACCTTCCAGCTCTAAGGCGTCGCCTTCTTCAAGTCGTCCTGCCTGAACCTACCAAAGGCACAGGTATTGGGCCCCAATGCACCTCGCACCAAGGCGTATCTTTGATAACTACGCCCCCAAGTTTTCACAGGGTGTAAAAAATAAGCCGACGCGAGGACTTTTCAACAACTGTCTAACATGCCCTGTGAGTGATGGTGGCAATCACATGTTTGACATTGAAACCTCACCGTCATTCAATTGTTCGTGCCTATATTTTTCGTGCTTCTGAGTATTCTATGTACATGAAATCAAAATTCGTCTTTTATTTGTGTTACAAGCATGGTTCCAAAAGTTGTGAGGCGCTAATCGGGTGGCGGAGGAGCGCCTAGCACCTAGGCTGACTAGTTGGCAATTAGTCAGCACCTAAAGATTAGTTGGTTTTTTTATTCGTTATGAGTAAGTAGAACAAAACATCAAATAGTATCCAAAATGAAAACATCAAAAATTCACCCATATATCCATTCATCCTTCCAAAACCAAATGTTTTAATATTCAGTTTTGCACCTGTTAGAGTATTAAGTCTTGTCCCACATTGGTTAAATTAGTCTTGTACTGAGTCCTCTCTTAATATATATAATATATCACTATTTTAGGGTTAATTAACACCCTATACACTTTCTCTATCATTCCAAACAACATGGTATTAGAGCTTCTTAACCCTAACCTCAAACCACCACAATAGCCACTGATTTCGTTCCTAATCCTAACCCTAATACCACCACCCAACATCAGCACCCATAAACTATTTCTTAGTCCTCTTACTCTTTATCATCAAAATATTTTTTTTTTCAGTTTTAATGTTCATTTGTTGTGCCGCTTCCTTCTTCCTAGTCATAATTTTTATTACCAAAGGTTTGCGTTGCTGCAATTTAGAATTGTGTTTATGCGATTAAGGGATGTTGATTGCTGGGAGAACTCAAGTTATTACCTATGTTACCAGGGAACGCTACTACCCTAGCGAATTGCGTTTTGGTACCAACGTCAAAACATGGTACACTGTCAATTCAAAACAGTAAATTTAGCGATCCAAAGTGATCCCCTTAGTTTTTCCAAAATGTCAACTTATTATGGTCAAAATAGAGAGAAAGTTGAATTTCGGTGGGAGAAATTGTAAAAAGTTCAATCGTTATGCTTCTAGAAATGTGTTCAATCGTTATCACTTGGAAGAGCAAGTTCTAGTTTGTTATCTATAAAAGCCTTCCCCTAGCGTACCACAATTTAAGCACGTGGCGTACTGCGTTCCCGTTCCTCGTACCGAAACAATTAACGGTTCCAGGTAACATAGGTTATTACATATTTTTTTGGTAAAATAACAATTTGCACCCTGTACTTTATACTATTACATATTTAAACCCCTGACCTGATTCAAATAAATTACAGACTAAATCACCGACTAGCCCCGCATGGTGACTACACCCCACCTACTCAACTAATCCTGCCTTCCTAATCGCCAACAGATCCCACCTAACTGACTAATCGCCGACTAATCCCACCTAACTGACTTATCGTCCCGCCTCCTTATGTACCACCTAGGACCCTAGTTGAGGCGGCGGACCGCCTACTAGTGCCTCGGCGCCGCCTAGGCTGACTTTTAGAACACTGATTTCATCATTTATCTCTATGATAATGAAATTTCCTTTTGCCGGAAAAAAGCCGCCAAAAATAAAGGATCAGCATACCAATAAACTGCCCCTTTCCTATAACTATTTTTAGAGATCACATGAAGGCACCATGCCACTGATAACATACAATTGTTATCCTTTAGCAAAAATTGGGACATCTGATTTTTCCAATTTTCAGGGAGAGATTCATCAATATCAGTGCATGCCAATGAACTTCGGAACAAATAACATCAAGTTGCGTGGCTCTATGAAAAGGAAAATCCATGGTCATATATGCACTGCAACTACGTAATGAGATGGGTGGGTACCACACCAGATGTTCTACGACTACGACGGGTTGACCCCATAACCGTTGGGAGAAAAGAAAATTCACATCTCTGGTTGCCGCCAATGTTACACTACGGCCAGTGCCCCTGCAACCGCATCATCACCGTGACCATTATGGCTACAGCAACCGCTATGTAAAACCTTGGGAATATTGCTGTTCAGGTCTGTTTATGCTCCAAATGCAAAACGGCACATCAGAACTTGCAACTTGCTTTCACATCAGCCAAATCTATAAGCTCATTTATGCATGTATTGTAACCTTTAAGTGGTGGACATCTTATTCCAAAGATGATTATTCCAGACATTATACAGCCCAACTTTGCATATATACATAAAGGGAACGGCAGAAAAGGATGGGGTGGCTACAAGAAAAAACTCATCCACTACTCCATCCGCGGACTCCACTGTTGGACTTGCTGAAAAACTATTCGTGAAAAGGGAAAGTTACGGGATCTTACTTATCTGCCTAAAGCAAGATTAATGGAGTGGGAACCGCAACCAAAACCATCTTCTAGTGATGATGGATTTGGGAAAGAAAAAAAAAAAACTGACTATGAATGACAGGATTAACGCTCTACGACTGCATTAAAATCAATATAAAGAAGCAGAACTATAATAGATAATGAAACTATGATCTCCGAGCAAGTAAGCAGAATCAATCAGGAATCAGCTCTTCAATCAGCTCCATGGATAATTTACAGATATTTACTATTGAGAGACATCAGGATGCTTACCTCATCCACAATTTTCAAGTGACCATTCTGATCCTGCATTCGAAAAATGGTACGAAAAAAAGATTAGGGAAAAAAACTTTTCAAGTTCTGGGTGCCCCTCAAATTCAAGAATCATGATCGATGAAGATTAAAATCAAGTTTTCCTGGCTAAAAGTAATTTGCAACTAGGTAACAGGGCCTTCAAATTTAGCAAACAGACCAATATGGTAATTAAAAACTGCACGTGCAGCTCCTTTCAAGAGTAGCATCACTAATTTCCTTATGCACAGAAGAGCTAGTTATTTACCTTCACGGCGACCATAAGAAGAGGATCAGATGGCGTATAAATCATGTAATGGCTTCCATCCTACACAGAAAATTTTCAACATTAAAAGGTTAACTAAAATCATTATGGTAGACAGCTGTTATCCCTGGGGGCGTGCAGTCAATACAGCAACTAAAAATCACTGGTTGGATATAAATACAAAAGATGCCAATGAAAAAATTCAGTGAATTTGCATCACCTCACGTACACTTTTGCCTCAAGTGATAATTCTTTCAAAGCGTCTTGCCTCTGCACGCCTAGAATGCTAGACTTGTGCTTTCCTAGAATGCTAGACTTGTGCTTTGCTACACCTCAAGCCTGGGTGCACACCTAGGCACGCTTTTGACTGTTAGAATACTAGTATATTAGTATACTAGTATTATGTGTTTAGTCCCACATTGCTTAATTACATTATGTAACGAACTATCTCTTTATATAAATAAACGATTATGTGTGAGGGTTAATTTAACACCCTACACACCTTTTCCTCTCCAAACAACATGGTATCAGAGCGGGTTCTTAACCCCAAGTAAATCACCCTTGAAACCCTAAACCCACTATAGCCGGCAGCCACCCACCACCTTCCCACCACCTTCGGCCATCCTCACCCACCACCATCGCCCTTTGATAGTCCTAAATCCACCTTCTACCTTCGAAAACCTAGCCCCCACCCTCGCCACCATCTCTCCCATCGCTGTCGACCTTTGCCGCCCACCCTCACCTGTCGCCCAGCCTCCGGCGACCTCGCCGCTAGTCACCCAGCCCCAGCCAGCCGTCTTCCATCCACCCTATCACTGTCTTCATCACCCCCGACGCCTCTAACCCAGCAAACGCCTACCACCCAGCCCACCCAGACAGCACCCAGGCGACCATTGCCGACCGTTGCCCAGCCTCCGGCGACCCTCGCTGCCTGTCGCCAGTCTCCGGCGACTTCTCTGGTACTCTCCTGGCTACTGTTTCTGCGATCTGTTGCTTTTGTGGTCTGATCTGCTCTTGTTCAGCTAATGCGTGGTCTGATCTCTACTCCACGTTGCTGTAAGTTGGGTATTTCTATTGAGAATTCATGATTTGGCTTTTATACTCATGATTTGGGGTTCTGTTGCTGCTGTTATTGTTCGGAATCCTTTGCTACTTCTGTTGCTGTTAATTTCCGCTTCTGTTTGATCTCATGTGCTAGTGTTATCGTATTCTTACTACTCTTGTTCGCTAGTAATCGTAACATATTGATATTCGTCGTTGCCTCTGTGTTATTGGCTTAATTTCTTGTCGTTTGCTCCATTTTTTGGTTACTTGGTCTATTTGCAATTGGCTCCGGCACCAAATCTGTTTCTAGTTCAATATCCACAGGTAGTAGTACTGTGACTTCCGCTGTTAGGCGTTCTTCTCGGTCTCGTGAGAGGTTATCTATTACCTCCACCTTGTTGAATGGTCGAAATTATGTTGTTTGGGCCAAGGTTATTGAGGTCTATTATGTTGGGGAATCAGAATACCATTAATACCATTACCTTACTGAAAACCCTCCCGCGGCAACTCCCGCATCATATGGTGCTTGGGTTCCTGCGGATACTAAGATTCGGGTTGAGCTTTGGAATAGTATGGAGGAAAATATTAAGAATACTCTGGTTTTCTTATCTACTACGAAGAAAGTATGGATGAAGGTTAAGGAAATGTTTTCTGGGGCTGATAATCTCTGCCGGACTTATGTTCTTCATCAACAATTCTTTTCTCTTGAACTTGGCAGCTTATCCTTAGAGAAGTATTATGCCAAGTTCTGTGGCGTTTTTGATGAGCTCAACACTTGTGAGCCCATTTCTTCAAATATTCAAGTTATGGAGCGTTAGCGTGACCGCTTGCAGGTCGCTCGCTTTTGTTTGGGTTGCCTTCACCGGCCTATGATTCTATGTGGTCTAATCTTTTGGGTAATAAAGATTTACGTTCTCTCAGTGAGGTGTTCAGTTGCATCCGCCAAGCCTCTATTTCTGACCCCAGTGCTGTTGATTTGACCCTTGCTGCCCTCTCAGCTTTGGTTACCAGGGTCCCTCGTGGTGGTACTTCTTCTCATGATTTTGACCAGGGTGGTCGAGAGTTAAGGGGAGACAACAGTGGTCCTCTTGGTCGTGGATTTGGTCGTGATTCTGGTAGCAGTGATCCGGTGCAATCTGTTCGTAGTCGTGATTCTGGTAATAGTAGTCGTGGTCGTGGCCGTGGTCGTGGGCCTCGTTACTGCACCTATTGCTATGGTACTAATCATACTATTGAGTATTATTGGATTCTTCAAGGCCGCCCATCTGCACATCAGGTTACCGTTTCCGAGGATAATGGCTTTGTGTTGACTAGCTCTCTGCCCTGCCCCGTCCCACGTGTTGTTACTATTCCAGAGGATGAGTATCATCACCTGATTTCCCAACCGCCTTCTCATGTGCCCTTCTCCTCCACTGCTACGTTCGCTCAGAAAGGCTCCACCTTTGCTGGCCTGGCCTCTAATAGTCCGTGGGTTATTGATTCTGGTGCTACCGATCATATCACAGGCCACTCCATCCACCTCTCTGGCTCTCGTCCTCTTGTCAAGCCTTCTCATGTCGCCTTGGCCGATGGTTCTTCTTCTGACATTGCTAGTTTGGATTCTGTTATTTTACATTCTTCACTTACCTTAGACTCTGTTTTACATGTTCCTCATTTTCCTCATAGTCTAATGTCTATTAGTAAACTTACCCAATCCTTAAATTGTTCGGTTACCTTCTTTCCTGGTTATTGTGTTTTTCAGGATCTCCGGACGGGGAAGAAGATTGGTGGCGGTGTTGAGCGTGGTGGTCGATACTATTTTGACAGTGGCAAACCTCCTGCCTCTGTTGCTCTTCAAACTTCTGTATCTCCCTACGAGCATCACTGCTGTCTTGGTCATCCCTCTCTTCAGACTCTCAAACAGTTCGTTCTATCGTGTCGTAGTCTTCAGTCTTTGCCATGTGAGGTCTATGAGTTCAGTAAACATCGTCATGTTTCTTTTCCACCTAGAGTAGATAGTCGAGTGTCTCGTCCTTTTCATTTAGTTCACTCAGATATTTGGGGTCCTGTGCGTGTTGCTTCACATGGTGGTTTTCAATATTTTGTTATTTTTGTGGATGACTATTCTAGGCTTACTTATGTTTATCTCATGAAAAACCGGTCAGACTTGTACTCCATTTTCAAATCTTTTTGTATGGAAATAAAAACTCAGTTTGATCTTTCTCTTCGTATCTTTCGTTCAGATAATGCTGGTGAATATTTCTGTAATGTTTTGTCTGCTTTTTTTGATGAGCATGGTATTCTTCATCAATTTTCGTGTTCTCGCACTCCCCAACAGAATGGGGTTGCCGAACGCAAGATACGTCATTTGATTGAGGTTGCCCGCGCTCTTTTAATCCAGATGACGGTTCCCAAATCCTATTGGGGCGACGTCGTTCTTACTGCCGGATATCTCGTGAATCGTATGCCCTCTCGCGTTCTTGGGGACCAGATTCCCTATAGTATTTTACACCATGGTTGCTCTTTATATTCCATACCTCTTAAAATTTTTGGGTGCACGTGTTATGCTCATGCCCTTGATCCCGGCCGTGATAAACTTGATCCACGCTCTATCAAGTGTGTATTCTTGGGGTACTCTAGGACTCAAAAGGTTATAAGTGCTATTCTCCCACTCTGCATCGCAAGTTTGTCTATGCTGATGTTACGTTTCATGAGTCGTTACCCTATTTTCCGACTTCCACTCGTGGGGATCACTCTGAGTATATGCATATTTTGGTTCCTTCCGGGCAATCTCAAAAGTAGCACCCCCCGATGCAGGAATATGTTCGCCGTGCCAAAGCTACACCACCACCACCTCCGCCTGCCGCTGAGCCTCCTCCTCCGTTGCAAGATCCGAGTCCACCTCCTTTGGCCCCTACTGCTCCACCTTCTCCTCTCATTGCTCTTCGTAAAGGTATTCGCACTTCTACTATCTCTCATCCTATTGCGAAATGTGTCTCTTATGATCATCTGTCCCCTACCCTTTGTGCTTTTATTGCCTCTGTTTCCTCTATCTTTGTTCCTAAAACTGTTCAGGAGGCCTTGTCTATTTCTGAGTGGCAGACAGCTATGGAGGAAGAGATCTCTACGCTCCATGGTAATGGGACTTGGGAGTTGGTTCATCTACCATTTGGAAAGTCAACTATGGGGTGCCGCTGGGTATTCATTGTGAAATATCATCCTGATGGGTCTGTTGAGCGTTACAAGGCTCGCCTTATTGCTAAGGGCTACACCCAGACATATGGTGTTGACTATGCTGAGACCTTTTCCCCGGTTGCAAAGCTTGGTTATGTCCTTCTCCATATTTCTATCGCAGCCAATCTTGGCTGGCTTTTATTCCAATTGGATGTCAAGAATGCTTTCTTACATGGCGACCTTCTTGAGGAGGTTTATATGGAGCAACCACTTGGGTTTGTTTGTCGCCTTCGTAAAGCTCTTTATGGGCTTAAATAGTCTCCCAGGGCCTGGTTTGGCAAGTTCAGTGATGCAATTTTGAAATTTGGTATGAGTCAATGTCAGTCTGATCATTCTGTTTTCTCTCACATCTACTCGAGGCAAAGTGTTATTGATTGTGCATGTCAATGATATTATTATTACGGGTGATGACCAGAAAGGTATTGATTCATTGAAGGTCTTTCTACAGAGTCAATTTCATACTAAAGACTTGGGTAGGTTGCAATACTTTTTAGGTATCGAGGTGGCACGATCTAAAGATGCTATTAGTTTATCGCGGAGGAAATATGTGCTGGATATCTTAGATGAGACTGGTTTGTTGGGGGCGAAACCTGTCGATACCCCTATGGATCCCAATGTCAAACTATGCATTGATCAGGGGGAGGCACTGTCTAGTCCTGATTAATATCGCCGTTTGGTTGGTAAACTGAATTATCTCACTATCTTCCTGACGACAGTAAGGTTTCCTTTACTATTACACGTCCTGATATTTCATTTGCAGTGAGTATTGTGAGTCAGTTTATTTCTGCTCCTCGTTTGCCACATTGGGAGGCCATTCTTAGAATTGTCAAGTATCTCAAGTCTCATCCTGGACGTGGTCTATTTTATAGAGCTAATGGTCATTTGTGTATTGAGGCCTTCACTGATTCTAATTAGGCGGGAGGCCCATCTGACAGGAGGTCAACCACTAGATATTGTGTTTTTCTTGGTGGCAATCTTGTTAATTGGAAGAGTAAGAAACAGAACATGGTTGCACGGTATAGTGCAGAGGCAGAATATAGAGCCATGGCTCACACCACATGTGAGATTGTGTGGGTGCGATCTTTTCTTGAGGAGATAGGATTCAATGTGCAACTGCCTATGAATTTGTATTGTGATAACCAAGCAGCAATTCACATTGCATCCAACCCCATATTTCATGAGTGGACTAAGCCTATCGAAGTTGATTGTCATCTGGTGTGAGAGAAGTTGACTGATGGTGTTATAGCAACTCCCTTCGTGTCTACAAGTGCTCAATTGGCTGACATATTCACCAAGTCATTATTTAAGCCCCGGTTGGAGATGTTATGTGACAAGCTGGGTTTGTGTGATATCTATTTCCCAGCTTGAGAGGGAGTGTTAGAATATTAGTATACTAGTATTATGTGTTTAGTCCCACATTGCTTAATTACATTATGTAACGAACTGTCTCTTTATATAAATAAACGATTATGTGTGAGGATCAATTTAACACCCTACACACCTTTTCCTCTCCAAACAACATTGACAACTTTAGTAGTATGGTGGAATCACCCCAAGTGCTCCAAGGTCAAACTACAAGAGCATATGAAAATTTCCCTTAATAACATAATTTACTTGATGCGAATGCCTGTGGCTAAAGACACTACCGACAGTCTGCTCTAGCGTTGATCATCACCCCACACTACCTTAAGTCATTTGAAATTAGGATTCTAGTTGGGTGTTTCTACTCAACGCTTTATAGTCATAGCATTTGTTTCTCCATCTATGGTGTCATCCTGTTGAATAACCACAGAAAAAGTATTAGCCCTTCCTACTACAAATCAAGGTCTTTCACACAAAACAAACCAATGTATCTAACCACTAAGAGGGTTCACAAACAGAGGGACATAACAAGTGAGAACCATCAATTATTTAAGATGCATAACCAAGAAAAGCAAATTACAATTCTAACCAGACAAAAGCAAAACCAAAGTAACGCATAAGTCCCTGGTCTCTCATTCACAAGCTACTAAAACAACTTTACATGCTAAAGTCAAACACTTTTCTCATCCTAGCCAATAACCCATTCTAGCAATACTTTCAATCATATTCTGACGGTAATCCAAATCAATCACAACGTCCTGCTATTGACCAAACCTAGCGCACTTCCTAAATCCACTTGGGAAAGCTTCAAAACAATCCAATCCGATTTTTATAAGAGAGGAGACTATAGTGAAACCTTTTAATCTAGAAAATTTCAGCATCAGCCTATAATCCAATTCAAGCAACATACGGGAAAAGGATCTGTAATATAGTAACAAATACAAAGTTCAACAATTATCATTAATCACATCATGTGCAAGATCATTTTTCCCAACATCTGTTTTTACACTGTCAATTCTCGTGGGACTTATGGTCTCTCATTCTGGACCGGTGGCATGTAATGTGGGTATGCCCTCCTTCCTTGGAAGAATTTGGCCCTATGGTGGTTTGATAGCAGGTTTAGGAATTTGGAGAATCATTTGTGGGAAGCTACCTTGTATGCAACCCTCTGGTCCTTGTGGTTAGCAAGAAATGACTATGTTTTTAACAATGCTACAAATATTGGGGAGGTGGGTGAGCTTGTGAAGACTAGAGTAGCTATGTGGATGAAGTCCAAGTTTGAGATTAAAATATATACGGTGGAGGAGTTCAAGGGTTATTTGGATGGAATTCGAAAGCTAAGGATTTAGTAGTGACTCTAGTGGTGTAATGTCCAATTTTCTGTTGGACGGTTTTGTCTTTCTTTTTTCGTGTTCTTGTTTTCTCGATGTACCCTCTCCGAGTTAATAAAAAGTTTCGTTTGCCAAGCAAAAAAAAAAATAAAAAATTGAGAATTAACATATTTCTCAATGCAGATTGAGAATTGTATTCAATTAATGCTCAATCAGTAAGAGTATCATCTAAGATGTTCTTCAAGAAACTACATGCCTGGGCCACTAAACCTTTTTGTTCAGAAATGAATATTAGACCTAATGCATCCTTACTTGACTTAAGGTGACTTGCGTTCCTATTTTCAATGTCAAGGATTTGCTTTCTTACCAAGACACCTTTGAGCATCCACTCTATCAGCAGGTTTGTCTACAGGTGTTACCTCTCCATCAACATTCCAATTTGTTCCCTGTATATCACCACCACCACCACCATCTATCGAAAGACCAAATTGAGGCCATTCTTGTCTTCTTGATACTCATGATGTTGGTTCTTCTTCGGGTGGTTACTATCACTATCTTGTGCAATGTAAGAGTCATCCTAACTCTGAAGCTACATGGATTAGAGAAGATGAGGTTTGCCATTTTGGTTTGACCTATTGGAGCACTACCTTCGTCATGACTCTCCAGAGGAGAGTTACTTTCAGCCAGGGAGAATTAATGGGGATCAAGGAGGTGTTCGGCGCACCAAGGTTAGGAGAAAGAAGGGAATTTAACAAAAAAAAATAGGCATTTTAATTTATTAGGATAATCATTGCTTCTGCTAGGATTTGATTAATTTTTTAAAGATAATTGCTAGTTTATTTCTCTTGTTGAGAAGTAGGTTGAAAGTACATGTACGTGCGAAATTACTCTTGAAAGGGGCCGTTGAATAATTATTGAATAAGAATCTCTCTTATCTCTCAAGATCCTCTTCTCTTCTCTTCTCTTCTCTTCTCTTCTCCCATTTTTCTTTCTTCTGGTCCTACAACAGATACACAGTAGGAAACAGGACTGGATATCACTAAAAACTTCATACCCAATTGTGTAGTAAGAGTTGTAGTCTCCAGCGTGGAAGGTTGCACCAGTTATACGACCAAAAAAAAAATGTTTACAACAACGTTCCCAACAGCTGGTATAGTGATAGGATAAGGGGACTAAGGTAACAGAACATTGCACATATTTCCTAGGAGCATCAATAAAAAGAAAATTCAGGGAAGTAGAGGAAGGCTCCAAGAAACATGTCAATATTAAAAGTTTCATGGACACAAGTATATAAAAGGAAGCTGACTCATCGGTGCATGTTTTATATGCAAAAATGGAAACTGACTGGAAAGTAAACCGACTTCCCTGACACAACCAAAATACTCTCCAAGCCTCAAACCCACGTATAGGTTATCTAAACGGATTGGATCGCTCCGATCTCACTCACCTGTGAAAATCCATTGAAGCTAAAAGCACGGGTTTTTTCCATCCTCAGATCCCACTTTCTCCGACAACAGGCAAAGTGATGTAGAACAAATCTGTACAGATTTTTTGGAAAGATTTGATAGGATCAAATCAAGGAAGAAGTATTGATCAAGACATTCAAGTTATGGGAACTTTTAATTCTATAGTTTTATTTCTAATTTATGCCACTTGTTTTGGCAACTTTTGTTAGGGAATAATAATAGTAGGAGATCCTATTTAGTGCTGCCTATTTAGCACGATTCTAGTTTCCTATTTTCTAGTTTTCCTAGAGTTTTTATTTCCTTATTTTGTTTTGCTTGGTCCTTACCCCAAGTTGTATTCTTGGTAGCCAAGCATTACCTTATTAGCTAGGCCTACTACTAGTATAAATAAGGGTGCAATCCTCCTTGTTATTCATTCAATCATTCAATAAAATTCAGAGTTCCCACTATTGTGTGTTTTTCTCTTTCTTGTGGAGTCAAGAAGCCCGTCTGTCAGAACAACATCTAACCCCATTTGTCTACTAGAACGATATCTAGTCTCTCTTCTGCTACAACGCTGCGTCAAGTGGTATCAGAGCGAGGACCACCCTTGTCTCAATGTCTACCGACGAAGTGAATGGAGCGAACCCTAACAAAGGTGATCACAATATCGATGCCTTGTGGGGTGTGTTCGAGAAGCAACAACAACAATCCGAGATGCAACAACAGTTGACGGAGATTCATAACATGTTGGCTGGAATGAATCTCAACCAGCTGCCGATAGGTAACCCTGTTAATCCTCGTGTCCAGCAAGCACGTGAGCGAAGGGTGCGCAACAATTTTGTCCGCTTAGGGAATCATCCTAGGCGCATCGCAAACTTCCCAGCTTATGATGGAGAGTTAAGTGATGACGACATCGAGAGGATTGCTATGCATGAGAATCCAGAGAAGCTTTCCAGAACAATAACTATCGTATGAAGATGGATCTTCCGTCTTTCAACGGGCAGTTAAACATTGAAGATTTTCTGGATTGGCTGCATGAAGTTGAGAGGTTCTTCGATTACATGGATATCGAAGAGGGAAGGAAGGTCAAGCTGGTCGCTTACAAGTTGAAAGGCGGTGCTTCTGCTTGGTGGGAGCAGTTGCAACTCCCTCGACTGCGGCAAAACAAAGACAAGATTCGATCATGGCACCGGATGAAGCAGTTGATGAGAGCACGTTTTCTTCCTCCAGATTATGATCAAGTTCTATTCCATCAGTACCAAAGGTGTCAGTAGGGTACCAGACTAGTTCATGAGTATGTTGAAGAGTTCTAGCAACTCTCTTCCTGTAATGATCTACCAGAAACGGAAGGGCAGTTGGTGACACGATTTGTGGACAGGTTACATACTAACATACAAGATATTGTTACTATGCAACCAGTTCATACCTTGCAAGATGCCATCCAATTGGAAACAGGGGCTGAGTCGCAGTTGAGCCGCATAGGAGGTGTTCGAAGCCAAGCCCCTACTCAAACATTCAACTCTCAAACGCAAAATCCGATCGAGCAGGTCAAAGGAAAGCCAGTCGCTGGACAACTGCCAATCAGGCCTCTCAGAGTCAAACAAAGCCCCCATGGAGAAATCAGACGAATTCAAGGCAAGCTGTAGGCAGACCTGCTGGACAGAATAACCCTTATGCGCCTCCTCGAGGTGATAAGTGTTATCGTTGTGGAGAGGTAGGTCACCACTCAAATAGCTGTCCACAGAGGCAGCGCGTCAACCTAGCAGAACATGGAGATGAAGAAGACTATCAACAAGAGGATGAGGTTGAAAAAGAAGATCCAACAGAGTGGACCCATGAGAATGAGGGTGTATCGCTAGTAGTACAATGTTTGATGTACACACCGCGAAAGGAAGAGGTGCAGAGACACAACATCTTCAAGACTCGTTGTACAGTCAATCAACGAGTTTGTGATTTGATTATTGATGGAGGTACCAGAGAGAACATCGTGTCAAGGACTATGGTTGACAAGTTGGGGCTCCAGACGCGGAAACACCCTTCCCCTTACAGTATCAACTGGATCAGGGATGTCAGCGAAACCAAAGTAACAGAACAATGCATTATTCCTTTCTCGATTGGAAAAGACTATAAAGACGAGGTTGTGTGCGACGTGGTGGACATGGATGCTTGTCACATGTTGCTAGGAAGGCCATGGCAGTACGACTTGAACACTACGCATAAGGGAAAAGACAATACGTACGCCTTTTACAAGAACAAAGTAAAGGTTGTCTTGGCTCCTATGCGTCGTGAAGGTCAAGTGACAGCTTCTCCAACTAAAGCAAACTCTTTTCTCATTGTACCAGACATCATGAAGGAAGCCAAAGAAACCCAACTGGTTTATGCATTAGTGGTCAAAGGTGAAGCAAAAGAAGAGACTGTCGTACCCGATCAGGTCAAGCCATTGATTGCTTAATTTGAAGGACTTGTTCCAGACGAGCTACCAGCAGAATTACCTCCTATGAGGAATATTCAGCATGAAATTGATCTTGTTCCTGGAGCAAGCTTGCTGAACTTGCCACACTACCGTATGAGTCCAAAGGAGTTTTAGATTTTACAAGAACAAGTCAATGAGCTACTGCAGAAGGGTTTGGTTTGAGAAAGGAGGAGTCTGTGCGTTGTGCCAGCCTTACTAACCCCGAAGAAAGACGGGAGTTGGCGCATGTGTGTCGATAGCAGGGCCATCAACAAAATCACAGTGAAGTACAAGTTTCCAAAACCGAGGCTGGATGATATGCTTGACAGATTGGGAGGCTCGAGGGTGTTCTCAAAGATAGATTTGAAGAGTGGCTACCACCAGATTCATATTCGTCCCGGCGATGAGTGGAAAAAAGCATTCAAGACGAGAGAAGGGTTGTACGAGTGGCTTGTTATGCCATTCGGATTGTCCAATGCACCCAGCACATTGATGCGGTTGATGAATTAGGTATTCCAGCCCCTTGGAAAATTCACAGTCATTTATTTCGATGATATCCTGATTTATAGTCGAAGTGAAAAACATTTATGGGAAGTGTTTGACATGCTGCGTGAGAACAGTCTTTATGTCAATTTGAAGAAGTGTAGCTTCTTAACGGATAGTCTAATTTTCTTGGGCTATGTGGTAAGTGCCCAAGGAATCAAAGTTGATGAATCCATGGTTGAAGCAATTCATGAGTGGTCAACCCCAAAATCCATTACAGACGTACGAAGTTTCCATGGCTTAGCAACCTTTTACAGGTGCTTTGTTCGGAATTTTAGTACTATTGCTGCTCCACTTACGGATTGCTTGAAGCAAAAGCAGTTTGTGTGGATTGATGCTGCAGAACAGAGCTTTGCAATGCTCAAAGAGAGGTTAACCACAACCCCAGTCCTTGCAATTCCAGATTTTGACAAGTTAATCGAGGTCGATTGTGATGCTTCTGGTGTAGGCATCGGAGCTGTTCTATCTCAAGAAGGTAGGCCAATAGCCTTCTTTAGTGAGACAAAAGTGGACTACATATGAGCAAGAGTTGTATCTTGTGGTGTGGAGCTTATACCATTGGGAGGCGTATCTCATTCAACGGGAGTTTGTTCTAAATAGTGATCATCAAGCCCTCAAGTATCTCCAAAACTCTACCAAGCCAAACCGCATGCATGCTAGGTGGATTGCATATATACAGAGGTTCACTTTCTCTCTTAAACACAAGTCAGGTCAGTTGAACAAGGTGGCTGATGCATTGAGTAGGCGAGCTTCACTACTCATAGTTGTCAATAATGAGGTCTCTGGTTTTGAGTATCTCAAGGAACTCCATGCTGAAGATGAAAACTTCAAGGAAGAATGGGCAAAGCGTAATTCAAGTTTCCAGACTCTAGCAAATTTCAGTTGCTTGAAGGGTTTATGTTCTTCGAGGACCGGCTCTGTATTCCTCGAGGATCTTTGCGAGAGCACATTATCAGGGAGACTCATGGTGGAGGCCTAGGTGGACACTTGGGCTGAGACAAGAGCATATCGCTAGTTGAGGCTCGATACTATTGGCCACAACTAAAGCGAGATGTTGAGAAGTATGTGAAGCGTTGTTACACATGTCAAACGGCAAAGGGACAAGTGCAGAATACTGGACCATATATGCCTCTTCCCATTCCTGACGCACCTTGGGAAGACCTATCTGTGGATTTTGTTCTTGGACTTCTAAGGACACAGCGAGGTACGGACTCCATCTTTGTTGTCGTTGATCGATTTTTGAAGATGGCACATTTCATTCCTTGTAGGAAGACGTCTGATGCCAATCACATAGCTCAGTTGTTCTTTCGAGAGGTGGTTCGTCTTCATGGTTTGCCAAAGACTATTGTGTCAGATCATGACAGCAAATTCCTTAGTCATTTTTGGCGAACTTTACGGAAGCAACTTGATCCTTCTTTGAAGTATAGTACTACTTCTCACCCCCAAACCGATGGTCAAACAAAGGTGGTCAATCGCACATTGAGGAATATTTTGCGAAGTTTGTGTCAAGACAGTCCAAAGCAATGGGATTTCGTTCTCTCTCAGGCAGAATTTGCATTCAATAATGTGCCGAATCGGTCCACTGGCAAATCACAATTTGAAATTGTATGTGCATCCCCCATTGCACACGTTGGATTTGATGCCCCTTCCTAAGCTTCCTGGAATGAGTGGTTATAGCTGGTCACATGGTAGAAAAGGTGGCAAATATCCATGCAGAGGTCAAGCAGAAATTGGAGGAGTCCACTACAAAATACAAAGCTGTTGCAGACAAACATAGGCGTGTGAAGGTTTTCGAAGTGGGAGACTTAGTGATGGTACATTTGCGCAAAGAGAGGTTTCCGGTGGGTACTTACAACAAGCTTAAGCACAAGAAGATTGGTCCCATTCGAATTCTGCAGAAAATCAATGATAATGCTTATGTGGTGGATCTTCCGGAGGATCTAGCTATTTCCAAGACTTTCAACATCCAGGATCTGTTCGAGTATCGTTCCGTTCCAGATGTGGCCATACTGTTAAGTTATGGGTTTGTATGTAATTAGTTGTAGTTTACATCTCTTATATAAGTAGATTAGGAGATAAGGGTCTAATGTGTAATTACTTTTTACATTTGTATAAGAATAACGTAATGAGAAATAAACCCTAACTTTTGGGTCTCAATTCTGGCGTCAAACTTTACATGGTATCAGAGCAATCGACCACCTTGGGACCCATCGTTCTACCATCGTCAGCCCTTTCTACCATCATCGGCCTCCCATAAAGCTCTGACGAGACCTCTGACTTCTCTTCGTCTGCCTTCAATCAAGCCCAGCCAACTTGCCAACCACCAGCAGAATTGCGATCAAGCCCAGTCAACTACCTTCAATCAGGCTTCGACAAGGACTTCCGATAGGTATCCTGCCCCCACCGACTTGCCAACCACTAGCGCTGCTCTTTTCTAGCCATTGGAGATCCTGACAGGTCCGGTCCAACAGTTGACTGGGTCAGGACTTTCAAGTGTTTTTTCAGAGCCAAAGAAGACCAGACCTATCAATTTAAGAGCTTAGACTAGCAACCCAGCCTTCGTTTCAGCAACCTAACCCTCATTTTAGGTTTTTTAGCACTCAAAACAATTGGTTTGGAGTATTGTATTGACTGGACTTCGTTCGGTGTTAACTGGGGCAACTCGTACTTTACAAACTATTGCTGGGTTATCTCCAATTACTTCTGAAATCCACTGGGCCTGATCATCCAAGGTTCATTTCTGTTCTTTTTAAATTTTTCTGGGGATTTTTTTTTTCCCTGTCACCTTGTTAGTAGTTTGTCACTACTTGTCTATTAAAATGTCAGAGGATAAACAAAAGGCTTCCGCTAGTACGAATGATGAGTTGAGTTGGGTAGAGACTCTAGATAATTTTTCTCTGGATATTTGCCATATTAAGTTGGATGGTACCATCTCGTACTTTTACTTTGGCTATTGAGGCCAAAGGGATGTCAGAGTTCATTGAGGGCCTGTTACTCCACCTGTTGAGGCGGTTGAACTCAAGAAGTTTAAATCTCAGAAATCGTTAGTCATGACCTGGTTGTTTAACTCTATGAGAGCTGATATTCGCCATACTTTCCTGCTGCTTATACTCCACATCAGATTTGGATTACTGCAGCCCAAACCTATTCTCAGCAAGGTAATGATGCACAATGTTTTGAATTGAAGAAGCTCCGCACATTGGAGCAAAATCATCGTTTTGTTGCTTTGTATTTTGCTGACTTGAGTGGAGCTTGGGGAGAATTTGATTATTATCAAGGCTTTCAGGCTGTTTGTGCTGTGGATGCTGCTAATTGGTTAAAAAGGATGGAGAAAGAGCGTGTGTATGACTTTCTTGGTAGTCTTGATCTGGAGCTTGATCCGATTAGAATGCAGGTGTTGAGTCATGTTCCGTTTCCATCCTTGGGAGAAGCCTATTCTATTGTTCAGCAGGAGGAGGGTAGGAGGGGTACTATGTTGCACCCTCCTATTTCTAATCGTTCTACCCTGGTTGCTGCTCCTCAAGGTCATTTTGGTTCTGATAATGGGCCTATTCTCCAGGGTGGCAAGTCATCGTCTGGTACTAGCAGCGGGCCTCCTAATCGTGCGTCACTGCAGTGTGATTATTGCCACAACACTAGTCATACCAGGGATTTTTGTTGGAAGCTACATGGCAAGCCCTCTCATGGGCGCAGGGGTGGACGCGATGGCCATGGTCGTGGTCCGATGCGTTCTCGGGCCCAGGCCCATGTTTCAGAGTCTATAGTTAGCACCTTGCCTGATTCTGGGTTCAATTCTGGGACTCCAGCGCCATCTGATCATGTTGGTGGTTTTCTCAGGGGGAGATACAAACTCTCAGGCGTCTTATGGCTCGGGCTGATTCTCCATCTACTATAGCTTCCTCTTCCACTGTAGCTCCTACTTCATCTTAATTTGCTCACACAGGTATCCCGGCTAGTGCATTTACTGCCTCTTCTGCTATTCCTTGAATTATAGATTCTGGTGCCTCAGATCATATGACTGAGTGTTTCTCTGTGTTTGATTCTTACTCTACTTGTTCCGGTAAGGATAAGGTTCGAATAGCAGATGGGTCATTCTCTGCTATCTCAGGGAAGGGTTCCCTCCGCTATTCTCCCCCTATTTCTCTCTCTTCAGTTTTACATATTCCCAACTTTGCCACTAATTTTTTATCTGTTAGTAGCCTTACTCGTTCTGCAAATTGTTCTATGACCTTTTTTCCCTACTCATTGTGTCTTTCAGGAACTGGATAAGGGGAAGGTGATTGACAGTGGTAAATCACATGGTGGCATCTATTTTTTGGAGTCTGCACCTCATCCACCCATGTCATGTGCTCTGCAAGCAGATACGGGAGCAGCTCTTACTATGTTACATCAGTGGCACCATAGATTGGGTCATCCCTCCCTTGAAATCTTAAGAGAAACTTTTTCCTAATTTAATAAAGCATTGTCCTAGGGGTCAGTTTTTTTGTGAAGCCTGTGAGCTTGGCAAACATAAGCATTCTTCTTATGCACCTCTTAATAAACGGAGAGTGTCTCCTTTTACAGTTATCCATTCTGATGTTTGGGGTCCTTCCCATGTTACCTCTCTTAAAGGTTTTCGGTAGTTTGTCACTTTTATTGACTGTTATTCTCAAGTTACTTGGGTGTATTTACTTAAGTCAAAAAGTGACGTCTTTTCTTGTTTTAAATCTTTTTATGCCATGGTGCGCACTCAATTTGATACGAATATTAAAATTCTGCGTAGTGACAATGAGACTGAGTATATAGATAGGAATTTTAGGACATTCCTAGAAGAAAATGGTATTCTTTATTAGACGACTTGTGTTGACACTCCACAACAAAATGGAGTTGCTGAACGCAAGAATAGTCATCTTGCTGAGGTAGCTCGCTCTCTTTTATTCACCATGAATATTCCCAAATTTTTTTGGGGAGAGGCAATTTTGACTGCAACTTATCGTATCAGCCGTATGCCATCTAGTGTTCTCTAGTTCAAAACACCTATTGAGTGTCTTCCTCAAAGTTCTCGTGTCACCGCTCTCCCACCGCGGGTGTTTGATTGTGTGTGTTTTATTCATGCCCTCATTCCTCTGGAGGCAAGTTAGGTCCCAAAGCCCATAAGTGTGTTTTTATTGGGTACTCCCCTACCCAGAAGGGCTATAAATGTTATGATCCTCACTCTAGAAAGTTTTATGTCTCTATGGATGTTACTATTTGGGAAATAGTGTCCTTTTACTCTCCCTCCACTCCATCTCTCCAGGGGGAGCATTGGCAGGAAGAGATGTTTACCTCCTTTTATAATCATGGTGAGGGGGAGATGAAACAATTTAGAGAGGAACCAATATCTGCTGAAAGAGCAACTCATGACATTGGTGACAATATTGAGGAACTACCACAACGGTTGAAAGAGTCTAACTTAAAGACCTACATTAGACAGATGAAAGGAAAGTCCTCATGTGCAATACCACTTTGTCAATTACAATCCCTTGCTCCAGTTCCGGATTCCTCAGCTGACTTATCTTGTAATGAATCTTCTCCTATTGAACCTCCTTTTATGAGTCTGATAATCTTCCTATTGCTCTTCGGAAAGGTGTTAGGTCATGTACTCAACATCCCATCCCTCAATTTGTCTCTTATGATCGTTTATCTCCTTCGTATCATGCCTTTGTTTCATCTCTTTCTTCTATACGTATTCCACAGAATTGGCAGGATCCATTCATAATACCTAAATGGAATGGAGCTACGGTAGAAGAGATGACAACTTTGAAAAAGAATGGCACTTGGGAGCTAGTATCACTTTCAGGAGGGAAGAAATCAGTAGGATTCAAGTGGGTTTTCACTGTTAAGCAGAATGCTGATGGTACAGTTGAGAGATACAAGGCGAGACTTGTTGCCAAGGGTTTTACTCAAACCTATGGTATTGACTATGAGGAGACGTTTGCACCAGTAGCAAAGATGAACACTGTGCAAGCTCTGCTTTCTTGTGCTGCCAATTTGAATTGGCCCCTTCATCAGCTTGATGTGAAAAATGCATTCCTCCATGGTGAGTTAGAAGAGGAGGTGTATATGGTTGTACCACCAGGTTTCTCTTCCTCTGAGGCTGAAGGAAAGGTGTGTAGATTGAAGAAGGCCCTATATGGGCTGAAGCAATCACGTAGGGCGTGGTTTGGCAGATTTTCCAAGGCCATGTTAGGGTTTGGATACAGAGTCATGCAGATCATACTATGTTCATCAAGGGAGGCGCTGGTAAGATTGTTGTTATTGTGTATGTTGATGATATAATAATGACAGGAGGCAATGATGTGAATGAAATTCTTAAATCTCAAATCTAGTCTGGCTCAAGAATTCGAGATTAAGGATTTGGGATCACTAAGATACTTTCTTGGCATGGAAGTGGCAAGGTCTGATAGAGGTATTTTTATCTCCCAAGGAAGTATATACTTAATCTTTTGGAAGAAACAGGTATGTTGGGCTGTAGACCTGCAAATTCTCTTACTGAGGCGAATCACCATCTTAGTGGCAATGTGGGGGAGTGCACTGACAAGGAGAGATATCAACGACTTGTGGGTCGACTGATATACTTAGCTCACACTCGACCAGATGTTAGTTATGCAGTGAGCGTTGTTAGTCAGTTTATGCACGACCCTCGTGCTTCGCATCTGGATGCAGTTTATCGTATCTTGAGGTACCTCAAATCAGCTCCAAGAAAGGGAATTTTGTTCTCTAATCATGGTCACCTACGATTGGAGACATTTACTGATGCTGACTGGGCTGGTTCCGTGGATGATAGACGCTCTACTTCTGGCTATTGTACTTTCATTGGGGGAAATTTGGTTACTTGGCGAAGTGAGAAGCAATCAGTGGTCGCCAGGTCTAGTGCAGAAGCTGAGTACAGAGCTATGGCTCATGGCGTTTGTGAGCTCTTGTGGCTCCAAACCGTGTCACGTGACCACTCGCCGCCCACCGGCGACCCTCGCCGACAGCCGGCGCCGCCACCCCAGCCCTCGCCGGTCATCGCCATATGTTCTCTGGCCTCCGGCGACTTTTGACTGCTCTTTTACAACCTCTGTTGCCAGATTTCTGCTGTTTGCCCCTTCAGATCTGCAATTTCAGTATTTGCGTGGTATTTTCTCTGATCTTGGACTACCCTCTATTGCTTCGTCTCTGATTTCGGCTCCGGTACATGCTCGGCTCCTTTGCTGCACGTTTTCCGTCACCGTAACCTTGTGAACAAGTGTATTGTTCACTTTTCTCTTTCTGTTACTGTTTCGTATTATGTCCCTCGTGGTGTTTATTCGGGTTTTACTGTTCGTTGATGCTTCCTGTTGCCTGGGCTGCTGATTTACTCCTTTGTTGGTGGAGTTAGTGGAATTTTCGCTCACATGCTATCGTAATAGCTGCTTATTGATTTTTGGTTGATATTCATTGTTAAGAATTTTTTTTCGTGATGGGATCCACTTCTGCCTCTAGTACTAGTTCTGTTGCTGCTGTGGGTTTTTCTTCCCATTGGTCTCCTGAGATGTTGTCCATCACTGCTATTCGCTTAAATGGCAAGAATTATGTTACTTGGGCTAAGTCTGTTGAAACATATTTTATGGGCTCACAACAGTATACTTATATCTCAGATGATCCTCCTAAGCCCACTGATTCCACTCATGCAGCTTGGGTAGTTGAGGATGCCAGGATCCGCCTTCGCTTGTGGAATAGTATGGAACCCGCTATTGCTAGCACATTTGTCTTTTGTGATACAGCTAAACAGGTTTGGCAACGGGCTAAGGAGTTATATTCCGGGGTTAATAATCTTCGTCGGACCTTTGATCTGTATCAGACTTATTTTGCCCTTAGCCTTGGTGATTCTACTTTGGAAGACTATTATGCTAAGTTCAGCGGTGTTTGTGCGGAGCTTAACATCTGTCAGCCTCTTTCTACTGACATTACGGTTATGCGTCGTCAGCGTGAAAACTTGCATGTGGCTCGCTTCTTGTCTGGTTTGCCTAAAAAATTTTGATCATGTTTGCCGTCAACTACTGGGGGAGCGGGAGTTGCCTCCTCTGACTGAGGTGTTTAGCCGTCTTCGTCAGTCTGACACTAGTTCTACTCCTCCACTGCCTCCTGATCATTCTGCTTTGGCCACCTCTGCTTCTGGTGGTTCCTATTCTCGTGTGTCTAATCGTGGTGGTCAAGAGTCAGGGGGCGGAGGCCGTGACTTTGGTCATGGCGGCCGTGGCTCGGGCCGTGATTTTGGCCGTGGTGGCCGTGGCCAATCAATTGGCGGATGCGGTCGTGGGCAATCCTTTGGTGGTAGTAAGGTATCTCGATATTGCACTCATTGTCATGGGACTAATCATACTATTGATTATTGTTGGGTTCTACATG
Organism: Rhododendron molle; assembly: GCA_025413875.1. NCBI lineage: Eukaryota > Viridiplantae > Streptophyta > Magnoliopsida > Ericales > Ericaceae > Rhododendron > Rhododendron molle. The sequence goes on from CM046397.1 coordinate 29,519,019, forward strand.
GTCGTCCATCTGCGCATCAGGCTGCTATTTTTGAGGATGATGGCAATCTCTTGACTGAGGGCTCTAGCTCCACCCCTCGTGTGGTTACTATTTCTGAGGATGAGTACCATCGTCTTACTTCTGCATCGTCTTCCTCCACTGCTACGTTCGCTCAGAAAAGCTCATCTTTTGCTGGTGTTACTTCTACCACTCGGTGGGTTATTGATTCCGGGGCTACTGATCATATGACTAGTAGTTCCACCCTATTCTCTGGTTCTCGTTCTCTTGGAAAATCTCCTCGTGTCACATTGGCTGATGGTTCTACTGTTGACGTTGCTGGTTTGGGTTCTGTTAACTTGAGTTCATCACTTTCTTTGAATTCTGTTTTACATGTTCCTCGTTTTCCGTATAGTCTTCTCTCTGTTAGTCAGCTTACCAAATCCTTAAATTGTTATGTGACATTCTTTCCTGACTCTTGTATTTTTCAGGATCTCACGACGGGGAAGAAGATTGGTGGAGGTGCTGAACGTGGTGGTCTCGATTATTTTAGTGCTGACGAGCTATCCTCCTCTGTTGCACTTCAGTCTTCTACTTCACCATATCAGCATCATTGTCGTCTTGGGCATCCATCTCTTCAGAATCTCAAGCGGCTGGTCCCATCTTGCAGTCGTGTCACTGACTTGCCATGTGAAGTCTGTGAGTTTAGTAAACACCATCGTGTTTCCTTTCCCCCTAGGATAGAGAGTCAGGTGTCAAAACCTTTTCAATTAGTTCATTCTGATATTTGGGGTCCTGTCCATGTTTCGTCTCGGACTGGTTTCCAATATTTTGTTATTTTTGTTGATGATTATTCAAGGATTACTTATGTTTACCTTATGAAAGCGCGCTCTGAGTTGTACGCAATTTTCAAGTCATTTTATCAAGAAATAAAAGCTCAGTTTGATGTTTCTATTAGAATTTTTCGTTCTGATAATGCGCGTGAATATTATCGTAATGCCTTGTCTGTTTTTCTTAATGATCATGGTGTTATTCATCAAACATCTTGTTCTCGAACTCCACAACAGAATGGCGTTGCCGAGCGCAAGTTGCGACACATTCTCGACGTCGCCCGTGCTCTTTTATTTCAGCGGCAAGTGCCCAAATCCTATTGGAGTGACGTCGTTCTTACTGCAGCCTATCTTATTAATCGTATGCCGTCTACTGTCTTAGGAGGTCAGATTCCGCATTCTGTTTTGTTTCCTGGTCGACCACTATATTCTTTACCCCCCCGCGTGTTTGGCTGCACCAGTTATGTTCATGCTTTGGATCCCGGCAGGGATAAATTGGATCCTCGATCTATCAAATGTGTGTTTCTAGGGTATTCTCGCACTCAAAAGGGATATAAGTGTTACTCTCCTTCTCTTCATCGTGAGTTTGTGTGTGCTGATGTAACCTTTAATGAGTCATTGCCCTTTTTTCCGATTTCTTCTTCGGTGGATCCATCTCACTACATCCTCACGGCCATTCCCACTCCGCCACCTTCGCCAACTCCGCCCCAGTTGCAGGTATATGTTCGTCGGTCTAAAGTTCCGCCACCCCAGCCGTCTACCACATCTTCCTCTGCGTTGCGGGATCCGATCGTCTCTCCTGCTTATCTTCCTATTGCTCTTCGCAAAGGTACTCGTACTTGTACTTCTCATCCCATTGATCGTTATGTCTCTTACGCTCATTTATCTCCATCTCTTCGTGCATTTGCCACTTTTGTTTCGTCTATCTTTGTTCCTAACACTGTCCAGGAAGCCTTGTCTATTTCTGAGTGGCGGACAGCGATGGAGGATGAAATGACAGCTCTTCATCATAATGGTACTTGGGAGTTGGTACCTCTCCCACCTGGAAAGACCACAGTAGGGTGTCGCTGGGTGTTCACTGTCAAGTATCATCCTAATGGGTCTGTTGAGCGCTATAAAGCCCGTCTGGTAGCTAAAGGATATACTCAAACATATGGTGTCGATTATGCTGAGACTTTTTCCCCCGTTGCCAAACTTGGTTCTATTCGGCTTCTTATCTCTCTTGCAGCCAACCTTGGTTGGCCTCTGTTTCAATTGGACGTTAAAAATGCTTTTCTTCACGGGGATCTTCAGGAGGAAGTTTATATGGAGCAACCACCGGGGTTTGTTGCTCAGGGGGAGACTAATCAGGTGTGTCGGCTTTGCAAAGCATTGTATGGCCTCAAGCAGTCTCCTAGAGACTGGTTTGGCAAGTTCAGTGATGCTGTCTTGCGATTTGGCATGCATCGATGTCAGTGCGATCATTCGGTCTTTTCCCTTACATCAGATCGTGGCAAGGTATTGCTAATCGTCTATGTGGATGATATTATCATTACTGGTGATGATCAGAAAGGCATTGATGAGTTGAAAGATTTCTTACAACGCGAGTTTCATACCAAAGATTTAGGAAAACTACGATACTTCTTGGGTATTGAGGTGGCGCGATCTAAAGATGGTATTAGCTTATCTCAGCGGAAATATGTGCTGGATATTCTAGAGGAGACTGGTTTGTTGGGAACTAAGCCTGTTGAGACCCCTATGGATCCCAATGTCGAGCTTTGTGTGGATCAGGGGGAGTTACTTCCTAATCCTGATCAGTATCGTCGTTTGGTGGGCAAGTTAAACTACCTTACCATTACTCGCCCCGATATCTCGTTTGCTGTTAGTATTGTGAGTCAGTTTATGTCTGCTCCTCGACTTCCACATTGGGAAGCAGTTGTTAGAATTGCGAAGTATCTTAAGGCACATCCCGGGCTCAGTTTGTTCTATCGAACTAATGGGCACTTGCGTGTTGAGGCATTTACCGATTCTGATTGGGCAGGTGGACCATCTGACAGAAGATCTACTACAGGCTATTGTGTCTTCTTGGGTGGAAATCTTGTCAATTGGAAGAGTAAGAAGCAGACAGTGGTTGCGCGGTCAAGTGCAGAAGCAGAGTATCGAGCAATGGCCCATACGACATGTGAAATTGTATGGGTACGCTCGTTTCTTGAGGAAATCGGATTTGGGGTGAAACTTCCTATGAACCTATATTGTGACAATCAGGCAGCAATTCACATTGCATCAAATCCAGTCTTTCATGAAAGAACTAAACATATTGAAGTGGACTGTCATCTTGTGCGGGAAAAGTTAACTAGTGGTGTGATAGCTACTCCATTTGTATCCACCGGCGCTCAGTTAGCCGACATGTTTACTAAATCATTGTTCAAACCACGGTTAGAGTTGTTATGTAGCAAGCTGGGACTTTTTGATGTCTACTCTCCAGCTTGAGGGGGAGTGTTAGGATATTGTTAGTATTTGACATTGTCCCACAGTGGTTATCTAAGTCTTGTAAGGAGTTAATGTTTAATATAAATAAAGATTATATGTGTGAGGGTGATTATTACCCTACACACTCTTTCTTCTTAAACAACATGGTGGGCGGCGAGGGCCGGCGAAGGCTGGAGAGGTCTGGGCTAGGGTTTTTCGGAACTGGGTAGGGCTGTTCGGAACTGGATGAGGGTGGATAGGGGGTGTCGGAGGCTGGAGATGGGTGGACGACGGTGGGTAGGTGGTGGCAAGGGCTAGAGATGGTTGGGCTAGGGTGGGTCGAGACTGGGTTTGGTTGGGGAGGGTTTTTTTTTTTTTTTTTTTACTTGCAGATGGCTGGTGTCGTGAGGTGACTGAGGTGAGAGTTTAAGATTAGAGAGGTGGTTTAAGATTAGGGTTAAGACCCTGCTCTGATACCATGTTGTTTAAGAAGAAAGAGTGTGTAGGGTAATAATCACCCTCACACATATAATCTTTATTTATATTAAACATTAACTCCTTACAAGACTTAGATAACCAATGTGGGACAATGTCAAATACTAACAATATCCTAACACTGATAATGGTCCTATGAAACTCTACTGTGACAATAAAGCTACCATCAACATTGCTCATAATCCTGTTCAACATGACAGAACGAAGCATATAGAGATTGACAAGCACTTCATCAAGGAGAAGCTGAACACAGGTTTGATATGTATGCCTTTTGTGAGATCTGAAGATCAACTGGCTGACATATTTACAAAAGGGCTTGGTAGCAAGAGTTTCCACCCCATTGTGTTCAAGTTGGGCTTGATTGATATCTTCGCACCAACTTCAAGGGAAGTGTTAAGTTATGGGTTTATATGTAATTAGTTGTAGTTTACATCTCTTATGTAAGTAGATTACGAGATAAGGGTCTAATGTGTAATTACGTTTTACATTTGTATAAGTACAACGTAATGAGAAATAAACCCTAACTTTTGGGTCTCAATTCCGGCGTCAAACTTTACACATACCTATTGTTAACTCGAGGACGAGTTCTTTCAAAGAAGGGGAGACTGACGTAGAACAAATCTCTACAGATTTTCTGGAAAGATTTGATAGGATCAAATCAAGGAAGAAGTATTGATCAAGACATTCAAGTTATGGGAACTTTTAATTCTATAGTTTTATTTTTAATTTATACCACTTGTTTTGGCAACTTTTGTTAGGGAATAATAATAGTAGGAGATCTTATTTAGTGCTGCCTATTTAGCACGATTCTAGTTTCCTATTTTCTAGTTTTCCTAGAGTTTTTATTTCCTTATTTTGTTTTGCTTGGTCTTACTCCAAGTTGTATTCTTGGTAGCCAAGCATTACCTTATTAGCTAGGCCTACTACTAATAAAATTCAGAGTTCCCTCTATTGTGTGTTTATCTCTTTCTAGTGGAGTCAAGAAGCCCGTCTGTTGGAAAAATATCTAACCTCATTCATCTACTAGAACGATATCTAGTCTAGTCTACTAGAACGTTGCGTCACAAAGGCCAACAAAAACCTGTCGTAGGAGATTCATTTACAGGATTGGAGCGGTTATACACTGACATAAGTTTTAATTGTTTTTGAACAATAAAGGAAGTCCATGAAAGGAAGATTATTCCTCCGAAAGCAGACTGTGGAGCATGGGGGCGTGGATAAAAGGATTCAAAATCTTCAATTCCCACTATTGTTGGCTTTATTCAAAACCATATCCTCTGATTGAGTCAAGGCAATCGCATCCTTTCCCAGTGCTTCTACAGAGCACAGCCAAAAAGGAAACCTAATAGTTAGAAAGATTAACCACGACTTCACATATGGATGATTATTTGAACAGTTAGTGCAAGTAAACTAGTGCAACATGCATAATGGCTGATGAATGTTCAATAGGAGAATCACATCGGAGCTTTGCGCCAGCTTTAAATGGGCCTAGCTGTTGTCAACTCTTAAGGGACCAGTCCATATGGGGCTTTGCCCCTGCTTTAAATGACTCCCCCCGCTAATGCACTGTGGGAAGGAATTAATCAAGGTGCGTGTAAGCTGGCATAAACACCCACTAAGTTATCAAAAAGAAAAAAGGAGAATCACAACGTATAAACCATAAAACATACAAGAATTGCAAGATAGTTTATTTCAATAGATGCAGAACATGAATTAATAAGAGCAAAGGGATACCAAAAATGCCACACAATATATTCCAGATAACCCATTGAGGGATATAGCATAAAACAAGAATTTCTGAATTACAAGGTGTTCATTGGTGCAAAGGTAAAAGCTCTTTCCAAGTGTAAAACTGAAGTTTCAAAACCACAAGCAGCCTTTTGGTGCATTAATAGTGCCAAACATTAAGCCTTAAATAAGGCAATGCTCCCAACTCCCTTGCTAATTGGACCAAAAGACTACTATTTTTCAGTTTGTGATAGTTTTCAATATAAACATGATCTTTGTAGAATAGATTTCTGAAACTTACCACATTGAAGCTTGTAATTTCTATGCCTTCATTTGGCAACCCATCTGCATCTTCACCATCTGCAGAAGAGAAAACATGCTTTGTTCAATAAATTCAAAATAACATAAGACCTTATGCAATAGGGGTAACAACTATGAAAGTTTAAATGAAGATATGAGACCAATATAAGATCGGGTGTAGCAACTTTTTCAATACCGAAAATAGTTTAAATGAAAGTTTAAACTATGAAAGACCAATAGGGGTAACAACTATGAAAGTTTAAATGAAGATATAAGACCAATATAAGATCGGGTGTAGCAACTTTTTCAATACCGAAAATAGTTTGAATACGCGAGAAGCCATCACATTGACAAAGTTTCTCACTGACAAGCCAATTTTGACCAAATCATACATACAATATACCAATGTACTTATCAAAAAAAAAAAAAAAAAGATACCAATGTAGGTAGCAAATGCATCATAATAGGATAAAATGTGCGGTATCTAAGAATCACCATTTTGGCCATATTAGGAGCTGACAGCTCAAAGAGCTTAAGGTGTTAGAGACAACAAATTTCAATACTCCGCTCAATGTGAGGCTTATTGCAAACAGGCTATCCAACTGTGAAACAAGATGAGAGAGAGAGTTGCTAGAATGGTGGAATTTATCTTAACTTCTTCAACCATGAAGCAACAATGGCCAGAATTATGCAGTACCAGTCTACCAACAAGTCAAAACCCAATGTCTTTTCAGTCCCTAGTTTTAATTTCCACTATCTCAGAGATTGACTGCTATAGTAGGAAGAAAAGGAAATTGTTCTACAAGTGTGAGATCACAATAAGTTTGTAAAAACCAAGATTACTGGTCCGCCTACGTGCCAAAACCTTGTCTTCCACAGTTCCACTCGCTAATTTTTCCTACTTCAAACAAAAAATAATGAAACAGTTTCAAACTAAACGGTTCAGGTAGGAAGAGTAGTATGTTGTTCGTAATGCTTTGTATTAACAATATTGGATTTTCTGAGAGCAATGCACTTCCAAAAGAGAAAGGAACAATTGGACTACATTAGCTTCACTCTGGAAAACCATCACTAGAGGTTCTTGATAAAAACGCTCATGTGGTAGTCTTTTATGGAAGAACATGAGAAATGAATAAACCTAATGGTTGATTTCATGTAGGAAATGATCTCTTAAGAGGAGTTGGTTTGTTTGCATAGTTGAGAATATTGAAGACGGGGTAGACTAATGAAGGGACGCATGGAATAGTAGGTTAAGGAGTCTATCTCTAAAATGATTTTGTATTGGAAAGATTGGTCGATTTTCTGAAATGTTGTTTTAAAGACACTTTCTTGCACTGTTTGGTAGGAATGGTTGGGGAAGGGATAGAAACAATCTGTCCAGTCTTCAACTACTTTCAGAGGGCTTGTCAAAGAGTCATCCCAAAGAGTAGTGCATTGATAGGTCCCTTTTCTGAAAAGGATATCCCTCTTTGCACTATCAGCTCTTAACATAAGTGGGTAGTATAGCAAAAGGCAATAGATATTACGCCTTAATGGGGTTCGGAGGTCCAGTGAACCAGCTATAGCTAGGGACCTTTGGAGATACCAATTGGATTTGGCTGGGGCTTCTTGGGGGCCAAGGAGAGTAGTGATGCGAAATCGGAATTCACATATGCCAGACTGGTACCATCAATTGTATGAGAAGCTTCACAGAATATCTTACAAGCAATCCATGATAGATCAATAAGTTAACATACTTAATAATGAGTCGGGAATAAATTGAATCTTCAGGTGGACTCTAATATTACCTTGACTTTAGAGTCCTAAACTAGAAAACTAAAGGGAGACTTAAATATTCATCCTCAAACTTCATCCCAATTAAGTATTCATCCTGGTCATTTTGAACAGTTATGTTTTCATCCTTTCATATGGTGAATTACCTATCTTACCCTTTTAATAAGATATACATATGTGTGCGTAAATTGACTTCCTAAATTAGTGGGATCAACAATTTTCTAATTTAGTGGGATTCAATCTCAATATTTACGGGTGATAATTACAAAAAATAATTTTAAAATTTAAGAAAATTGTAATAACCAAATTTCACCAATTTATTTTTCATCGATTTAAATTGGAAAACCATATTTATTTTTCCATGTATTATCATAAAACCTTTAGGAACTTTTCAAGAATTATTTTTTGCAAAATTACCGTAAAAAATAGTTCGGAACATGACAAATGAAACTGAAAACCAAATTCATATATTTTGAAACAAGCATATTTCATGGCAAATGAAGCAAATAATTTACTATGAAATCGAATAAAACTAAATAAACCAAAATCATGGTTTCATGGTAAATGAAGCAAATAATTTACCATGAAATTGAATAAAACTAAACAAACTAAAATCATGGTTTCATTGTAAATGAAACAAATAATTTACCATGAATTAAATAAAACTAAATAAACCAAAATCATGGTTTCATGGTGAATGAAGCAAAATAATTTACCATGGATTAAATAAAACTAAATAAAATTACAATTGGAGAACCAAAATCGGAGAACCCGGATTGGAAAATCATATTTCATGGTAAATAAAGTAAAGAATTCACTGCATGAATACATGATGATACAAAATACACCATGATTGGCCGGAGCCCCAAACTAGATTAGAAATTATTTATTTAGAATACTAACTGCATGATTTCGATCGAGTACCCATTTCATGATACCCATTGCAGATTGAAGATATACCCCATGATTTAATCGAAAAAGAAATACAATTAAAATGAACAAAAAAACCATTATTTAATCAGTAAAATGATTTCAGAATATGAATCGATTTCCGAAATCAATTTACCCATTGCAAAATACAACATGAGGATCGATTTTTTTGTTCTACTCAACCTCGTCGGCGGTGTGAGGCTCACAGATTGGGCGTCGGGATGGGTGGCGGAACTCAACGGTTGGTAGCGACTCAATTTTGACAAAAGATGGAGGCGTTTTGTTGGGTTGTAGAGGAAGATCCATGCGCTGATTTTCTTCCTCGGATGTTGCAACAATGGAGGACCGGTATGTGTTTTGCCATTTAGAATTTTATTCAAACAGGGGTTAAAAATAAATTCAAATGGGGGGTTTCCATTTGAGGGGAACAGAGGAATCAATATCTACGACAAGATTTGCAAGATTGTGTGGTGAGATTTACGGGGACTGAATGCCTAATTAAATGGTGGGACTTGAAGTCTTAAAATTTCATCCCAAAAATCAATGCTATATATATACACACAAAACTTTAGGTAAGGGCGCTCTTACCTTGTTAAGGTAAGGACCTCCCCTTTTCCGATCGAATTTCGATGATCCGAGCCACTCAATGTCTTCAAAACGTGATTTTAATGGTACTCACGAGAAATCGACCAAAAAAAAAAAGACTGAGAAGGGCTTCATCCGAGCAGTTTTTGTTTGTTTTTTTATCGAACGGTTCAAATAAAAACTGCTCAGATGAAAACAGTCCCTGTCTTTTTTTGCTGATTTCTCGTGGGTACCCTTAAAATCACATTATGAACACATTGAGCGGCTCGGATCATTGAAATTTGATAGGGAAAGAGGAGAAAAGGGGAGGTCCGCAACTTAATACAGTAAGGGCGCCCTTACCGTAAGATGACTATATGTATGTATGTATGTATGTATGTATGTATGTATTTATATATATATATAGTTCACATATTATATAAGGGCAATTATGGAATTATTTAAAAGCGAGGATGGAAATATAACTGTTCAAAATGACCGGGATGAATACTTACATTGAATGGAGTTTAGGATGAATCTTTAAAAACTTCAAAACTAAAATACCCCCAATTTATATAAACCTTCGCCATTACAGAAGAATGATAGCTAAATATGTTATGGAGCGAATAACTAATTTATGGCCATTAACTTCTCAAGAAAACTAGCCCCACTCGTATAGAATCAGATCACCATCCGAATAATACCAGAAGTCATTGGGTCATGAGTAAGAAGAAGGTCAAAACTAACTTAATACAATAAGTCTAGGTACACTACATTCAACCACTACACCATCCACTACATATTATGTAGGGCTCACTCCGGGTCCCCAAAAAATACAGAAAAATGTTCATAAACTTTAAAATAATATATTATGGGGCCCTGTAAAAAATCAGCTCCAACAAATATCTGTAAGTATTATTTCTTGATTCGTAGGGGTAAAACTCTGCAGTTGAGCAGTTTTGCTCATATAAATCAAGAAATAATATTTACCGATATCCGTTGGAGCTGATTTTTTACAAGGCCACAAAAAATATTATTCTAAAATTTATGGATATTTTTCTGTATTTTTTTGGAATCCGGGGTGAGCCCCACAAAAAATGTAGTGGATGAATGATAGTGTATGTAGCATCTCTCTACTTAATATTTCACTGTTACCAAGAAAAACAAAAACTTAATATTTCACAAGCTTAGACGTAAAGATGAAGACATTGCCTGCATAATAATTAAAGACGTCATCCTCCGTGAAGCAAAATCCTCCCCGAGCTGTTAAAAAAAACCTGGATGGAAGACACACAAAAAAAAAAACCTGAATGATACCAAACTACCACGTGAAGATAAGAAAATTACTTCCTGATTTAGCAAGTAAAGAATAACAAGGGAATCAAAGTCGTCATACCCGCTATGTACCAGATGCATGTGTACCTTGGCAAGTGCATAAGCTACAGTAGGAAGTAGACCTTTAACTTCTTCAACACTGACCTAAAATGGAATTGCAGGAAGATCCAGACGTTAAGGAATGTGAAGCCAAGATTTGCCTGAATGAGACAGGATCAAATATGAGAGGGGGAGAGAGAGAACGATGAGATATATTTTTCACAATGAGCAGAAAATATCAATGTCTTAATTTTTTCCCTCAAAGACTCCTTAAAACCAATAGAAACTATTTCCATGGAGGAAGAATTGAAGTGAGATCATTTAGAACAAAAAAAGTAACTCATCAAAACATATAGAATTACATAAATTTCTAGTAGTCCTACATGTTATGACACGCTACTACCTTGCTTTAACTCCATCTGTTCATCAATTTCCCCCATGGTACAAGGAATCCAGATAAGTATGGGCTGCTAAGAATGACCATAAAGAAAACCCTAATAACACCATAAAGACTACACTATCCAATATCAATGACAAAACATTTCTACAAGGTTGCCGCTCAGGCACTAAGCGACCACCTAAAACCTAGATTTTAGGGTCTAGGTGTTATTAGGTATTTAGGTGATTTGAACGTTAGACAGGAATCAGTTCGGGGATTAATTGGCAAGGTAGAGTTGAATACGAAGTATTAAAAAATACTGGAGTTAAACTGTTATTTTAACAAAAAAGAAATATACATCACATACCAATTTTTTGTGTTAAGTACTTAATTTCATTTTGTTTTGAACTTCGAACATCGAACTTTTTATTTGACTAGTTATTTGTTACGACTTACTACTAACTTTTTAGTTGTTACTTTAGACTTAACTCTTTTCTTCTTGGTCTTATGTCATTTTTTAATCAAACTTTGAGAGAGGTGGAGAGATATATTTTTAAAAAGTAAAAAACCACCTAATCTCTTGGCCTCGATTAGTCCCTGACTAGTTGGACTTGGCCTCGACGCTAGGCGCCTCTCTTCTGTCCGACTAGCGTCGAGAGTTAAAAATGATAGTAATGTTAAAAATAATTTCATAGGGCGACAGCATCGAGAGTTCACCAACCAATAAACGAACGCAAGCAGCACTGTGAGTCCTAATGAAGAAACAAGTCAACTATAGCAAAGATGGAACAAACTGTAAATCAATAATGCCCCTCACTAAAAAGCTGGTGAACAAAATGACAAAGGTAAACTATAGTTAACCCCCTCTCACTAAGCCTCGCGTGCACTTTGCCCCCTCTAACTTTTCTTTTGGCACTCAAGCCCCTCTAACTAACTGAAATTCAAACGGTCATAACTTCTTCATCCGAAATCGAAAACATGCAAATTATATTTCGATTTCGAGGTCTTGAAGTCAGCTTTCTAATGACACCAAAATCACATCACGATTCAAAGCACACAGAAAGTTATGATCAAAACGGTCTTTCTGTCTACCAGCCCTTACTCTTTTGATCATAACTTTCTGTGTGCTTTGAATCGTGATGTGATTTTGGTGTCATTAGAAAGTTGACTTCAAGACCTCAAAATCGATATATAATTTGCATGTTTTCGATTTCGGACGAAGAAGTTATGACCGTTTGAAGTTATGACCGTTTGAATTTCAGTTGGTTAGAGGGGGTTGAGTGCCAAAAAAAAAGTTAGAGGGGGCAAAGTGCACGCGAGGCTTAGTTAGAGGGGGTTAACTATAGTTTACCCAAATGACAATCAATCTCTATGTACTTATGTGTCCTTGGAAAACTGAATTACGGAGGTGCCCTACTAAGAAGCTCCTGATCGCGTCAAGCCATGACAAACTTACAAGTTGTTTGATGCAATATTGCACCAAATAATCAAGTGACTGCAACACAAGGGGATTCATAAGAGCCAACTGATCACAAGTTGTCATTTCAATACGAAATTCTGAATAGATTTACCTCCCTAGGTAGCACCTTGAATATACATATCAAGTTCATACTACTTCGCAAAGTCGGACTAAGGATAGATACACCTTGAAATGATCCCATAGTTTCTTTGACGTGTCATACTTCAAAAAGTTCATAACTATGCTTGATTGTACTGAGTTATGCAACCAAGGACCGTGCATTTTCATTATCCCATGCGGCATGACCGTTGCATACCACTCAACTTTAGGATTGGAGGGCAGTATTGTGGAACCTGTTACGTATCCACACATACCATTGTATACCACTCGACTTTAGGATCGAAGCTATGGAGCTTGCAAAGAACCGACTTAAGGTAACGAGGGCAGAAGACCGGTTTACATATCCCTATGTTGAATAGCTTGATATTTGTTGGGCCTATTACCTAACAACTTAAGCTTTTAGGACAGTTGCATTCTGTTTCTCTCTATCAATGAAAATTTGCATCTCCACATTCAAGATGGAGTTGCACGTAAGGTAGGGTGTTGATTAGCTTGATATACATTGTTGGGCTCATTTCCTAGCAGCTCAAGCTTATGGGCCAATTGGTAACTTAACACCCCACATAGTACATACCGGGGCATACCAGCTTTAGGATCATCAAAGTTACAGATCTTGCAAAGAACCAACGGAGGGTAACGAGGGCCAAACAACACTCCAATGATACTGACGTTATATTGATACCTGATTGGGGTTGAGACAATAACCCACATATACAACACCTGCTGCAGCTAGGCGGGAGAGACCCATTGCTGCTATTATGACGACATGCGATGTCGATCTAGCTCTACCTCTAATACCATGTAAGAATGCAAATAGAGGAGACAAAAGAAGTATATTGCTTCGAACGATTAAGCCATACACCCCTAATGACACCAAAAAGACTGAACAACCCCAATACGAATGATAAAAGACGACAATATTAAAACAATGTTCACAGCTCTGACCTCGTTTTGAAAGGACTTAACAACTCAGTAGCAAGCCTACAACTTAGTTCAGCTCCTTTCCTCCTGTTGTAGTTGCAGCTAGTTGCCCCTCAAATTATCCCATAATTTCTTTGAGGTGTCATACTTCAAATTTTTCATAACTATATTCTACAAAATTATGAAACCGAGGACCATGCATTTTCAGGTGGCATTCCAGATTTCCTTCCTTTTTCCAAACTTCCTATTTCGGTAATGAACAGTGCAGAAAAAGAAGGGGCATTCCCCTTTCCCTTAACAAGTTGTTCTTTTTAAAAAAGAGCCATGGTGAAATGACCATATTGCCCCTTATCCCAACTCAACTTCCCCAGACGTGCTAAAATTTTTTCTGGAGTTGAGAGCTTCTCTCTCTAACATGGAGAGAGAATGCACTCCTCCTTAAAAAATTTCTGTCCGAATTCACCAAATCAGAGGTGTCAATGCTCTGTTTGGGTTCCACAAATTCACAGATTTCCTCAAACAAACTGTTTAAAGGAGATCCTGTGTATTTTATTCAGTCTACTTCATTAATCGACTTCCACATCCAGAGAAAGGGGATCTCCTGGGTTCTCTGGCCGGTCTTCATCTCTTCCGTTCGAAGATATGGCGATGGGAGGACTTCCCTCGGGTAGTTCTCCAGATTTCATGGTCGACGGATCTTGTCCGAAAACCACCTCCACACAGCTCCTGACCACACTCAGCAAAGGGCAGGTTTGGGTCACGAAGATGGGCTTCCAAGCCTAATCTTTCTGAACTCTTCTTCGGAGGGTTCAATACAAGCAAGCATCTCAGACGGATGCTCTCAAGACTAGCACCGGAGTGCTTCAACCATGGCTGCCGGCTGAACTGGTTCTCGACTGGGTTCCTCCGAAACCCAAATTCTTCATCGGATCTTGAGCCTTTGCAGTCCACCTGTGAATCGACTTCTGGAGAGGGGGAGAGGGACGGGGACTTCTGGAAAGGCGACGAGGGAGGGCTGCGGAGATGAGATTTGCTTCTGGTTTGGCCGTACACTGGAAGCCCTGGGAGATAAAATGGGGCAAGGACATTATTGTCACTTCACCCGGGGACTGTGGGGACCGAAGACCAAAATGACGTCGTTTTGGTCAAATTAATTTTAAAAAAACGGAAGGCTGGAGATCTGAAACAAACCTTCTTTTTGGACCAAAAAAAAGTAACTTTTTGTTAAAGTGGCATGCCTCCTCAGTACCCCATGTGGCAACAGACGTTGCGTACCACTAGACTTTAGGATTGGAGGGCAGTATTGTGAAGCCGGTAACATATCCACACATACCGGTGCAAACCACTCGACTTTAGGATTGACAATATGGAGCTTGCAAAGAATCAATGGAAGGTAACGAGGGCCGACGACAACGGTTAAATATCCCATACTGTTGCATACCACTTAGCTTTATGATCGATGCTAAGGAGCTTGCAAGAAACCGACGGGATGTAACGAGGACCGACAAGGCAACAATACTCCAGTGATAGTGACCTTATATTGATACCTGATTGGGATTGAGACAATAACCCAAGTATGCAACACCCGCTGCAACAAGGAGGGAAAGACCCATGGCTGCTATTGTAACGACATGCAATGTCAGCTAGCTCTACATCTAATACTGTGTAAGAAATAAAAATGAAGACAGAGGAGACAAAAGTAGTAGTATATTGCTTATCGAAAGATTAAACCATACAACCCTAATGACACCAAAAAGACTAAAGTCACTGAACAACCCCAATGGACAATATAAATGATAAAAGACGATAACGCTAACACTACGTTCGCAGCTCTGACCTAGTTTTAAAAGGACTTAATAACTCAGTAGCAAGTCCACAACTTTGTTCATCTCCTTTCCGCCTGTTATAGTGGCATTTAGTAAGGGCATTTTAACATCTAATAAAGAACTAATATCTTCTTCAGGTTAAAACCAACACAGTAAGGAACGATAACTCAGCCTGGTGCAGCGAACAAAGACCAGCACATGAGAAAATGCATAAAAGCCATTGATCCAATGTTGTGATCAGATAACGGCTCAATGAGAGTTCCTATCAGAAACGCAATAGTCTCCTCTAACCTTCCACCACGGTCAACAGAGTCGTAGTTACTCTGGTCACAGAAATATACTCACAAATAAAGAAAATTCTTCTCTCAAGCACAACATTCATTTACTAGCACACTTCAAAACAAAACTGTGTTGATGTCAAAAAATGCCTCAATAGAACACTTTGGATCTGCTAAACAACTTGCATAATACAAAATGAGACAAAAGACATACAGATGACAATCCCTCCATATTTTTACTCTTCACAATCCGAACAGGCCTGCATCAGCAAACTTAAGATTAGCTACACTCCTAGGAAAATTTGAAACATGATTACATCCTTTTGAGATGCATGTGTAGTAACTAGTAACAATGTGCAACTTCACTTACATATCAGCAGGGCAGAGCAGCATGCACTCCTCCCCTTGTGCACTTCTAAATACTCTTCTAATGATACACTCCAATGGGAGATTGTTAGAGTCAACCTGTCCATGAGTGCTTTCAAATTAGTGACTGCAAGGACCAAGAATAAATTGCCTAAAAGAGTAGGATATCACTGCATTGAAGAAACTTATTATCTTAAATCTATACTAATTCCTCTGTACACTAATCACCAATAAAGTGTAAAACAGGCCTAATTACAAATATTAAGAGATACACATAAGGAACTACCGAATGAGGTCATAAAAATCAAGAATCATGATCTATGTTACACGGATCCGTGATTTTGGCCGACGTACCCGTGTCGACACGACACGGACACGGGTACGGGATCCCTTACCGGATTCGCCCAAAAAATCTGGACACGTTAGCCAGAAGAAGAAGGGGAGAGAGGAGAGAGGGAGAACCTGTCGATCTGAGATTCACAAAGACGGAGAAGATCGTCTTCGTGGTCGTCGCCTCGTCGGAGAAGGAGCGTCGTCGTCGTCGCCGGTGGCAGCTGCTGCAACAAGAACAAGAGGAGGAAGAAGAAGACGAAGAAGAAGAAGAAGACGAAGAGAGAGAGAGGGGTACCGACGTCGTCTTGGTCTTCATCGTATGAGAGAGAGAGAGAGAGAGAGCTGCGGCAGCAGCAGCAGCCAGCAAGCAGATCTGATCTTTAGGTTAGAAACGTATACGTATTATATAAACTGTAATTACAGTATAACTCTTCTACTTTAAGAATAATACAATATGGCCCCTAAATTATAAGAATAATACAATTTAACCCTATAATTTAAGGAAATTACTTTTTTTTGCAAAGAAAATATATTTTTTATGAGATAATTTTCGTATATTTATATAGAAAATATAAATATGTTTATACATATATAAATATTCAGCGGATCCCCGCACCCGTATCCAAATTCGGACACATATCCCCGAATCCTCTTTTTTTAGCTTTGACGTGTCGGACCCTTAGATATGTACCCGAATCCTATTCGCGTACCCGTGTCCGTGTAACATAGATCATGATTCATGAACCAAACCAGGACAGACAGTTAACATAGGTTCCATTGATTTCCTCCTCCTCAACACCTACAGGCAATTTTATTTACATATATTCCAATGTAAACAAGAGTTAGACAAGATTTTATTAACATAATCACATAATGTACTATATCCACCCTCCAAACTTCCAAAATTAAATAAAAAGTATCTAGGTAGTGGAAAACAATTACTTCCTTTTATGTGTATATGTATGCTTTGCCAAGTATATGAATAAAAAGTGGCTATATTTTACTTGTCCTTAGATATCATGCTTGAACTTCAAACTATACGCAAGGAAAACTTCAATATTTGAAAACCATGTAATGAATTTCGGGCATGTTTGATTGCAGATTTCGTTTTGGAGGGATTCGTAATGAGGTGGGATTAGGATTGGGATTGAGAACGAGGTGGGATTATTAATGAGGAGATGAATCATTTATTCATGTTTGTTTTGCATAGGATTAGGATTGGGATTAGGATTGAAAATGAGGTGGGATTATAAATAACATGTTTGTTTTGGTTAGGATTAGGATTGGGATTGGGATTGAGGTGGGTTTTTTAACTTGTTTTGGTCAATCCCATGGGAATGGGATTTGTAGTAACACCCCCCCATGGGTTGACTAATCCCATCAAATGGGGGGATTGGTAATCCCAAGGGATAACTAATCCCACTCCACAAATGCCAACCAAACAGAGTATTGCCAATCCTATCACCTTCTCAATCTCAATCCCTCCCTCCAAGAGGGTTATCAAACACGCCCTTTGAGTTCAATGTTTCGGCCTCCACCTAGGGCTGCAAACGAACCAGCTCGTGGCTCGGCTCAGCTCTACTCGTTTATTAATCGAGCTCGAGTTTTAGGCTTGGCTCGGCTCGTCTAAAGAGGCTGGTTAAGTAAAATAGCTAGGCTCGGATCGAGTTCTAGGCTCGTTTAATGAGCTCGAACACTATGAAGCTCAGCTCAGCTCATTTGCACCCCTAAGGGCTCCACTCTATGTAGATCGTAGCTCGGTCTCCTGTAGACATAATAGACAGATATATAGATATACAGAATACATACCACGGTGACAATTCGTTTGTCAGACACCATGAGCACTTTGTCATCGTCGTCTACCACGAACCCGGCCGGGGGAGTGATTATTTTTCTAGACGAGCCCCCCCATTCCCCGTCATCATTGTCGTCGTCGTCGTCTTCGTATTCAACGTCATCCAGGCTCAAACCCCTTGAACCATCCCGTCTACCGCCACCGAGTTTCTTTTTCTTCTTCTTCTTCTTGTTCGTCCTGACGGGGGGCCCTCCCTGCTTCTTGGCGGCGTGGCAGAGAGCGAGACGGAGAGTGATTTTAGCAGGGCTAGAGGTGGAGGAGGTTGACGGGAAATGTTTTGGTCTGAAATGGGAAACTGAGAGGTGCCAAGGAGTGGTAGAGACAGAGAAGGCCATTGCACAATTGTGGTAGTAGTAGTAGCGTAATTGGTGTCCTTATCTTTGAACCCATGTTTTTACACCGCTGCGGTTGTGTAGTTTTATGTTTTTCCTCAGGGGCTGTTTGGACAAATAGCTACTTTGGCTTATCTTTTGTCTTTATTTAAATTTTTTTTGCATTTTGTGATTTATTGTTAATTTTTTGAGGATTATTGCTTCGTTATGACGAGAGGAATTTAAAAAGTAAAAAATTTTGATCGGAATCCAATTTTTTTGGAATTTCGACGAAATTTGGCCGGAAAGCCACGTTTTCGTCTTTATTCAAAAAAATTTGGATTTCGACCAAAATTTTTTACATGTGTATTAGGCTTAAACAAAAAATAAGTTGACCTAATATTAGGGGCCCCTAGATTTTTAACAATTGGGGAAAATGACAGTGTAGGACGTGTTTTGATAATTAATACTCCATCCGTCCCTAAATAAGTGTCCAGCGCGCAAATCTAGGCCTTTAAAAAAATGCATTTGCTTTGTTAAAAAAATCAATTTTTTTTCACAAATCAATAGATGGCAATAGATTCTATTAGATTGTGGAAAAAAATTAGATTTTTTAACGAAAAACATACATCTTTTGTAAGGCCTAGTTTTGCGCGCCGGACACTTATTTAGAGACGGAGGGAGTACTATTTTTTTTTGTCATATTTCAGGTGAAATAAACAAATCAAGAGATTTTTCACCACTATACCATTGTCAACTCCACCATGCATTTATTATAATCTGGATTATTCATCTTATAAAATTCACAAAGAAGTATGTTTATGTAAGAAAATTAATTTGATTAGAGAAAATTAATTTGATTAGATATGGACAGATATATCAAAAACTTAAATTTAGTCTACCAAATGAATGGTAAAACTGTTCTTTCATTTTATAAACCAAAATTTATATGTTGATACCCTTATTGATGTCCAATCAAGTTAATTACTTGTAGGCCTTACAAAATGAACGGTTCGAATTACAGATAAAAACACCGAAGGGGCCTATGAAAGTGGAAAATCCATGGTTTCCATCGGCGGCAGAAGAAATTTAATCTCACAAATTAAGCCTATCCAACCCGATCTATCGACGAGAGCACAGGCTTATTTGATGGGAAGATGAAGTTTTAAGGGACAAGGAAGCAGGGCGAATAAGTTGTGGATGTATTACAAGGGAAAATTAGTTAAAAATGAAAGATTAACTAGAAAATTTTATGTTTGATAGTTGAAATAGATGGATAAAAGTGAGCCAATAATGAAAGAGAATAAATTCTATGCGCCCCTTTTGTAAAATCTCATTTTTTTTTACCACCGAACGTATATTATTGTAATCTAAACTGTTCATGTTATAAGACTCGCAGTATAATATTGCTATGCAAAAATTTAGTTTCATTGAAAGTTGATAGATATATCAAAATTTGAATTTTGGTTTATAAAATGGACAATCTAATTTCTGTTAATAATAACAAAGATAAACTGTCCATTTTACAAAACAGAATTCAATTTTTAGAGAAAATTTCTTTTATATCCCTTCGACTTTGAACAAAAATTCATTTTGGTCATTCACCTTTCAATTTCGGCATAAAAATACTTCGACTTTCCAATTTTTTTCAATGTCATCCTTTAGAAGGAATCCGTTTTCTTTGAGTTCGCGGCAGGCTGTCTTCGGCCACCACCTTACACATATCGAATACTGTTGATTCCCGCTTTGGCCCTCTCGTTTTTTTTTTTTATATAGAATTTTTGGCAGCTCGGTTCAGTCATCCGGTGGCCGGAGACAGCTCGGAGCAAGACTCAAAGAAAACGGATTCCTTCTAAAGGATGACATTGAAAAAAATTGGAAAGTCGAAGTATTTTTATGTCGAAATTGAAATATGAAGGACCAAAATGAATTTTTGGTCAAAGTCGAAGGGATATAAAAGAATCTTTTCCCAATTTTTAATACTCTTATCCAATCAAGTTTATTTTTTGCATGAATACACTATTATGTAGGGTCTACAAGATGAATGGTTCATATCAACAATAAACACATGGTAAGACCGAAAAAGGTGGTGGTAAAAAAATGAGATTTTCTACCGTTGAAAAGAATTTAATCTCATAAAAAAATAATGTGAGAGTTCATACAATTGACCCTTTTAATGAGAATACAAAAAGGGTTTTGGTGAGATTTAAGGGGCATACCGGTAATCTTATTCTTGTGGAAATTTTGTTCACACCCCTTTTTTCCTCTTACCCAAACCTTTTCGATACACCCCGTAGAAGCATCTCTAATGCATACTCCATAACTCCAAATCTTCCTTCATCCCTCCATTTTAGAGAAATTATGCACTCTAACCCATCCTCCATATTTGCCTCCAAATTGGGGGATTAATTTTCATCCTTCATATTTGGAGTACGAGGAAAAAACACATAGGATCCTTCAAAACCACTTTTTGAATATAAAACTAGGGAAATAATTAAAGTTGACATAAATAATTATTGGACTCAAAGTGAGATAAAATTTAAAATGAAGATGAAAAATAGAGATATAGAGATTTATGGTTGGAGTGAACATAAATAGTGAATCCATCTAAAATCACTTTTTGAATTTAAATTTTATTTTGATCCTCCCAAAGAGAGTTATAGAGGGGCATTAGGTTGGAGATGCTCAAGGAATTCATTTTGTTATTTATCTTTCTCCAAGGGGGTGAAAGTTGGAGCTCTAATATGCAATTGAGGGAGCAAGATGAGATGGCAATCCAGTCCTAGGCTTATGTGATTCCCTTTTTCTGCTTCTCTTAGTAATCTTTCTGTTTCAGTACCCTTTTTTTGTTTCTGGCGCAAAGAACTCGCGGCCACGCAAAAAACGCAATTGCGACTTGTATCTGGTGACTGCACAATCAGTCTGCTCCAGAATGGTTTTACAATGTTTTCAATGGATTATTCTAATCCTTTGCCCCGGTTCGTGATTATTGCTTTGACCACTTTAATATGGCTTAACAATCCTTCAATAAAAATTAGTTAAAAACAAATTAAAAAAAGGACACAGTAAAGGCTGTTGATTTGGTTATTGTTGGTATCTGTTGCTCTTCTTGTGGTACCGACCCACCTTTTTTAGAGCCCACGACAATCCAACCTCGTCTGAGTCATCTCCCCGTTGTACCAAACACTAGAAAATGTTTTCCACCCGACACAAATGGAGCGTAAGTTAGCACAAATACGCTTAACAGCTATTCAACATATTATACCTCGATTACCAACAATAAAAAGGACTAAAATGACAATAGGGACCCTGCTCAGCCTATATATAGACGATTTTTGGTGAACTTAATGGCCATGACAGAAAAACAATTTAAACTTTCGTGTGATCAAATCAAATAAATAGATAAATTGGCTACTCAGCTGCAAACTGCTTCAACCGCAAGTTTCTTAATTGTGCCTGGGCACAATCCCTTGTTGAAGCTCTCTTCTGTCAATTCCACTGTGCATTTATTTTTATTTAGGCAAACCTGCAATATTATTCAAGCACGTCAGTGAGAGAAATCTAGGATTACGTGCAAGAAATTCAAGCACGTCAGTGAGAGAAATCTAGGATTACGTGCAAGAAAAAAGGAACACACTCAGAACTCAAATATCTGGAAGGCTGAAATTCTGGTAAAAATGAGCAGTATAAATAGTAAGTCATGCCAAAAGTACATTCCCATTCAACCTTTAGAATATCAAAAAATTACAATAATAAGGATCAAGAGGAGGAATTGCCAAGATAAGCAACTCCAGTTCTTCCTATCCGGCATACTGCAATGGAACATGTCATGGCTAAAAATTGGACTCAGATCTGCACTATTTACTCTTTGTATGTGCTTATATAAAACATTTGGTAGGAGAGGAAATTGAGAAATAGGGGAAGGGAAAGCTGCAGCTTGTAGCCATAGTCCTGTAAACTATTCCACATAGCAGGATTATTTCCTTATAGAAAAAAGATAGATGCTAGACCCTTCAATCAATCAAGCTAGTTAGCCAATTTGACAACTTGGAAGAAGTTAGCACATGACTACAGAAGCAGCAAGTCTCACCCTTTCAACCACAGAAATTGAACTGGGATCATGGCAGTCACCAGTGGTGTAGGACCCACAAATCCCTGAAGGAGTTCCAAAGCTAGCAAATTTTACAGTGGAAACACGAGTATTAAAGGGGCACTTCAACTGGACTATAACATTGTTCTTGTAGTCCTGAGTTCCATCTTGATCCAAAGATTCAGGTTTAAAGGTGGGGTGATCTTCCGAAACAATAGCACAAAAACCTGTGGTCTTCCGTCTTGAGAATCGAATTTCTGTAGGATCTCCACCCTTCTCCTCAAAGACCACCAGAATGTTTCCAGATGGTTTGAACCAAGACCTTGGAACATGGTACCTGATCCATGCAGGAAAATAATTACACACACACATGTACTTATAAACATAAAGGTCCATTGTCCTGTTTTTGTTTTCCAATCCATTACAGGTTGAACCCAAAGGAAACACTTACCATTGCCTATGATGCATAGACACGGACACAGATACGGACACGGACACTGACACAGATACGGACACGGACACGGACACAGACACAGACACGGGGCATGGGAATTCTAAAAAAATGGGTACATGGACACGGCAGGAGACACGCCACATGTATATTTATTTATTTGTTCATATTTTTTTTCAATTTTTTTCCAAATTTAAATGGCAAAAATATGGACAAAACGAAAAATCCATAGTTCCAATACCATTCAAACAAAACAAGACATACATAAGTTCAATACAACCCTATTGAAAAATTACAGTTTAACCCATGGAAATTAAAAAAATTACATTTTGACCCACAAATTTACAAAAATTACAGTTTGTCCCCAATTTTTTTTAAAATTACACTTTGACCCCCGCTGTGTGCCCATCGGTGTCCCCCTCAAAAATTTATATTAAATTATGGGACGCACCACGTGGCGTGTCCTGTACGTGTCCCCAAGGTGTCCCTGTGTCCGGACACTACGACACGTCGACCTCTATAGGTGTTGGTACTTCATAAACCATCGCTTTGCGCAATCTCAAGAATTAGTTAATAAATTGTTTTTAATGAAAGTCGAAGCACCAAGACAATTGCTGGTCTTTAAAACTTCGTAAATGTATATCAATATTCATGGCTATATGATATCAATAATTCAGTGTATCTACCTTACCCCGAAATGACCATTTGTCTCAAAACCAACGATTTTATACGCTAAACATGCCAAATTAGATACTGCATGCTTCTATATGTTCCTAAGTTTTAAGAAACCCAGCATCCACTTTGAATTGGCTGCATCATTGTCTTTCAATTGTTTGACAATGCACTTGGATGATAGATGATGTGAACAGTCCCAAATCCAAGAATATGTGGATTCTAAGCTCTTTCATTTTTATTCTTTATGGCTGTTGAGAATATAAATAATGAAGTTGGCCCTCTCTACAACAGCTTAAACTTTTAGATGAGTTGGTGGTTAACAATCCAACACGCTATCAGAGCTAGTTGCACCTTGTGTCATTCATTGTGATCCCTATGCTATGTATCCGTTGTTTATCTCTCCATGTGTGGGTCAGGGGTCGCACGTGCGGGGGAGTGTTATTGGTTAATTACAACATCTGAAACTAGTATATGAGCATATGCAGCCTCTCCACTCATTGCCAATTGGTATTGAGTTGGATGCTGTAAGGCAATAGATCTTACGTTCGAACCTCACTGCCTACCTAATGATTAAAATTTACACGTGTTTAGCCCGCTTATGGAGAAGAGCCTGGGTACACGTGAGGGGGCGTGTTGAGAATGTAAATAATAAAGTGGCCCCTCTCTCTAATAACTTAAGCTTTTGGATGAGTTGGTGGTTAACAATCTAATAATGGCTTACCATCTCTGTGATGCTTCTCCACACCCAGTGCTGCATTTGTTGGGGCTGAATTTGCCTCTGTAATCGCATTGATGAACACACTCATCATGTTTAGAGCTTTTTCTAGGCCAGTATCTTCCAATTTCTTCTCCATTCAACCAGGCTAGTCCTTTTCCCATATGAATCATGTCAATTCCAATAGGTTCATCTCCGGGTGGAGCATTCACAATGGCCTGCAGATTTGAAACAATTTTCATGCGACACTTATAGTTATGGCAATGAAATTCCATCAGAAAATAATACTGGTTTCATTTACTGCCACTGGACAATAATTTTCAGGTGTTCACCTTGTACCATGTGAGAGGCTGTTCCTTTGGTGGTTCTGAAGTTGATATCCACTTTACACTACTCAAACCATCAGCTTTATATATACCATGGTGTTCTCCTTCCAATCCAATCTGTGAAGTCCCAAAAAAAGAGAGGAAAGGCGTCAGATGAAATGATCCACTCAGTATCAATGAAGAACTTATGCCTCCAATTGCATCCCATACAAATGTTACAGGCATTTGAGAAATTGTTTGCAACCTAACAAGTAATCACCTTCCGCTTCTTTTCAAAGTTACATGAACATTTACAATTCCAATATGTACTCCCAAAAGACACGGGAGTGAGCAGAGGTGGCTTGGCAATTTAACAGAAATCTGGTGGAATTTAGTCAATAAACTGGAAATATCAGGAACTCCATTTTTAACTCAATTAAAAGTTGAATTGGCCGCGTCAACTTCAAGCTCGACCAAAATTGATTGGCCAAAGAGATTTCAAACAAATACTAACTACACCATAAAGTTCATCATCTGTCAAGTTACGATGAATATATCCCTTGGTCGTAGTTGATTTGATCCAGGATGAAATTACTTTCGCTTGCTTCCATTTAAGGACTCTAGTTTAAGGATTTGCATATGTATGATGTATATGCTCCGATGAACCATTTGATGCCTGCCAATACCAAGTGCCAATTTAAAGGGAAAAAACAATGGGAGAAAAAAAAGATACACGGAAATATCATTCAGCAGGAGCTAAAGCTGTCATGTTGTATGAAGGCGCTTTCATGATTCTCTCCTTGCTTATAGATAGGCGACAAACAAAAAAATCAAATAATATGAAAAAGTACAAGAACGGAAGACAAAGTATTCACCAAAAGAAAATACAAGAGCGAAGCTAATAAAAGGGAGAGACTACTGCCCTGCGATCTGTAGAAGTAAAAAAGACTTAAAGTGAGGAGAAATGGAACCCCAAAGAAGCGACAAATGGCGCACTCTATAACACATGACAATTTCCTCAAACTCGTAGCCAATGACCCTCGCATTTCGCTCCAATTGCCCCATAAAAGTGTAAAGGTTCCAAATCACATAACGCTTTTTATATGCAATCAAAATGCGTAAAGAACAATTGAAAGCAATTGGGCACAAGGAGGTGCCAACCAAATATCTGCCAGTCTCAATACATACCACCAAATGTCTGAGTTAAAAAATGGCAGGGCAGGTCTCAGTATATATTTACCTATTTCCTTTTTTGGAGAGGAAAACCCTTTACTACATTGATTACAATCATTTTACTGCATATCCCAGATGTTAAAGATACTGAAGGTTATCCTAACAAAGCCAAACCACGGATTTTCCCGGAGTTGGTTACAGACAAAATCTGTAAGAAATTTTGCCGTAATGTAGAAAAAATTCTGCCATTATAAAAAAAAATTCTGCTTCAAAACATTACTACAGTCTTTTGATGCTTTACCAGCGAGAAATGGATTAGAAGTTCACAAATGTGGAAAGGAGAAAACTAAAATAAAATGAGAGTTACCCTGTAGGTCCAATTAACTATTGACAAGTCCTTTGGTCCATTGTTGAAACCCGAAATCTGCACACTAGTTAAGCCGGCTCCAACCGAGTCATAAAATGGTCCTCCGTTCTGCATTCAAGGAGCAAATAGAAGAAGAAAAACTTGGAACAGAAAATAAGTAGTCTGGCATGATATGTTTCGCACGATGTAAGAAAGCAGGTTAAATAGGAGCACTGCATTTATTTTGAGCTATATTAGACACATATCTCTTCTTATATGTCTAATGCACGTCACTAACGAGGTCAAATATATCCTTCTAAAAACATTTAGTCACGATTATTTATGACAAGAACCCATACTCAAGCTCATCATCCTTTCCATTCGTTTTTCCTGGTCTAGCACTAGGGCAAAAAAGAGGCATTGAATAACCTCTACACACATATACGGCTATTTTTACACATTGGTATTAAATAAAAATGAAAGATACGACACGTTGACGACACGTTAAAAATAAATATTGCATACATTTGTACATCGGAAGGAGATCTTTTTGTATCGGTATGCCATTACTGCTTGAATGAATACCTTCACTTCGGTTACCTTTGCTTGACTAATCGATGGAAAACCTTCACTTCGGTTAGCTTTGCTTGACTAATCGATGGAAAACCTATCTTTCTACTCTTTCTCACCTGAAGGCACAGGCAGGCCTATGATCGATCTATGTGAACTACTCGATATCTTGACGGAATCACTACTACTCTAGGAGATCGGGAATTTTTTCTCTATCCACCAACCCCCATCTTCAAAGCCCTATCTAACCTTGAAACCTAGCGCACAACCTTGAATTATATTCAAAGTGGATCACTGGCTGGAGCAGAGAGAGGACGATGGAACTTCTTCTTCTGTGCGAAGAAAAGCAACATAAAGCTAGCATCCAGTTGATAGCCCCCGCTTTAAACCGGCCTTAAGTGAGCAACAATTCGTTCTATTCGAATGTTGTTAAAGCGCCTATTTTCATGTTATTATTCTCATTTCTTTGACCGATGGGATGGTACAACCGCCTCAAACAAGTGATCAAATGATAAACTTAGCTTACGCTTACAACCTAGCCTGAGATTCGATCTTTCTCATTCCCTATCGTCACCTTCCCTACTGAAATTCTCATGTCGGGGCCTATTGTAATGGGAAGAATGATCATTGAATGGACTTGTCGTCCCTGAAACACTTAATTGGCTCGCCGGCCTTGGAGGAATGGATTGACCAAGCCGAGTGAATGAAGGTTTGTTTAGTCTTGCCTGTCATAGGCCTGTGAGATAGAGAGATAGAAGCAGTGAGGTATCAAACTAGTAGGATTGAGTCTTTCTTCTACCAGATGTTCTACCCGTTTTTCGCGTGGTTTCCCGAGGATGACTATTTCACAGGTGGGCCTAACTAACACTCACACCATTGGATCTGATGGATTAACCTTGTGAACCCTATTTGATTGATCCTTTGTGTTAAATTTCTTGGAGGGTTCCAACCAAAAACCAATTAGCAGTAGGTGGAGTAACCTCTAGAATATATTAACCAAGTTTGGGTGGCTTAGATGAGCGATGTGGGACAAAGTCTAACACTCCCCCTCATGTGCAGCCCGGATGCACGTGGAGGTATGAATTGAGGAAACTAGAAGATTTTTACTCGGGTGAGCCCGGATGCACGTGGAGGTATGAATTGATAAGGTGAGATAATTGACTCGAGCGATAGAGACTTGACCACATGAGGTGAGACCACCGAAGATCTAGTTTTGATACCATGTAGTGAGACTAGAAGAGAGAAATTCTATTATTCAGAATATGTGTTACAAGAGGCCATTACATCATTATAGGGAAAACATGAAAACCCTAAGTAAACCATATTACATGAAAGGACAATACTACCCTTACAACTAAACTTTAATAACATCATAACACCACTATTCTAACACTTTGTTCACCACTCCACGTGTGAGTCAGGGGTCGCATGTGTGGGGAGTGTTGGAGTTTGTCTCACATAGATTAATTATCGCCTCCCAAAACTAGGACTGCAAATAAGCCGAGCTACCCACGAGCTGCTCAAAAAAGGTTGGTTCAAACTCGACTCGGTGACCAAATGAATGAGCTTAGCCCTATTTAACAGCTCGTTTCGAAATCGAGCCGAGCCCAAAGCTACTATTAACACGGCTCAGACGAGCTCGCGTGGACTATATATATACACATACTTGTACATACATATGCGTGCGCGTGCATATATATATATACATATTATATGTATATAATTTGAACTTCTTGACTGGCAAAGAAGGTTTTGGAACGAATTCCAAGTTCCAAGTACCACCACGCAGGGTGCCAATACAGCTGGCAAATAAAGTTTAACGATAGTGGAAGCATTTATAATGGAAGGAAGGGCTGGAGAGCCTTTGATCTTTCAATGTGCGACAAAACAAAAGAATATGTATATGAGAGGTTCCCCAACTTCGCCAGTCCCACATCGGAAAAATGTACACTTGGTATAGAGAGAACCCTATATAAGTATAGCACTCTGCCTTTGCACGCTGATTACACCTCCTGAGCGCAAGTACCGAGCTTTTAGCGAGCCAAGCTCGAGCTCATGCATAAAGTTGCGAGCCGAGTTCGAGCCTAATTTCCGTGGCTAATATCGAGATCGAGCCGAGCTCGAGCCAACTATGTTTCTGGCGAGCTGAGCCCAAGTTGTTCAAATCCCAACTCAGCTCAGCTTGTTTGAAGCCCTAACCAAAACCAATACATGAGCCTAGGCAAGCTACTCCACTCATGCCAGAGTTGGATGCTTTAACAAAAGGACCATAGATGTCATAACATAAAGGACCAAGTGATGAAAATGTATTCCTAGTTGTTCAAACAAAGTATTTCATGTTTGCCTATAATTGATATGTGCACTCCAAAGTGACTAAAGAGTGATCCGTTCTCAACTTTCAATAGTTTGAGGAATGTCCAATTCTAGAAAAATAAAGACACATTAAGGCACACTTGGATGAGTATCAGACACGTTGGACGAGAATCAGACAAGTGTCTGAGAGTGGTTGGCAAGTGTCAATGCCAAGCATTACATGCGCCCCTCTTAGAAGTGTCCATGCTTCATAAACAACAAACAATTGCTTTTGAACCTTCATAGCATAGCTATGTTACCTTTCTCAATATTTGCGCTTTGTCAATGTTGTATTACCTTCATTTATCGTTGTCATGCTCTAGAAGAAATATATTAGCTCAAAATGGCAATACATAAAGTGGCTCTTCAGAAACAAAATACATATAAGAGGGTTGCAAATATTGGACATCAACACTCATCGGACACTCACCATGTCATACACTCTTCCAAGCATGTGTTATTGTTTCTTTAATTAGAAAAGCAAACTCTTGCCACTTTAGATTCCCTTCCCTCTATTTCCATTACTAGTAATCCCATCAATCTTTGTTACAATTGCATCTACTGGTATGCGACTCTCCTCCTCCGTTAAAAATAACAAAAAGGATTTTTCCAATGTATAAAATGAAAATTCCAATGGTGTTGGCTAGTGAAATTATTTTTCCTTTCTTCAAGGACCAGGAGATTGGATCTAGCTGCAATCGTTCCATAGACACAATACATGGTCTCACTTTCAGAGGTGCCCCTTGAGTTCATTTGCTTTTGGTTTAATACGGTAACGATAGCAATAGCCAATCATCTTAGTCAATTCTCTACCTCATTTTGGTGCTACTCCTACCATTGCAATAGTATCATACGCAACGTATCTTTTCTAATCTTACCACACATCCATCTAAGCACTCTCATCACAGCTACACTCATCTTATCGTTGTGTTGTTTCGTAGCTGCACACATTCTATCTTGTAAAGCATCACTAGCCTTCTAGGTGATCAACTGAATTTTGTTTTCAATTTTGTAGGTATTCAAAAAAAATTGAATAACATGCCAAAAGTACCCCTCACCTAAGGAAACCTACTTCTATTCTATGGATCTCACCATCTAAATCTCTCCATTTCCTAGGGAAAGAAATTGTTCACTCTTTGGTATCTCAAGGAGTTTCAATCCCCACTTCTCTTCTTCCACTTCTGGTTTTACTAGAATTACATGTCTTTTTTTTTCAGTTTTTGACCTGCTTCATTTTAACCTTTTTTTATCCCAACGCTTTCCACTTTCCTAATTTAGTAATTAGTCCTTTATTAGTGTCATGCACTTTCTAGAACCGAAAATATACAGCGGACCTCATCTTGTATATGCATTGTCTATCTGTCTGTAATCAAAGCAACTAAGGACGAACATGCTAACCAGAGCGGTCACCATTTCGGGACGGCATTTCCAAAACTGTGTAACCTAGCGATCCAAAGCTTTTCCTATTTATTTCCTTAATAGTTCTGTTATAAAAACCAAATGTATCCAAATAAACCATTTAAAGAGAGTAGAGCAAAGACAACATGTCTAACAAATATTGTCATGGTATAGTGGTACTCCCAAAGAATGTGTTTTACATGAAAGCAACGCTATTTTCCTTCGGCGCTTAGCTTGAAAAATTACATTCAATATCGTCATCCCAAAATGTTCACCGTATAGCTGTCCCAACTTAGAGCATATGGCATACTGTATTCCTATTCCTTACCCAGAAACGGTCAGTTGTAACTTACATACGGACGCCTGGCTGACCCATGGTGGAATTATATAGTAATTTGAAAGTTCACTTGTCTCTCCTGCAGGTTATGTAGTGTTTTATATATGTTCACACAAGATTTGACTAATTTGACACCCAACCCTCCTTGATTACCCACGCTAGGGGCCAGCAGTGTTCAAAAGACACGTGGATTTAGTATCTTCAAAATCATTTTGATTTCCCAATATCTAAGTACCTTCAAAATCTAGATGCCCGACAAATGGAGAAGGAGCACGCTAGTACCTATCTATAAGAACAAAGGGGATATTCAAAGCTGTAACAACTATAGAGGTATTAAATTGATGAGTCATACGATGAATTTGTGGGAAAGAGTTATTGAGCATCGCTTGAGGATGGTGACTACGGTGTCAGAGAAACAGTTCGGGTTTATGCTTGGAAGATCAACCATGGAAGCTATCTACCTATTAAGGAGAATGGCAGAAAAACACAGAGCAAAGAAGAAGGATCTTCATATGGTTTTCATAGATTTAGAAAAGGTTTATGATAGGGTGCTTAGAGACACCATATGGTGGGTTTTGGAGAGAAAAGTGTGACCAAAGGGTATATCGAGGTGATTAGAGACATGTATGAGGGTGCCGTCACTACCATTCGATCACTAGTAGGAGAAGCGAGTGAATTTCCAATCACTGTAGGATTGGACCAAGGGTCAGCCTTGAGCCCGTACCTCTTTGCCTTAGTTATGGATGAATTGACTACAAACTTTCAAGAGGATATCCCATGGTGTATGATGTTTGCAGATGACATTGTCCTTGTGGATGAAACTGCTAGAGGTGTTAATACGAAACTAGAAATTTGGAGGGAAGCATTAGAGTCAAAGGGTTTTCGAATAAGTAGAAGTAAAACTGAGTATATGGTGTGCAAGTTTGGTGGTATCAACAGTGCGCATGAAGAAAGAGTGATGATCCAAGACTAGGAGATACCTAAGAGTGATTATTTTAAGTACTTAGGTTCAATTATTAGTAGTGATGGGGAGATTGCCGATGATGTGACCCATAGGATCCAAGTGGGGTGGCTGAAGTGGAGGAGCGCTACGAGTGTATTGTGTGACAAGAGAGTACCCACAAAATTGAACGGAAAATTTTATGGAACTGCCATCAGACCAGCGATGCTTTACGGGACGGAATGTTGGCCTATTAAGATACAACAGGTGAACAAGATGAGTATAGCATAAATGATAGTGTTGAGGTGGATGTGTAGTAAGACTAGACGAGATAGGATTAGAAATGAAACGGTTCGTGAGATGGTAGATATAGCACCTATAGAAGAGAAGTTGAGGGAAAATAGGCTAAGGTGGTTTGGGCATGTCTACCGTAAACCAGAAGATACCGTAGTTAAGAGAGCGGATAGAATAGCTTTGGATAGCAATGCTACGGGGAGAGGTAGACCAAAATTGACATTAGATGCCGTGGTGCGCAAAGATATGAGTATATTAGGTCTGTGTGAACAAGTGGCCGTTAATAGAGCTCAATGGAGGAAAAGGATTCATGTAGCCAACCCCAAGTGATTGGGACATAAGGCTCGGTTTGGTTTGGTAAGTGTCTTTATGCTTTTCAGATATTTCACTTAATTTTTATTTTGTGTAACCACAAAGACACGCTTTTGGTTTCCAGTCATTATGAATGTTTCTCAGTTGGAATTGTTAGAGTATGTGAAGCTTAATAATCTTGAACTTCCATTTGTCCCTGGTTATTTCTGATATATAGTAAGTCAATAAGGGCAATAGTCTCTGCACATAGTAGGTCTGTTCAAGCAACCCGGAAAAACCAGTCAGCCGTTCCAGCAAAGTTACAAGTTTAGTTCTCAAGAACCATTGAGTCAAGCCCCTATATCAATGGGAAAGTGAAAAATTAAAGTCTTATTACTCTGCTTTCTTCCCATACGAAACATAGAAGGCAAGAATACTCATGTCTATAATCAAGCACAAAGTCATTGCCATTAAATCAAACAGCCAAATTCTTTGAACGAATGAACAAAATGAATCAGAAAATGGAACCAACACCATCGAATGAATCTCGTATAAATAATCCAAAAACCAATTTGCGTCGCAGTTCTGCCATTAAGTACCACCAACACAGTTGATACTCTCTTTCCAACATGAATTAAAAAAAAATGAATTCGTTGCTTAAGTTGTAACAAATATCAGCCAACAATCATTTCCAGCTACCACAGGCAACACAATTTTAATATACAGATGGAAACTTACTTGTAGCCCGACAGTCATGCTTAAAAGAGCAATTTCATTGTTCCCTGCCTTAAGAGAAATGGGAGACTGAAGTTCGAAGCTTGATACAGAGTCATTTCCAGACGCACTAGCTGGACAGCAACAAATAAAGCATAACCAAATTATGGGGAAGCATACGACACATAGTCTGGCACTACAAAACCTTGACTACGGAAGACAGCATATCTATATACAGTGGTTTATACCGTGGAAGGAAACTGTAAGTTAGTGGAGTCTCACGGACATAGCTTACCTTCAAGTTTCTGATTCACAAAAGCATGGACAGCATGACCCTTTGATTCAACTATGAGTATTGGCTGGTTTCCGTCCCTCAAGAACTCTTCATCCTCACCAACATGAAAACTGCAAGTGAAGATATGCTGTAAGAACTTAGAGCTACAATCGAGTGCCAGTACACTTAAACTTAAATGCATATATTGTCTGTTTTGGATTTATTATACTGATGCTCTGGACTATCAATGAAGGAAGCATGGTAATGTGCACAGAAATTGAATTGGGTCTCTAGGCCTGTCCTCTTTGATGCCATTTGGCTTTGATTTGGGGTCATGGTTCCGCAGCAAAACAGGTATAGGGGGGCCACTGTTTCAGTGGTATTCTAAGAGCAGCCACTTTGTGCATATTGCCAAAGGTTAGGTCTGTCTCCAATCTTCTCCCGCCCATACCCCCCAATGATTGGGGACTACATGGGTTCTGTTGTTGTTGTGAGTAGCTGAATAGATCAAATTTGCTTGGAGAAAGTCAAGTTAAGCGACCCCTAGTAACATATATAGAACTATAACAGATTGCCTTATGGTCAAATTGATAAGAGATCTACATGTATCTACATGTATGATAGTTACTCTTTTGCAAGAATCCCTATACAAAGAAATATGAAATGAGTACACGATGCTTCAAGGTGTGCTACGACATTGTTGTCCTTGCAATACTATTCGACCCCATCAACTCCGAATTTGTTATGCACCTGGTTTACAATGACTCTGGGTCCAAGACACTCATATGGCTGTATTAGAAGGGTCCCATGAACTTTCAACACTACAACATCTCGGAGTCTGAGGACTCTGTCTCATTGAAATCAAGACAATCTTTCAATGGTTGAGTCTAGTTGCTATCATTGGCATGGCAATTCATGGGGGCCTAGGTCATATCCCCTTCTGATGTTTCCACACTAAATCCCTAGTAAGTCCCTCCATTAGTGGATCTGCCAAATTCTGGAAAGAACCCACAAAGTTAATGGTACTTACTCCACTAGTAACTATTAGTCACCACATGCGGTAGGCCAATGTGCCCAGATAACATTATGAATTGGCAGCATTCTAAAAATCAACCTAGGTGGTGCCCTGCCGCCGTGATTAGTGCCCTATGCGGGAGACTAGGCGTCTAGGCAATTAGTTTGCTGCTAAGTGGGATTAGTCGACGACTAATTGGCTTGGTGGGATTTACCGGCTAGGCGGAAGGAGGCCTCTCTCTCTCCTGGTTCATAATCTCATTGTCTCTCTCTGTGTAATATTTATTGTTTTAATTCGATTCCAGTATAATTTATTTGTGGCATTGTCATTGATACCTGTAGTAGGAAGTTGGAACACAAAGAAACCTATAGAATGACAAGAGCCAAAGGCAGTGGGCACGATGTGCATAATACTTTAATATGTATTTGTTGGTTGATTGGGATGAAAAATGACATTGACAAGGAAATTCATAAATGTATAGTAAATTGGAAGTGCTTAGTTTCCATGTCTTTATACATTAAATAGTTTGATTTTGATGGATGGATGAATGTTTAATATATTCATATTCGGATTTTATTTAATGTTTTGTTCTACTTATATTGTTCTTGTGAAGATAAGTCTTGCGTCACCGGGGTACCAAAGTATTATGAAGCATACAAGCGTGAGGGCACCCTCACTTCAACAAACTAGCTTTTGGGGTTGAGTTCTACCAAAGACCATGTAACAATTCTACTTGCTCAAAACTCGCGGAAACTTGGGGAGTGGGAGAAAAATATTTTAAAAAACAAAAAAGGAAAAACCGCTAATCTCTAGGCACCGATTAATCCCCAATTAATCGGCGCTAGGCATTGCCCGGTCGCCCGACTAGCGCCTAGCGACTTTTAGAGCACCTGGAAATTGTCTATTAGCCTATGAATCTATGACAGTGTAACCAGGAATGAATAGACCTTTACTTTAGTTGCTATTAAAGATCTCTGAAGAACCTAACGTTCAACAAAATTTAAGGTGATTAGACTCAAGGAAAGATAAATCCACCTCCAAAAAGCCTTCCATAAAGAAAAGAGATCAACTAAGGAATGTATGGGTAATTATTTCTTCCGTGAAACCAACCTTGTTGTATACCATAGGTAGTCAGAAGTATCCTTCGTGGTATTGATGTGATCAACAAACCCGTTTCTAACAAGATTGGCTTCTCCCCAAATCCCAACTTTCTCCACAAATATTTCCCATTGAAGTCCTTTTATGTCTCCATCTACTGATGCAGATGATGGCTGCAAATTCTCTTGTACCATCTCAACTTTAGAAGTTTGAGACCCAACCTATTACAAGTACCAATGTAAGTCCCAAATCTAGTTAATAGGACAAATATAGATAAAATCATGAACAATATATTCACACATTGACATTGTAAATGTCATGAACTATGAAGCACATGTATGATAAGTCAATAAGGGTACGTGAACGTCGATATGGGAAAAAATTATTTAAAAACAGGATACCATACAGTTGGGGTATGATGTTTTTTCCATAATTTAGAGGAATTCGTGGCACATCATAATTGCATAGAAAATTAAAGAAATCGTTTAATGACATAGCTAATTAACAATCCAACATATCAACCATTGTTTAATGCCAAACTTAAGGTCAAACCAAATTCGATGTCATTCCACTAAAGGACGAACAAACCGAAATCTCTTTTCTTGAATCACAGTAAGCATTAAGAAAAAGTCCTATGAAGTTACCCTCTTCTTTGTATATAAAGAAGGTAGTACTATGCTAGAAGGGCTATGACTTGGGTATATTGAGTACTTCTAGGGTAATGGGAAAAAAAACTAAAGGAAACTATTGCCATGCATATTTCGTGCATTTGGTATGCACGTAGAAGTACAATGAAAGTACGACTGTAGAAGTACCATGGAAATTCACTGGTATGGATACGTGGGAGTTTTACAAGTACCCATGCTTCATAGATTATGACCATTGTTAAAGCTTGTCCCACATCAAAAAATTGTCGCCTCCAAAACTAACATATGAGCTGAGCAGCATTTGCACTCAGTGCCAAAAGACTTTGCATTATTTACTTTAATACGGGATCATAGCTCAGCTTTAGGAGGCTTTGGGGCATGACTCTTGAGATTGATTCCCCACTTTTCTTGTCATAAGTGCACTTTCTTTTGATGTGAACCCTATGATCCGAACTGTTTACCTCTCCAAGTGTGTGTAGGGAGTTGCATGTCCAAGGGAGTCTAGATAGTGAGTAGGTAATTATCACCTCCAAAACTAAGGTAAATTACAAAATAGTCCCTATAGTTAAGTAAGCATGTCTAATTGGTCCCTATAGCGAACTCTCAATTTCATCTAGCGTGGCTAATCGGTCCAATAGATAACAGGGATCAGAGTTTTGGATGGAAATGGTGTATGTGTGCGGTATGCGACATTGATTGGGTAAGATGGTCTTTGCAGGCCCATATGCACAACTGACTTGCTCTGGTAACATAATTTAGTAGCTCCCTAAACAGGAATGACTTGCTCCGTTAACATAGCGACTTGGTCTCCACCATTGCACACAAAGTAGTGCTACAGCACCATATTAACTGTGCTATAGCAGCACTCCTCTCACAAACATTGCAGAGCGTACTAAATATGCGTGACATATACTAACTAACACAATTGACTTGTGTTAATATAAATGACTTGCTCTTGACAAGAACGGATCTAGAATTTTGTATTAGTGGGGGCACACAAATTGGTAAACTTACCCCATACGTCAATAATTCCTTAATTAATACAATTTACATCGGTATAATAACAAATTGGTGACTATATGTGAAACTGTATCTTAAAATAGAGAAGGAGATGTGTTTGTACAAAAAAGATTGTGTGAAAATTCGCACTTTAAGAAATAGATCAGGCAACAATCCTCATAAAGAAAATGAAGAGTAGTTTTGTTAGAACATTATCATAAATTTATTGGATATAATTTAGCTATTTAAAATTATTAGGGGAAAAAACTGAAATGGTCCTTGTAGTTTAGTGTTTGTGTCAACTTGGTCCCTGCAGTTTGAATTGGCTCGATTTACACTCTGTAGTTTTCATTTTGTTCCAACTTGGTCCAATTACTAACTGTCGTTAGACTCCGTTAACCCCAGACACGAATGGGCCCCTTTTCTAAGGTTAAAACCATAATCTATCATTCTCCTCTTACCCTAATATACCTCTAAACCAAAACACAGAACCTCATTGTTCGATTCTCCATTTTTTTTCACAGCTTCCATTCTCCATTTGTCGCGACCGGGATTTTACCTTCAATCGAAACGTGTCTCGTTCGCCTTCGGGGGGAATGAGTGAGGGGATTAGGGCCTAAATAAGTGATTCGATTCCTATGAATTGCGACGTGGTTCTTGAAAAAAAAAGAAGGAAAAATGAGGAGTTTTGTGTTCTATAAAAGGGGTTCGGATTATTTTTAAAAATGTTTGAATTTTAGAAAATGAAGTGGGTTTTAAAAAGGGACAGAGCTTTCATCAAACTGACTACATATCTTCAGGTAAAGGAGAATCAGGTCCGGCTATAGTTCGGGCCACAAAAGAGGTTTAGAAAAAAACTTAGAGTCTCCACCAGGCATAAAGTTTAGGTGTGTTTGGTCACTTCTTGAATATCGGAAGAATAATTCAAGTATTTTAGAAAAAAGAACCCGGTTTTTAGAAAAAAAAGTGACTCCATTTTGCTTTTTAGGAAAAGGCTTTAGGTCTGCAAGGTTAGAGAATAAAGGATTCGGTTATTCACTAGAAAAGGGATCTATTTGTGTCTGGGGTTAACGGGGGTTAATGGAGGCTAACGACAGTTATTAATTGGACCAAGTTGGAACAAAATGGAAACTACAGTGTAAATCGAGCCAATTCAAACTGCAAGGACCAAGTTGACACGAACACTAAACTACAGGGACCATTTCGTTTTTTTTCCCAAATTATTAATATTTATTTTATAAAATCAAGTGGGGGCATGTGCCCCCACGTGACCCCCCTTGGGTCTGTGCCTGGCTCTTGATACAACCATGACTTTATCCTTTTGCTTTGGCAAACATCGTAGAGTGCACTAAACATAAGTTGCATACACCATCAAACAAATTGGGCCGCACCATTAACTCAAATGACTTTCTCCTGCTTGGCAAATATTGTATAGCTTAAGTGACATGCACCAACAAACACAACTGAGAGAGAGAGAGCGCGTTCGCGCGCGCGCGTCTAAGGATGATGAGTATGGTGTCAACTGGCATGTTATCAATCTCAAGTGCGAGGTCTAACCCTCAATTTATATGAGGAAAATAAACAAACAATGCCGAACTACCTAGTCATGGCCGAGGGAAATAATGGAAATAGCAATTACATCAGCAGCTAGGATTGGAAATCAGC
Organism: Rhododendron molle; assembly: GCA_025413875.1. Taxonomy (NCBI): domain Eukaryota; kingdom Viridiplantae; phylum Streptophyta; class Magnoliopsida; order Ericales; family Ericaceae; genus Rhododendron; species Rhododendron molle. The sequence continues at coordinate 29,557,634 of CM046397.1, forward strand.
AAGCAGTAGCAGCAGCAGCCTAAGAGATCATGGCATAGAGAAGACAAGAAAGCAAGATGTTAAGGCACTTAGGGGCCAAAACGTTGTACAAGGGCTTTAGGCCACATCAGAAACCCATTCACAATGGCTCGATGCTTGAGCCTATCTACAATAAGAAACAAAGACACGTCTAAAGGCCTAACATATCCATGTCCAATACAGGACGAACTCAGACACAACACTCTCCGGACAAATTTCAGACACACCTGAATGTGTTTAATTTTTTTACTTTATTTTAGTCGGACATGTAAGGGACATTGTGGGTGTATATGGACGCATTAGGGTGTAAGGACCCGTAATTTCAGAAATTATTAAAAGGTTTATTCGATATTAGAAAATGAGGAAAATGTGAAATATGTGTTTATAAGATTTGGGGTCAATATGGTAGGATTGCTATTGAAAGGGGTGCAAGTGTGATTAGTGTATATGTTAGTGTATATATAGAGGTGTGTGTGTCAGTAGAGGATTAAAAATCCCAATTCCTTTCTCTCTCTATCTCCACCGTCTCTCTCTCCCTCTTGCCCTCTCACCGAAAATCACCACCAAGGCTCAACACCCATGAAAAACCAACCTCCATTCCACCTTCCTCACGTGCTATTGAGCTTGTAGCTTGTCCGGTTCAGCTCGGAGAGGAGTATTGTGGGCATATTTCAAAGCTTGAGTTCTAGGGCTTTTGTGGCCCGATCTCCTTTCGTGTTTGTTCTCCAATATCGAGGTAGGGATTTCTTGCTCTTTCTATATGGCTATGAGTTGAATTTGTGCCTTGATCGTGCCTGAAATTGTTGGTTTGATTGTTGGGAATAGTTTCGAAAATCTACAAAAAATCTGCTCGAACTGAGCTGGTATCGATACCATTTGACATTGGTATCTACACCTTTGAGTTACAAACCCAGAAAATCATCTGGTATCGATACCATTTGTCCTAGGTATCGATACCCTTGCGTCTGGAAAGCTTCTTGGTCAAATGGTATCGATACCATTTTGCTAGGTATCAATACCTTTGACTTAGGGGCAGTTTTTCAGCTTTGTTCTAAACTTCATTTTTTTGACCCCCCATCACTTCTAAGAGCATCTCCAATCTTGACCAATTTTAAGACCCAAATTTAAAATTTGGGCAAAACCCTTAAAATCCATCTCCAATCTGACCCAAATCCTTCCCCATTTTTGGGTTTTACCCATTTCTTTGCTCAAATTTAGGACAAAGAAAGCCTCTACCCATTTTTCTCCCCATTTTCCAATAGCTCTTTTCTACTTTTCAACGGCTCTTTCTTCGGTAATAAAAGCCTTTCATCCGTGTTTGAACAAACTCCATTCAACCAACTGTTTAAGCTCCTTTGTTTTCGTCTAAACAAACTCCATTCAATGAAGAAAGTCTTTTATTACCCGCTCTTCCACATTCCTCTATCTCTCTAAATAGGTCGCATTCAGAATCCTCATATATTTGGTATCAGTTGTTTGAGGGAGAAGTTGTTTGAGGGAGATGGAATCAGGAGGAAAATGATCTCTCCAATATAAATCTGGTAAGAGTTTGTGTTGGATAAGACAAAATTGAGGGAAATTTGTTTGCAAAAAAGTGAAAAATGAGAGGGAAATAAAATAGGAGGAGATGTTATTGGTAAAAAAAATGAGGGAAGCCAAAACGGAGGAAAATACTCTTGACAACATAAAAAAACCAATTGTAAGAGATCATTTTGCCATTGGAGTGAGCTTGACCCAAAATGGGTTTTTACCCAAATTTTTATCCAAATTTGGGTAAAAATTTGAGTCAAGGCTGGAGATGCTCTAACACCTCTAAAACACTTTTAAACCCTCTCTAAGCTTGGTTGCTCATCCTTTGATGATTCATTGATTGTTTCCTTTCCCAAGACACTCGTAAAACATAACTTTGATAACGTTGGAGACGAATAAAATTTCTCAAGGTTGCTTAGGAATACCGTAGGCAAGGCGAGGTGTTATGATGAAGGTATTTGGTAGGTGTGAGCTGATTTAGCGATCTGAAGGGTAACTTAATAACTCGTCCCCTCATGAGTTGTCTCGTTGAACCTATTCATCTTGCATCCTTAATATCAGTACAAGCGGGTCGTATGTCAGAGAGTTACTATGAGTTTGTAAGTTACTTAGGGTACGGTGGCATTGTGGGGAATATAAGGGGTGGATGTGAGTGTGTGTAGTGGTCTAGCTGATATTAAGGTGATCTGATAACTTGTGTCCTCTCGACTCGTCAAATCTTCCAATTCTTTTAGCACTCTTCCTATGAGGTTCAAGCGTAGAAACAAATGGGTAAAGTATTGTAGGGTTATATATATATGGGCTTAGTGTGTTATGTAGGATACACATATGTAAATTAACGAAAAGGCATGAACATGTGTATTTGTAGAGTTATATAATGGTTGAATGAAGTTTTGTGGTACAACAGATAGATTGATGATGAAGTTGATTATGAAATGATGACGATTATGAAAGGCGTGAGAGGTGACCCAAGTGATTGTTATTGAGGGAATAGACTCGGGGTGACCCTACGCTCGAGGGAATTAGACCCGAGGTGACCGAAATGATTATTATGGAGGGAATAGACTCGAGGTGACCCTACGCTCGAGGGAACTAGACCCGAGGTGACCCAAGTGATTATTGATGGGAAATACCTGATTAAAAGAAAGGTTTTGTAACGAAGGGATTTGATAATGATGAATGCAGACACGAGAAAGATTGTAGTATCATACAAAGAATAATAGGATGATTTGGAATGGCTTATAGACTAACGTGGATTGACTTGAGTGTATAAATGTATTTAGTCAGGGGTAAATGGTCAGTGACATTTAAGTGAAGCCTGGGATCCTTGACTATAGTGTGCAGCTCGTTGGTAATCATTTGTACTTTGGGCGTATCTGTCAATACTCACTCATCATGGTGCATGATTCATCACATTTCCATATATTTTGAGCATAGAACTCTCTACTGGGCACGTGTTTTTCTCAAACCTTCTATCATTTTCAGGATCGGATCAAAGATAGCGGCATGAAGTGTTGTGCATGCATGACTTCACCTCCTTTGAAAGCTGACACCGAGGAATTTCCACATCTTTTATAGACTTTATTTTTGGAAGATGTAATGTGGTTCGATTCACTTTATTTTGACCAAGGATAATTGTAATACTCGTAACTCTCTTAACTTTCATACTTATAATATTTGGGCCTCGGAGCCAATGATGTAACCCTTTTGAAAACTCGTGGATGAGAAGGTACAATTATGGAAGTAGAAACGTTAAACTCTTCTAGGTATCGTATGGTTATTGAGAGGTTTCATTTATGGAATTCATTTATATTTATATTGAAAAACGAGGGCGTGACATAGGGCGTTTTGGTAATCCAAAATTATGTTATAAAAGTATAACTGATACAAAGAAGGGGGAGATACATATTACCTCCCAAAGAGAAACTAAAAACTACTTGTTAAAGCATCCAACTCAAAACCAATTGGCAATGAGTGGAGAGGCCGCCCAGGCACATATACTAGTTTTGGAGGTGATTATTAACTGATGTGGGACAAGCTCTAACACCGTGTTTTGTCTTGTGTCCATATCCATGCTTCTTAGATCTAGAAAACCTAGCTGCTTGTATTCTATTCTCATTGTGCGTGGCTACATTTTTGTTGCCTGCTAGCCTTAAACTTTTACAGTTTTTACAAATGGCCACAAAAATTCCACCTAGTCTCTCTACCACCTTTAACTTATTTCTGAATGCATCTGACCCTAGGCCACGGAATGATGCTTATTGTTGAAGAATTCAATTCAAAACCAAGTGGAAATGACTACAGAGGCCGTGCAGGTTCATATACTACTTCTTGGAGGTTATAATTAATGAATGTGGGATAATCTCTAACACTCCCTTGCACGTGCAACCTCTAATCTGTACGTAGAGAGGTAAACAAACTATCCATAACACAGGGATCAAAACGAGACTAGGTACGGTTAAGGCACAAACAATAGGGCAATTAATCAAGAGAGTCTTGTCCAAAAGCCTAACTCTGGTACCATGTTAAAGAATCCAACTGAAAACCAATTGGCAATGAATGTTGAGGCCGCTTAGGCTCATATACTAGTATTTGGAGGTTTTAATTAATCGATGTGGACAATCTCAAACACTTGCAATTTACAATATCAATACTTCCACACACCAAAACTTTTCCCGATAAGTAAAATCATAAGAACTTTACAGCATAACAGATGGAATGTTATTTTGATGGTGGGAAATCACCTTTGCAGTGTTAAACACCACATTTTTGCAGTCCGGCAATATGCTAACAGACCATGCTGGCAGGTGATACGACATATTCCTGAACTGAACTATCTTGTCATTTTTATCATCCATGTTAGCAATAAAGGCAGCACAGGGACCGGACGGTTCTGCATAGACATCCACCTATAACGAGTGGTTAATCAATAAATGTTCCCACTAAAAGCACGAGCAACCAACCAGAAGTCAGAACTAAAACAAATTACCTATCTGAAGTAAAGTACTTAGACTCCAACTAACTATGCCAAAACCAATTAGCTTTCTGTGTTCAAGAGAATGCATGTACATAAATTACAAACACATCACATCATCAGAAGCTCTCTTTCAGAATCACATCCGGAAGCGCACCACTAAAATATCGGCCAATAGACTTTTACGTTATGTAAATGTTGCTGTAAAAATAAATACCAACAGATTGATACTTATGACCCCCTTGTAAAATTCACAATGGAAATCAAAGCATAGCAAAATGTACAAATCCAAGATTAGATTAAAAAGCCAAATCTGAAATCCAGAAAGACATGGAAACCACCAAAAAGCATACTGATGTAGTAACTTTAAACATTACAATGCTCAGCAATGCATTCATAGTGCTTTATCAGTCGGAAGCTCAAAGATACGGGAGGGAGGAGAACAGTCACCTCCTGTAAAGGACCTAGTGAGAGCAGGTTTGGCTCACTGTTCAGAAGTGCATGCTCACATAACTTTATAGCCCTGTGAAGGTCCTTTAGGTGCGCCCACTTGGGAAGCCTTGGTAACCCTAGAAGGAATAGATTAACCAGAGGATCTATTACCTTCCACAATAGAGGTCCATATGAGTGGGTGCCTTTGGAATGAGTAATACAGAAAACTCACCATACCGTACTTTGCCAGTAAAAATAAATAAAAGGCCGATAAAAATGAAAGAAAACTCACCGTACTCATCAATAGGTGCATCATAATCATAACTTGTCGTAATGAATGGGCCTCCTGAAGTGCGACCAAAGTTTGTCCCACCATGATACTAAAGGCAAAGGAGACCACCAAATATTACGCTTCGTACAGAATTTCAGAGGAACAACACATTAAGTATTGAATGCCTCTCCCACTTCATGACAAGGTAAACAAAAATTCTATAACCACGAGATGGAAAATAACTAAGAATACCATGTAATAATTTTGCAAGCTACCCCCTTTCTGAAAAAAACGAGCAACCGCATAAGCAACATCTTCAGGTGGTCTGTGAGGATCTCTACCCCCAAAGGTTTTGAACCTGAAAATGTTCATCACTGATTGCAATATTCTGTTTGACAGCGACAATAGGACTTAAAATTCCCTATGCATTGGGTAACGCTTCAAGTATCACTGAAATAGGATCAGCTACAGAACAAGGAATCCGAAGAGTTTGAGTCCAAAGTCAGCAGGCAAAGTAAAGTAACCTGTTCTAGTTCACTGTTAATTTTAATTTTTTCCACAAGTTTATTCACTCTTACTATTCTATCCATCAATCTCACTATCTTTAACAGGGTGGGACACTATGCATAGCGTTAACTTTTGACAATGTGAGCTTCAATTTTCGTGCAATCAGAATGATAATAACCGTGTGTGGTCAGAATAAGATCAAGATGACATTTGTTAGCCTCTTTATATTCAGTACAGAAACGCCAAAATTACTCCTCTTATCACCAAGAATACAGAATGCTGTAAAGGCTGGTTAGGGCTATCTTACAGAACTTGTAAGCCTCTAGTAGTCTAGTCTATTCAAGAGAGCATGTGTTGAATCATCCATATTTAGCTTCCTTAACACATTCAGTTTCAAAAAACTTTCTTAAGCTTTTGAAACCTCTCATGTTCAAGATTTTCGAATCAGCTTGACTACCAGAAAAAAAAAAAGGGATTCAGTATTTGATATTTTCACTGATATAAAACCATAAAAAAAATAAGAAACAATATATAGTCGTTTTTTTGCACTTAGCCCCTTTCGTGGATTCCATTCTTCAAAAAATAATTCACAGAGAAGAAAGGTATTTTTACCTTTCAAAAGGGCTTATCACTGACTAGTGACTACCTGATGCACAAACTCCTAACTGCTTGTCGTAGCTGTTTCAGACACTCCGGGGACACGTGACACGCTGGGGGCATACGGGGACACATATGGGACACACCACGTGGCATGTCCAATAAATTGAACTACTTTTAAGCAGGGGACACGCCGGGGACACCCGTGTCTCAACTTGAACATGGATGAAAACATGACACTTGACAGGGATCGATACCAATTCAAAGCTTATTTTAGGGTTATGATATTCCAAGAATATGAGAAAAAGTACAAATAAAATTTTCTGACCGAATAAATCCTCGTTTGACTTGTAATATTTTAAAAAGGAAACAATAAGAATTATAAAGATACTACTAGTTTTGGATTTTTTTCGGATGGAGTGTTCATATGAACAACTAAATAACTATCCCAATTGATCTCTCACTTATGCCTCAGGTCCTTTTTCTCGCCAGCAATAATACCCGAATCCGATTCAAGATCTTTTCACAAAGGTGGTCTAGAAATCTTGCTTGTACACCTTTCTAGTTTTAGCCTTTTAGGGACACAATAACCATGAAAATGACACAGTATCATCCATGCAAGTCACATCACATATATGTATTGCGTACGCCTTGTGCCCTTTTTCTGGCTCGAGGGTCATCAAGAAAGAAGGTTGCCCATAGCTTTTTCACGGTCACAACATTATTGTTTTTCTAAAGTTTTTTGAGAAAACCTCTAAACTCTAACTTGAATTCTAAACTCTAACTTGAATTAGGAGGCAAGATTAAACGTTTCACGTTTCTAGTTCAACAGTGTAGGTGAGTTTACCACTGTCATTTGAAAGATTATAATCATCAACCCGAGATCGGAGATTCGATTTTGCAAAAGCAAAGTCACTAGGTTTCTTAATACGGAGTGAACTTAAGTTGGAAACCTCGATTTCAAATCCTGTAGGTTTCTTGAAACTTCTTCGATGTGGAATCAAGGTTGTCAAATTGTGAATCTAAATGAGAATCGAATTGGCCCTTTCCCACAACGTGAATTGTATCGAATCTTGAATCGTGACAATTCAATCAAGATTTTCAAAACATATAAAAGTAGACGTGTAGATTTTGAATATTGATGACATAGATATGTATGTTAAAAGTTTGCACTAAAAAAAGAGGTGGTTGTGAATGATTATCAGTTGCTTATAAGTTATATCACAAAAGGTATGGGAGGAAACAAGTGTTCAATTTTGTCACAAAAAAAAAACTAGTGTTCAGAAGATAAAATTAAAAAGACGTGCTTTCATTTAAGTTATTAACACAGTACGTATTTCACAGTACTTATTGTGCTAGTTTTGTGGTACTTCCTATTATTTGATAGAATTATCATGCTTTCTCATATATTTCACCACATTTCTTTGAAGACAATGAGGCAAATGTACAAAAACAGAAGTATGAGGTATAAAGGCAGCACAAAGTATAGGATGACAGCCAGGAAACATTCGTTTTTACTGAGAGTAATATTAACTTATAACTTAGAATCAATCTAGGAATTGATTTATTCATTATATCATATAAGAGTGATAAAAGAATATTGTGGGTGCATATTATTCACTGAGAGAGAGAGAGAGGAGAAATCGGATTTGATAGAGTAAAAGTAACTCGAGCAATACCATCCAGGCCAATTTTCAGTCCACATTTTGGGCTTGTTTGGAGAATTTGGTGTGAATTGGTCGCAGTAAAATGAATTACATGTATTGATCTGCAAAAGGAACAATTACGGCCACCTAAGCTGAATGAAGATTCAAATGACCATCCGCTACCACTCATAATGTTTAGCTTCTCCACAGACAGGTGATATTACAACATAAGTGAACCATACATCAAATGGTTCAGTTCATACTTCATACCACTCAAGAACACAACAAAAATTTCCAGTAGGAAAGAGGAATGATAAGGATATAGATTAAGAGCAATCATCATGCAGTTAAAAAGAATGAAAAAATAAAAAACTATACCATTCGGGAAGACATTTCTATGAAAGCAATTCGACAATTTAAGATAATTTCTTAGTATAAGATGCAAATGCCCAAGGTATTGTGAAGTAATAATGGAAATGAAGTCAGAGTTCTATAAGGTCAACTGCATATCAATGTACATCGTACAATAGGGGAGAAAACCTTGAACAAGTCTAATAGCAATCCATTGGTGCCAGTTCTTCTGTAATCTTAATTCAATTCCCACTTGTGCTTCTTTCAATAGCTGGCATAAATAGGGTCTCCACAACTCATTAGTATGCCATCATAGCTGCGCATACAACCATAAATACCGGAGATAAATTGTAGAAGTAAGCAATTTCCGCCATCAGAATACACTTACTCCATTGCCAAATGAAAACCTCATTCTCGCTCCAATCTATCTCTGAGTTTGTACTCTAAGTCAAGCTGCCACCACATTGCTCAGTCTTGCGCCTAATATGACAGCTTTCAATTTTAGGACAAACACTATCTTTCTCTCCCTCACAAATAAACATATTTCAAGTTCATTTCCATTCAAATGACAAAGCTTGACAAGGCATCTCTTCCTGCATAATGGGAGTAATGCAGGAGCATGGAGAAACATCCCAAGCATGTGTGCATTCATTTGAAATGACTAGTTAAGCAGTTGCTTTAGAATCCCTTTTGTAGTTTAACCAGACAAGTGCTTCTAGAATCCCTCCTGTGGCTTGTATCCAGCATTGAATTATCAAGCTGTCTCCCTGAAATATTCTATTCTAATGTGTCTTCCACAAAGAGTTTCTCCCTCGTCAATATCACATACTTGAAATACATCATTTCCAAGGACTAAGCTTGACCCCTTCCCTTTCTACATGGCATTCTCTTCTATCAACATGCCATTAGTTTCTCCTCATGCTGATTCCTCATCATCAGGGGCAAGAAATATGCCAGTGTTTCAGCCAATTTATTTATTCAGAAGGGAGATGAACTGAGCCCAAGCAATGGGAGGCATAGAGTTAAAGTATACATTGTAAGACCAAGAAATGGCACCAATAATCACAATGTAAGTGTAGTCAAGAAACCTTGCTATACATAAAGAGAGAGTTTCATGAACAGGCTTTTCATACCTTGATTAAATAGTGATTTTGGCCCAAGTATTACTTACAAAAGGACATGGACACAGACATTTAGCCTGCTTATTTACTCATGTTCCCTTGACAAAGCATTTTCCTTTGGGCAAAACAAGTAATTATAATATATGTTACGTGTAAATGGGCAAAAGTTGAGGAAAGCATTTACCCTCCAACTATCACTGTTTTCCCTGTAGTCTAAATCCACCACGAAATATCTAGGAAAGAAACCAACTATTAAAGTCTAGAATCCAGATGCTCAATAGTGCTAGTAGGCTAATAAAGATAAAAAATAACAACAAAACTTAACTTGAACCCTCTGTCAGAAAATGCTCACCTTTTTTGGAAAAAAAAAAAGAGAAACACGCTGCAAAAGCCCTGATTTCTGGTCGAGAGACATAGTGAGAATGAGTATACCAGTGTAGAAAATATTTCACCAGCAACCACAAGCAGCTGACACGTAATGGCCTTTTTTTTAACAGGCAACACATAATAGCATTATGAACAACTTGATTTTGATAAACTACAGGTTATTCTACGAGTGGTTATGATTACAATCGTACACAAGATAATGATTTTAATCGTAGACAGTGATTAACGTTCTGCTTCTGGGGGCATAGTTTTATGTGTTTTGTATTCATATTATTTTTTTGAAATGTTATTCAGCACTAATTTAGTTGTTTTCAAACAAGAGAATGGAAGAGAATGGAGTGCTTCACTGAGATTTGAATTGGTGTAGTGTTTTTTCATCAAGGAGCGAGCACAAACACATGAAAAATGTGCATGTGTGTGCACTGTTTTTTCATATTCTTCATGTGATACAATGTTCTTTCACCCAAACCTTCGAAACTTGGTCTTATGAAGGTGAGCTTACATGAAAACAACCACTACTCATGTAATTTCCCATAATTGCCTACATGGATTAGTTCATTTCAAAACAAAATGAAAGGAATTGAGTTTCCCATGTTGGGCGCTAGCCTAAATGCCAGGCAAGCGACCAGCCAACTAGTATACAAAGAAGTGAACGAGGAAAAACCAAATACCCAGCTAGACTTTTGAAGTATAACTGACTTGTCCATTGATTTACATCATTAGCTTGAGGATGGTGATGTAGAATCTAGATTTCTGTATACATGTCGAAGACTCCAAGTAGATATACTAATAACTAATAAGGAAAACATTTGATGGAAGATATCGAGTTATTGTCACAACTCTCACCACAGGATCAGGAGCGTCATACTGCTGGCACATTATCCAAGGTACACCTGTATTTAGGGAAACAGCCATGTTGGCAGCCCACAAGGCATATCTCTTCCCTCCATCTCCATAATTTCTCTCCATGTCTCCATACTCATTTTCTACCTGCAAATGTAAAACAGCTTTGCATGTTTGAGAAGTTAATATGAGGATACCACATAGTGCAAAGCAAGACATATGCAAAGGAAGTTAAGCGTATTCCAGGAGATGCGCATTCTTGTTAAATTCTGGACAATCTAGAGTCTAGAGTCTAGACAAGATCCAGTGAATGATGTCCTTTTGCTGCCCATGTTTGTGTCAGCATTGTTGGCCATTTGTCATGGCTTCTGCTTTTTAGTATCATTGCTTCCTTCAGCAAGTTCAAAGCAAGTCTTAATTTCTTCGACATTAAACTTCATTCGAACCATGCTTTTTGAGCCCATTCCAAGAAAATCTTTCTGGTTTTCACTAGTCCAATCTTTCTGGTTTTCACTAGTCCAAAAGCCATAATCGCTCACACTACACCTAATTACCTACCTGAAGCATTGTTAATGGGAGCAAGAGAGAGGATAATTACAAACATGCCTTTCGTGGCAATCTCCTTAACTAGGCAATCAGTAACCAACTGGTTGTAATGTTGGATTAAAGACACAAGGAGAGAGTGGTTGTGTGTTTGTGACTCAGGAAAGGAGACTGCTACCAAAGAGTTTTAAATTTTAACTTACCTGGGCCAAAATGATGGGACCACCTTTTGATGAAAAAAGCTTCTCCTGCTTCATAAGGTCCACTATGAAAGCCACAAACTTCTGCATGTAATGCTGGAAATCCAGATGGACAAACGAATCAATATGATCCATAGTTCATATTAATAAACCAATTGCAAATTTTTTTTCCAGATGGGGGTCACATTGCAATACCTTGAGTAAAATATAAGTTAATGAAATCATATTAGATATTTGGTTTCTATACCTTGAAGGGTTCATTATCAGTCCTGAAGACAGTGCCAGGTACATAATGCAACCAAACAGGTACTCCACTGTGCAATACATTTTCTCATTAGAAGTTGTCAAGAAACATCGAATACCAAAATCGGCCATCGTAACTACAATTAAACCAAATCTGTCATTTAATTCTTTTGAATAACAAGATTACCACTTCGATAACTATCAACATACCCGAAATTCCATTCAGCAGCCACAAATGGACCAATTCGAAGAATCATGTACATGCCAGCCTGCTGAACAATCTTGACAAACTTGACCAAATCGTATCGGCCCCCAAAATAATACTACACATAGTAGGCAAAAGAAAAAAACCACGCCAATATGTCTTCATAAGAACAAATACACAGTATGAGAACCAACAGAACAATATAGTAAATAAATAGATCGAACTTCACTCACGTTGTCTGGTGAAAGTTCATGACCATTCCAAAACACATAGGTCTCAATAACATCCACACCTCCTTCTTTTGCACTTTGAACCAATCCTGGCCACATCTAACGCATACAACATTAATATGCACAAAAAAAAAATATTAGACAGAAATAAAAGGCACCTTACGAAGAGAGAAATATAGTCTGAAATTGGTTCCGCTCACACAAATTTTGACACAATCAAGAAAACCAGAGATTAACCAAATGTGATTGCCGTTGTTGAGAAATGGGCCAAACCACAACATAACAAACGTACAAATACCAACCATATGCAAACAGAAAAGACCCACCGATTTTAATAAGATTTTCCAATTGCGAAACTGAGTACATACACAATTCAAGAAAAGAGTATGATTATACAAGTTGCTGTAGCATGTATTTATATCCGAGGTCTACATCACCAAACTAGGCAAATTAGGCTTTATGGTAATATAAATCCAAACTAGCTTCACAAACCCAACAATTGCAACAACACAAACTCTAACACGAAATGTGCAATACTACTACTACTACTACTTGAACAGAAAATTTAAGCTAATCATATACAACGCCGTGAAATACTTGATTTATCACTACAAAAATAGAGGGGGAAAAGCTAGAGATAAGAAACAGAAAAAAAAAAAAAACTAAAATGCTAATCAAATCCTGCACGGCGAAATACGTTATTTTCTCTTTGACAAAAAAAAAAAAGAAAAAAGAAAAAAACAAGAGAAGAATGGAAAACACAACTCAAACAGACAAAAATATTTTTCAGTTAAGGAAACTTGTTATCTGTTTCTTCCGCATTTTCTTGGAAACCCATTTCCAAGAGCAAATCCGTCCCAAATTGTTTGTCCACTGTTCCGTGTATGGTTCTTTAAAATCTCTCATACCAAATTAATGTACTACACGATTTCCTTTATGGAAAAAAGATCAAATAGGGGAGTAGTTAATTTTTTCGTATGGAGTATAAGACTAGCAATTTTGGGAGGAGGTAGCGAGTAAAATGGAGAGAAAGGAGAAATTGAGGGGAGTCTGACTCACTCACCGCAGGGACACTGCGAGGGTAGTGAATGGAAGCAGAGATGAGGAGCTTCCGCTGGCCATTTATGATAAGAGAGCGACGGTCGTACGACACATTATTAGCGGCCGCTGAAGAAACAAGTGTGGCCAATATTGATACCGTCGATAAGAAAGTACAAAGAATAAGACGGGTTTTAACGGGTGTGGGATTCGTAGAACAGAGCTTCGCCATTTTCTGTTCAGTGAAAGCTCGATCAGACTACAGAGTGCCAAAGAATATAGTATATGAATATTCCTGGTGGTGGGAATTCTGGTGAGTTCTGTTAATAGTATCTGTGTACAAGCACAGTACAAGCACATGGATAGGATGAAGGGAAAGGGAAAAGGAAAGGGAAAGCCGCGTTGATGACAGCATAGTCGGTTCGGCTGACAAAGAGGACAATCTCGCCATGTTTTTGGCATTTAACAGGAGAGAGAGAGAGAGAGCGCGGCCTAAATTCCAGCTCATTCTGGTCTGTAATCTTTAGTGCCAAGCGGGTGACAAACAATTATTCTGGTTCTTTCATCGAGATAATAAGGATGCGCACGGGGTCAGGTATGGGAAGATTGGAGTTATATAAGCACCCCGATTGGTTGAGCTTTTAGAAAGTTATTTTTGAGAGTTGAACGGTAATGAGTGGAGAGAGATAGAGAGAGAAATTTATTGAAAACTGTGTCGAAAGTAAAAGTTACTCTCAAAATGTTCAACAAAACAAGGTGAAGAACTCTTTGTCCTGATTATTACTAATCCACCAAAATAATTACCCGTTCCGTTAAGAGAAAAATAAATTTTTTTAATTAAAAAATAATGTATTAAGAAAAAATAATACGTTTCATAAAATGAGAAATAAATGCTCAAGAAATTAGAATTTTTGTAACGCCCTCAATCTTGAATACGTTAATTAAACATTTTATTGAATAAACTAAGTAGAGTCTTGGCTCATTATTACATTATAAACACCTCATAGAGTACTTATATAACACAAAAGGAAAGGACAGCTAATGTTATCTACTGCTCCGCCTCTTCTTCCATCCTAGCAAGCTTCTCGACTCCGAATGCCTCCAAGGTGTACAGCTCTCCCTGCTCATCTATAGAGTCTGACACATTATACCAGCGTCGCCACCAGCATAATATGTCAGGATCACATAAAGTAACGCCGTGAGCTTCAAAAACTCAATAGAATAACCCAAACCCACTAACGCTTAACTTACAAGTCAAAGATACTATAGTTAACGATTTTCTAAACTTAACATGCTTCATAAGAACATATAACAATTACGCATCTACATTCATTAATTGTCTATCGCTAGTGTCATGATTTCCGGGTTTCTCCTACGCGACTCGTCGTAGACCGTGTCTCTAATTTCCACTTTACAAAAACCACATTTTCATTTCAAAAACACATTTTAACACACCTAACCTCGGTTCCGTCATTCCGGGTTCCCGAGTATCCTCACAATGGTTCCGCCGTCCCGGGTTCCCATTGGCACACATTAGCATTGGCTCTTCTCCGCAGATAACCAAACCACACACCCAACCTCAGTTCCGCCATTCCGGTCTCCCGAGTATCCTCACAATGGTTCCGCCGTCCCGGGTTCCCATTGGCACACACACACACACACCACATAATGATCTCACACTAGGTCATTATGTAGTTTCAAAATATTTTATCCTTTGCAAACACATCTCCACATTGGGCAAGTCCGGCCACATTGCGATTTCAAACACACCTTGTCTTTAATACACCCTAGGTGTCATGGTTCTACTTCTTAGATTTCTGTGTCTCGTTCTCATGTATAGACTCCGCGGTAGGACTTTTCACATAAGTAAACATAAATCATTCATAGTAATCTAGCAAGATTATCCAACTTTATTCTATCATGCTCAACTAAACATAACTACAAGTAATGCAAGCAATAAGTGAACAAGCTTACGATCATCTTAAAGGTTAAAATACGAATACTTCCAAGTAAGTGATAAACTATCATGCATTCCAAACATCTTAAGAAATAAGCTAACTTTTATTCGCTTCCTTATACGATCACATAATACATAAAGCTTTCTATACTTAGAGTAAGTAGATTCGGAGAACAAACTCATTTCTTATCTATAATTAGAGTAGGGGTAGATTACTCTACCGTTCTTCTTGGCGGTAGGGCGGCTACGGCAAGAAAGTTGGCTATCGGACGAAGTAACGGCTTACGGTAGCTTCGAAAGAGAAAGGTTTTTCTCGAAACTAAATCTTGACTAACACTACTAGAACTTTTGGATCGAGAGGGTGGTCGAGTGGCGGTTTAGTGGCGGCTTAGGATGAGTTTCTTGAAGAACTTGGGAAGAACTTCAAGAATAAGCAAGAACAAGCAAAGAAAGAACAAGAACACTAAGCTTTCTAGAGAGAGAAGTTGAAGTATGAAGTGAAGGTGTGAGTTGAATGCTCAATTGAGCTTGCTATTTATAGGCCAAGCTCTCCCTCTCTCTCTCTAGCCGAATTCTCTCTCTCTCTCTCTCTCCTATCTTTGATTTTTTTCTTCTTTCAAGCTTGATTGAAAGCTTGATGGATGGTTTGCTTGCACATCAACCACCTAGTTCTTAGACTTGCATGGCTAGTTTTAGTCCTTTGGATGTGATTATGGAAGATATGGTGGAAGAAAGGAGGGTTTGGACAAGTTAAAAATAAGAAAATGTACAAATTGTACATTGAAAGTATAGATTTTGCTTGCAAGAGGAAATCCCATAGATTGTATGCAATCAAAGTACAATGAAAGCACAAAAAAAAAATCAAGCCAAGGTACCATCTCTCTCTCTCTCTCTCTTCCTCCTTCTCTTTCTCTCTCTCTTTCGCTCGCGGCCCATCTCTCTCCCTCTCTCTTGGGTTCTCTCTCTTGAGTTCTCTCTCTCTCTCTCTCTCTCTCCCTCTCCTGTACTTTTGGAAGTATATACATGTACTACTATATTTAGGTACAATAGAAATCTAATAATCTTTTTAATAAATAGGATTTTCTTAATAAAATAAAGAAAACAAGCACATGGTACTTACAATATTATATATATATATATCTATATATATACACAAGTACACACACACACACACACACACACATATCCACAGGCGCCTATAAAGGAATGGACTTCCTAGAAGTGGCTTACACTTTTTTGTCATCTTTGGACGATTGTACCCTTGACTTCGGAAACTAGCTGATTGAAATTTCTTCTTTGGGGTTTTGGGCATTCCTGTCATTTCACGCCCAAAAGTGGTGGGCCATCGATACTATTTGGGTTATTTACGAATTACTTTAACGGGTTTTCGGACTTTCGATGTTTTCCGTCTGCGTCCCAAATTTTCTATACTATTTTGTCACGTAGTGGTGTTGGGGTTGGGGGTATCCCAGTAAAATTACATCCTCAATTTACTGTGACCACGTGGGCATGCCTGGAATCAAGGCTTTTCCTGTTTTCCCCGTTCGTTTGTCTACGTTTTCTTGCATTTCCCATTTCCATCCATCCGTGTACCGCCATCTCCGCGGCAGGCAACCGGTCGGGCGTTCTGGAGGAGATGATGGCCGATTGTCTGTGGGAGGAGGAGATTTGGAGAGCAAAGTTAGGGATGAGGTCAACGGCTGGGTCTTCTTCAGCTTTAAAATCAGATACCAGGACGGCGCAGATATGGTCGATGGTTGGTTGTTTCTGAACTGTACGAAATCTTGTGAGTCCTTTTCCCCTTATTTCCTCTTCGGCTGAGGTTTGGTCGATTGACAAAACCATGCGTCAATTACTAATTGATTGTAGATTTTTTGCTGTTTGTGAGATCGTCTTGAACGAACGGTGAACAATATATATATTTAACAAAAAAGGATCACGTCCGTGTGATTACATAATCCCAAATTTAGAACCATGTCATTAACGGGGCCTTTAATCAAAGTTGCGCTGAGATTTGGTTTGTCCTCAAATGAAGCACTTTTTACACAGATTTGAGTAAAAATGCAAGTAATAGAAGGAAACAATCACAAATGGAAGAGTGAAAACAAGAGCTAAAGCATTTGATACTGACAGTGATCGAGTGGCGAGGGTAAGCGTAGTACAGACGATTCTCTTTCGAGGGCTGCGGGGCCAAATGTATACCGCAGCGGCAGTATAGATCACCGGTACCTGAGGGCGGTGTTGGTGGTCCTTGATTAGGGCCCTTCATGGGGCAATCCTTAACCCAGTGCCCTTCTTTCTTACAGCGGAAACAAGAATTATACTTCTTATTTCCCTTGTTTGGAGCAAACTGCCGTTGATTAGGAGACTGCGGCAGAGTCCAGTTCCAGCCTGGATTCTGTTTCTCGAAATTCCTCGCCGTTCCTGCGCTAATACTGTGGATTCCGTAAACGGGTGTCTTCTTCTATGCTGGTACTTTTGATATGGGGATGGGAAAGGGGAAATATACCAGTATCACTGCTTCGATTTTTCCAACTTTCGACAGTCTTTCATGTCATAATCGCACCTCGAACTTCTGTTTGTGCTTTTTAGAGTAGGATTAATTTAGGTGAGCTACAACTGCTCACATGACGAATGACATGTAATTTTCAGATCATGAGTATCTTGTTATTTTTTGTCTTTGCCCAGTTTAAAGACGATGGATTAAGCAGCCGCTTTGGCTTGCTCACATGGGAAGGATTATATATAGAATTGGTGACTCAATATACGCGAAATGACCTAAAAGCAAAGAGTAATGAAACTTTGATGGCATAACTAACTAGCTCTGCTAATCCATCTGAATAAACACATTTTCCCGTTAGTTGCCAAACCAAAATATATTCCCTGTTATGGTCCTATTCCAAGCTCTTTCATAGTATGCCTTGGATGGCATTATAAAAGCTCAAACAAAGGGCTTGCCATATGTGGGACGAATGGGGTAACCTCCGCCCTAGGGAAAGGTACATTCTTTGCTTTGTATTTGTATATATATCATCCTTTCCATATGAGCGAGCGAGAGCGGCTGCTTAGCCTATCGTGTTTAAAGTGGTTAGCCTATCGTGTTTAAAGTGGTGAGCTACAGCTACTCACATGACGAACGGCATATTATTTTTAGATCATGAGTAGCTTGGTATTCTTTGTCTTTAGCCAGTGTAAACATGATGGGTTAGGCAACCCCTTTGGCTCGCTCACGTGGGAAGGATTATATATAGCAATTGGTGACTCAATATACCCGAAATGACCTAAAAGGAAAGAGTAATGAAACTTTGCTAATAGACAATCTCATGTAGCATGGCTTAACTAACATGGGAAGCATGATATATGGGAATACGTTCAACTCAATCTTAGAAGATATATTGAAACTTACGTGTATACAATACGTAATGGATATTGTTGGGCCAGAGCTATCTGAGCCTGCTAACACTATTAGCTCATTTAAACTTGCTGGGTTGTTGGAAAGTGCAATTCGGTCATTTAATCCACAATATGATGATCGTGATATACTAGATAGGTTGAGGGTCAAGATGATGGCACATAATACTGGAGATAGGGGATGGGATGTTTTTCCTTTCGATTATGAGGCAACTGTTCCACTAAATACTGTATTCACGGAGTCTGTAATGGGAAGGTATTTAAGAATGTTCAATTTTTTGTGGAAGCTTAGACGGGTGGAGCATGCACTAATTGGGGCATGGAAGACAATGAAACTGAATTCTGTTGCTTCTCATTTTTTCAATAAGCTTCAAAATGCGGTTAGGTTGCAGTTAGTTATGACATCAAGAAAGTGCCAGGTTCTTTGGGACGACATGAATCATTTTGTTATGAATTTGCAGTACTATATTATGTTTGAAGTCTTGGAGGTGTCGTGGTCTAAGTTTCTCAATGAAATGGAAGTTGCTAAAGATCTTGATGATCTACTTGCGGTGCATGAGATCTATCTGCATTCGATTATTGAGAAGTCTCTACTTGGAGAACGGTCTCAAACTCTTTATAAGACTCTATTTGTTCTGTTTGACCTAATCTTACGATTACGGAGTCATGCGGATCGGCTATATGAAGGAATTCATGAGTTTCAAGCCAAGTATGGATATTGCATCTTACTGTGTCTTCGCTGTTTGTAAGGTAATTTTTAAATAACTTACGATGTTGTCATTATATGCAGAACGACCGATTCCTCTCGAGACAAGAGCAAATCACGATTACACCCGAATGATAAAACTTCAAAGCCTGGGTCATGGGTCAGTGAAGGACGGAAGGCCCTAACACAACGTGCTATTGCATTTCTCCGAAACATAGAGCAAGATCTAGATGCAATTGGGAAGGAGTATTCTTCATTGCTTGAGGGGTTTATTTCTCAGTTACCAGTGCAGAAGGACATTGACTTGAAGTTTCTCCTTTTCCGGCTTGACTTCACTGAATTTTATAGCCGGATGCACCCTAAGACGTAAATCAAGATCGCAGTACAGTGTTTTGGTTCAGCAATGTATTAACATGCCAAAATGGTATGGAGTCCTACTGATTCACCAATGGCTAACAAGTGTATGGCCAACTATCCTACAGTGCCCAGCTGACTTCAGGACCTAACACCTGCTTTTTACGATTTGTTTTTAGGTATGTCAGTTTTTCTTCTTTGATCTTATTTCAATATTTATTTTTCTTTGTTTTCCTTTTCTTTCCACTTATGCCTGTGTCTTAACACCTGTATTTTTTACTCCGCAGATGACATTTGTTCTGGATAGTGTGTGTGGATTGTGGATGCTTTTAAGATTGAGTTGAAGGTATATTGTTGTCACTAGGTCAGTGTGTCAATATAGCTGTATACACGTATTTTCTTCCTATTCTTTGTCTTTAGGCAGTTTGTATTGTGTCTGATTGTAATGAAACTTAGCCAGTGCACTAACTCCGCTAATCCTTTCTCAATAGACACATTTTTTCATAAGTTGCTAAACCAAATTTTATTTCTATTATAGTCCCATCCCAAATTCTTTTTCAGGGCCTTTTCCTCATTTCTTTTGCAGTATGCCTTCAATAGCATTATAAGAGCTCAAACAAAGGGCTTCCCATGTATGGGAGAAACAAAATTGCGTGAATTCTGGGGAAATAGAATTAAAAGTACCTTAGGCTATTTCGCTATGAAATGAATTTCATTTTTCTATTTCTTTCAGAAAACTTAATAGTTCAACTCAAGATTTTGCTTTCAGTTTGAAAGCCATGAAAATTGCGTGAATTGTGCTCATCATACCTCGTACTCCTGTTTGTGCTTTTTATATTGGAATTACTTTGCGTGAGCCACAGCTGCTCACATGATCAATGGCTCATCATTTTCAGATTATGTTGTCTTTGCCCAGTTTAAAGATGATGGATTAAGCAGCCCCTTTGGCTTGCTCACATGGGAAGGATTATATATAGAATTGGTGACTCAATATACGCGAAATGACCTAAAAGCAAAGAGTAATGAAACTTTGATGGCATAACTAACTAGCTCTGCTAATCCATCTGAATAAACACATTTTCCCGTTAGTTGCCAAACCAAAATTTATTCCCTGTTATGGTCCTATTCCAAGCTCTTTCATAGTATGCCTTGGATGGCATTATAAAAGCTCAAACAAAGGGCTTGCCATATGTGGGACGAATGGGGTAACCTCCGCCCTAGGACAGAATAGGGAAAGGTGCATTCTTTGCTTTGTATTCGTATATATATCATCCTTTCCATATGAGCGAGCGAGAGCGGCTGCTTAGCCTATCGTGTTTAAAGTGGTTAGCCTATCGTGTTTAAAGTGGTGAGCTACAGCTACTCACATGACGAACGGCATATTATTTTTAGATCATGAGTAGCTTGGTATTCTTTGTCTTTAGCCAGTGTAAACATGATGGGTTAGGCAACCCCTTCGGCTCGCTCGCGTGGGAAGGATTATATATAGCAATTGGTGACTCAATGTACCTGAAATGACCTAAAAGGAAAGAGTAATGAAACTTTACTAATAGACAATCTCATGTAGCATGGCTTAACTAACATAGGAAGCATGATATATGGGAATACGTTCAACTCAATCTTAAAAGATATATTGAAACTTACGTGTATACAATACGTAATGGATATTGTTGGGCCAGAGCTATCTGAGCCTGCTAACACTATTAGCTCATTTAAACTTGCTGGGTTGTTGGAAAGTGCAATTCGGTCATCTAATGCACAATATGATGATCGTGATATACTAGATAGGTTGAGGGTCAAGATGATGGCACATAATACTGGAGATAGGGGATGGGATGTTTTTCCTTTCGATTATGAGGCAACTGTTCCACTAAATACTGTATTCACAGAGTCTGTAATGGGAAGGTATTTAAGAATGTTCAATTTTTTGTGGAAGCTTAGACGGGTGGAGCATGCACTAATTGGGGCATGGAAGACAAGTGAAACCGAATTCTATTGCTTCTCATTTTTTCAATAAGCTTCAAAATGCGGTTAGGTTGCAGTTACTTATGACATCAAGAAAGTGCCAGGTTCTTTGGGACGACATGAATCATTTTGCTACGAATTTGCAGTACTATATTATGTTTGAAGTCTTGGAGGTGTCGTGGTCTAAGTTTCTCAATGAAATGGAAGTTGCTAAAGATCTTGATGATCTACTTGCGGCCCATGAGATCTATCTGCATTCGATTATTGAGAAGTCTCTACTTGGAGAACGGTCTCGAACTCTTTATAAGACTCTATTTGTTCTGTTTGACCTAATCTTACGATTTCGGAGCCATGCGGATCGGCTATATGAAGGAATTCATGAGTTTCAAGCCAAGTATGGATATTGCATCTTACTGTGTCTTCGCTGTTTGTAAGGTAATTTTTAAATAACTTACGATGTTGTCATTATATGCAGAACGACCGATTCCTCTCGAGACAAGAGCAAATCACGATTACACCCGAATGATAAAACTTCAAAGCCTGGGTCATGGGTCAGTGAAGGACGTAAGGCCCTAACACAACGTGCTATTGCATTTCTCCGAAACATAGAGCAAGATCTAGATGCAATTGGGAAGGAGTATTCTTCATTGCTTGAGGGGTTTATTTCTCAGTTACCAGTGCAGAAGGACATTAACTTGAAGTTTCTCCTTTTCCGGCTTGACTTCACTGAATTTTATAGCCGGATGCACCCTAAGACGTAAATCAAGATCGCAGTACAGTGTTTTGGTTCAGCAATGTATTAACATGCCAAAATGGTATGAAGTCCTACTGATTCACCAATGGCTAACAAGTGTATGGCCAACTATCCTACAGTGCCCAGCTGACTTCAGGACCTAACACTTGCTTTCTACGATTTGTTTTTAGGTATGTTAGTTTTTGTTCTTTGATCTTATTTCAAGAATTATTTTTCTTTGTTATCCTTTTCTTTCCACTTATGCCTTTGTCTTAACACCTGTCTTTTTTACTCCGCAGATGACATTTGTTCTGGATAGTGTGTGTGGATTGTGGATGCTTTTAAGATTGAGTTGAAGGTATATTGTTGTCACTAGGTCAGTGTGTCAATATAGCTGTATACACGTATTTTCTTCCTATTCTTTGTCTTTAGGCAGTTTGTATTGTGTCTGATAGTAATGAAACTTAGCCAGTGCACTAACTCCGCTAATCCTTTCTCAATAGACACATTTTTTCATGAGTTGCTAAACCAAATTTTATTCCTATTATAGTCCCATCCCAAATTCTTTTTCAGGGCCTTTTCCTCATTTCTTTTGCAGCATGCCTTCAATAGCATTATAAGAGCTCAAACAAAGGGCTTCCCATGTATGGGAGAAACAAAATTGCGTGAATTCGGGGGAAATAGAATTAAAAGTACCTTAGGCTATTTCGCTATGAAATTTATTTCATTTTTCTATTTCTTTCAGAAAACTTAATAGTTCAACTCAAGATTTCGCTTTCAGTTTGAAAGCCATGAAAATTGCGTGAATTGTGCTCATCATACCTCGTACTCCTGTTTGTGCTTTTTATATTGGAATTACTTTGCGTGAGCCACAGCTGCTCACATGATCAATGGCTCATCATTTTCAGATTATGTGTGCCATTGTAGTTTTCATGGATATGCCACCTTTCCTCAACATCAAGGACCAAAGCAAAATGATTGCTCGAAATTCTGTAGATGATGGAATCTCGTTGGACCACTGATAGAGCAAATGTTAAAAAAGGACTTCGATACAATTAGATGGAGATAGTTCTTGGCTAATAAAAAATAAGAGATCATTTGGTAGAGATGTGTGTGCAATTATCTGATCGTGATTTCTATCTTGAGAGAGTTGTGCGATCATTTTCCTCCGTTTGTTGATTAGAGTTGTTTGTTGCGGCTTATTGAGATTGTGCAAATGTTTCTTTTGTTTTCTACTAGGGGTACAAGGTTCTGCCAACGAAGTAGAAAGCGTATGGTGTATTTCCTGTTGGTGTCGAACAGAATTTCCAATCGATGGTCAGTTATTGGTGCGTTGTTCCTTGGCGTATTCCCTATTTACCGTTTCGCCAGTGTTTCAAGACAACATGGCTGGGTTCGCAAGGGAAGCCTCATGAACTCGGAACAAGCTGCGACACAAATTCGTTATCTATTTCAGTATTTTGGCAGATTTATTGGAATCTAGCATTTTTTTGATTAGGGTTGTAAATTTAGTCATGCCTTGGGAATGTGATTCCGTGGTCGGTAATGTGTATTTGACAGATTAATTTTGTTTTGGAGGTGTATTCTTCCGATCACGACTTTTGTATTCTTCTGAACACGACTTATGTAATTGGTCCCTCTTTTAAAGTATAAAATGCCGTAGATTTCCATATACCAGTATTTTGTTTGGTTATTGTCATTGGATTTTCGTAATAGACGAATAGCATTGGAAATGATGGTGTATGATTGGAAGCAATCTGAACAAAAATATGAATATATTTCATGCTTAAAAGATCATACGGCAAAATTGGTGAGGTTGGATTTGGCTGCCTGAATTAAATGATCGAAATTGATGGAAGAATGATTGAGGCACAAAAAAATTCCTGCAGATTGTGACCTAATGCACAGTAACTTGCAAGGATGGAAAATGATTCCATACTGGAAAATCTATTTTCCATATTCTGAGCTAATCCACAGTAACTGACTGACAGGGATGAAAAAAGATTCCGGACTAGAAAATCCATTTTTTGTGTACCTATTTCACCAAACCATGTGCTAAGATTCTTTGGTTTGATTGTGGTTGCATCAGCAGAATCTTGTACCCACGGATATCAACAGATACTCACACAAATCAAGTTTCGAAAAGCGTGTAAGCTTTTGATATTCTCTCCTTGTGTTTAAGGTATATAAACAGATGCCTGTTATTTGGTCAAGAAGCAGTCGATCTCTGCAAGGTTAAGAACTGAACTTCCTTGCATACTTCCTCTTCTCTTTTTTAAGTATCTGTTATTCATTATCATTAAAACGAAAATATGACAGATAGCTAAGTATATTTATTACTTTTTATGTTTCCAAACTACTGCAGAATTGTTCTGAGTGATCCTTTATTTGCTTGATTCTGCTAAGCGTCCCAAGGTTAGGATTCCTTCCTGCTCTATTCGTGTCTGCTTTCGGTATGTAATCTTTCTTCCCTTGTGTTGTTTGTTGACATCCTTCTGGATTTTCTCCAATGCTCGCTGCAGGCATGAACAAAATTGGCATTGTATTATGATCATCACTTGCTCCTTTGGTGTTGTTTGCTAAAACGTGTGCTGTGGAGAATCAAATATTAATAATGTCTTCATTCCGTATATGTAACTGTTACTTGTGATCATATATGAGCAATGACTGAAAACCAATGAATAATAATATCTTCACAGATGCGATTAGCTGATCATGTCAACTAGCAAGAAACCCCGAATTTCATATTCTCAACTTCCGCAGGAAACAAAAGACAATAGGAACAAGCGGCGGAGAGAATTACGGGTTCAGAAAAGATTAGAAAAATTAGAGACATTACCTAGGAAACAAACACGCAAAATTCCTACTCAGGCATTTGTTTTGCGTGATGTTAAGTCTTGTGACTTTTGCCAAGCTAAACGGTTCCCCTCGGAACCAGATGGCTTTTGTTGTTCTAAAGGACAAGTACGCCTTTATTCGGTTAATGTTCCAGATGATCTATTGGAGCTTTACTGTGGTCAATCAGCACATTCACAACATTTCCGTCAATATATTAGACCATTCAACAATTGTTTTGCCTTCACATCATTTGGTGTGACGCTCGATCCCCGATTCACAAAACCAAATAATGGTATATACACGTTTCGTGCCCAAGGACAGGCATATCATGCCATTAGAAGTCTTTATCCACCGCTTGATAAAAATGACAAGAATAAGTACACCACTCCATCGTTCCTACAGTTGTACTTTTTCGACACTGATAATGAAGTTTCGAATAGAAACAAAGGGGCGAGTGAACTAGATCCAAATGTTATTTCACGAGTTATAGATATCTTGGCTCCCAATCCCTACTCTATCTTCTTTAGAAGCTTAAGGCAAATACCCGAAGCCGAGTTAGCCACTCACCAAATCAAAATTAGAGCTGATCCAAAATTAGATACCGGGACTTTAGGGAGGCCAACAGCATCGCAAGTGGCAGCAATTTGGGCTGGTGAAACTGAAGGCAATTCGAATTTGAGAGAGCGCGATATATTGGTGTATCAGCATAATGGTATTAGCCAACGAATTAGGTACTACTTTGGTTGTTATGATCCTTTGCAATACCCACTTTTGTTTCCATTCGGAGAACCAGGATGGCATCAAGGCATTAAAAGGATCCTACCGGCAAATTATGATAAGTCCTACACTGGACAGGGTGCTGTTCTTCCTCAATTTTCTGTAACAGGCGATGAATTATTAGCGGCCGAGTCATTAGGTGCGATAAAATTTATGACTTCGTTTCCTACAATGTATTTACATGTTTATGCTGGTCTTAATGTACTATTTCTTCTCAGTATATGAAGAAAATTGTACGAAGGGAGGAATGGTGTCGGCCAGAGAATTCTATGCGTACCGATTCCAGATTAGGCCAACAACTAATTCAATAATCCTTGAGTCAGGCCGTCTTCTACAACAATTTTGTGTCAACATGTATATAAAAATCGAAACATCCCGATTAGACTACTTTAGAACTCATCAAAATGAAATAAGGGCTGATTTGTATCAAGGCATTGTAGATAGTATAGCACGAGGAGAATCACGAGGTTCCAAAGTCGGGATACATATTGTGTTACCTGGTTCATTTATTGGAGGCCCTAGAGATATGCGCAAAAGATACTTAGATGCAATGAATTTAGTAGAGAGATATGGAAAACCTGATATATTCTTAACCATGACCTGCAATCCCAAATGGTCTGAAATTTTAGCAGAATTGAAACCACATGAAGATGCACAAAATAGACCAGATCTTGTGACACGAGTATTTAAGAGCAAATTAGAAGAACTAAAAAAAGAAGTCATCAAGAAACAACTATTTGGCCCAGTTGCAGCATACACATATGTCATTGAATTTCAAAAACGAGGTTTGCCCCATGTTCATCTACTATTAGTACTGAAAAAAGGTTTTAAGCTTAATTCTGCTGCTAAATTTGATGAATTTATCTCCGCTGAAATACCTGATGAAGACAAATATCCACATCTATATGCAATGGTAATTAGGCACATGATGCATGGACCATGCGGAGAATTAAATGAAGCAAATGTCTGTATGAAAAAAGGCAAATGTAAAAATCATTACCCGCGACAATTTGCAGAGGAAACATTACTAGCAACAGATGGGTATCCGATTTATAGGCGAAGAACCGACAACAAACAAGTCAAGGTTCGCGGTCATATGCTAGATAATAAGTGGGTAGTTCCATACAATCCATACTTATTAGCCAAATTTGATTGCCACATAAATGTTGAAATCTGTTCAACAATAAAAGCTGTTAAATATTTATACAAGTATATGTACAAGGGACATGACAAGGTAGTCTTTCGTATTTTAGCTCAAAAAAATAACGAAGACCATGATGAGATCTCTGAATTCCAATCAGCTAGATGGGTATCCCCCCCGGAGGCAATGTGGAGGATTTTCAGATTCGGTTTACATGAAATGCATCCTGCTGTTATAAGCTTGCATTTGCATTTGGAAAATTGCCAGCCTGTTAGCTTTAAGAAAACAACTAAGTTGGATAACATAACTGATTCTGATTTTTATTCAAGAACAATGTTAACAGAATTCTTTTACATGAACACCCACGACAAATATGCCAAATCAAAGAAATTGTTGTACAAGGATTTCCCATCTGAGTTTGTGTGGGTGACGCGATCTAAGACATGGGAAAAACGAAAACAAGGAAATGTAGTCGGCAGAATTATAACAGCAAATCCAACCGAAGGAGAACGCTATTACCTAAGATTATTGCTGAATCATGTTAGGGGTCCTACATCATTCTTACACCTACGGACTGTTGACGGCTGTGTTTATGATACATATGAAGAAGCGGCACTTGCTTTTGGTCTATTAAAAGATGATAAAGGTAATGAAAAATGTTTGGAAGAAGCATGTATGTATCAAATGCCTAAATCTTTGAGACAACTCTACTGTACGTTACTTGTGCATTGTGCTTGCTTAAATCCAAAAGAATTATTCTGTAAATTTGAAGATCAATTAACTGAAGATTTCAGGAGGCAAAATATGTCGAAAGCTGAAGCTAGACAATGCCTTTTAGGTGCTTTGAATTCTATATTAGAATCGATGGGTAAGAAATTAGAGCACTATGGATTGCATGATTTTATGACGGATAGAATGGATACATATCATGTTTGTAAAGAAATTGAAGATGAAAAAAACATTGACATATCTGAAAAAGACTTGTTGGGCGTTTCTAAATTGAACATTGAACAATTAACTGCATTCAATGCAATACTACAGGCTGTAAGAGAGAAGAAAGCTGTATCTTTTTTTTTAGATGGTCTTGGGGGTACGGGGAAGACATTTCTGTATCGTACGATTTTGGCAACTGTTAGATCCACGAATAAAATTGCTTTGGCAACAGCTACTTCAGGTGTGGCTGCGTCAATTTTACCTAATGGTCGAACTGCACACTCTAGATTCAAAATTCCTTTAGATGGAGATGGTAACTTATGTTGCAATGTTGGGAAACAGACAGGATTGGCAAGTTTGCTAAATGCTGCAGTTCTTATTATATGGGATGAAGCATCAATGGCCAAAAGAGAAAGTATAGAGGCTGTAGATCGGATGTTGCGAGATGTAACAGAAGTGGATTTGTTATTTGGCGGGAAAGTGGTTGTTTTGGGTGGAGATTTCCGCCAAGTTCTGCCAGTAATACCAAAAGGAACTAGACAAGATTGTATTGATGCAAGTCTGGTTAGATCTACCATATGGCCATGCCTTAAGAAATTCAAACTCACACAAAACATGCGAGCCAAAACGGATCCATCTTTTAGTGAATTCTTGCTCAGAGTCGGCAATGGCCTTGAACCTGAAAACCTAAAAGGCCAAATAGCAATTCCTGCCTCTATGACCCTATCCCCAAATGCAGTCCAAACACCCGTTCAACAACTCATAGACTTTGTCTTTCCAAATCTCCATAATTACTTAAGTCAACCATTCTCAATGACGGATTGTGCAATACTGACACCCAAAAATGACTCAGTCGATATTATTAATGAACAACTCATAAAGAATTTCCCAGGAAAAGAGTACACGTATGTTAGTGTTGATGAGACCATTAATAAGGCAGACCAAGCTTTATATGTAGACTTCTTGCATTCGGTGAATCCACCTGGTTTACCGTCTCATATTCTAAGTTTGAAAGAAAATTGTCCAGTTATGCTGTTAAGAAACTTGAATGCATCAAAAGGCATGTGTAATGGAACACGTTTGATTTGTCGAAAGTTTGAAAAGCATGTCATAATCGCTCAAATAGCTGTTGGAGAACACAAAGGAGACTTTGTCTTTATTCCACGTATTCCATTACGCCCTTCAGATCCAAAGTTATATCCTGTTGAGTTTACTAGAAAACAATTCCCGATACGATTATGCTTTGCAATGACCATAAATAAGGCTCAGGGACAAACATTAGACATTGTTGGCATCGATCTCCATGAACCAGTTTTCTCACATGGACAGCTATATGTTGCTCTATCTCGCGCTACTGCATCTGAAAAAATAAAAATCCTGATTGCACCAAGCGACCATGAAAAAAATACACTTCAATGCACTAAAAATATCATTTTCCCTGAAATTCTGGCTGAAGCACAGTCCAATGAAACTGCTATAATAGAAGACATATGTGATTTGTAATGAAGAATACTATAAATCCACAATAACAATATTCGAATGAATGAGGCTAATTAATTGGTAATTATTTATGACTTCCAAAGTCATCTGTGCATGGCATACATTGAGTTGATGGTTATTTATCTAATCGCTCATTGCCGCAATTTTTATGTCTCATGAGCAGGCCTTTGGAGTCATGGCTTCCAAGCGAATGATGATCAAGGACATCGACGAAAGTGTGCGAGGCTGGACAGCAGAGGTCATGGTGATTGAAAAAGGATACCCAAAACTGACTAAGAAAAACACGCTCTATCAAAGGCTTGTGCTAATTGATTCTGAGGTTGGTTCCGCTTGCCAAATTATTTAAATGGCATCACATATATTGAAAATGTGAATATTTTCGAATTTTGAATTTAAATTTCGTGAGATGAATGCCTATGTGGTACTAAATTTTTGGCTCATCTTTAGGGAACCAAGATTCAGGCCACAATCTTTGGACCTGATATTGACATCTTGGAACACACGCTTAAGGTGTACCATACGTACTCCATAAGGAATGCTCAGATCAGCAAAACTCCTGATGATTGTTATCATGTTGCTAACAATGCTCTGCAGTGGAAGTTGTTATCAAGAACACTGGTGGAAGAAATCGCTGTGGAGGGGCTCAGTATAAGAGCCCTGAAATATAATTTTGTGCCGCTAGCAGAATTGCATAACCACCAGAACAACAAAAATGGGATAGGTAACCATTCATTTATCCTTGATTTATACTTGCCTAGATGCGAGCTAAAACCTAACGACACCTTTTATATAACAGAGGTACTGTTTGCAATCATCCATATTGGCCCAAAACGCAAAACCCCAAGAACCTTTGTGCAGAATCTCACAGTGATTGATCAGAGGTAAGATTTTACAGACAAAGCTGATAACAGTTTGCCTAAATTATTACTAATGCTAACTGTGAACAATCTTTTGAGTCCCAGCATGAAGCCAACAACACTGACTCTTTGGGATCAATTCACTCATCATGAGGCAAAAGGCATGACTGAACTTACAGGACCATATCCTGTTGTCATGGGTTCTAGGCTCAAAGTTAATGCTTCATATGGTAGGAATGAAATGCAGTCCATTGCACTTGCAAAATTTTGCAAATATAAAATTTCGGAAGCATGCACTAACTTCCAATGCATTTTGATATACAGAGACTAAGCTTGAAACTAAAGGTTCGACGATTTTCAATTTCGATCCTCCTCTGCCTGAAGCAAATGTGCTCAAAACTTGGTAACATAAATTCTGCTGAATTGGAAATTATTATAGATTTCAGTTCACAAGCAACTCCTACTTTTTATGATTCAAAATCAATTCTTTCCTACTGTTTGATGTAGGTGTCTCACCCACGCAACTGAAATCCAAAATCTCGACATAGGTCATCTTAATCAAATAGGGACACCTGTTACTCCTGTTGAATCACCATTCAAGAGAGAAATCATGAAGATTAACCGTCTTCCCACGATTGTATCAGAAGTAATCATTTGCTAACCTACTATTGGAATTCCTCTCTTGAATTCTAATAATTTCCACGCCTGTAATATAACTTTCATTGCAGCCGGAGTACTATTGGATACAACCTGTTTGCAAGGTCACTGACCTAAACCAAAATTTCTTCTACATGTCATGCTCAAAGTGCAATCATGGAACTGATGCCACAGATGATACTGAATTTTGGTGCAACTTTTGTGATGAGAAGGTTCAGCCGACGCCAAGGTTTGCCATGCTTCCAAAAGAATCTAACTTCTCCCTATGCAACTGTATGCTTAATTTATGAGTAACTCATTGCATTAGCTTCCTATTCGAATGATAGGTGCAAGTTTAATGTTACACTCTCGGACTCCACGGGAGATATCACTGCAACAGCATTCACGAAAGTTGCAGAAACCATGTTTGGAATAACAGCTCTGTACTTGAAAGAAAACACAACTGAGGTATAAAATCCATACAGTTGCCACGTAAATTACTAATTCTGCCATAAAATAGATGCTCTTGTGCATCTTCAGTTCAAAAGGCCTTCGCTAAATCAACAATTTTGAATGAATATTGTTCAAGTTCGTTTACTGATTGTTCATATTTTTGAAATTGCTAATAAAGGATGGGCTATCCATGGCTGCAATGGAAGCTATTACTAAGGAACTGGAATATGCTGTTCGTGTCAAAGCATATAAATATGGCCCAGAGGAAAAGTCGCACTGCCTTTTTAACATCCACCAATTTGATGAGGTAAAAAATATCCAAGAAAATGATGCTATTGAAGCTGCTTCATCATCGAACAAGAAACTTTGTAGGCAACTCTTCATTGAAGAACCTCCCTCGGACTTCTCCAGCATCAAGGATGAGACAACAGTGGCTGTGGTTAACCCAGAACCTGCTGCTAATGATTTCGTGCCTCCAAAACAGAAGACTAATTAAAGTAATCCTAGGTGCAAAAGTTTTTGGATCACCATGTTAACTTGCATGGTCTACTAATGATGGTCTGTAATCATAAGATGCATTCATGCAGAATATGTTATTCTAGCTGCTGTGTTTTGAAAAAACTCTGGGCACGTGATCACTAATGTTGAATCATAATATAACACGTCAACAAAGATGATCAATTGCCACACCTGTGCCTTTTAGGCATCTTTTGTCAGCACATGGCACTACTTCCATGTCTTATGTATTTAGCTGAAACAATGTTTCAGCAGCAGCGTTTATTCCTATCGGTTATGAAATCTAATCAAGTGATATGTTTATAATGTTAATTAGATTCCATTCTTTGTTTGTCATGTTGTTCGGATAGACTTAAGCGAAAAGGTGTGCTTCTAGCTATTGGTAATAAAATTCTGGTGCCAATGATGCCAAGCTTCAAGAAAGGTAGAAGTCAGGGTTTAATTAACTCAGTGAGAAAGGATACGTTTACAGTTGACAGAGGAATAAGTCTAATTTCCCAGCACATGTAATTGCTATATTTGGTTTTCCAGCATGAACTATTGGGCTATAGTTACTGTCCTCTGAGTTATTTGATGACTACTTATTTTTCTTTTGAGTGGTAGTGTGTAAATCTATCATCTGGAATATATAATTGTAAGTCAAAAAATGTTTTCCTGACCATGTGTTATTTCTTTATCACTTGCTATATGCCAGCAGGAACATGCTTCACGAGCCTTGGAAGGGAGCTAATGCTCCAACTGTGGCCCTCCATGTTGATGACAAGAATGTTAATGTGCAGACCATATCAATGACTTTGGCATATCTTTACGGGCATCAGTCTAAGCTTAATGATAGACTGATAGTAATGCTTTTTGTGTGCTTGTTGCTCCTTCTTTTCTTCACCTTCAAGTATCTCATACGTGTAGGCTGCACCAAAGCCATAACTTCACAAAGGTTTTTCTGTTTTTTGTTTTTCAAAATTCAGCTCCACCCTTTGTTGTTCTCTTCTGTTAAATCTCATACTGTCCCACCAAGTTAACTGACCTGCATTTGGAAATGACTTGGGTTTTATACATTGAACTAGATTTCAGTTTCTGTCAAGGTGGCACCAGACTGCTGCAGCAATATGGCTGCATTTTTTGTGTGTGTATCTTTTTGACTTAGTAATTCATAGGCCAAACATTGACAATTCAACCGTAAGGCTTACAACTCTTCGGTCAATGGATGCTTGATGCAGCTGCTTTACTTAAATAATGCTTAAGTTCTAATCTCAAATCCAGAGGTATAAAAAGAGACCACAAAAAACATAGAAGCTAACTGAACGTAAACTGCAATCAAGCAAGAAATAAGGGCAAAATAACTGACTCTCAAACAAATGATAAATAAATTAACAAACCAAACTAATTTGAAACCAAAAATGAGCAGTGGATGGAAAGATGTTTACCCAACTGGTCACTGTACCCAAAACTATATCTACTTTATTACCACTTGCAGTCTTGGTTGTACTTACAAGCAAAAATTTAAAGCTTTGCTTCAAACTACTGGCGGCAGGTAAGATAACACATAAAATTCTGTGAACACTAAATCTTTTCTTCATCAAATCATAATGATTTACTGTACAGATCCAGCCATACACAGTCCCAACTACTTCTATAAAATCCGAACTCAGAAAATACAAACACTCACTGGTTCATTTCTCTTGCATTCTTTCAGTACTCTCCTATGGTGAAGTCCTCCTTCTATTCCTCAACCTCTTCGTTACCAAATCAATTTACTCCTCAGACATGCAATCTTAGTTAGCATGCTTTAAGTTCTTTCATTCCTCTTATGCAAACTCAGAAATGAATGTATCCAACACTTATTCAACAACCCAAAAAACAGTTACTGTCTGATTAAAAAGGCCCAGTTATAGTGCTTCTATTCATGCTGCATGATAGTTAAAATCTGTTTTCTGAACATGTGATCATCTTAACTATTACTTATATCAGTTTTGGTTCGGATTGTAGTGTTTCGCTATTCACATTATTCTATCTTTTGTCAGAAATATCTAATGACTAACCTTTGATTTTCTTTAAAAACGTGATAGCAGTTCCATCATGAATATCGCATTCCAAGATATGCTTGCAGTAAGCTGTCCAAAATTTATTGGAATTGAGATTGTGCTCCGCAAGAATTTATCGCAACAAAGAGGATCAAACTATTATCTCCTGCCGGCTGATGGAAACCGTGTCCTTGTGGCTACATCAAGACCACACAATGGGAAAAAGCTTGAATACATTCTTGACCGAAACTTCATAATCCGATACTGCAGCATGTTTCGCATCGGCACTCGATTTAGGTGGAGAAAATACAAACAGTTTGAAGATTGGCTCAATTCTTTCATCAACAATCCACCAAGGTTTATCCAACCTCATCTGCGAGTAATGAATCTGTTGGATCCCCCAGCTGGAGGATTAGGTGTGGCCAAAGACTTCTAATAAACAACAAATTACATGCACTTCAAGTTAATAATAAAACTAATGGTTCTTTTTTTTCCAGTTGCAGAACAACATCCATGCTGGTTCTTGAAACATATTAACGAAACTGATAGAGCAAAAAATTTGGTAGTAGTATAGTACATGCTTCACTTCCTTATATTTTACTTCATAGTCCCAACGGAAACAAGAAGTGTTACTATCAACTTTTTGTAATTTCTTACAGAAAATTCCAGAGTTCTTCAGGCCATATCTATTTGCGCCACCACATGGAATTGCTCTTGTCTACAGTGGCTATCACGTATACCATGTTAAGATCGAGAACCATGAGTTGGCTTTTGGATGGAATGATGTCATTGCAGAACACAATTTCGGCAGCAAGTATACTTTGTTATTGGGCTCTATGGGTCATCTTATGTTTGATCTATTCATATTTGATGAGAAAGGCTATCAGATCAAGTATCCATGGACAACTACTGCACTCATTCGACAGCCAAATGCTCCAATTGGTTGGGATTCTATTGCAACTCAATGCCAAGTCACAAACTGTAAGCTTTCTTTAAGGCAATAAATATGAGCAAAAACATACAGTGCTTCCAGTTTTCTAACACTTTTTCTAATCATGTTTAGCTACATTCTTCACATCATGCTTGGTTACAACGTTCAGAAAATTTGGAGATGAACTCCGATTCATGAAGAAACTGTCGCATGGAGATTTGCTTGCATTGGTACTCCTTTTCTAAAAAAAAATGAGAAAATATACTTTTCCTAGGCTTTCTTGTTCTGAATACCTTTGTTAATGTTTAGGAATTGCGTGCATCGATTAAGGACTTTCTCAATGAGATCGGACTTCACCGTATGTGGCTCACAACAGGACAAAGTACTTGGGAAGTGCAATACACTGATGGATTCCTCATTGGACAAGGTTGGAATAATTTCATCGCTGCACACAATCTGAAATGTTACGACACTCTCGTCTTCAGTGTTGATTGGGAGTTGAAGATGCATATCATGGTGTTTGATGAACTTGGCCGTGAGAAAACCTACAATTGGTATTAGCAACATAATATGCTCTTTGGACGTCTAGCAGTCATTGCTCTTCATTAGAACTTTTTGGAAATCTCTACTGCAGTATGGTACCTTTTGTAAACGTAACGAACTAAGACTTATATGCACATCTGTAGTTTATATGATTGAAGCTAGGATAGTTTGTCTCTATAAGACTGGGATTATGACGCTACAATTATCCAGTCTTTATCTATGATGGTTCTAATATTATGTCCTTTTCGATGTGAATATATTTACTGTCATTGGACTATAATGATCTCTGATAACTCATTAGCTGCCATCCATATTACTTGTGCTTAATGGATTCGTAGTTGCATAAAAATTGAAATTACTTATCAAGGACAACATACTTTTGAGAACTAATGCAACATCCAAACGACATCATTTTAGATACATTATGCACTGTAGTCTCTCCATTTGCAGAATCATAAGCAGCCCTAGACCCCAATAAAAACTAATGATCAGTCAAGAGCCAACTAAAAAACCAAAAAAACACATTCCAAAAGTAACATGACAGCACCAAAAACCTGTTGCTACCTCCTGAATTTTCTGGTAAGAAAATGATCCCAAAGAGACGTCCAAAAATAAGTCCATAGAGAGCCATTCCAATAGCAGCATTCTATATCAACTAAAAAACCTAAACCAGTAGTGGCAAGTATTATACCATCCAAGACTCCCAGACTCAATTCACTCCATTTGTATTCCACCAACCACACTCTTACGGC
This sequence comes from Rhododendron molle, assembly GCA_025413875.1. Taxonomy (NCBI): domain Eukaryota; kingdom Viridiplantae; phylum Streptophyta; class Magnoliopsida; order Ericales; family Ericaceae; genus Rhododendron; species Rhododendron molle. The sequence goes on from CM046397.1 coordinate 29,593,794, forward strand.
AACTTTTGTGGCAGAAAGTGTATCTCATACCAACTTCATAGCCTCTTTATATTCATCACTTTCTTTGTGTTAGCTTCAAAAAAAATCAATGTCATCTGTGAACAACAAAAGAGTAACACAAAGTCCATCCTCTCCAATCTGTATATCTTTTATTAAAGCTCTATAGTTTCTCTTTTGACAGAGCCAGTTTAGACCTTCAACAACAATAACAAATAACAACAAACACAACAGGTGTCCATTCCTTCGATCTTTCTGCATTTTAAATTTACTGACAGAAGTTCCTATCATTAATAAATACACATTTCAATCCATGACATTCATTCCTTTGTGAAACAAATTTATTCCGTCATGCTGAACAAGAAATCTCACTCAACCTTATAGAGGCAACCTGCTATCTATTGATAAGTGAAAACAAACTGCTATTAGCTGCTTCAGCTATCGATTCCATTATGCCCGGCTTGCAGACATCAGAGAATGACCATGATCTCTATCGAGACACGATCATGGACAAAATTTCATTTAAGCATACAAACAAAGACTTATTCAGTTCAAAGTGAACATTACAAGATCAAAAGCAAACCCCACCAGGGGAAAACACTTGGTGCATTCCTGTTAAGGCTCTAATATGAAACATATATCGAAAACTTTAACTTGCTAACTTTCTTCACTGTTCAGTTTAAATTTATTAGTCCAAAGTTTTTTTTAGTCCTTTTTCTTCCTCTTCTTTGCCTTTCAGAAATTCATCCTTTGGCATATATGAATATGGAACTATTATGCATTGGACACAGACCATGATAAGTTTTAAACCAGGGGTAAATCGGATAATTCACATCCGGACTCCAGCTCTAACAACTGGATCCATTCTGGTTCATATTCAAATATTAGTTACATTAAAAGTAAGCACAACGTCACCAAGTACGTACACCACAACCAAATTACAGGACTTTCCTATTTAAATAGCTTTTTATCAATCTCTCAAGTTCTAACTCCCCTCCTCGTCCAAAAACCTACTCACCTCCCCTTCATTCAAACCACAGCACATTCAAGGAATCAAGAAAAGAATTATCAGGTTATACACATTGCTACTCCATTCAATTTTTTTTCCCATCTAAATACTCAACTGCTACATGTTCTCTTAAGTAATCACATTTCTTCTTCAATTATGGATTCAATCAACCACCAGATTCATCCTTTCCGTTTCAAACTTCACCCTTTAGACAGGTAATTTCACTTTCTTCCTCTTGCTACTTTTCTTAGGATACTGGTCTTTTCTCATCTTTTCTCATTTATAATGTTATATACATATGTACTGGCCTCCAAAACATAATGTAGCTCAAGCATTGCATCAAGATTTATGCATTTAGTTTTTCTCAATTCCTTTGAAATTTATGATCGTTTTCAAAGACAGAAAGCTACAACTGCCGTCTTCTCATTTATATTACTCCATATCCAACGTCCACAAGTTAATGTAACATTATCAGATTTTGTTATTCTTGAAAGGACCCTACTCAATTAGTTATGGACTTGAGCTATGAAGATGGCTTAGCTGCTACCTGCCCGCGTTTTCTGCGCCTTCGCATCTTGGAGCTTCAAAGACACACTGCCACTAGATATGTCTACTACCTGATTGATTCAAAAAATGCCGAGATCAGAGTTGCTGCAGCAATATCATATGATAATGCTACAGTCAAATACATTGCTGATACTGAATTTGTAAAAAAATACTCTTCTCTTTATCAACTTGAAGACATCTTTGAGTGGGATGTTGCTGATGATTTTAAGACTTGGATAGAATCAATTCTAGCTCAAAAACCAAAATTCATTCACCCATATCATCGTTCCTCCAAGTACTTGACGATGGATGAAGATATTCCTATAATACACTGTAAGTTCCCCCATTTAACAAGTATGCTACCAACCTGAATTTCTGCTTCATTTTCTTACCTACTTTGCATACAAATTTCGCTGCCTTTATTAAACAATGCAGATAAGCAAAGTTGCTGGTTCTCGCACATTGTTCCTCTGATCCACGAAAACCTAACAGTGGTAATAATTCAATTCTAACTTTTAAAATCACTGCTACCATATGTATCATGCCAAGTTTATCATGCTATTCATTCCATATGTGCAGCAAGTACCGTACGCAATGAACTCATATCTATTGGCACCAGACGAAGCAATTGCAATGATTCACAGTGGTAGCCAAGTTTGGTATGTAAAAATCGACAATTCCCGCTTTACAACTGGATGGATGAATGTGGTTCATGCTCACAATATCGGCAAGAATTACTTGCTTCTATTCGCTTGTGTTGGGCACCTCGAATTCGATTTATTTGTGTTCAATGAAAACAATGATGAAATCACATACGATTGGACTACTATTGCACCCATCCAACACTCGAACGCACCCAATGATTGGGATTCACACAAGGCTTTCACTCGCCTCACCGGAGGCAAGTATCTTATTGATTGTGCTTACTTCCTTTGGTCCTCTGTGATGCATATATATGATCCAATAAATAACACTTCCTTTTTTAATATGTAGATGTCATCATGACTGCTTGTCCGCCAATAAGCTATCGAGCTACTCGCCATGCTTTCCGCAGTGCTATCCTCATTCAATCTGACATCCTTCAAAAGCTGGTAACATTACTTGTCTAATACAGCTTTACTACCTCAAAAAATTCCTGGTTCTTACTTCAGCTCTTCATTTTTTTCATCTATCGATTGCAGAAACTAACTAAAAGACTGAATGAGTTTTGTCAACAAACTGGACAAAAAGAAATTACGTTAGTGATTCGTGGAGCGCAGTGGCCTGTGGAGTATGACGGCACATACCTCCATGGCCAGATATGGGAAACATTAGTTGCTGCATATAACTTGCGAACTAACCATATTCTGATTTTAAGTCCTGATATCAAGCTGCGGGTGCATATTATGGTGCTTCATGTGAATGATCGCGAAGAAATCTATGATTGGTACTCAATTCCTTACGATGAAGAACCCTTTGATCTACAAACTCACCTTGTCACCGACACATATTAGAAGGGGAAAAATGGCAGCAAGAATCAATATCTATGCATGTTTGCTTTCAGTAGATGAGATATCTAAATGTATGTTTGCTTTTCGCGACCTCAGTTTGTAGACCTTGCTCTTGGATATATCTATGTAGGTCATCGACCTTTATTTCATATCCACTGATATTATTGGCATATCCACTGATATTATTGGCATATATTAAGTTCTTCAATTTCGGGGACCAGGTAAAACCACTCCAACGATACAAAACTGCCCAAAATTAGCCTTTTCTCAATACATCTTAGATGCCAATTCATACATTTTAGATGCTTCCTTTCTGCATCAAATAAACAAAAGGCTTCAAATATTCCAAATCGATTCTATTTCCTTGGCTTTTGATATCAATATTTATCGAAACTTTCACCTCATAATCAAACGAACGTGTAAAACGCTACAACCCACCGAGATTACAACTTCCAGCTCAATGCGCATCTTGCTAAAATAATTATCTACAGTCAAGACTTTCAACTTTACGTTCTATCATAATAAGAACTTAATTCATCTATCTCGCCTACCCAATTAACAAACACAACCATCTCTTTGCAAATTCAATGCTAATACCCTACACTTTATTTAACAGCTTAATTTTTCCATGCGTTTTCAAATATTTCAAACTTAATTCAAATATTACAAAACTACAAATGCGAACAAATTATTGAATAAACAAAAAAATCATTAAGAAAATGTTCACGACATCATCACAAAGACAAATTTCATCCATTTAGTCAACAATTGCACGTGCGTCTTCCACCAAAATTGCAATAGAATAAAATCTTGTGAGATATATATACATGATAATGACTGCATCACATTTCTAGATTCTCATGTACTTTTTCCTAGATTTATAGATTTTCATGTACTTTCTTCTATATTAGTGATGCAAGAAATCTTTCCGCTGACCTAAATTTCTGACTTCCACAGGTGCTTCCATCACCGGTACACATTAGTGATGCAAGAAATCTGTCCACTGACCTAAATTTCTAACTTCCACAGGTGCTTCCATCACCAGTACCATCCAAATAGTTAAACAATCCAAAACACAGTACAAATAGAAAACAGTAACAGTTAACTTAACTATACCAGCGACTGTTCTTTGGGTTAAAAAAAAACAACTATACCTAACCCCTCGTTCCTTCCTGTGCTGCTAAAAACTCCAGGGCAAATTGTCCAAGGCTCGATCCAGTCGAGAAATTCAAGTAATTCGCTGCTTTACCAATCACTCCTAAACCAATCAAGGTAAACTTTCTATGAAACCTATCCTAGCTTTGCCATTCGTTTCCTTCTAATATTTGAGCCTTTTTTTACCATTAACTATACCAGCAGCTATACTTTGCCCAAACCATAATTTTTGGCCTGGTAAATCAATTTCATGGGTTGAAATAAACACCAAAGAGGTCGTATTTTCAGCGCAAAAATCTGATTTCCAAAAAATTCAAAGATGTGTTCAACCCATATGTCAGTATTCCATTTCCGTTTTCATGATTCTTTTTTTTTTTGGGTGCTTCTGAGTGTGGCACTTCAAATGGAAAAATTCTACGTATGCAATCCAATTAAAATATTTGAAAACGTATGAAAAAATTCCACTGTTAAGTATAGTTCAGCTTGAATCGTAAAATGTAGTCCACTCTGTGATTGTCAAAGTTATGTATGAGAGCATTTTTCCCAGTATTAATCATGTTAATTAAGCATTGGGGCATGGACCAGATGTCCAGTTTATGCGTGTCGTTCAATAACCATGTGATCCTTGCCACCTGCGACTTTGATACAGACAATATACTTAAAATGACGACATAGGAATATAGGATGAAGGCGACCAACTATGGAATGCTATGTGCAGTCCTTATGAATGATCAGAAAAGTTAATATACTAACTAATGTGAGCTCTTTCTTTTTCCAATCATCATCACAACTAGAAGATAAGATTTATAAGCATCTAAATTTATGTATGGTTCGAACAGCCGTATCAAATCTGTCGGACACAAGTATTGGAGTAAATGCAACAGAGTCCTATGAGTATGCAACAGATAAGCTTCTTTCCGTCTTATGGGAATCAGCTTGAGTATCAAGCCACCTTGATTCACAAGCTGTTTATTATGGATAAGATACAAGACAATATAGCATCAGACTTTTCGAAACCTATATATCAGCCTCAATTAACTATAGCCATAGTTCCTTTCTAAATTTTGGATTCCTCGCAAGTAAAATCATCCCATTGCATTACTAGACAATGCAAAACTTTACGGAAATAGACCAGTATTTTTGTTTCTTAGAGCCAAAGCCTTCTTATGTATCCAAAAAAAAAAACCTTATGGAAGAGTGAACTCAACATGATATAAGCTGATAGCAAGCAAAAATTTGCCATCACTTTCATCATGTACTTTACATCCCATTAAGTCTCGCTATCAAATCATTTACGAAAATCTGCAGAGTACTTTACTTATTTCAAAGCATAAAGTTTTCCCCAAGACAATTATTTGTGATATACTAGGTACAAAATTGCATGCCTTGCTCTAATCACATTATCTTTAATATCTACAGGCTTATTTAATTATGGCTTTGAGCTTTGAGGATCAATTGGCATCAACATGCCAACACTTTGTGGAAATTTACTCTATGCCACGTTCAAGAAATGGAATTACAGCTGGAGTAGAATACTACTTCCAAGATTCAAAACACAACCATATAAAAGCTGCCGAAGCAATACCATGCAATGCTGATGACATCATATATATTGCAGACTATGCTTTCATTCAAAAATATTCAACGTTGTTTGACCTCGGCAAAGTATTCCGATGGAAAAATCCCAACAAATTCAAGAGCTGGCTAACGAATATTCTGAATACAAGACCAAAGTTCATTCACCCATTCTACCGTTCAGCAAATAATCTATTCATTCCACGAAATCTTCATCAACAAATTGGTAAATTGACTATTTTGCCAATTTTATTCAATATCATTGGAAATAGTTTATCGCTCAACCAAAAGCAATAAAACTCATCTCTTCTTCTTTGTGCAGCAAATCATCCTTCTTGGTTCTTGGAAACTGTAACCACAACCACCGAAGACAACATCAAATTGGTGAGATGCTCTACATGCTATTTTATTCAATGTCCAAACTCTACAATTCATATATAACATTCATGCATAGGTGATGTCACATGGATTCAAACAATGCACATTTACGCCACTGGAGACAATTGCTATAATTAACAGCGGTGATCGAGTTTGGTACGTAAAAATAGAAGATGGCAAATTAACAGAAGGTTGGGATAAAATTGTCCATGCACATAATATTGAAGACAATTTTATTCTCCTCTTTGGCTTCGTTGGACACTTGCAATTCGATCTTTACGTGTTCAATGCTGAAGGATGTGAGGTCAAGTATCAATGGTCTTCAACTTTGCCAATTCATCAACTCAATGCTCCCATTGGATGGGATGCCGAAATGGCTATGCACAACTCCAACGACTGTAAGACTTGCTAAATAAAATTACCTATGGCCGATATTCATTTTCCAATATATAGCTCCACTAAATGACTACCAATATTTTACACATGCAGCTGTCACACTAACTGCTTACTCACCGCGATTGTTTCGGACCTCAAGCCACTTCATACGATGTGCTACAATGCTAACATACACAGATTTGCAAAGATTGGTAAAACACTTTATCATATAACATCCATACATTTCTATGTACATTAGTATTCAATTCCTAACTTGACTTATTGCAATTTTCAGAGGCTACCTGAATACTTCAGAGCATTATGCGATCAACATAACCGACGAGAATTTACACTAATTTCAAAATCAAGGAGATGGACCGTCGAATACAGTAACGGATTCTTCGCAGGAGTCGGGTGGAAATCATTTGTTCAGGCACACGATCTATCAACCTACCACACCTTAGTAATCAATCCTAATGTACATATAGAATTCCGTATCATGGTGTTTGATCCAAACAACTGCGAACGGATCTACTCTTGGTATTGAACTTCTGCCTAACGAATGCATGTATAAAAACTAATCATCCTTCATTTCACACCAACCGTCATCATATTCCAATCCTCAAGACGACGGTATCGCTTCGAAATTTTTTACTGAGCACGTGATTCGTGCGGAGCACGAACCACGACACTAGTATATATATAAGCATGTACCTAGGGTACTACATGATCTTACTAGATTTCCAAATCAAGCTTTCCTATTAAACTAATCTAATTGGCACATATTTTCTAATTAAAAAAAAACTAAGGTACTAAGTACTCATATTAATTAATCCAATGTAACTAACTCTATTTTAATCTTTCCATCACATGGGCAATCTAGGAATTGACTAATTTAATATACCTTAGTACTTTGGCAAGACTTCACCTATTGTCCAATGGGTAATAATTCTCCTAGCGGTTATTAACCAATGGGTAAAGATGGGAAGTATTATACTTATATAAAGTATATATGTACTTTTGATAATGTGTATATATAGCTATATAATACTATATCTAAGTACTAATAAAATCTAGTATTGTACTTTGGTAGAATAAACTAAGTTTTTCCTATTGTCCAATGGGTAATAATTACCCTAACATTTATCGTCCAATGGTTAAAGCTAAAGGTTCACTTTGAAGGTTCAAATGGTTCACCTAGGGTTAAAGGTTCACAAGGCTCAAGGGGTTCAAAGGTTCAAGGGTCAAAAGGTTCAAAAAGTTCACCAAGGGTTAGGAAGCAAAATTTAGGTTATTCTAACTAGTTGGTTAAAGACTAACGATGCTAGTCTAGTAGGATTCCAGCCAAGAATCATAAACACAAGACCTTAATCTAACCACAGCGAAATATAAGCAATTAGAAGTCGATTATAAACCAATTAATGATTTTTCGAATAATAACAACGAAATTTTTATTTAGTAAAAATCAGAGTTGTTACAATTTTAATGAAACGAACCAAAGTTCTAATTATTTATTACAAGTATAGAACTCATGGTCCTCTTCTTCTTTTCACTTTTGTCGGCAGTAACGATCATGATTTCCATTTTCCATGGAAGAAGGTAGTTATTTGCAACCCATTATTTTCTCCCTACAACCCATTTTCTTCATACAATCCACCTCTCATATTCTAAAATATAATTTTCTCTACATAACCCATTAAATTCACCAAATGTTCCCATTTAACCCCTCCCCCTAAAAAACCTAAAACTATCCCTCAAATTTACACTTATAACACAAAATCAAAACTAGTCACCACCATAGCCGTTTCCCTCTCTTTTCCCTCCATCTCCATAGCCACCAACACTACCAGCGTCAAGGAAAAAATCTCTCTCTCTCTCTCTGATCAAGAAATCTGCTGTAATTCATCTTAGAAAATTGGAGTTTCATTCTCAATTAGAAGTAGATAGATGGAGGCTATCAAGGCACCCATTTCTATGAGATTAATATAAGCATAGGTTCCACCTGCATCAGTTCAAAATTAATGAGCAAGTGAGATTGAAAATGAAACCCACCTACATTAGTTCAAAATTGAAATTTCTTAAAAAAACTGGTTTTCTTGCTCTCGGATCTATTTTGGTAATCGACTGCCAAAAAAATAGACATTTTTCGGTAACTAAATATCGAAAACATAAGACTTGTACGGGTTTCAAATATCGAATTTCAGTATATATTTCAATGTTTGCTTTCCGAAAGTTTATTTCACAAAATTATGTTACTATGTTGAATTCGGAACCCATGCTAATTATATTACTATTTCACAAAAGAGACAACATTATACAATAGGTAATTACCGAAATTACTTAGGTATTACGGTAACTAATTATCGAATTTATATTTTACAACAATTATGTTTTGTGACCAAAGTTTTGGAACTTGATTATCAAAAATATTAGTAATATACGGTTTCTAAAAACCGAAATTAGTACGTTATAACGTTTCTGTTCCGAAACAATTTTTAACCCATTTACAGGTCTAAATATTTCAGTTTTTGTAACCCGTTTTATAACACAGTTTTGGGTATTCAAATGTCGAAAAAAATACATTTTTTTGGACTTGAAAATCTGGGTCAAAAAATCAAAAAGTTTGGGTCGAGAAAAAACTGTGCTCAATCAAAATCAAAACCTAAAAATCCTTTGGTGTAATGTCCGTCACAGCTTCTTTTTTACCATTGTCGATAGAATTTGATTCCATTTTAATTTCCGAATCAAAACCTATAAGTGGGTCATCTTTTTCTTTTTCAATGGAAGGAGAAGAACCTTCCATTGAAACCCTTGCTTCTCCATTGAGATTGAGATGATGAAGAGAGAGAGAGAGAGAGAGAGAGAGAGAGAGGAGACAAGAGATGAGGATGATGATGAACAAGGATGGGGGATGGAGGAAGACAATGTTTTTGTTGTTGAACTGTGAGAGATTGATAAGGAAGGGAGGAAGACGACGTTGGATGGGTTGTGGGGAGAAGTTTTGTGAAAGGTTTTAAGTGTATAGGTTGTGTGTAGAAATTTATAAAGGCAATTAGGTCATTTTGTGTTGGGTATAAGGTCAAGTGTGTGACCCCACTCATTTGAGTATGTGTAAGGTTTTTTGTATTATTGTTTGGGTCATATTAGGGCCGTCCCAAATTGTATATGCTGATAATCAATTAACTTTGAATTAGTTTATTTTGGCTAAATAAGGCCAAAGAGGCTATCCATAAGAGTTGAATTTATCCCTTGACTTGAAAGGCTTGAAGTCCCAACGATTTATGAGAGGGGAGTGATTGGGGAATGACCGGTAGGTGTACCATAGCATTATTAACAACAACAACAACATAACATAACCCATCTAGTCCCCAATCATTGGGGGTATGGGTGGGGGATGATCGGAGACAAACCTAACCTTTGGCAATATATGCACAAAGTGGCTGCTCTCAGAATACCACTCAAACAGTGGCCCCCCTAAACCTCCAAGAATCGAGGAGCTACATGGACGTTTTGTTGTAGAACCGTGGCCCCAAATCAAAGCCAAATGGCATCTGAGAGGGCAGGTGTAGACACCTTCCAAAAGGGGCATCGCCATACAGATTGGTCGTGTTTGTTTGCTTTCCACTTCATAAACCAGGATCGTGGATATTCCCATGGCTAGGAACATCGCCACACGATGACGGTTATCATCAAAATAGAGTCGCCACCTAGTCTATAAAAACTAGGAAAAGAGATAGAGATTCCGAGTACGGGAGCCAAAAGTACAATAAAGGGAAGGTGTTAGGCACCCCTCTTTGCCCAGTCGTGAAACTGGCCCATAATCATTCGACATACGATTAATGCATGCTTTATTTAATTCTAAACACGTAATCTGTTTTATTAGCCTTTAAACAGTTAATGGTGAGCCAGTAAGTTAATTAAATCATGCATCAAAAATAAACAAAACAGACAGGCTGTCCCAGGAAAATCGATCTCTCGGCCAATGAATGAATATCACAGCCGAGGGATCCCACTGGATTGATATATCGGCCGAAGGATTGATCCCCCAGCCGTTGTTCTTCCTCTCACCAGAACATATATTCAATAGATAATCAAAACACTATGATTAATGCATAAAAACGTAAAAGAGATCAAACCATAGGCCCCTGGGCCTCACCACCTTAATCCCTCAGTTGCTTGATTGCTTCGGATTAGAGGGGATCGACTGATTTACTTCTTGAAAACCCTAGGGTTAGGGTTTGTACTTCGGGGTTTAATCGTTCAGGATGCGGCTGCCTTCGGAAGGTTAGGGCTTCTATAGAGGGAGTATGTGAGATGATTTCTGTAGAGTTTTGAGGTATGAGATGGAGGAATTGAATGTTAATTTCGGAACCCTAAGGCCTCTTTATATAGGCAATTGGTGACACACTTCAACCAGTCGAAATGCACGAGTAAAATTAGAGTTAGAGAGTGATTCTAACTCTTCATGGCAATCCTCTGGTGTAGCCCGAATGCATCAGGATTTGGCTACTAGGGTTTTGTGAACAGATTAAACGTTTGACAGAACGTTCCAGAATCTGGAGAAAGGACGATCGAGAGGCTGAGCCATAGATCTGGCAGCCGAGGAAATGATGTTGCAGCTGAAGGATAGATCTTGCGGCTGAGGGATTGATCTCTCAGGGAGATTTTCAAGCAACAAGTTGCTCGGGTGAAGAAATGGTTTTGAGGTCGTGAGATCTATGTTACGGCCGACAGATAGATTCTCCTGGGATACTGTATTTATGTCTGAAAGGTTATTTTGGCTCTAGATTAGGTCCTCTAAGTGGCTAAAAGTTCTTACCAAAATTCCTAAGATTCACAAGAAGTCAATTAGCAATCACTGTATCTATTTCATCATCGGGATGGTCTCCAAGGTGGGGCTTGAAATAATCGTTAGGCCAAATTGGGGTGTCTACAGATGCCCCTCTTTGACTGAGCTCAGACGGATCGCGAGACATGTTTGAGTAAGAGTCAAAGCTGTAAAAGCAACTCAATTTGGTCCAACCACTATTCCAAGGGGTTTTCAAAAAAGGTTTTTATTATGGTCGGGCCGGGACCGCCTACGTATTCCACAGGGGAAATTCAGACCAACCGTAGTTCGGGGGGGCAATAAAGAAAATAAAAAGTTTGGAGGGTTAGAAACAGAAGACGTACCTTTGGGCTTTAAAAGCCGTAGTGCAACGTACCAGGGCATTGCCAGGATTTTGGCGGAGAGTAGTTGAAGGAGCGCGCGGCTGCCAGGGAAATTTTTGCAGAGAGCTTCCTTAGTATTTTGGGGTAGATCAATACAAGGCAGGTGGGTTTGCTTTTCTTGATCATCCTTACTTTGACTGAGGGGAGCACGGTAGAATAGCCTATCCTTGCCAATCAGCTTGATGGAATTGATGTAATTTGGGTAGAATCCAAACCATCTGCTAGGGATGATTCGAATGCCGGTTTTGAGATATGGGGTGGAACCCAAGCCATCTTCTGAAGACGAGTTGGATGCCAATTTTGAGATATGAGGGGCTCGGGGCCGGTAACTGAAGCACAGAGCATTGGAATGAGGGAACCGAGGCACGGAGCCGGTTGTAATCATGAGGTGAGAGCCTGAGGAGTCGGAGCTTAGAGCTTGACGCGATTTGAACCGAGGCATAGAACCGGTTCCATTCTGATGGTTTGTGCACGGAGCTTTCTCATCATAAATTTTGGCTTGGAGCCAAAGGATCGAGGCGCCGAGCCGATCAGTAAAACCGAGGTGTAGAGCTGGTTGATTTACAGGGTTGACCTATTTCATGAATAAGAGAAAGATGCAGAGTGTGCATATGATGATATTGGTTAGATATGAGTAGATATGATGATGCAAACTCGATGATAACAATGGCGATGCAATTGATGCTAATGTGCACGGGCCCGTGCGTGTGTGTTTAATTTAAGCATAAAGCTTCTTTCAAGTTCCGGACTTGAGCATTCGGAGCATAGAGCTCGAGTATTCGGATGGCAGAATCCGAGCATTCAAAGTTCAGGCTTTGAGCATCCAATACACAGTGGTTGGGCATTCAGAGATCGCTACAAAGCATGGCTAAGAAAAGAAGTTGCAAAGAGACAAAATGTAGACTGACTCCTGATAAGACTCCCATGATATAAAATAAACTGTGAGCCTATTAAGGCCTCCAGCATGTATTCTGTTTTTATGCTAAACTGTTTTTTAAGGCTTTGCTTAGCTATGTAATAGGAATAAGAGTTTGAATAAAAATTGAAAGATCAAGAACTTTCCCCTTTCAGTCCAAGTGTTGAACACCAAGCCGGTTCGGAACATCGGCATGTACACTGGGATGGAAAATCATGGATCAAGTTGATTGATTATGACCGTATAAACCTTAAGCATTCGAACATCGAGTTCGAGCATCCAGTACGCAGTGGTTGGGCATTCAAACGTAGAGCTTGAGTATTCAAGTGTAGAACTTGAGCATCTAGTACACAATGGTTGGGCATTCGAAGGGCTTCGAGCATTCAAAGTGTAGAACTTTGAGCATTCAAGCATGGAGCTTGAGAATATATGATATCTTGTTGTATGGCGCTACTAAGTAGTGCGTTAGTAGAACTGCTGAGCTATTGAGTATTCCATCTTCCATCTTCCACGGGGTTTGATTTGTTCTTCATGCTTGGGATGCTTCCAAAGCTAGTTTCCACATGCTCAGGATGTTTCCAAGGCTAATTTTGAGTATGCTCGGGATTTCCCCCAAGGCTAGTATTGAGTATGCTCGGGATTGTCCCCAAGACTAGTTCTGAGTAAGCTCGGGATTGTCCCCAAGGCTAGTTCTGAGTAAGCTCGGGATTGTCCCCAAGGCTAGATTTCACATGCTCGGGATGTTTCCAAGGCTAGTTTTGGGTATATTCCACTTTGACTCTGTTGACTCGTTGACCCAAAATGTCATAAGATTTGTTAAATGTTTCGGCTATTAATGTCTTCAGAGGTTTCCATCGCATCCTTCAACTTGGTGCCATGGGAAGTTCCATCGCCTCGACTGATGGGGTGATCCACACATATGCTCTAGGAGATTTCCATTGCCTCCTTTGGCAAATTCAACTTGTTTTGGGAGATTTCTATCGCCTCCATTAACGGGATGCCTTCCGAAGGCTGAAAGCTTTCTGGAAGCTGGCCATACAAGCGCTTTCTGGAAGCTAGCAACATAAACGCCTTCTGAAGGGCTTTAGCAATACGAATGTCCTTTTTAGAGGATTTTAGCCACATAGATGCCTTCTAAAGGGCTGAAGTGTGCACTAGGCTATTGCAAGCTTTATATAGGTGCTTTTTGGCTATTCACTCAATGTGTTAAGTGAAAGCCACAGGATTGTTTTGCTGGCCTGGAAGTGGCGAGGCTGCTTAGCTTCAAGATGTGAGCTCGAGGCAGCTAACGTAAGCACTGCACTGTTGAGATGGAACCTGTTGTTTGAGCGACTTGGGCACAAGGCTGTTGAGTATGAGTATAGAGTTGTTGGTAGTGATAGTGAACTTAGAGCTGTTGAGATGGCTTGAGTATGGGCGTGGAGCCGCTGAGAAGGTGAACATGGGCATATGGCCGATGAGTTTGTCGACATAGAGCCACCGAGATAGTGAATATGGAGCTTGAAGCATGGTGCTGCTGATAGTAAATGCAGGGCTGCTGAGATAATGGGCGCGGGGAGCTGCTAAATAGAGCTACCGGGAGGAGTGGAACTGCAGAGAGGGAGCTGTGGAGATTGGACCTGCTGAGCACAAGGTGGCCTGAGCATAGAATTGCTCAGAGTTTATGAAACCCAACAAGGTCGTAAATATGACAAGGCATAAGCATGGTGCTACTGGAAAGCAAGTGTAAGGCTTTCAAGCTATGAAGGCGAAGCTGCTGACATGGAGATGAAAGCACGAAGAAAGGAGCTACGGAGATGTGAAGTGCGAAGCCGCTTTGATGCTGTTGGCATGGTGCTAATTGTAGAGTTTACTCAGGACTAATTACGAGGCTTTCTTTCAGCTTCTTTGACTTGGTTCAGTTGGTCATAGACACAAAGCTTAATGTGGTTGGTCCTGATAACTTCAAGGACCGTAATCCGAGAGAACCCTGCAATCAACGTTTGAACAGTTTAGAAAATAGCAATGGATAGGAAAATAACATGCAATAGGCTTGGAGGCGACCACGGGCCGAAGTCCTTTTACGCTGACTACTAGGGGCAGGACCATCACATTTGAAGAACCCTAATTCAAGAGCTTGAACAATTTTGGGTGACATACATTGCAATGCAACACATAGGCATGTTAAATTTGAGTATTTTTAAAAAGAAACGCAAGCCCCCTGTTTAGGCCATAAATGCTTGATCCTAGCTCAATCATGCATGATGACAATGATCTAATTGCCCCTAGCATAGAAACATGCAATGAATGTGAGTGCAATGTTTCTGTCCGTCAGAGGTCTTGACAGTGCTGTGTGATAGCATTGCACACAAGAGTTGAGGTGTTCCCCCAGGATATGACACTTCTCAGGCTAAGCTTTCTTCAAGTGTATTGGCAGGGAGGTAAACTTTACAGTGCATCCCTTTGTTGCCCTTTATTCCTTGTATAGAGATGATGGCCATGATGCCTTGATGAACCTGCCTTGCTTGAGCATAAGAACACCTCATACTTGGGGTTAGCTTGTGCAACCAAGACAACTACTTTCACTAAGCAGCCATAATGACATACACATGAAATACTAGGATTAAGAGATTAATGCAAAAAAATAGGGTGATAATGATATGCATGTGAATCCGCAATGCATTCTGGACATCTCAACTTTTGCGTATTTGATAATGGCTTATTGCTTATACTAGGTAGGTGTTTTGAAAGATCGCAATGCCCTAGCAGCACCACTGAAAACATTGTTTGGTTAAGGAACCATATTGCTGCACTCTTCATGAAATGAGAGACCCATGTTATTTCCTCAGAAATTTGCAAAAAGTGACTGCGCTGGTATTAGATGTGTTAAGAATGCTTAGGATAAAACCATTTTTGAAAGCTTTTCCTCGACGATTTCAAAGTCACAACATTCCATCTATGTTCCACACTCACGTCATTCAATCATCAAAGGACATAGAACTATTTTGCAAACCTATGCCCCTAGTCAATTAGGTGAGTTTGTTGCTTTGAGCTTGATTTGGTTGACTTGAGTTGGATTGATAAGCGCCTACTGAGATTCACATAAGAGGTTGGATACTTTTAAGAGAAGTGCATAAAGGGGAACATAGCCATGCCCCTTGTCTCACGTAACTCTCCCTGTTGTGCGATTTGCCAAGATGATGCAAATTCCAGGATTCTTGCCCTCGTGTTAAGTCCCACATTGGTGATGCCCCTAGTGTCTAGGACCTTGCTACTAAGTCGTGTTCCCTAATCTGAGAGGACTTTGTTATGGACCATAATGTAGGCTTGGGGTTTTGGCTTGAGAAAGAAGCAGATGTAAAAGGCTCAAACCTAATTTCTACTCACGCTTGGGTTTTAAAAGCTAGCAGCCATCTTCAACATTTTTATCAACTCTTGTCATCTCTTACCTCACTTTGCGTGAAAAGAGTTATTTTCTTCAAAAATGTCATTTGCATGTATATAAGAAATGTTTCCTTCAAAATGCCCCTTGTATGATGGGGTACTCATTCTTTCATTGATTTTTCTTTTATCTCTCCTTGTTTTTTTTTTTGTGTTTGCCCCAATGTAGGGGATGGCTTCCTAGCATGCTTTCCAAAGAAATTATCCAGAGGCTCGACGTAGCTAGCAAGGGATAAGTGTTTGGGATAGAGAAATGAATGCCTTTCTTCATCTTGAAATACACGACAAAGTGGCAAGGATCCTTACCAAGAAATTAGGGGCTTCGATGTTTAACCAAGTGAATTTTCTAAAATTGAGGACAATCCTTTGAGACATATAGTAGATGCATGGAGACACGGCTGATTTCTCACTTTGTTCGTGCTCTAACTTTTGCCTAGACCGCCCTTACGGGTTTTCAATCTAGCGAGCTCATCATTTTTTTTCTTTGTATTTTTCCTCTCTTTTCTTCTTTCTCCTTCTTCATCTTCAACATCATGTTTTGCTTACAAGTGATCTCTGTGAGGGTGCAGAGATGTGTCAACTCCTTCTTAGCTCAACAGAAATGATGCATGCAGGCCATAGCTTTGGAAAACTCGTTTTGCACTTTTGACAATTCAAGTGATTATAATGTGTTCCAAAAGATGCCATAAGATTACTTTGAAATCCCTAAGGATTGTTTTCAATACTCAATGTTATCATGAGCATTCTATAGTAGCAACTCAGCACATGGGAAAATAGTTTGAAGATTGAGGCCGACCATAAGGTGCCTACGTATCTCAAAAAGAGAATCAAGCCATTCGTAGTTGAAGTCCGAGGAGACTCTCATTTTAGGTCCACATTTCATGCCAGGTGCAACAAGTGGCCTTACGACCAAAATAAACTCAGACATAGACCTTTAAAAAGGAAACAGATATAGACCAAAATAGTAGCCAAGACTAGCTAGATAAGACTCCTCAAAAGATTGACTCTTAGCCTAAGATGTGACAGGCATGGATGTTGCTGCTGCCCAGTGATCAAACTCAGCTGGATCAATCTTCTTTTGATCGATGAGGTCTTGGATCGCATTCTTGAAAGCCCCGCATTCTCTGATAGAGTGACCATTTACTTGGTGGTACTTGTAATACCCTTCGCCTTTTTTAATAGAGTTTGGAAATTTTGGCTGTAACGACTTCAATACCCCTTTTGCTTCCAAGACACAGAACACCTTTTCCAAGTTCATTCTAAGAGGCACAAAGTTTCTCTTTTGCCTGCGGTCGAGATGGGATCCCACCATTTTAATATAACTGTTGCTTATGTTCATCTTACAACTATTTTTCTCTTTGAGAGATTCCTGGTTTAGATCGATGGTATTGAGAAGAAGTTGTTTTTCATGTTGCTGCTGCAGATCATTCACCACCATTTCAATTTGGTTGTCCTTAGCAGGATAAGTTGCTCTCTGAGCTGCCTTTTTCGTCCATCTAGTAGGGGGAGGTGGAGGTGGAGCTTATGGAAGACTTCTTTGCAAACTGTGAACAATGGTGTCTAGGGCAGCCACTCATTCAGCCAATACATTAACTTTAGCAGCCAGATCTTCAATCTTCTTGTCGGCCATTGCTGTCACGTCTAAGACCAAACCCAAAATTTAGGAAAAGCAAGAACTTAGCTACGCTCAGGTTGAGATGTCCAAAATCAAGTGTCTATGCAATGCATACATCAAACACACTTATTGCCCTTAAAATGCAAATCTAGCATGATGAGGTGCTTAACCAAATGATAATCGATGTTGACATGTGATCATGCAATGTACTATAAGAAGAAATGAGGGTGATGGACTCCTCTCTTGGTTTAGTCCCCTGCATGGTTAGAGAAAGGCAAGCAGAATGATATACAAAGCACCATAGCTACTTTCACAGATTATGGACGAGTCATGCATATCAATTCGTGTGCATGCATGAGTTTATCAGATATCATAGACAGCCAGGAGTTTTTGATATGGATGATTCTTAAGACTCGTTGCTCACAAATACTATGTGCCACTTAAGATCCTACTTCCAAGCCAATCCACATTATGAGGCAGACCGAAAAAGCTGAGCAGATGACCACAACAGAGAGCAGACTCGAAGTCCATCGTTGTGCTAACGGCTATTTGGATGTTCCACTTTTTGGTTTTAAGAAAAAACTTGTTGTTTGAGGATTTGATCATCATTAGCCATTTTCACTTAAGAAAAGTTTTGAAATTTTTTATCTCTTTCAATTCTTGGTTAGGGAAGATTCTTTCACTCTAAACAATGCTAACGTGATTCTACCAGCTTCAGGTTATTCTTTCAACAAGTGTTTATTAAAACTTATTTTTACCAAAGCACATCGGAGTTGATTTATCAGAAACTCATTCAACAAGTTTTTTTTCCTTTTCTCTTTCTCAAAACATGATTGAGGTAATTAGGATCCACATGATTACCTGCCAGCACATTGACAAACTCCTAAATCTTACCGGCTCGCTGCGGTAAGCATGCTCAAAATTTTTAATTTTGAAGGATGGGTTGCTCGGCCGATTTGGAAATAGGAATCAAAGTCCTACACTTGTCATGTTGAGTCATCCATGGAGAAATAAGTATTGCAAGTTCTATCCATAGTATCCTTGACTTTGCATAAAATGACCCATAACCTGCTCTACTACCTTACACTCCCTCTTTCCTTTAGCCTTGCAAGGCAAAGATTACTAGAGCAACCTTTAGCTCAATTGCCGATGGGGCGGGTTAGTGTTTGATTTTGTTCTAAAAATCCATGCTTCGCGGTGCTTTAAGTAAAGCAGGAGTGTTAAGTAAGCAATGATGCTTTCAACTTACCAAAAACATACTTTGCAAGCAATGCTATGCCTTAGTGCTTAGCTATAAAGACTTAGAGTTAGGACTCTTAGTTCATGCCCCAACCCTTTTGCATAGAAAGCGATATTACAACAACATATAGAGGGTGTGAGGAAGAACTTCTAAAAAAGATGCAAGTAGATTCCTAACTTGTAGGATTCTGTCTTATTTTGATAAGTTCTATGGCTCTCTAACACATGTAAGGTTTGGGTAGTCTCACGGGTGCTCCGTTGTCAAAGGGCACCAGTCCTTTCACCAGCCCATCAGAAGCGGCGATTGGGTGATTCCCTTTTTGATATACCACTAGGTACAAATGACTGTGGAGTTTGCTGGAACCCCTAACATAGCCCGTGACATGCCGGGATATTAGGTGAACTCAACGAGGTTGCCTGCTCGATGCATATGATACAAGAATTAGATAAAGCAAATATTAATCCTATGTCAAACTTTCTGGTTATGGCTCTCAAGTCCCCAGCAGAGTCGCCAAAAACTATAAACACCTCCTAAATGGGGCATCGCCATACAGATTAGTTGTGTTTGTTTGCTTTCCACTTCATAAACCAGGAACGTGAATATTCCCATGGTTAGGAACATCGCCACACGATGACGGTTATCATCAAAATAGAGTCGCCACCTAGTCTATAAAAACTAGGAAAAGAGATAGAGATTCCAGGTACGGGAGCCAAAAGTACAATAAGGGGAAGGTGTTAGGCACCCCTCTTTGCCCAGTCGTGAAACTGGCCCAGAATCATTCGACATACGATTAATGCATGCTTTATTTAATTCTAAACACGTAATCTGTTTTATTAGCCTTTAAACAGTTAATGGTGAGCCAGTACGTTAATTAAATCATGCATCAAAAATAAACAAAACAGACAGGCTGTCCCAGGAAAATTGATCTCTCGACCGGTGAATGGATATCACGGCTGAGGGATCCCACTGGATTGATATATCGGCCGAAGGATTGATCCCTCAGCCGATGTTCTTCCTCTCGCTAGAATAGATTTTTAACAGATAATCAAAACACTATGATTAATGCATAAAAACGTAAAAGAGATCAAACCATAGGCCCCTGGGCCTCACCACCTTGATCCCTCAGTTGCTTGATTGCTTCGGATTAGAGGGGATCGACTGATTTACTTCTTGAAAACCCTAGGGTCAGGGTTTGTACTTCGGGGTTTGATCGTTCGTGATGCAGCTACCTTCGGAAGGTTAGGGCTTCTATAGAGGGAGTATGTGAGATGATTTCTGTGGAGTTTTGAGGTATGAGATGGAGGAATTGAATGTTAATTTCGGAACCCTAAGGCCTCTTTATATAGGCAATTGGTGACACACCTCAACCAATCGAAATGCATGAGTAAAATTAGAGTTAGAGAGTGATTCTAACTTTTCATGGCAATCCTCTGGCGTAGCCCAAATGCATCGGAATTTGGCTGCTAGGGTTTTGTGAACAGATCAAACATTTGACAGAACGTTCCAAAATTTGGAAAAAGGACGATCGGGCGGCCGAGCCATAGATCTGGCGACTGAGGAAATGATGTTGCGGCCGAAGGATAGATCTTGTAGCCGAGGGATTGATCTCTTAGAGAGATTTTCAAGCAACAGGTTGCTCGGGTGAAGAAATGATGTTGAGGCCATGAGATCAATGTTACGGCCGACAGATAGATTCTCCTGGGATACTGTATTTTTGTCTAAAAGGTTATTTTGGCTCTGGATTGGGTCCTCTAAGTGGCTAAAAGTCCTTACCGAAAGTCCTAAGATTCACAAAAAGTCAATCAGCAATCACTGTACCCATTTCATCATCGAGATGGTCTCCAAGGTGGGACTTGGAATAATTGTTAGGCCAAATTGGGATGTCTACAGTAGGCCTAAAGACCTAAATCAATTTATGTGCACATTAACATAGCATTATTGATAATTTTAAATTAGTTTATATTCAAGGGGTTAATTTAATCTTATCCCTACCATTATGGCCATACAAGACTAGTGGAGGTCTTACCATTATGGCCATATTCTCAACGGTGGTTGAAATTTATATCAAACTCAAAATCAATTAGCAATGAGTGGAGATGTATTTCACTCTTAAATATTGTAGAACTCTATTTCCTTAACATCTTCCTCACATGCAGCCACGTTTGAGGTCTATCACATGTCTTTTGGGTTCTATCATCGGGATAGATACGAATTTATATGCACCAAAATATGGAAAGATAGAAAACTAACCAAGTTTAATTCTGCCCTAATTTTGAGACCAAAAACATCTAGACCAGAAGTTCATGCTTGGGACATTTTAGGGACATCAAATGGACAGGGGGTTGATCAGGCTAAGCAGCACCAATAGAGGAAATATTTGCATTTGATGCCTTGATGGAGTGGAACAAATACCTTCAATGGAGATGATGAAAGATTTTGTATTACTGAAAGATTTTTTTTTTCTCTAGGTAATGGAAGCTCCGGACTCTCATCCGCTTGGATATTTCCATCGAGGAGCCGCTCTTTTCGCAGCCCACAATTTCCTCC
The DNA here is from genome assembly GCA_025413875.1 of Rhododendron molle. Taxonomy (NCBI): domain Eukaryota; kingdom Viridiplantae; phylum Streptophyta; class Magnoliopsida; order Ericales; family Ericaceae; genus Rhododendron; species Rhododendron molle. The sequence continues at coordinate 29,615,268 of CM046397.1, forward strand.
ATACAATCCATTAATTTTTTTTTCATCTTCTACCAAAGAATTGCATGATTGGATTGCAACATCCAATATGGCCATTGCACCTAAAACTGCTGAAATCCTCTACCATGTTGGGCATCTCATACAACCTTATCCCATTTTTAAATCGCTTCAACAAAACATATCAATAAAGATGAACTCCTTGTCAAGTCATGATGTGTATTAGAAAGTAGGCTCTGATACACCAATTAAAGTAGGGATATGTCATGATCCTTGTCGGGTCATAATGTGTATTTGAGAGTATGCTCGAATACACCAATTAATGTAGGGATATGTCATGATCCGAATTCAAGCATAAATTTTGATACCAATTAATGTAGGAATATCTACAACAAAGATCTAGCTACAAATCCATGAACTGATTTGAATTACAAACTCTAAGAACAACTAGAATAAAAAGAAACCCTCTTTGTCTCTTGTTAATCTTAACTCAACTAAAATTGAGTTCCATGAGCTTTGCATTATCGTCTATAATATAAGTAATTTGAATACGGAGTACTAGAAGCAAAATAGAAATTAGAAACTTCTTATTGTCTTGTTGACCAAGCAACTATTGAGAAGCAAAGTAAAACTATAAGCAAAGTAAAAAAAACAGATTGTATATACATATTGAAATCTCGACCGCATCACCATCACTAATGAGCTTGTAAAGACAAACCTCGAGTCAAACATGGTTAAGTAAAGGTTGTTGCCTGCTTTGATAAAGACAATCAAGATTCAAGAAAAGGTTTCCCAATATAGCATGTTGTGTAAAAGCATGAATCTACAGACACTTCAATAGCTCCTTCACCTTTTCATTGAGAGAGGTGCCCATAGTGACTTTGTACACTTCTGATTGTAATGGCATCCAAGGAAATGTGAAGAGGGTCCCCTCCAACTTCTTCAAACAAAACCAATAGGTTTGCAGAAGGTATCAGAAAGGATCGAGGCACATGGTACCTAAGAAATGAACGTTACCCATATGTCAAAACTCAGAGATGTAAATCAGAAGTACGTAAAACACATGAGGCTGATTTGCAATTCAAATTTTCTCCACATTTGGCTATCTCATCAAAATAGCATATGTGGTTAAACAAGTATGTTTATTTGTGCTAAGTACTAGAGCCATACGAACATTGCAACAGTGAAGTCTTTTGGGAAGACATGTTCAAAAAATTTGATTGCGAAAAGCATAAATGATGCACTACCAGTTTGACGAGAAAATGAAAATCGGGGTCCATATGTTTCAAAAATAAGATAAGTAAGGGTTCAAAAATAGGTTCGCAACAATCTATTTCCATTTAGTATTTAAATCTTACGATATGTAGTTTATAGTTCAAAATAAGCTCAATTGGGGGTTCATAAATAAGATCATACCTCAATAATTGATCTTCTATTATATCGCATAAAACCACCGCTGGTCGAAAGGTCTAAGCAATCCTAATCAACTACCTCAGAGGCCGATTGGAGCCATCGTGCATCGATTCATTGAAGGAGCCATCATATTTTACAAGAGACTAGGAGCGAAACCGATGGTTTTCGAGTATGTTTTGAAATGAGATAAAGACAATAATAGTCTTTTTCAAATTAAATGGGTAAAACATTCATTTGAAGGACAATTTTGTCTTTAAGTGTCTAACATAATCGGGATAGACAGATACGTAAAATGCCAAGTCCTAATTTAGTTTTGATAACGGCTCTTCACTAAAAAACTTGAAATAGTGTCAATGGAGACTGTATTTAGCGACCAAATGTTATTTTGTTGACAAATATGCAGTTTCAATTTTTGACCAAAAATACATACGCTTAGAGACCAAAGTAGTTTGGTTTCTACATTTTTTTTTCTCCGGAATACAAGATTCTTGTAGTGTGAAATAACACATGGTTAGTGTTGATTGTAATTAATGTATTGAATGTAATTAGGAAGATACTCAATTAGGTAGAATCAATTAGGGATTTGATTTGATTTTATTCTCTTTCCTTATTTTACCATGTTATCCAGTCTATATATTGTACCTCATTGTGAGACGAATAATATATTGATCAAATATTTCGACATGGTATCAGAGCGGGTTCCAAGAACCTAATTTCTCTTTTCCTTTCTTTTCTTGGTCTCTCGACCAAGTATCGTTCTTCTTTTAGAGCAAGGAGGGTGATCCTCTCTTTGTTATCTCTCTCTCTCTCTCTCTCTCACTACATCTAGTTTGAACTCTAAACCAGCAACATCGCTGTTTGCTCAGTCTTCGGCAGTCCTCTCCAGTAGACACCGGCCATCTCATTTGTTCGAACAATCTCCGGTGATCTTCTCCAACAATCAACAGCCATCGCCAACCTCCGGCGATCCTTTATTTGCACTCGCCGACCAGTACAGAGACATTTCGACCATCTTCTAAGATCTGACGGCCTTTGCTTCAAGGGTTTTGATTTTTTTTGATCTCTTTTTTGGGCTTGAAATCAACTGGGCCTTCTTTGACTGTGCTCAAGATCTCTGGTAATCTCTGGTTTATTCTTCTTTTGGTTTTCTTTTTGTATTATGGGTGATAAGGATAAGAAAATCGAAACATCAGGCTCTAAGGACACTGTTAGGGATCTGTTTCATCATCGTTCTCTCACCTCAATTAAATTAAATGGGACCAATTATTCGCCATGGTCACGTGATGTGACTGTTTCTTTGCGAGCAAGTGGTGAGACTTCCTATATCACTAATGCCCCATCTGATGATTCTACTTGGATTCAAAATTATTCGTATATTATGACTTTACTTCGGAATAGTCTTGAATCTGATATTTTTAATAATGTTGCATGCCTTGACACATCCAAAGAAGTATGGGATACTTTACATGAGTTATATTCATCGAACAGAATCTCTCTTGCGTTTATCAGATTTATTAGAATATTTTCTCTTTCCAACAAGGAGATCGATCAGTTGATGAGTACTTTTCCACCTTAAAAGGGATGTGGGATGGGTTAAATGTCTATCAACCTTTAACCATAGATTTAAAGGTTTGACAGAAGTACATAGATGAATTTGAGTTACCAAATTCCTGTCCGGATTGAATTCAGAACTTGCTCCTTTCAGTCCCCAAATTCTTTCCGCCAAGGAAGTTCTCACCGTTGGTGAGGCTTTTGCTTGTGTTCGAAGAACTGCTCCTTATTTTTCTATTTTAGAGCATCCAACTCCATCTGCCTTAGCTGCTCTTGCTACTTGTCCTATTCCATCTTCTGGGAATTTTGGCCACTCTAATCCCCCCCACAATCGTAGTGGTTCTTATGAACATGGTGGTTGACGTGGCGGCCGTGCGGGGCATGATGGTCGTGGCACCAAGAAATGTACACATTGCAATGCAACCAATCATGTTGTTGAGTTCTGTTGGAAGTTTCATGGCAAGCTAGCTTAGGCTAATCAAGCTACATTTGAGAGGGAGCCATCTGGGCTTGCTCTTCCAGATCAGATTACTATCTCTAAGTTTGGGTATGATTCCATGTTTCTTAAGGCTAATGCATCTTCAATTTCCATTACAACCCATGTCTTATCAGGTAGTACTTGTCTTCACTCATCTTCTCGTACTGGTAGTGCTCCATAGATTCTCGATTCTGGCGCATCTGATCATATGATAGGTGATTTGTCTATTCTTATTGATATCGTTACACCTTTCGTGCCTTCATCTGTTACGATTGCGAATGGTACGAAAGCTCGTGTACACGGCATTGGTACTTATTGTGCCTTTGGCCTTATTTTTACCTCCATCTTATACTTACCACAATGTCCTTTTAATCTACTTTCCATTCATAAACTTTCTCACACTCACAATTGTTCTGTACTCTTCTATCCCTCTCATTGTGAATTTTAGGATCTTAAGACACAGAGGATGATTGGTGGGGGTTATGAGAAGAATAGTTTGTACTACCTTCAGTCGTCCAATCCTTCCAAGTTATCTGCCATCCGCTCCACTACCACACCTTACCAGTGCCACTATCGTTTTGGACACCCATCTTCTGCCAATCTTCGCAAGATAGTCCCAGATTTACCTAGTTTTTCTCCTTTTAATTGTGACACCTGCGGACTCAGTAAACATCGTAGGGTTTCTGAGACATCTCACTTTTTCAGTAAAAGGAAAATATAATTTTTTTTTGACCAAGATAATTAAATCCTTCATTTTTCCTTTTTCAAACTTCTTTCTAATAATGAAAAAAAAAGGTCGGCTGTTATTTACTTCATGTATCTTGAAAATTTATCTAAACTCGAAAAACTTATATTGAAATTCTAAGTTGGGTTATAATTAGGAATTTTTCCCCGACAAGTAAGTATTGAATGTGGAAGAGAAATTTCGGGCTAAACATGTAATTAGACAAGAAAGGTTGGATTTGTACGTGGTTAGTTATTTAGGGAAGGCATGTGGTAGGGTTTGTTTTAAATACACACAGAGAGAGAGAGAGAGTTCAGCGGTGGATTTCGGTGCAGTGGGCTATCGAGAAGTCCCTCGGTAATAATCTTCTCCTTGTCTTTTTCTCTTCTTTGTATGGGATATGTATTTCATAGCTATATTATACATGCAGTTTTGGTTTTGATTTGTTATCAGTGGGGTGCCAAAGTTGGCATGTGGCAAGGCGTTTTGGTGTGTGCGTGTGTCGAGATGAAAGAATTGTGAAATTAATCCATAGGGCTATTCCTAGAGTTCAGTTATGGAGAGTCAATGTTAGTAGTAATTATTTTGTTATTAGTTTCAGCGGTAACTAGAATAGTCAATTTCATTGAATTGATTTTCGTACATGCATTCTTTTTGTTTAGACGAGCAGAGTTGCATTTCGCAATTTATCTATCCATTCGAGGTGAGTGGTTAAGCATGTGATCCCTTCCTTTGGAATCTTGATCTTGAGCCTATCTATTCTTGATAGTTCGGTATTCATTGTAATCCGATAAATATCAATCTTGTTCTTTGCTTTCATAATTATTGACAATTGACGTACCCTTTGGCATACAAGGTTATTTGATAATATTTGTGATTGATCGATTGCCCTTACTTTTATTGTCACCAATTCGTTGACTCCATCATATTATTGAGACTATGCAACGACACGGGGAATAATCCTGGTGCAGGTGACTCCGGTTCGCCGTTGTTCTGTGTGTTTGGGACCATGGATTATGTTTATATTAATTTGTGAAAGTCCAAGGAAAAGACTTGTGAAATATCGTGGTGACTTGGCCACTAGGGAAAAAACTTGTGAAATACCCTGTGACTCTAATGCTCAATAGATAAAGAAAAGACTTGTGAAATACCCTATGACCCTATTTCGGATTAGCTTAGGGAAAAGGTCCCAGGCGCCATCCTGTGATGACTCTAAGTACGGTCTTGGATCCAGCGGGCGAAGCCCTCAGAAAATATTTGGCATTTGGTACTTGGTAATTGGAAAATATGGTTCCCATTTTGGTTTGGATTTCTGTTTATTGTGGTTCATCATTTTGATATTATTGAGCAGACCTATTGGTATAAAAGGCATGTCATTGTTATTCGGATTGTTCTTGTGATAAATCGTCAAACAATGATTCATCTCGTCAATACCTTTTGTGAGCCATTGACTATGTCATTCATTATTTAGTTCATTGATATGAATTGTTGAACCATCGATCCTCATTATTTGAAACCATTTCTTGAAACCCACAGTATCTTTTGTTTAAAAGTATGCCGCGTTGTATTCTTTACCCTAGCATGCTTAACTACTCACTGAGCTTTCAACTGACGGATTAATTCCACCCTTTCTTTCAGGTTAGTGCATGGGGCATTGTAGTGGACTCCGTGGCATTGTCGGGACCTTGTATTTGGGCTTCTAGGGAGTTTGCATTTTTATTTCTTTTATCGTGTCAAACCGCTTCCGCACTTTTATTTACTAGCTTCCGCACTTTTATTAATTGGCAGTTCATTGTGGAATTTGGAGATTGGAAAATATGAGATATTTTGTCATTTGCTTAAGAAAAATATTGGTTTCTTGTCGCACATTTATTGTAGTAAAATATCCAATTTTTCTTTATTTGTTTCAAGTTGCTAAAAATATTTTTAATTAGACTTTGTGTCCCATGATTGCTTCATGGTACACGGCCGGTCATGCTCCCGGGTTTAGGGCGTGACAGTTTCTTTTCCTTTACGAGTTGAGTCACCTAGTTTAGCATTGTTTGCTTTAGTTTATTCAGATATTTGGGGACCATCTCGTACCACGAGTTTATGTGGTGCTTGCTATTTTGTTACATTTATTGATGATTTTCTCGTTTAACTTGGGTATATTTTCTCAGAGATCGGTCTCAACCATTTTCTGTGTTTTCGAATTTTTATGCTAAAATTGTCACTCAATTTAATGCCAAATTATGTATTTTGTGGACTGATAATGCCCAAGAATATACCTCTCATCAATTTACACATTTTACTGAAACTTGTGGCATTATTCATCAAATTGCTTGTGTAACCACCCCTCAACAAAATAGGGATGTTGTGCAGAAAAATGGACCGATTTTAGCAGTCGCTCGAGCTCTTAGGCTTCACATGCATGTTCAAAAACATTTTTGGGGGTATGCAGTTCTTCCAGCTAATTATCTTATAAATACAACGCCATCTCGAGCTTTGAAGGGCAAAACTCCTTACCAAGTTCTCTTTCCTGACAAGGATCTTTTTCCTCTTCCCCCAAAACTTTTTGGTTGTGTTTCATTCATACATAATTTCTCTCCAGGTCATGATAAGCTTGATCCTCATTCTTATGAAATGTATATTTCTTGGCTACTCTTGGACACAGAAAGGATACAGGTGTTACAGTCCCTTGCTACGTAAGCACTTTGTAAGTGCTGAAGTGACATTCTTTGAGACAGTCCCATATTATTCCCCAGCAAGTGCACGGTTACAAACACCCATGTGGGCTGATCTTGGTCCATCACCTTGTCTTCCCAAGAATGCCCCTCGACCACCCATAAAACAGGTCTATGTCGTTCTTCTGCTATCGCACCACCCATTGCTCCTACAGACCCAACTTCTTTACCCACATCATCTTCTTCACCGTTTGAGGATCCAGATCTTGACTTGCCTATTGCCGTTCGTAAGGGTACGCGTTCTTGCACTTTCCATCCTATTTCTCAGTTTGTGTTGTATGATCGTTTATCTCCCTCTTTTCCCACTTTTTCTGTGTCTCTATCTTCTGTTGTTGTTCCTAAGTCTTATTTGGAGACTCTTTCTCATCCTGGATGGTGCTCCTCTATGGAAGAAGAGATGCGTGCCTTGTCCATAAATCATACTTGGACCCTTGTTCCTAAGCCTACTGGAGCACATATTGTTGGTTGTCATTGGGTGTTTACTGTCAAACAAGATCCTGATGGTACTCTTGATCCACTGAAAGCTCGTCTTTTGGCCAAAGGTTTCACCCAAACCTATGGGCTCGATTATAATGAGACTTTTTCTCCAGTGGCCAAACTTAATTCTGCACGGATTGTTTTCTCCCTTGCAGCAAATCTTGAAGGCCTCTCCACCAACTTGATGTCAAGAATGCCTTTCTACATAGGGATCTGTCTGAGACTGTCTATACGGCACAACCACCCGATTTTGAGTCCAAGGGGGAGTGTGTGTGTCGTCTTAAAAAATCTATATATAGCCTCAAACAATCACCACGGGCTTGGTTTGATAAGTTTAGCAATACTGTTGTTTCTCATGGTATGACTCAGGGCCAGGTTGATCACTCCATGTTCTTTAAAAAGACCACTCGTGGTATTGTGATTATCGTGGTTTATGTGGATGATATCATCATCACTGGTAATGATAGCATTGGGATTCAAACACTAATTCGCCATCTTGGTTCTAGCTTTCTTACCAAAGATCTAGGCAAGCTTTGATATTTCTTTGGCATTGAGGTGGCTCGTTCCAAAGCGGGCATCAGTTTATCCCAAAGGAAGAACACTCTCGATCTCTTGAAATATATAGGTTATATTGGGTCTAAACCTGTGGCTACTCCCATGGAGACGAATCTTAAGTTAATGCCTGAAGATGGTGAGCTGATTGATGACCCTGAGATGTATCAGAGACTTGTGGAAAAACTTATTTATCTAACTATTACTCGACCCGATATCTCCTATGCAGCAGTCAATTTATGGCTCGTCCTCGAGTTCCAAATATGGAGGCAGTTCGTATCTTGAAGTATCTCAAAAATGCTCTCGGACATGGACTTCTCTACAAATCATCTAGACATCTTCATATTGAAGGCTATACAGAAGTTGATTGGGCTAGAGAAATCGAAGAGCCAGATGGTTGATCGACAAAAAGAACGACATAGGTCGCCAGGTTCTATCGCTCTGATACCATGTAAAGTAACGATAGAATTGGAGCCCAAAAATTAGGGTAATTTTCTCATAGAAAATCTGATTACAACTTGAGATGGTTATACAACACACTAGACTAATTACACTATGGTCCAAGAGAATGAACTAGTTACACAATAGAACAACTAATAAACTAATTACAAATAAACCCATAATAGTCTAACAGTTTATAACATACTCCTATGTATAAAGATCCGTACTATTTCCACAAAGACCTAATATTTGCATTAAAATTTATAAATTCAAGACAACAAATCATAATATATGAATGTTATGAATTTAAGATTTATGCTACGAATTATATCTAGACGTTTTGAATTTCATACAACTTATTGAGTGCACACCGTATACAATCAAATAAGGGGTGTCTTGTGGCATTTTCCTCCTAAAAAACAAGCTCTTATGGGTACATGGTCATTCCATGTCTCTTTTTAATCAGCAGTGAGCAAAAAAATCAATTAATCAGTAAAGAAAGGGAGGAGGTACTAGGTCAAATAATCCTCAGTTAGCACCATTCTCTCCCGCTCTCAATCCTCACTTTACGCTCTAACTCTGACTAATTTTACTCTCTCCGCCCCCAAATAAGAGTCCAGTATTCCATTTTGAGATGTCCCTTAATAACTGTCCATTTTGAAAAGTTAATGGGTAAAGAGTTAATAGATAAAAGTGGAGGATAATTTTAAAAAGTGGAGGTTAAAGTTGATGTGAATAGTGTAATGATGATGGTCTCCTTAATAAGTTGGAATTACGAAGCTGGATACTTAAAAAGGCATGAAGGGGGTAATAGTATTGGATATTTCTGAAAGGCGCTTTCGCAATTTCAATGGAGGAAGAATTCTACTTTTTTTGGTCGATGAAAATCAACATTGTTAGTAGTAGTTACTGAGGTTTGAATCAATCCATGTCAAATGCATGGGAGTGTAGATGGTGTTTAGCACTTGGCTACTACTCCTTTTATTGGGAAGAATTCAATACTTACAAAGTTGCCCTTCCAATTTAGTTCGAGATTAAGGTCTCTGTGTGTGTGTGTTTCATTGCTATCTCACAAGAAACCTAAAGTATGAAGAAGAAACAATGGCGTACGTACAGTGTTTGAGAAGGAGTTCCTTTAGAGGTATGAAATGAGATCCAATATCGACCAATGCTTTGCCCGTTGACCCAAGCTTCACCTTTGCCCATGGTGCTGAGGTTCAAAGCTACTGGGTCATCTCCTCTGGGTGCATCAAACATGGCCTACAAAATTATCAATTTAAAATTATACCACATAATATCATGTCAATTATTTAATGTAATGTTGTCTCATGTTGATGTACGAGATCATAATTATATCTCAAAAGATTATTGAAAACATTAAGCATTAAAAATAATGAAACGGTTCAATCCATAGTGATTGAAACTCAACTAAAACTTTGATTGAATTCATAACTTTTCTTCCTTATCTCCAAGCACCATGGGAATTGAATCGAGTTCATGACAGTAACTGCTTTTACTACTTCATTCCGTGAAACTTTTTTCCTTAAACTACTGATGCAATGATGCTAACTTGTTACTCCCTCTATCTGTAATGTTAGTCCACCACGAAAGAACATGCAATGTTCAAATTAAAACTTAACATACTTTTGCGCATAATTTTTCAAGGATCTCAATTAGTTCTTTAAGTTGGTGTGAAAAATTCTAAAAATTATGCACGAAAATACTTTATTGTTTCGTCCGAGATTTAGACGTCTCTTTTCATGATGTACTGATGTTGTGGGACAAAGGGACTCAATACATAATAAACTAGCTATTACCTTGTACCAAGTGAGTGGCTCATTAGTGGAGATTCTGGTTTTACTCCAGTTGACATCACTTGCATTTTGTACATCGTATGCACGCAACTTCTCTCCCAAAAGACCAACCTGTGACAAGTTAATTTTGAGTATACTTGTGACTTGTGAGACAACTTATGTTAGAGATGAGAATTAAAAATAATAATGGTTTTGTTTACTTGATATCCCCATTCATGATCCGTAAGGTTGTACGTAAGTTCAGAGCACTGAATCATCACATTTGTTAATCCTGCAATTCTACTCTCAAGATAAGCTCCAGAGTCCTTTGCATCATTGTCAAAAATACTATTTCAGCTAATACTTCAAATAAGTTGAATACCGAATAAAAGGTTAACAATGTGTATAGAATCCACACCAAGATAATTACCGGCAATCCAACCATTACACTGAGTAATGATATATTGGTGACATCATCATTTAATAGTATTGGGCTCTCAAAAATGAATCCCTTGACGTCATGGCTTCCATGTGCAACTCCTGAATATAACACAACATAGTTTACGATTGTGACTTGTGAGGGTATACATTTCCTATGCAAGAAAATGAGAACCAGAACTATATGAAACTAAATTCAAGGAGTCATCTTGTTTCAAGGTATGTTTATGGAAAGAATCACAATAAAAAAAAACTGGCACAAAATTAAGATGTAATTGGAAGATATTTCACCTATTTTTCTCTTAGGATGGCCTTGCCACGTTCTTTTGGATTCATGTCTCTATTGCAACCATTTGACTAGAAGAAAATGATTGAATTCGAAAACACCGAAGTATTTTGTTCAATTGGGATTTTATTTTCCAAATTATCACAAAACCCTATACACAAGTCTTACCAAAGTACGTCTCACCAGCAAAAGCATGCACAAGATGCCCAAGAGACTCGACATGTAACATTGGGTTGGTGCAATTTGGATTATGTTGAAACCTATGTACAACAAATAAAGTGCAAGATCTAAATTTCATCCATATTTAAGAGGAAATGGTACATGTTTTCAAAGAGATGACAGTACCTAGAGGTGTACCAAAGATAATCAGATTCAGCTTTGGTCATATTCATGTGCTCAAGCAATATGTTTGATTTTATTGAGGTATCTGAAAAGTTTGGTATGACATCTTTGAATTCTTGCCATCCATCCACAGAATCAAACATATGGCCTAATGTTGTCATTCTCTCATCATACCCAGCTTCCACCTATGCATCGCAAATTAAATAGATTGTAAAAGTGTTAGTGGACTTTCCATGGAATTTTCTTTGATTGGCTGAATGTTTACGTCCACTACTATGTGAGATGACATGAATTATGGGGGAGCTATTAGTGCAAAGCCTGAAAGTACGATTGTTGAAAAGAACATGTTTCAAACGGGAATATAGCGATACAATTCCCTTCGGGCAAGAAATTATTGTCTCAATAGACAATTGATTTTCTAGTCCCATTTATTTTCCTGCAAGTACATGTTTGTAAAATACGAATAAGGTTTTATAGACTTTGATAAGTCACTGAATGCTTACAATGTTTCACAATTTGGTTAGCAAACATATCGAATTGATAATTTAGATGAAGGGGTACAAATTTCACATCTTTTGTTTTTGCAGCGACTCAAACTCACATGAGTGTGAATGTGGCTCAAGAACCAGTTTTCTCTCTTAGTTTGGCATTTTAATACCTTATTGTAGGGTGGATTTTGAAGAGATGAAAGACCTCTTATCAAGCCAGACATATGAACATTCATCATATCAGCTTCAAAGATGTCATATACCCCTATATATGCCCTCGTTGTTGGTGTTTGTGTCACACACTGACGCTCCTTAGACACTCTCGGACACGTGTCTTGACACTCTTTTTTTTGTGTCCATAATTAGAAAATAAAAACCTTGATCCATGACGTGTCCGACTCCTTTTTTCATATCAATGACTAAGAAATGAATGTGGTCAGCATGTGATTATCAAAGATGTCAAAATCTGACAAATAACTATAGTATGCAAAGTTGGAAAAAGTGTAATTCTCACAACTAATCAAATTTCAATTCACTTGTAAGTGTTTTAAAGATTTCTTGAGGATTCCTAACCGTGCCTATGCCTTATTTTTCGAGGAATTCTTTGTTTTTTTTGCTCGACATTTTTCAAGGAATTTTTGAGTCCTATGTCAATTTAGATTCTCCATAACATGTATGTACATATATCTGATGTGTCTGTTATGAAAATGTAGAGAAAGACATTTGAATCTGTACTTAAATCGTGAAAGAAATCTACTTCAGGATCGAATTGAAAGACTTGCGTCACAATGCTTTGATACCGCATGAAAATGTAGAGAACGAAAGAAACAAACCAAATCTTTTTTCCGTTGAAACTGTATTCGCTGAGATTACAAAGCATTAGACTAATCTATTTATACAAACAAGACTGAAAAGAAATGAAAACTCTTTTAGCTTTCTTATTAATTGGATGAGAAGCAGATACATAGAAGGTTGAAACAAAAGCTAAGTTGGAGTAAGTTGGAGTTGACAACTTAACTGCCTTAACTACATCTTAATCAACCAACTAAGCCACCATCTTAATTGCACTTAACCACCCTTAGTGAGCTGGCTTAACATCTGTGTCCTACATTTTGGCGAAACAACGTATTCGCATGTTCGTGTCATGTGGTATACATGTCCCATGTCCATATCTGTGCTTCTTATGTGAGCAGTATCAAAGTGCATATGGATTGATTGTTTAAGCTAGTTGAGGGAAATAAGTATTGGGCAGTGTTATTCAAGATTTGTTCTTCTTTTGGTTCCAAGATATAAATAACAAATTGTCTCCATAGAGAGGACCAATGTGGCTCAAGCCCTCAACAAGTAATCTACAACAATAAGTAGCACTTGGGTTGATGGGTAGTGGTCTATAGAAAGAAATAAACTACCCCTTGTACTAATGAATTCACCATTTATAATTCTAGGGTAGATTCTAAAGAAGACGATAAAATTCAATCTATGTAAAATGAAAACTTACTGTTGCGGTGTTAAAAATAACATTTTGACAATCTGGTAGGATGCTTATTGACTTTGGAAGCAATTCAAATGATGCATTATGAAATTGGACATTTGCAGTATCTTTTCCATTGTTGTTTACCAGAAAGGCAACACACCCTCCTGAGTCTTCTTTGAACATGTATGCCTGTAATAAATCAGAAAACATTTTTTTTGTAACATGGGTAATATGGTGAAAAATAGCAAGAGAGCCAAGAAGTGAACTAATGAATACCTCTTGAAGTTGACCGATAGAGAAGTTAGTTTGCACTCCTTGAAGCAAAGTGATAGAGCAGAATTTCATTGCATTGTGCAACTGCTTTAAGTGTCCCCATTTAGGTTGTCTAATTAGGCCTGCATTAGATAAAATGTTTTACTTAAATATTTTCAATTGTGTAATTATGTGAAAGAAGGACTGCTCACCATATTCATCAAGAGGAGCTTGATCATAATAACTTGTTGTGACATAGGCAGCACCGGTTCTTCCAAAGTTTGTTCCACCATGATACTAGATTAGCAGTTTGAAATTAGGTTTGTGTTAAAGTTGAGTGAATTTGTATTCAAAATTTCTATAGGTGTGCTAGTACATTAGGGGAATTTACTAGGATGTCGTATCCTATACCATGTAATAGTTCACATAGCTTCCATTTTTTGCAATGAAGAGTGCAACATGGAATGCTATATCTTGAGCAGACCAAAGGTATGGTTCTCCACCAAATACTTGATAGCTTCAAAAGGAAAAAAAATGGAAAAAGTTAGCTGAAGGTTAGATGTATAAATGAATCATAGTTTGCTAGCCAAAGTCTGCATCACATTTGTTTAAGTGCTTGCACAATATTCGGTACTGAGGGATGGAGTTAGGGTTGTGATCTCTACAAAAGATAAAAAGTAAATGGAAAAGATAAAAAATATCTCCCCATTCATGGAAACTGCAAACATTGACTCCTTCCGATCACAAACAGAAATAAGAGCAAAATTTCTAAAAATTTATCTTTTTCAAAAAACTTAAACTTGCTAGAGAAGATAGTGGTTGCTATTGATGTACTTCTACAGAACATGACCTCAATTCTCCATCGCATATGATCATCAAGTTGATATTTAAAATTTTTGCACTAGAGAACATGACCTCAAAAACAGAGATTTTAAGTTTTTTGTGCTCAAATCTACCAAGAACTTCCCAGTTTCATCAACTATAGTACCACTTGCATTGCCAACTATGATAATTTCCGCAATCAAACAATCCCAAGAAACTTCCCACTGGATACTTTGTTCACTTAAACACACTACCATCAAAATTTGCGATACTGACAATTATTTTGTTCGAATCCTGTGTAAGAGGGGCTATTGATATACTTATTTCAGCTCCGCCTTTTTGTTTCACATTTGTCCAAACAATTAGAATGATGCACGTTTATATGAATTCCTCTTTTCAAGCCCTAAAGCGAATATAAACACTCGATGAAACCATACAATGATGTCCAATTCTCTGTCCACATTGATGGCTTATTAGGAGAGTTGGGCCCTTCAAAAGTTTCTCCACATCTCATCCCATTGCATGTATTGATCTGCGAGTTTGAAATTCGACAATATTAATGGTAAAATTCTGTTAGGATATAGCTCATAGTCGTAAGGTTAGGTTTGCAACAGTACTCCAGAAGTCTAATTTATATTCACATTAATGTTAGATTCCAAATAACAATAGTGGACTAACCACAGGATCAGGAGCATCTCTTTGCTTGCACATGATCCATGGTACACCTGTTTGGAGTCCCACTGCCATTGTTGCAGCCCATCGCACATAGGGGGGTCCTTTTTCAATAAAAGCTGCTTCAATGTTTTGATATTCATTTTCAATCTATGAAACCACGAAACCAAATACATAGAGTTATAGACTTCTGTAGCAGAAAATTGAGCTGATTAGTGATCAAGCAAGTTATTTGTTCACCTGTGATAGTATTATTGGACCGCCTTGTGAAGCATATAAACCTTCTGACTTCATCATGTTCACTATATTTGTGGTGAAGTTTTGCATGTAATACTAGGACAAAAAGGTAAATGATTAAGGTGATCAATAAGGTCATGTGCAAATTTTAGTTCAAAACACTTTAAGAGAATAAAATCTTTCTAGTGAATTCATTAGTTCTTATTCTGTGCGAGAGCAAAGGAGAATCATAAAATAAAAATCTTGCCCCAAAATAAGGATTCTAATTACTCACATCGCTCCTACTTAAGGCTTTGATCTTTTATTGGTATAAAAAACCTCTTATTCTTTTTAGGTCTGGCATAAACCTTGATTTAAGTGTTCTGTAGACCCCTTATCACGAAAAATAATATATGTATTGACAAGTTTCTACATGACGCTCATTCCAGTTGTATATCCCTACGTGTTCTCATGGAACCCATAGTCTATTTTTTTGATAAGTGCACAAAACTTTATTAGTCTCAAACCAAGAAACAAAGTACAAGGGATAAAATCCCATACAAGAAATAGCTTATGCAGTTAGCCATACGAGGTAGCTCTAAACAAAACAAAAAGGTAAAGAACACACTGTAAAACTATACAGATTGCCTATGAGACAGTCCAATTTCATAGTCAATTCTGATTCACCGACATGACCTTAGCACCTTACCTTTCTAATCCACCTGCTTGGGAATTCGATAGCAAAAGAAAGCACGAATTCCATTGGCTATATCTATTGCCACTTGTGTATGTCCCTTCATCTTTGCACAGAAAATTCGAGAGTTTCTTCCTGCCAAAGACCATAAATTGTAGTGCCAATGTACACTTTAGACTAATAAATTTGAAGCTGTCCCTAGATACATTGCCTTGCAACCATTCAAGAACATCTTCCAAATTATTAGGAATGCCAGTCACCCTATTTTTTGAGGCCAAGTGTTGCCAAACACTAATAGAATATGGATAATCAAAGAACAAGTGATGATGTGATTCCTCCTCGTCCTGACAGAGGCAGCTAAGATCATCCACTGCCATACCTCAGTTTCTTAATCTATCCTTAGTAATCAGTCTGTGAAGAGCTGCCAACCAAAGAATAAAAGATTATCTTGGGACTTATGACTCCTCCAAATAACCTTGAACCAAGGCTGAATAGGGTATTTCTCCCGAATGGCTTTCTAGGAAAATTTAGTAGTGAAAATACCACTAGGGTGAGGCACCCAATGAACTGAATCCTCCACCTCAGGGTATGGAACCAAACTCTAAGGAGTTTGAGAGATAATGGTCTGAATAAAGGGGTTTCTCAACATCGGCCATTTCCAAGCTTTATTGTCAACTATTGAAGCCACCTTAGCCCTTAAAGATCTTCCAACATTATGCACCACTCTATCCCCAAATCTAGCATATTAGGGGCCAAGAAGGTGCCAATTATCCCACAGAAAGAAGGTTCTCTCTCCATTACCTGTTGTCTATTGCTCATCTATTGTTAAGTTTCATCTCCTTAACGTTTTGTGGGAAAACAGTTGGGCGGGTAGTTAGTTTCTACTCGTTTCAAAATACCAAAAGAAAATTGTGGGAAACACATTTCATGTGGGCCAACGAAGGCATATACTATTGTTGTACGGAAGGGCACGAAGAATCCAATTGCAACCAAGAACCATTGATGGCCATGATAACTAAGAGAAGAAACAAACCAAATGTTAAGTTACGGGTGTAGTGTGCAATTAGTGTATAATTAATCTTTTATGTAAATAGATTAGTAGATAAGGGTGTAGTGTGTAATTATTCCTTTACTCATGTATAACTGAAGTAATGAGAAAATAACCCTATTTTTTAGGTTCCCAATTATTCCATCTCTTGTTTTACTTGGTATCAGAGCAGTCGATACCTTAGGTGGTCTACGACTGATTTTTCAATTGGCGTCTCCCATCTCCATTGATCTCTAGTGACCCTTGTCTGTTCTTCAATGCTGTTTTTTGAAGACCCAGTTTCGACAGATCTCTTTTTCCTCCGTCAATCTAGTCAATTGACCTAGGAGACTAGTTTTTTGACCTGTTTCTGACCTGTTTCCAGCCTCCGGTATCACTAATCAACATGACCTAGCACTCGTCCATACTCGCCAGTCACCGACGAGTACTTTTTGACCTCTGGAAACCTTGTTCCAGTCACTTTCTGTACTGGGTTAGATCCAGCGACTTTGTTTCAGTCATTTTTCTGCACTAGGTCAGATCTTTTCAGGTATTTTGGCTACTATTTTGTGTTTTTTGGGGAACAATTTGGGATCTGATTAGGTGGTATCAAGAACAGATTGGAGTTATTGGAGCTTTTGTTAGGGTTTATTCCGGTCTATGATATTCAACATATCTTTAGCCTCTATTTAGTGCTCAGATTGACTGTGTTAGTGTGTATTTGGAGCTCCTGTTCTACTGTTGAAATGTCAGATGATAAACAAAAGGCTTTCGCTAGTCCAAAGGATGAGTTGAGTCATGTAGGGACTCTGGATAACTGTTCTCTGGATATTTGCCACATTAAGTAGGATGGTACCAACTATTTGATTTGGTCTCGTACTTTTATTTTGGCTATTGAGGCCAAAGGAAAGTCAGAGTTTATTGAAGGCCCTGTTACTCCACCTGCTGAGGCGGTTGAACTCAAGAATTTTAAATCTTAGAAATCGTTAGTTATGACCTAGTTGTTTAACTCTATGAGAGCTGATATTCACCATACTTGCCTTCTTCTTGATACTCCACATCAGATTTGGACTACCGTCACCCAAACACATTCTCAACAAGGTAATGATGCACAGTGCTTTGAGTTTAGGAAGAGACTCTGTACTTTAGAACAAAATCATCGATCTGTCATTGTGTACTTTGCAGACTTGAGTGGAGCATGGCAGGAGTTTGATTATTATTAGGAATTTTAGGTTGTTTGTCTTATTGATGCTACTAATTGGCTAAAGAGGATAAAGAAAGAGCATGTTTATGACTTTCTTACTGGTCTTGATGTGGAATATGATCTGATCAGAGTGCATGTGTTGGGTTGAGTTCCATTTTCGTCTTCAGGAGAATCCTATGCCATTGTTCAGCAAGAGGAGAGTAGGAGGGGTGCTATGGTGCATACTCCTACTTCTGATCGTTCTGCCTTGGTTGGCATTCCTCAGACTCCGTTTAGTTGTCGGGAAAGTTGTGTGGGAAATTGGTTCCTAGGAAAAGTGAAGTGAGGTGAAGTAAAAGAAAAAGAAAATTATTTTCCCGTGAGTGTTCATTTGACTAAAGAATTTTGCAAGGAAAATTAAGGTTTAGTTGTTCATTTGTCAGGAAAAAGAAACTTATGGGAAAATTTTGTGAGTGTTCACTCATTTTCTTTTTCCCGCGACGCAAAATCCTGTGTTTTTTACAGGATCACTTTTGTAAGAAAGTAAATCCTGCAGGAAAACTTATAATGGTAAGTTCCACTATTTTCCTGTCAACTGAACCCTAGAAAAGTTACAGGAAAGTTGGTTTTCTCATACTTTCCCGTCCTTTTTTGACAACTGAACGGAGCCTCAGGGTCAGTTTGGTTCCAGTGGTGGGCTTGTTCCACAGAGTGGTAAGTCACAGTCTGGTGCTAGCAGTGGGCCTATTGATCGTGAGTCTCTCTGGTGTGATTATTGCCACAACACCAGCCATACCAGGGATTTTTATTGGAAGTTACATGGCTGTCTCTCTCGTGGACAAGGGGGTGGACACGAGGGTCGTGATCATGGTCGCATGCATTCTTAGGCCTAGCTCATGTTTCAAAGTCTACAGTTGCTACCTTGCCTGATTCTGGATTCAGTACTAGGGTTCAGGCATCTTCTGATCATGTTAGTGGATTTTCTCAGGGGAAGATGCAAGCTCTCAGGCACCTAATGGCTCGGGCTGATTCTTCATCTACTATAGCTCCCACTTCCACAATAGGTTCCACTTCAATCTATTTTGCTCACATAAGTATTCTGGTTAGTGCATTTACTGTCTCTTCTGCTATTCCTTGGATTATAGATTTCAGTGCTTCAAATCATATGATAGGTTGTTCCTCTATTTTGATTCTTACTCTACTTGTTCTGGTAAGGATAAGGTTAGAATAACATATGGATTATTCTCTGCTATTTTAGGGAAGGGTTTCGTTCGTTATTCTCCCTCTATTTCCCTCTCTTTAGTTTTACATATTCCAAACTTTGCCACTAACCTTCTGTTCGTTAATAGTCTTACTCGTTTTGCAAATTGTTCAATGACATTTCTTTTTACTCATTGTGTTTTTCAAAAACTGGACAAGGGCAAAGTGATTGGCAGTGGTAAAGCATAGGATGGCCTCTATTTTTTGGAGTTTGCACATCGTTCACCCATGTCATGTGGTCTTGCTCTGTAAGCAGATACGCGTTTAGCTCTTTCTATTTACATCAGTGGCACCATAGATTGGGTCATCCCTCTTTTGGGATTTTAGAGAAACTTTCCCCTAGTTTAATTAAGCATTGTTCTAGGAGTCAGTTTCCTTGTTAAGCCTCTGAGCTTGAAAAACATACACGTTCATTTTATGGACCTATCAATAAACGGAGTGCCTTTCCTGTCACGACCTGGATTTTTAACATAAATTAAATGATATTCTTAAATAAAAGGACCTCGCTTGCCATCACATTCCCAAAATAGTATCCCGCTTGTATCACATTCCCAAAATAGTATCCCGCCTGTTTAAATTATAGACAAGTCCCCAATTCAAAAGAAAATACAAATTTGGCACCACGGCCCAAATTAGCTTAAGTACAATTACAACACGAGTGGGGTGTTACAAGCTTCTTTGTCAAAAGAATTTCATGAATACTTTGTCACAAACCGTCTTGATCAAAAGTAAGTAACTAAAAGTGAAAAGCTTCCAAAAAGTCATTCACATCCCAAGCACGCTAGCCCAGAAGGAGTAAATGCTCGTATTGGTTACATTCAGGACCTACCGATGGGTATGGTGCCTGGCAGGGGGTATCGGGATCCCTTAACTGGCCCGACAGGATCTTCAGCTCATGACACATTCGGCGAAAGGACTGTGGACACATGAACGATGGATATGGTTCTAGTTTGAGTTGCATAATGATCGTTAAGTAGTTGTTTGAGCTTATTGTACTAAGATTGTTGATTATCCTGTGGTCTTTGTTCATGTTCCTATCTTAAGATCATCCTTGCATTTCCTTTGCATATAATGTTAGTGTAGAATTTCCTACTGGGCTAGTGTAGCTCATACCTTTCATCATTTTCAGGTACTAACCCGGGACAGTAGCTTGCATGCCTGGAATGCCTGGATGTGGACATTGTTTTGAAAGCTAACATAGAGAAGTTACTTAGTCATCTTTGTAAATCTCTTTTGGAAGATGTATCTGTAATTATGTTTGTAAATCTTTTGACTATGGAATATTGTAATCCTTAACTCTCTTGGATACTCAGTACTTATGTTAATTTGGGCCTCGGAGCCAAAGATATAATCTTTTGGGAACTATTGGATGTTGAAGTGAGATTATGGGAAATGAGAATGCTATATTATTTTGGGTATCATACGGATTGTTGTGAGGTTTCGTTTATGGAAATCTTTTATAATTATGTTGAAAACCAAGAGCGTGACAACTTGGTATCAGAGCGTAGGTTTAGAACACCTAGAGACCGTTATGGATGGCATTCGGGGCACTCAGGGCGGATATGGACATATCTGTACCCAATCCTTGAAACCGAAAGCCGAACCGAATCTGCTCCGATACCTGAACGGGAAGAGGAGGAATGAACCATAACCGAACCAAACGGGGTTCGGGTAATCCCCGAACCGAATGGGTAACCGAAATAACTACAAACGAAGCATAGAGGATCTGAGTAGGGGGTTTCGAACAAAGCATACAAGATCTGAGTTGATGATCATTATGCATCTGGGAATCGTAGCGCACTTGTGTCGGTTGTGCTTCTCCGACGAACTACCCAAATCGGCTCCCATCACCAGTCCACCCATATCTAAACTCCATCTCCAATTTCACGCACCATTGCAGACCCACAAACCATTGCAAACCCACAAAACTCCATTGCAGCACTTCATCGAATGTAACCCACAAACCACCACAATCAAATTAAAATCAAATTGGAGATAACCCACAAATCAGTTCCACGAACCAGAGAGAGAGAGAAGGTCAGAATAGTGGGCGGGAGTTGTGTGAGTCAGTAAGAGTAACCTTAGCTTTGTAATACTGTTATAACTGTTATATATATATATATATATATATATATATATATATATATGACATTTTTGTAGTTATAATTTCGGTTTGGTTCGGGTATCAGTTCGGATAGCAGTTAAACCATAACCGAACCAATACCCATTTGGTAATCCAAGGCCTCAACCATACCCATATCCATGGGGAAAATTTTGATTATGGTTCGGGAAAAATTTCGGTTGTCGGTACCCATCGGTTCGGTACAAATTGCCATCCCTAGAGACCATGGGGAGATGTTTAGTCTCATGGGTTCAAACATCGTAAACTTTTTCACGACTTGTGCATGCTTGTGTGACTAACATTCATGTGACTACTTGGCATTGCATTTTTTATATAGTAGAGTGGCGTGGAGTTATTATTGACCCGTGTTGAGAAGTTGGGGCTTTGACCTCATAGTAAATATGTTGTGGTTGATAGTTTTCTCTCTTAATCATTGTAGTAAGATGCCTCCGAGAACGCCTGTTAGACGGGGTGCGGCCGAAAATTGGGGAGGTCGTGGCCGTGGGGTGCCACTGGAGGATGAGGTTAGTCAGCATGGGGAGAACCCAGGTGGGGATCCGGGGGCAGGGACTGGTCGGGGTGTAGGAGTACCTCACACTCAGAATCAAGTTTTTAGGGATCTCGTCGCAGCACTTGTAGCTGCAAATCTTTTAAACCAAGCTCTTAGAGAGAACGCAGACAATCGAGCCTTATTGGCAATGCGAGAGTTTAGTCGTAGGAATCCTCTGATGTTTGATGGTACAAGTAGTGACCCTCTTATGGTTGATTAGTGGTTAGCGTAAATCTGTAAACTCTTTAACTCTCTCAAGATTACCAAAGATGACTTGCGAGTGAATATCGTGGCTATCCAACTGACCAGGGAAGCAAATGAGTGGTGGGAATCTGTCCTAGAATCTAGAAAGGATGCGAGGAGAGCGACAAGGACCGCAGCTCAAGCAAATGAACCAGATGTTGAGAATTTAACGTGGGCTGAGTTTGAGACACTCTTCAAGGAGCAATACTTTTTGGAAACTAGTCCGCTCAGAACAATATGATTGTGTTGGAGTACGCTCAGAAGTTTTAGTCTTTATCTCATTTCACACCAGAGTTGGTGACGACGGAGGAGAGGAAATGTAGATGCTTTGAGAAGGGACTGCATAATACTGTGAGGAGGATGGTAATGGTGCAACGCAAGACAAAATACGTTGAGGTAGTTGAGTATGCGAGGAGTATTGAGATACCGAAAGAAGCACAGAGGAATAAGGGAGTTTGGGAACCAAGACAACCAATTGAGAGTGTGAGTTCGTCATCGGGAAGCTTTGGGAGTCAGGGGAGGAAAAGGCCAAGGGAACCATCTCAGACACTGTAGGGTAGTTTGTCGACTTTTAGACTGCCGCTGTCTTCTTTAGGGGCTCGGGGCGCTTTGTCTAGACCTCCGCCTGTGCGTTACAAGTGCAATCAACCTGGACACATTCGTACTCAGTGTCCACATCTCCAGAAGGCTTGTTATGTTTGTGGGAAGACGAATCACCTCACTTGGAATTGTCCTTAAGGGTTGGGAGTGTGTAGTGAGTCGGGTTCCGTGCAGTAGCTGGGAATGGGGAATAATTTGGGGCAGCAGTTTAGGGGCACTCAGAGGCAGCAACAGCCTCACTTTCGCCAAACTACATCAGTTTAGAGTTCCGGAGTTGATAAGGGAGCGAGTTCTTTTGCACCTACTCAGAGTTCTTGTTAAGGGGGATGTTTTGTGCAGGATCAAGGTCAGGGTACCTAGGGGCGAGTTTACAACATCACTTCTGCAATCCCATCTACCACGTCTTAGGCTCCGGAGACATCTGTTGTGAGGGGTACATTTTTTTTATTCAACTCCTTCGCTAAAGTCCTCTTTGATTCTGGAGCATCGTATTCATTCATTGCTGCATCATTTGTGTGTGCCTTGGAATTGGAAACGGAAAGTCTTAGCCCTCCTTTATTTGTTGAGACACCTCTAGGGGGTAGAACACCTCTTCATCGTATTTGTCGAGATTGTGAGTTGATTATTCGTGATCGTCGTTTTGTCTTTGACTTCATCGTTTTGGAAATGTTGGGGTTTGATCTTATCTTGGGAATGGATTGGCTATCCACGTTTCATGCTACCATTGATTATTTCAAGCATCGAGTTCGCACTTGTCCACCCGAGGGTCCTTGTTTTGAATACTTTAGGGAGAGTGGGAAGCCGTTGGAACCGTATTTATGTGGATCTCGAGAGCGCAAGTCAATTTATTCTTTGTTGGCGAGTTTGACGTTGGATGAGGATGCCTCCATGCGAGGGGAGTTACCCTTAGTGGTTTGAGACTTTCCAGATGTATTTCCGGAAGAGTTACCTAGCTTGCCTCTTGAGAGAGAGATTGAATTCACTATTGATTTACTTCCCAGTACCGCTCCTATCTCCATACCTCCATATCATTTCTCGCCCATCAATTGGGAGAGTTAATAACTCAGTTGTAGGAATTGGAGAACTTGGGATTCATTCGTCCGAGTACGTCACCATGGGGAGCACCACCTCTTTACGCTCAAAAGAAGGATGGTTCACTCCGTTTGTGTATCGATTATTGTAAGCTAAATTGAGTCACCATTAAGAACAAGTATCCCATGCCTAGAATTGATGATTTGTTTGATCAACTTCGGGGTGCGACTTGTTTTTCCAAAATCGACTTAAAATCCGGTTATCACCAGTTGAGAGTTCGAAGGGAAGACATTTCTAAAATCGCTTTTCGTACTTGCTAAGGTCATTACGAATTCGTTGTTATGCCTTTCGGATTGATGAATGCCCTAGCTACTTTAATGGACTTAATGAATTGTATCTTTCATGCGTATCTTGATCATTTTGTGGTCGTATTCATTGATGATATTCTTATCTATTCACCCACAAAGGAGAAACACCAATCTCATCTTACCATTGTTCTTGAACTCTTAAGGAAGCACCAATTATACACTAAGCTTAGTAAGTGTGAGTTTTAGTTATCCGAAGTTAAAATTTTTGGGTCACATGGTTTCGAAAGGTGGAGTGTTTGTTGATCTGGGGAAGATAGAGTCGGTTATGAATTCCCAGCGATTGAAGAACGTGTTTGAAATTTGTAGTTTTTTGGGTTTGGCCGGGTACTACTGGTGTTTCATTCTTGACTTCTCCCATTTAGCGGCACCGATGACTAGATTAACGCGTAAGGGGACTCGTTTCGTTTGGAGCGACTCGTGTGATGCAACTTTTGAAGAGTTGAAAAGGTGATTGACTACCGCATCGGTTTTGATTGTGGTCGAACATGGAGTTGGCTACTCCATGTATTGTGATGCGTCTAAAGAAGGATTACGATGCGTATTGATGCAAGCAGGGCAAGTAGTAGCGTATGGGTTGCGGCAGTTGAAAACTCACAAGCGGAATTACCCCACACATGATCTAGAACTAGCGGCCATCATTTTTGCTTTGAAAAGTTCGCGCCATTATTTGTACGATGAAAATTTTGAAGTCTTTTCCAACCATAAAAGTTTGAAACATTTATTTTCTCAAAAAGAACTTAACCTTCGACAATGCCGTTGGATTGAGCATTTAGAGGATTACGATTTCGAATTGCAATATCACCCGGGGAAAGCGAACGTCGTGGCGGATGCGTTGAGTATAAAACCGACACACCTAGCGAGTCTAGCTATCCACGAATGGAAAATGATGAATGATTTGAGCTTTTGCGCTTTGCGTTATGTAATTTGACCGTATAATCAACCTTATCGACTCGAGTGATTGAGGCTCAACAACACGATGAAGAAGTAGATCAAAGTTTCATGCCTTTGTACCCATTTCGTGTCGGGAAAATATCCTACGAGAGTTTCACTATTCACCATTAATCGTTCATCCGGGTGGGACGAAAATGTATCATGACTTACGTAGGCAATTTTGGTTGTTCGGAATGAAGAGGGACCTCGTGATTTTTGTGTCCAGGTGTCTCATGTGTCAACAAGTGAAAGCCGAACATCAACAACCCGCGGGGGAGTTACAACCATTGCCTGTGGCTAAGTGGAAGTGGGAAAATGTGACCATGGATTTCGTTACGAGTTTACCGAGATCGCCGAGGGAGCATGACGCTATTTGGGTAATCATGGATATTTTGACCAAAACCGCTCATTTCTTGCCTATTTAGGTTATCGATTCTATGGATACACTTAGTCGTTTGTATATTCGGGAGATTATTCGCCTTCATGGCATTCCGTATCCATAGTGTCCGATCGAGATCCGAGGTTTACCGCCTATTTTTGGCAGAGTTTGCAAGCCGCTTGGGGCACAAATCTTTTGTTTAGTAACGTGTATCATCCTCAAACTGATGGGAAATCCAAGAGAACGATTCAGATTTTAGAAGATATGCTTCGAGCTTGTGTGATGGATTTCCGGGGTAGTTGGGAGGACCATTTGCCCTTGGTAGAATTCGTGTACAATAATAGCTATTAATCTAGTATCAAAATGGCACCGTATGAGGCTTTGTATGGGAGACCGTGTCGATTGCCTGTATGTTGGACCAAATTGGGAGAGGCTAGTTAGTGGGGCCGAATATGATTAAGAAGACCTCCGAGAGTATGAAAGCAATTCATCAATGCCTTAACGAAGCTCAAGAGAGGACAACCAAATAAGTTAAGGAGATTCGCCAAAGATTGTTGACCGCACAAAGTAGGCAAAAGAACTATGCTGATCGTCGTTGTCGTCGCCTGTTGTCATTCGAAGAAGGGGATCATGTATTCCTTAAGGTATCGCCGCGTAGAGGTTTATCTCATTTCAGGAAAAAGGGAAAGCTTTCACCGTGTTATACAGGGCCATTCAACATCATTGAGAAGATTGGGGAAGTTGCGTATCGTTTGGCTTTGCCACCGAGGCTATTAAGCATACATGACATTTTTCAAGTGTCTATGTTGAGGAAATACGAACCGGATCCATCGCATGTGTTACAGTGGTCCGAACTTGAGTTAGAGGCCGATGCGTCTTATGGGGAAGAACCGATACGTATCCTAGATTCGCGCGATCAAGTTTTGCGGGGTAAGAGGATACCGTTAGTGCGAGTTGTGGAGTAATCAGGGTAGAGAAAAGTCGACATAGGAAAGGGAAGACGAAGTTAGAGAAAAGTATCTGCACCTATTTCTGGAATGAGCCAATGTGAGTGTTTAAAATTCAAGTATCATGATGTTTGACATGTGGCATGATATTGATGACTATAAGTGTTGCATGCATGTATGATGTATGTGTTAGCTAGTCTTGGCATGAAAATTTCGAGGATAAAATTTCTTTAAGGAGGGGTAGAATGTATAGACCCGTATTTATTTTCTCAATGTTAATATTTTATAAGTGCATGATTATTGAAAAAGAAACATGAAATAATAGTATTTACGTGATTTGGGGCTAAAGCGGTAGAATTGATTGTGGAAGGGTGTAGGAGTGATTTATGGATATGTGGGTTATATAGGAGGGTGAGGGAGCAGAGAATCATGTTCTCCTCCATCTCCCTCACGTCTCTCCATCTCTCAGTCTTTCTCTCTTTCTCGTGCTCTCTTTCCAAATTTCACCCAACTCACTCAAAACAACCTCCAACCTTTCACCCCTACGCGTATAGTGGTCCGTATTTCGCTGGTTTGAGCTCGGAGGAGTATTGCACTCGGTTTCAATTTTCGAAAAGCTAGGGCTTGTATTTCGTGGGTTTCGTTCTTCGACCTCGAGGTAGGAATTCTACCTCTCAATATATGTACAAGAAGTGTTTTCTTTGATTTAATTTGTGCCTTTGGTTGTTGTTGATGATGTGGTGGTTGAACCCATGAAATTCTGGTAAATCACTGTTCGAAACATCGTTGTATCGATATGGGCTTTTTGGCGTATCGATACCATTTCAATACCGTAACTTTAGAACTTCTGATTTGATTGTTGTATCGATATGGCCATTTTAGCTGTTGATACCAGGAGCTTATGGACAGTTTAAATGCACTCGTACTCCATCGTTTGGACCCTTGTCACTTCCAACTTGCTCTAACCTCTAAACCAACCCAAAACATGATTAATTGTATTCATTGAGTCCATGGAGAATCTTTTCATCTCTCTCCTTGGTTTGGTGGAATTTTCACATTGTTTACTTCTTGAACTTCGGTTAAATTGAAGTGGCATAAAATGAGGACATGTGACTCTTGAACACTTAATGACACAACAAGAACATTCGGGACCCATCGATGGGTGGGTGCCTGGCAGGAGATATCGGGATTCCTTAATTGGCTTGACAGGAGCAAATGCTCATATTGGTTACATTTAGGACCTACCGATGAGTATGGTGCCTGGTAGGGGGTATCGGGATTCCTTAACTGGCTCGACGGAGCTTCGGCTCATGACACATACGGCGAAAGGATTGTGGACACATGAAAGATGGATATGGTTCTAGTTTGAGTTGCACAATGATCGTTAAGTAGTTGTTTGAGCTTATTGAACTAAGATTGTTGAGTATCCTGTGGTCTTTGTTCATGTTCCTATCTTAAGATCATCATTGCATTTCCTTTGCATATAATGTTAGTGTAGAATTTTCTACTAGGCTAGTGTAGCTCAAACCTTACATCATTTTTAGGTACTAACCCGAGATAGTAGCTTGCATGCCTGGAGTGCTTAGATGTGGACATTGTTTTGAAAGCTAACATAGAGAAGTTATTTAGCCATTTTTGTAAATCGCTTTTGGAAGATGTATTTGTAACTCTGTTTGTAAATCTTTTTACTATGGAATATTGTAATCCTTAACTCTCTTGAATATTCAGTACTTATGTTAATTTGGACCTCAAAGCCAGATGTAATCTTTTGGGAACTTTAGGATGTTGAAGTTAGATTATGGGAAATGAGAATTCTAATTATTTTGGGTATCATACGGATTGTTGTGAGGTTTCGTTTATGAAAATCTTTTATAATTAGGTTGAAAATCGAGGGCGTGACATAAGGTATTTTCATGGAGTGGTATTCTTTGGTTTGGCAAAAAGAGGAAGTTGAGTCCTCGCTAACTTGGGCCTTTTGAAGTGGTTGGTGAGGTGGCATGTTGTTTGGCATTGCCGCCTAGTTTGGCTAGGGTTCATAATATTTTTCATGTATCGATGTTGAGGAAGTATGTGCATAATCCGTCCAATGTGATTGATTAAAAGCCACTTTATGTTCAAGATGATTTTGACCTATGATAAGCAACCCATTAAGATACTTGATATGAAGAGAAAGACACTTCAGGGAAAAAAAATTCATTTGGTTGAAGTCTTGTGGTGTGCACTCGGTTTATGAAGCTACTTTTGAGTGTGAAGAGGAAAATGCACAGAAAATACCCATGCTTGTATGCTTAAGGTTAGTATGCAATTTCGAGGATGAAATCTATTTTAAGGGGTAAGGATGTGACACCCCATCTTTTCTTATTCCTAATAATTATATTGCTATAATAAAAAAAAAAGAGGATTTTTATGGTTTGAATCCTAATTGATATTTTCTATCTCTCCACATAGTATAACTGTTGTTGGCATTATTATAGTGTTGGGGTATACGTTTAAATAGTTTTAGTATTTGTGATATATACCGTATTTAATACTTTCATTGAGTGGTTACCTATTATTTAGGGGAGAATGTGAATCAGCAATATGAGACTAGGGTTTTATATTGTATTTTGTCGTGAGAGAGAGAGAGAGAGAGAGAGAGAGAGAGACTAGCCATATTTGAATGGGTTTTCAGAGTAGTCTCCCGTACTCCAGTTCTAGAGCTCGTTCTCGGTCCTTCGTCGGGTACGTATCATTATCCTTGTGAATTTCGTGGAGCAGTAATGTCCTTTTATAGAATCAAGTTGTTGGGTTGGACTTTTTATTCCGGCATTTAATTCACTTGGGGCCATCTGTGGTTGTGCAAAAGTTGTGGGTTAATTGATTAGGTTTATCTGGTTGTGGCGGTGTGCGGCATGGAGATTATTGGCCCATATGGGGTGATGGTGGTTCGGGTGATAGGAATTGCATGTGCTAACAATGTTGTTTTTTAGTTGCTACTTATCTTAGTTTATAGTTAATTTTGTTGGGTGGTGGCTTGAAGTTGAGTGGCTGTAGGAAATTTGGGAAAACAGGTATTGGCGTACAATGGCATTATGATTTTGGATTCGGGTTTTATCAATTGTCGTAGCCTTGGGTTTTGGAAGGTCTGGTAGTCACTTAGGTGTTGGCTTTTTGCATCACAATGTTAGATTATGTCATTTCGGGATTAGCTAGTTATTTCCATGTAAAGATCCGTAATTTTTTGTCTAATAAATTTAAATCGTTTAATAAGGGATAATTGAAGGTATTATGTGAATAATTGTTTGAGGGGTTCAATGTGCTAGAGTATAAAAGGCTTGGGTGAATGTGTAATATGTAATTGTGTGGGTATATATAGGGAGGAGTGTGAGAAACACACTCACACCCCTCATTCCCTCTTTCCCGTTTTCCTCTCTCTCCTCTCGGCTCTACCCCTCTCTCTTGCTTTCTCACAGAATCACCCAAAACCTACACAAACCAGCCTTTAATCCCTCATTTCTTTGCTTATCTCGGCCCGTATCACATTGGTTTGAGCTCGGTGGAGGTGTATCCCATTCGGTTTCAAAGTTTGGGGCTAGGGCTTGGAGGGCTCTTCAATTTCGTTCTTCAATCTTGAGGTAGGGAGTTCTAACTATCAATATATGTTTATGACTTGTTTCTTGTAGCTTGATTGGTACCTTTGATCATTGTTGTTGTTGGTGATGTTGTTGTTGTTGAGAAACCCATGAAAATCTGCTCGAACAGCATTGTTATCGATACCTTTTCCATTCGTTATCGATACCCTTGTGTTATAAAACCCATAAATTATTTGTTATCGATAACATTTGTCCTTGTTACCGATCCCTTATTGTTCCAAAACCCAAAAAACCATATGTTATCGATACCCTTGGTCATTGTTATCGATACCCTTATGTCTGGAATGCCATTTGACCAAATGGTATCAATACCATTTTTCTTGGTATCGATACCTGTTGCTTATCTCCAGTTTTCACTGTTTTGCTTTGTTTTTCACCGCTTTGGTTTCTAATCAACTCCAACCCATTCAAACACTTCCCGAATGATCCCTAACTTGATTATTTGTATTCGAAGACCTCATTGAATGTCTCCATAACTCTAAGGCTCATTTGGACAAGATTTCACGAAAATCGCTTATGTATCAAAGTTGGGTTTGAATGGTATAAACGTGATGAAAAAAGGATTTCTGAAACATTACGGACACGACGAGAACATTCAGGACTCATCGACGGGTGAGTGTCTGGCAGAGGACATCGAGGTCCTTTAATTGGCCCGGCAGGAGCTATATGCTCGTATTTGATACTTCAGGACCTACCTATGGGTAAGGTGCCTGGCAGAGGACATCGGGGTCCTTTAACTGGCCCGACAGGAGCTTCGGCTCAAGACACTCATACGAGACACATGTGGATACATGGTGTTTTCAAAGGTTACTCATCAAGGACTTTGGTTGGTTTTGAATTCGAGATGCTGGATTCTTGCTTATTGCTACCGTTTATTCATCGAATCTCATGTCATTGTGCATCATGTGATCATCCCTACATTTCATTTGCATACATTGTTAGATTAGAGCTTTCTATTGGGCTAGTGTAGCTCAAACATCACATCATTTTTAGGTACTAACACAGGGCATTAGCTTCATGATTGGAGTGCATGGATGCGGACATGGTTTTTGAAAGATAACGCCGAGGAGTTATTAAGTCATTTTTGTTATTTATTTTGGAAGATGTATTAGTAACTCTATTTGTAAATCTTTTGATTAAACAATATTGTAAGTTCTTAACTCTCTTTGACATTTGGTACTTATGTTAATTTGGGCCTTGGAGCCATAGATGTAATCTTTTGGATAATTATGGAGGATGTTGTGTAATTGTAGAATAGAAATGTTAAACTCTTTTGGGGTATTGCACGGATTATTGCGAGGTTTTCCTTATGAAAATTCATTTATATTTACGTTTAAAATTGAGAGTGTGACATTCTGTGTGTTGTATTTGTATAGGTTAGTCTCTTTTGCTTGTTCAAGTTGCACTATTTTTGGACCAAGGTGAGTGGTTAAATATGTTATGTACTTTCGAAAATTCCCCATCTCCCTTAAAACTATTCTTTTCAAAAATTTATATGAATGTTATTTGAAAATCCATAACTGTTTATGATTGGTTCTATAAATTGGCATGCAATGAACTGTTGGTGAAATCAATTGTTATTATTCTTTTTGGAGAGAATTTAGTGGATATTAATGGGAATAATTATTTTTGAAATTCTAGAAAAAATTATGCCTCTTCATGTTGGTGACCCTGGCCATTGGGGAAGAGTTCGGGTGAGGCCGGTGACCCTATAATGCTCAAAGGCTTTCTTAAGCCGAATTGTCTTAGGGAAAAGTACCATGGGCTGCCAACCCTGGTGACTCAAAGTTCGATATTGGATCCAATCTTGAGACATTTATTTTGGCCATGGTATTGTTTAGGGGTGATACCAGTTTTTCAACCGGTTTCGGCATATTTTCGGTCGAAACCGGTTATCCGGTTTGAGATTTTTAGAAACCGAAACCGGTTGAAATTATCCGGTCCGGTTTCGAATGGCTCAACCGGTTTCGGTCCGGTTTATCCAGTTTTCATTCATGGGACATATTTTGGGCCCAACACATCAAAAAATCCACAATTCAACCTATAGAGACTCGTATTTTCTAAATATCTTAAATGTTTATTAAATGGTTAAATGGGGGAATATGATTTATTTAGTGGGTAATTAGGTTGGGGATTGAAGTGAATGAATTGAAATTTGAAGGAGTGTTGGTGTGATAAAAAGGATACATGTGTATATATAGTGGAGGTGTGTAGTAGGGGATCATTTTGATCTCCTCCTTTCTCTCTTTCCCTCACGCCTCCTCTCTCTCTCTACCTGCCATCTTTCTCTCTCTCCTCTCTTCACTCAAAATCTCACAAAACCCTCAAAGATTAACCTCCCTCCGGCCTTCCATTCGCATTCTTGAGCTCGGAAATCATTGGGTCAAGCTCGAATCGAAGATTTGAAGTTCAAGAAAGCTAGGGCTCGTCCAAAACTCATAGATCTTGGTTATCGTCATGAGGTAGAGACTTCTTTACCTCTTTATGTGTTAATATGTTGATATGGTGTAGAAATTGAGCCTTTATCGTCTCCCTTCGTTCCTTTCGAACGCTGTTGAAATCTGTAGAAAATCGCCCAGATCGCGTAGGGATCAATCCCTAAACTTGGGGGATCGATCCCCCTTTCATTTCTGGTCCAGCAAGCCCGGGGATCGATCCCTGGTGATGGGGGGATCGATCCCTCCCCTCTCTGGATTTTCTGCTTGTCTTCCGGGTTCAACCCAATTTCAAACAGCCATAACTTTCTCATCCGACCTCTGATTGATGTAAACTTGGTATCAAATCGAAGGTCTTGAAGTTAGCTTTCCAATGCCACCAAAATTACCTAAAAACTCTAAGTACACAAAAAGTTATGACTATTAGAGCGGGGGTGTGTCGGCCTCCCAACATCCGTTGGCTATCCCTAAGTTTCCCATTCTATCGTTTCGACTTTCTATGGCTTGTGGATGATATTGGTGACCCATTGGCCTTCCATTAGTGAGGAACGACCAAGAAATTCCTTAGTTAAAACGTTGTTTAAATGCATTCTATTGATTGTTGGTATTTGTGATTGCTTATAGCGCATTTGCGACAACGTTGGCATATTGTATGATGTTTCATTTATGAATGTGATTATGGGGGAGTCTTAACTTACACTTTGTGTGAGAAGGTAGTTGTTGAGTCGGAAGTTGGTTTAGGAGGTCTCGTAACGCAATGGGTGGTAATACGGAGACTTAGATGGGTCTCGTAACGCAAGGGGTGGTAATACGGTAACTCGAGTCATTTGTGATCACCGTGACGCAAGGGGTGGTAACATGGTAGTCCTCGTAGTAGTATACAGTAACGCAAGGGGTGGAAATACCGATGGTGGGAGTTTGGGATAGCGAGTCGTGTTGAGTTGGTAGAGTGTATGAGTCTTGTGAATAGTGTGGCTATTTGTGATAACGGCATGTCCAGGAACGATCATAATGAATGTCTAGTTACCTATGAGTTCATTGTTATCTCTTGATTGAACTACATCTTCTTGTCATCCCATTTTGCACTTGGCTTCATATTTATACATAGAATTGGTAAAGATTTTCCTACTGGGCTAGTGTAGCTCAACAAAATCTTTCTTTTCAGGTTCGAATACGGGACAATAGCATACATGCATCGTGTGCTTGGATGTGAAGGACCATTTTGGAAGCTAACCTCTTTTTAGTTACTAGAACATCTTTGTAATGACTTTCTTTTGTTAAAGATGGATATGTAATTAATTATTCTTAATTCCCCTTTTGACTAAAGTTTGTAATATTCAAGATATGTTCGTACTTGTATTTAGGCTGAAGTGCCAAAGCTATAAATCGTTAATTTGGGATTTTGATTTGTAATTTAAGACAAGTGGGAACTCTTTTGGGAAAGATGTATGATATGCGAGGTTCTTTACTTGAAATGCATTATTTAATTAGGTTAAAATCGAGGGCGTGACACAACCTACAAAAGATCAACCAAAAATCCATAATTCAACCCCTTTTTTTGAGCCCAACAAAAAAAGATCAATTTTGAACCCAATACATAAAAAAAAAAACTCATAAAAATATAATGAAGACCATAAAAACAGTTTATATATATATGGTTGATTTTATATAATAAATATATTTATTAGACCAATATATATATATATAACTAGTCCGGTTTCGACCGGTTTCTAAAACACATAAATCGGATCGAAATTATTTTTCCGGTTTATAAAATTTTATAAACCGGAACCGGATCGAAATTATTCAACCGGCTTAAAAAATCTGGTCCGGTCAGATTTTTTTGATTTCGATCGATTTTCCAGTTTTGGTTAACAGCCCTAGTATTGTTTGATTGTGGTCCCCATATTTGATGACATTATGTTGTGATCACCACCAAGAATGATTATTGGTTAAATACCTCAATGGTTTAATATGTTATTCTAATGTACACCTCGTATGCCAAATTATGTTTCCTGGTAAACTATTTTAATCCCCGCTTTCAACTTCATTTAAGGGAAAAATTCAAAAAAATCCCTGAACTTTGAACCCAGTGTCAAATAGGCATTTGAACTTAAATAAATTTCAATTGAACGCCTGAACTTTGAACCCAATGTCAATTAGGCACCTGAACTTAAATACACTTCAATTGAACACCTGAACTTTTACTCCGTTATTCAATTTACCCCCTGCCGTCTCAATCCGTGACTTTCCTAACGGCAGTCACTGAGCTGGACACTAACAGACGTTATACACATGATTGGGCTCAAATGGAAGGAAAATGGGATGAGTCATAGGTTTTTTGGAGGGAAAATCCAAACCCTTAGAAAATTTGCCCCCATGTTAGATCTGATTCCTCTGCCTTATTCACACTAATGAATAAGGATGAACCAATGAGCTCTTAGCTCAATTGGTATGCCTCCCTCAATCGAGGCATGGTTCGAGCCCCGCGAGAGGCGATTCTGGATTCAGGGCTATGGACAACCTCTGAACTCCCTGTGAACTAACCCCCGTTAACTCCAAGCTGATGTATACAATATTGACAAAAAAAAGAAAGAAAGAAAGAATGGGGATGCAGAACTTCTCAATTAGTGTGAACAACATGCAATCTTGCCATAACTTGTTATCCAAAAAAATTAGTGGAAATAAAGACAAGTTCACGCTATCAATTAAAGTTGTGCAACACAACTTAATTACAAGTTGTTCACACTAACGATTAAGTTGTGAGTGGGTATTTTTGACCTCATTTTCTTAATTTCAAAACAATTAATCCAATAATTAGTGCAATTACCAATTTGCCCTTAATAGTACACATACAATAAAGTGGAGAGGGGTAAATGGGTAAATTTATCCAACACAGCCCATTTTCTCGTCAAAGGGGGGAAATGGAAAGTCACAGATTGAGACGGCATGGGGTAAATTGAATAACGGAGTAAAAGTTCAAGTGTTCAATTAAAGTTTATTTAAGTTTAGGTGCCTATTTGACATTGGGTTCAAAGTTCAGGTGTTCAATTGAAGTTTATTTAAGTTGAGGTGCCTATTTGACATTGGATTCAAAGTTCAGGGGTTTTTTTGAATTTTTCCCTTCATTTAATATACATGCTTCGCCATTTACTGAGCTCATCAGCTGACGGATTTTTATCCAATTTTTTTTCCAGGCATGTTGAGGAGTTAGGCAAGGACTCTAGTAGCATCTCAGGGATTTTTTTTTATTAACCTCCATAGGATGTCGCATTTAGTATAAGGATTTTAATCATCGCTTCCGCACTTTGTATAGCTTTTGAGTAAAATGGAATTACTATTATTGTTTGTGGAAAAATTTCATTGGCTGGTTCATGGGATGATTGTGCCCCATATTATGATTGAGATTTATTTGACTTTAGATTCATTTAATAACAAATAATCATTTATTGTTTAACAACTTATTTTATTCTAGGCTGTGTGTTCCATGAGTTGGCTTTGTGGTACACGACCGATCACTTCTCATTTTTAGGGTGTGATAGCTATGGTAAAAGAGATGACGGCTTTGAAAAATAATGGCACTTGGGAGCTGGTGTCACTCCTGGGGGAAAGAAATCAGTGGGATGCAAGCGGATTTTCACTGTCAAGCAGAATGCTGATGGTACAGGTTTTACTCAAACCTATGGTATTGACTACGAGGAGATGTTTGCTCCCGTATCAAAGATGAACAGTGTACGAGTTCTAATTTCTTATGCTGCCAATTTGGATTGGCCTCTTCACCAGTTTGATGTGAAAAATGCATTCCTTCATGGGGAGTTGGAGGAGGAGGTGTATATGGATGTACCACCTGGATGTGCAAATTGAAGAAGGCTCTCTATGGGTTGAAACAATCACCTAGAGCTTGGTTTGGCAGATTTTCAAAGGCTATGTTAAGGTTCGGTTACAAACAAAGCCATGCAGATCATACTATGTTCATTAAAAGAGGTGCTGGTAAGATTGTTGTCCTTATTGTTTATGTTGATGATATAATAATGATAGACAATGATATGGGTGAGATTCTCAGTCTTAAGTCTAGTCTGGCTCAAGAATTTGAGATTAAGGATTTGGGACCTTTGAGATACTTTCTTGGAATGGAAGTGGCAAGGTCTGATAGAGGTATTTTTATCACCCAACGGAAGTATATACTTGATCTTTTGGAAGAAACAGGTATGTTGGGTTGTAGACCTGCAAATTTTCCCATTAAGTTTAATCATCATCTAAGTGGAGATGTGGGGGAGCGCGTTGATAAGGAAAGGTATCAGCGACTTGTAGGTAGACTAATATACTTAGAACACCCGACTGTATGTTACTTATGTAGTGGATGTTGTTAGTCAGTTTATGTGTGACCCTCGTACTTCACATCTGGTTGTAGTTTATCGTATCTTCAGGTATGTGGGCTCCCGGGCCCTTTCGGTTCGAAGAGTCGCCACCCGGATTTTTTTTGAGATGGATGATCCGAGAAACCGAAAACTCGTTTGCAGAAGGCTTTTGGTCTAGCGAAAACGTTGAGATTTTGGGTTCGAGAGCCACATTACGAATGGAAAAGGTTTTTCTTTAAAAGCACCCCACTCACCCAGTAAAAACCGGTCTCTACTAAATGTTTTCAAAAGGGGAAATCTTGAATATCATTTGGAATATCAACCTCTTCAAAAAAAAAAAAAAAGCAAATAGCGGGGAAGGGACATGGGAAATACATCACATTAACGTGCACATGGTGCTGTCTGTACAGTAGTGATAAAATGATGTGAACAGATAGAATAAATAGCATTCAACAAACTGTCTGGACCCCAGTCATACTGTACACGACATGCTGGGTTGCCGCGCGTGGCGCCTCAACACGCCGTGTGGGGCGTCTTCCTTGCTGTCAGACTATCATAGGCCATTAAAACGTCATCTAGCTCCTTATTTTCTCCGTACATCTTTTGAAAAGCTCGCCAGGAACCTCATGACAGTCAGATCATCCCAAAGATGTCGTTATTTTCTCAAAACATTAGCCCAAAGCAACTTTTAACACACTTGATCATTTGGGATGATCTAGAAAACCTTTTTAAAGAGCCAAAACATGGCTTGTAGATATGGTCTTGTTTTGAAAGAAACAGAAAAGAAATGAGATACAGATACCACAAATAAAAATAACTCAGATCCGCATAAAGATGCCTACGATGATATCAACAAATAGGATGCCGTGCGTTGAGGGTCAAGGTGCAAGACTTGGTCATCCACCGCAGTTCCTAAACCTCAAAGACAAAGGTCTGACTTTATTTTATGAAAATGAGTTTTAAGTCAAGATCTAACCAAAAGGGATTAGACCTGACGACAGAAAAGTCCCCTCAGGGGTAGAACTGAGTCTAGCCCAAGGAAACTTGTTTTTACCTTTGGTGTTGAGCTTGATCAAGGGTCTTTGATGCAAAAATGAGGATGGATCGTCATGGATGTGGATGAAGGAGGTTGAGTGAGACAAAAGGGGTATGGGTGTGAGAGAAGGTTGGGTATTTTGGGGGATGGAGCTTTGAAGTTAATGAGAGATCAACTTCAATGATGAGAAGGGAGTGAGTGAAAGTGCTTAAAGAATGTCCTTTGAGAATGACATTCTTTTAGGCTTGGAAATGGATATGAAAACTAGAGAGAGAAAGCTTATGGAGTAAGAATGCCCAAAAGCAAAGAGAAGAGCCAAAAGAAGAGCCCCCTTTTCCTTGAGTTGATGGTTTAATTTATAGGGAATTGGCGTAGGATTTTGATTTTCAAATAGTGGAGGTTTTTTCTAGGCGGGCGATATGTGCAGTTTCGGCTGAGCCATTCATCACCGTGGGCTCAAATCGGCGTGGCTATGACTTCGAGCGATCAGAACTTTTCTCAGGGTGCCGTGCAGTGCATGTTGGTCGCGCACGGCTACTAGAATTACAAGGTGCCGTGCGCTCCAGTGCCATTCTGCACGGTGCCTCCTTCTTTGGTCCAAGGTCTTTTGGGCTTTCGTCTGGGCTTATCTGGGCTTTTGGGTTTTTGGATTTCTGGTTAGTTTGGCTTTCATGGGTTTAGAGGAAATCCTTTTTCAAGCTCACAAAGGTATTGTTTTCTTTATTTCATCATCGGGGCGGACAAAGACACTCCGAGGTCCGGATTGGGGTGTCTACAGTAGTCCCTCTTTAATGTAACTCGGATACCATTGGTTGGTACGAGTGATGCTTAAAGAATAGGCATCCCAATCCGTTGCTCTAGGGTCTTTGAACGGAGGCAAAACAAAAAATGCAAGTAAATAACGATGGTGGTCGCGCTCGGGGAGCTGCCTACGTACCTTGTTGTAGGGATCAGACCAGCGTAGTTCCATTGGGACAGTGAAATGCAAGAAAACAAGTCTCGGGGGACGAAAATCGTGCAGAGAGAAACAATTGAGTGCTTGTGATGCTGTGAAAAATTCAAGACGGGCCTTCGGGAGGCCGAAAAATTCGAGACAAACCCTCGAAAGGCGAAACAATCGAGACGAGCCATCGGGAGGCGAATTTGAAATTGAGACGAGCCTACGGGGGGGGGGGGGGGGGGGGGGGTGAATTTTGAAAATTTGAAATTGAGACGAGCCTACGGAGAGGCGAATTTTGAAATTGAGACGAGCCTACGGGGAGGCGAATTTTGAAATTTTGAAATTGAGATGAGCCTACGGAGAGACAATTTTGAAATTGAGACAAGCCTACAGAGAGGCGAATTTTGAAATTGAGACGAGCCTACGGAGAGGCAAATTTGAAATTGAGACGATTTTGAATTTGAGACGAGCCTACGGAGAGGCAAAATTTGAAATTGAGACAATTTTGAATTTGAGACGAGCCTACGGAGAGGCAAATTTTGAAATTGAGACAACTTTGAATTTAAGACGAGCCTACGGAGAGGCGAACGAGGATGGTGAATTTCGTTGAGTCCCGGAGGATGGATATTTTTGTGAATTACGTCAGATTTTCGGGGAACGTGAAATCCCACAAGATTTTGTTGAGGTAGGCTGTTTTGTTGCAAAGAGATTTTGTTGCAAAGGCCTGAGGTAATCAACGCATAACATTCTAAGAGATTTTGTTGCAAAACGGCTGGAAATTGAGTTTTCAAGGAGATTTTGGTGGCTGAGTGGACCAATTTTCGAGAAAAAGCATTTAGTCTTCTGGGTCAACCTGCCGCGCGGGTGCTGGAGGTGTCGCACGGCACTTCTTTTTCGCAAGCATCCCTTCGATTTCCGAGAGAACAGTTAACAGGTTTAAGGGTGCCATTAATTCGGGCGTGCCCTTTCGACGGCCGGGGCTTCTTTATAAGCATGGGGGGGGGGGGGGGGGGGGTTGCCACCCTCTGTGCACCAAAAACTTCTCTTAAACTCTTCGTTTTCCCTTTACATTTCCTGAGGTAGGTTGTTTTCCGAACTCCGGCATGGCAGACAGCGATTTGGCGGCGCGTGTGGCCTCTTTGGAAGTCGAGATGGGTTTTTACCGGGGGGAGATCGAGCAATTGAACGCGCAGGTCGCGAGGCTTATCTCTACCATCCGGACCCTTCGTCGTGCCGTCTCTAACCTTTAGGACTTTGCTTTTGACCAACTGGATGACAAGCATGACCCCGAGTATGCACCGGAGCACGGGTCTGATGAAACCGCTGAAGATTCCGAGGGTAATCCAAATGGTTCGGATAACCGCTCGGACGGCGCGAACGACGATTCGGACGAGGGGAGCGACTGAGGAGGGGGGAACAGAGAGGAAGAAGAAGAAGAAAACGCAGTAGGCCCGTTTTCTGTTTTTTCTTTTTGTTTGTTTTTTGTTTCTTTTTTTTTTTTTGAAAAATGTAATGAACGATCCCGGGGGAAACCCTGGGCTTTTATTTAATGAAAAGTCCCTTTCTTCTTCCACTTTCTTGCATCCGATCTACTGATTTCGAACGAATCGAGTGCGATCCCCCCAAACGTCACAAACTGCTTTCTGAAACTAGAACTGTCGAAACAAACCAACTTGCCGTGCGCAGCTAATGGGAGACGCACGACACCTCAAACTGAAAGTACTGCATGTTCGTTCACCTTGCCTCGCGCGTTCTTCAAGGTGCCGTGCGGCTAATTAGGCTGCGAACCCGGTCCAAAGTTGGTTCCCAGGTGAACCGGTTCAGGGGATTATATATATATACGAGGTGTATACAGTACACCTTGCACGTTCGAATTTCCCTCTCTCTCTCTCTCTCTCTCTCTCTCTCGGTTTCTGCTCTCTCTTTCCCAACGTATCTCTCTCTCTCTCGATCACTCTCTCTCTCCAGGCGCCTCTCTCTCGATCACACTCTCTCTCTCTCGCTGTTCCTTCTCTCTCTCGTCTCTCTTTCTCTCGACTGCTCTATCTCTCTCTCTCATATATTACGATCATGGAGCAGAGAGATATGCCCGGTGACGATACATCACTCCGGGTTGAGGTTACACCATATTCCATTCCTCCGGGGGATGATACGGCAGTTGGGGGTGTATCAGAGGTCGCGGGGGTCTCGGTTCAACCGGCATTGGCCAAGGCGATCGTGGTCTCGGTTGCAGTGGTGGACGACAGCGGTGGCGGCGATAGTGGCGGTGTGGTATTGGCCGGGTATGGCCAAAGGACGGAGACTCCGGGTGTAATGGAGTCGAGGGGTGATGCCGAGGCCTTGGGCCAATCGGAGGCAGCAGCTAATGAGGAGGAGAGGACCGCGGAGGGTCCTGGTGGTGGTAGTTTAGACCCGGCAGTAGAGGAGGCAAAGACCTCTCCTGTGAGAGAGCCCCCGGCTGACTTGGGGAAGGCCCCTATCGTCGAGGACGAGCCGGTGGTGGAGGATACACCGCCCATATTTGTGGGCAGCGGCGTAGGTGCGGGGTCGTCACGCCATATAGGCATGGGCGTCTACTTAGCGACGGCGTCCATGGAGGACCTGCTGGAGGTAGTGTGGGGGTTTCTCGGGCTGGCGGAGGCTTTACTTGCGTCCCGCGAGGCGGAGTTACAGGCCGAGCTCAGGGCTGGGGGTGCTAGGGAGCCGAAACCCGAAGAGGAGCGGGTGGACGAGGAGGCCGGAGAGGTGATGGCCCATCGCAGTAGTGTGGTTAATGAGGTGACGCTAGCCTTACAGAGGCGAGGAGTCTACAACGAGGCGACCTACGTGCCCTTTCAGCACGTAGTGGTGCCTTCACTTCTAGACCCTTACGCACCGAGGAGGCCTACGTACGACGAGGCTCTAGTTTTGAGGGACCCCCAGTAGCACCTTTCCTTGCGCCGAGACGAGGTATACTTTAAATATTCGCATTTCAAGTTCCAATGCACTGTACTTCCATTTCTAGGTATACCATTTGTATTGCATGCCATGCTTGTCTATTAAATATTGCTGATTTGCTGCAACAGGTGATCTCGCTCTCGTGCTACGGTGGTTCGGCGGACGTGCCGACTTTCTGGGAGAGGTCGCCCGGGGTGGTACAGGAGATAGTGAGGCAGATAGGTTTTGGGGACTTTGTTGGGGTGTTGACGAGGGGCGTGTGCAATGACAGCCCAGTGATGAGGGCCCTGGCTGAGAGGTGGTGGGATACGACGAATACCCTCCACTTTTCCTTTGGCGAGCTGACCGTGACACCGTTGGATTTCGCGGCGATCACTGGTCTCAGGGTCGGAGGCAGGCGGCGTTCCAGCGGGCGATGCTGGGGTACGAGTTGAGGGCGGAGGCCGACGACGCCAAGTATGCTCAGCTACTCGGGTTCTGGACGGAGAGGCTTCTGACTGACATTTGGACAAAGCCTCCGATGGATAAGTCCAGGAGGAGCGTCCCTGTTTCCTAACAGGTGCAACTGGGTACACCTTTCCTTCTTGCCGGCTCTGAGGAACATTGGGGAGATCGCCCGCTTTGACTGGGGCGGTGCAGCTTTGGGGGCGTGCTACGCCTTCATGGGGTCTCTCTCTCGAGGAGTTGGGAAGAGCCTCGGTGGTTACTGGAGGGTCTGGGAGGTATACCATACTTTCTTTCTTTTGAATAGTTAGCTTTCCATTCGTATTCATTCAATGTATATCTTGTGCTAACTTTCAACGTCTTGAATTGCAGCTTTGGACATATGAGGCGATAGGGATGTACCCTCCCGAGACCACGTGTCCTGACGACACGATACTCCCTCGAGCCTTGCGCTGGTCGAAGGAGTACAAGGGAGTGAAGAAGGGAAGGGGCAAACTGGATGCCTTCTGCCTCTATCTAGACGAGCTGCGTCCTGACCAGGTACTAATGCATATCCATATCTGTTCCATAGCTTTCCCGT
The DNA here is from genome assembly GCA_025413875.1 of Rhododendron molle. Classification (NCBI taxonomy): domain Eukaryota; kingdom Viridiplantae; phylum Streptophyta; class Magnoliopsida; order Ericales; family Ericaceae; genus Rhododendron; species Rhododendron molle. Next base: position 29,658,083 of record CM046397.1, read on the forward strand.
TTATAGCATCTTGATATTGCTCATCTTTGATGACAGGTTCGCTGGCGGGTGTGGGACCACTTCGAGATCCCCTACGTCGCCCAGAGTAGGGAGGTTTCCAGGGGACGGGTGCTTCTCGAGTCCCCTTATGGCTGGCAGTGGTACTTGGGCGATCGAGTGTCAGTCACTGAGGCTGGACGCCTTTTGAGTCCCTGGGCCGCTTCTTGCTTTGGTGCAGAGGACATGCCAGTACACACGGAGGGAGGTCGAGTAGTTCACACGACCAGACCTCGAGTTAGAGCCGTTCTTCCAGGCGGGCGCTAGCCTGGCTGTTGGCTATGCGGAGTACTGTGCTCTGTACTTGATGCCGAGTCTAGGGATATGCGCCGCTTGGGAAGCGGCGCAGGCGACACGAGGTGGCATTGGAGGAAGAAGGGGACGGAGACGAGGTGGAGGTGATGGAGGCAGTGGAGGCGGAGGCCACGGAGATGGAGGTCGCAGCGAGGGTGCGGGCCCGAGTGGGACTAGCTTCCCTGTCCTTTCTTGGACAGTGGACGTGACGACTCCTCAGGGAGCCCCTGGCCTGGTCATGGTGCCACGCCCTTCAGTCGAGGTCCCAGAGTTCCTTGCTCAGGTATAACGTGCTTTCTTTCTTTCGTAAATTCGCTCGTTTGCATGTTCTGATCATCTCCTTCATTGCAGGCTCCTCCAGGGTACATGAAGGAGATGGCGGAGGCCATGATGGGCCTGGAGCAATTAGTGCGGTAGTACGCCATGGGCCACTCCCCTGAGGTGCTACCTCGTGCTGGTGGGACGATGGTAAACTCTCGATCCTCAGCCATTTGCTTTACTTCTATTGCTTATATCATGATTCTAATGCAAATGTTATATGGATGCTATACCATTGCAGGCTAGAGGAGGGGCTTCACGGGGGTTACGGCGGAAGTCCGTCCATTTTCCAGCGTGACAGGTTTCCTCTGCCGGCTCACGGGAGGAGCCGCCATCGAAGAGGGCATGACATTCGACAGGGACCGAGGATGAGCCAATTGACGTCTCTGAGGACGAGACTGCCGAGCCCACGGACGTTGACCTGGAGGCTACCTCAGGGAGCACCGTGCCCAGGGCGACCGGTACTCGGGAGGGGAGCAGCTCCCAGGCGGACAAGGAGGTCTCTGAGGAGGACGAGGATGGGGATGATGAGAGTTGAGCTCCTTCTTTTGTTTTGTTCTTTTGATGGAGGCTGCGTGCTTCTTTTGTAGGGCGCCTGTTTGCCTTTGGTAGGTAGGATTTTGACCATCGGGCCATTATGCCCCTTTTGTACTTCGACTCATGGATGCTTTGCGGACCTATATACAGAGATTTATTCTTTCATTGTTTATGTCATTCAATCTTCTTTTGCTTGCATGAAGAAAACTGAATAACTAAAACATTGATCAGAGCGTGCAACTAGCCGTTGATTCAAGAGATTGAGCTGAGTGTAAGGTTTACGATGAGTGACACATTAACAATCAAAGCATTTTGACAGTGGAATAGAAATCAAAGACAGTAATTAGATAAACCTTTGTAAGATTGACTCTGCGTACAAGAATTTATACAGACATTTCGTGACCAACTTCGGACATAGCTACGAGACAATAATGTCCTCTGAATCCTGACACGAGGCTTGAAAGCTCGACTCTTTATTTGAAATGTACTCAAAAAGTAAGAAAACATCGACTTTAACATATGACATTCTCAAGTTTTGACTTTGGACACGAACCGGAACTTGGGCTAAGTCACTTTTGATCATTATGACCTGTGGGACTCAGAAAATCGACTTGGAACGACTCGAAACAAGTTTTGACAACTCGACATGGCTTAAGAAACGGATTTTAAAGGAGTTTTCGTATTACGGCAACGAATCCCAAGAGTTGCCTCGAGACGAAACATCCCTGAAGTCCCAAATACCCGTTGGAGTGTGTTGTGGTGGTTACTGGTGCTTCGTAGTGCCTTAATCCCATTTTGATGTTCATCTGTCAAAAACTGCAGAAATGCAAATTTAGGGTATCGCGCGGATGCTCCAAGATGCTGCGCGGGGCTAGATGCTGCACTCGGTACGTTAATCAAAGTGCTGTGGGAGTTCTCTGACTTCAACATGTCGTGCCACACCATAAGTTGCCATGCGTGGCTATTTTCCTGACAGGTTCCAATTTTGCTATTTCCCAAGGCATTTTGCTCGGGGGTTGAGGTTTGACTCTTGCAATGGCATTTCTGGACCAGTGCATGTCTGTTTTGAACCTTTTAGGGCTTGACTAAGCTCTTCCCCATGTAGGACTCATGGAAAACATGCACTTTTGGAACCCAAGGCTTTTTGAAAGTTGAAGTTGTCTTCTCCACCCTTTCTATAAATTCAAGCTCCCTCATACCACATTCTTCTCACCCCATTCAACTCCTATATCCCTCTTTACTCCTTGAAATGGCTCTTTCTCTTACCGGTTTGCTCCGTCCGTGGTTGGCTTCCATGGAAGGCATTGATTGGCTCAACTTTCGAGCCCACGGTCTCTATTCCATGTGGTACCTCCGCAACATTAGTCTTCGTCCTGAGCTTTTGAAGGCAGCTGCGAACTTCTGGGATCCGGAGGTTCATGTGTTCTGTTTCGGCGATCAAGAGGTTTGTCCAACTGTCGAGGAGTTCCGTGCATACCTCGGGGGTTTTGGTTCGGGGGAGGTCATCATTTCTCCTATGCGCGAGAGCGCTTACAAAGTCTTGGCAACGGCCCTTGGACTAGGAGACGGCGCTGCCCGCTACTTGGTTAGGAATGGTCATCTCAATGCTATGCGCCTTATCGAGCTGTTTTCTCCTCCCGGTGAACTCACGTACATGACTTATCAGACTCGGCGTATGACTGCTCTCTGTATGTGCTTGTTAGCGGCCTACCTCTTGGTCCCTTCTGCCGGTCATGCTAGCTCGGCACTGGTCAGCGTTGCCGTTCAGGTTGAGGCCCGAAAGGATGTGATCCCGATGGTTCTAGCCGAGACGCTGATAGGTTCGGACAAAATTCGTTCTAGAGAGACCGAGACTTTTGGGGGCAGCCCTCTCTTCCTACAGGTTGGCTTCTCACTCAGCTCTCCTTTTTCGGGTTTCTCCCATGTTCTCATTTTACCTCAACACTCGACTTGGTTTTCTACGGTTTCTTACTTGTTTTCTCTCTTCCCATAGATTTGGTTTTGCGACAAGGTGAATGTGCTGACCATTCCTCCTGGCAACTGGTCATATGAGGTTAGGTTACTTTCTCAGCGATGTTTCAAGTTTGCTGATAGGAGCAGGGCCGAATGGGTTGATTTCTTCCGGCGCCAGCGAGCTGAGACCATTTCTTGGAGGTGCCGATGGCTGGATCTTCCACCTATGACAGTGCACTATATGGGCCCTCAGTGGGTCGTTCTTGCTGGTCTGGGGGCCTTCACCTTCTATACCCCTTACCGCATCCAGCGCCAGCTAGGTCTGAGGCAGGAGGCCCCTGTGGAGGTTCTCGTGGACGTGGTTCTGCCTCTTTTTAGCCATTCAGTTCTTTGCCATTACCAATGCTTCTGGAGGACGCGCGAGGTGACCGACGCGCATCCTTACCCTTCTGTGGTGGTACGTGGGAATTACCGGAAGTGGCTTAGGAGGGACATTGCTGCAAGGGCTGGAGCTCAAGGAAACTGACTCGACCACACTACCCTGACCGTTGAATCAATTGTGGACCCGTTTTCATTATGTCGTACTTTTTTTCATTTTTGAAAGCTTTGCTCAACCTTATATAGTAGAAGGAATCGTATTAATAAAAATGAGTTTTGAAGGGTTTCCCCTTCCTCAACTCCGTTCTTCAAGCCTTCTCAGCCTGGATTTTTATTTTGATAGATTGTGACCGGGCCTCAGTGTGAGACTGCCTACGTATCCTCCTGGCGAAGGAATCAGGTCATGACGTAGTTTAGGGTAGGGTTTGCTCTGGTTTTGACACTCTCCTTTTGCGCTCTAATTTTTGCCTAGAACCGCCCTTTCGGGTTTTCGGTCTAGCGAGCTCATTTATTGTATGCCTTAACTTTTGCCTAGGATGCCCTGACGGGTTTTCATCCTAGCAGGCTTTTGCTCTAATTTTTTCCTGGGACTGCCTGCCTTTGTGGTTTTCCGCCCAGCGAGCTTCTCTCAGGAGTAATAGCACTTGAGTTGATCCAAGTTAACCAAGGTTAAGAATTCATTTCTGTCCATGTCGATGAGCTGCGTAACTCCTCCAGACAGGATAGTTTTGATAATGTATGGCCCAGACCACTTTGGTCGAAACTTTCCTCGTGGGTCGTAGACCGGTTGGGGAAATTGAATTCGGTGTCTTCCCCTTCCTCGACTGGGCAATCGGCTAGGAATTCTACGACTGCCCTTCCTTTTATCGACTTTCGGGTGACATTTTAACTCAAATTCGGCCAACATCAGCAACCATCGTGCCATCCTACCGGTGAGAGCTGGTTTCTCGAATAGATATTTTAGGGGATCCATTCGGGATATAGCCTTACCGGGTATGCCAACATATAATGCCTCAACTTCTTAGAAGCCCATACGAGTGCCCAGCATGTCTTTTCTAAAGGGGTATAACGCTCTTCGGGTCCAACCATCTTCTTACTGAGGTAGTAAACAGCCCTTTCAACCCCATCATCTCCTTCCTGTGCTAACATACACCCCATCGCAGACGGAGTGACTGACAGGTATAGGATCAAAGGTTTTCCTGTTACGGGCGGTGTTAGTACTGGCGGCTTGTGCAGGTAGGCCTTAATGGCTTCGAAAGCTTTCTGGCACCTATCATCCCAAGTGAACGACACTCCTTTCTTGAGTAAGTGGAATAGGGGTTCGCAAGTCGAAGTCAACTTTGTGATGAATCTACTGATGAACTGCACTTTTCCAAGAAAACTCCTTACATCCTTTTCAGATCGCGGCGGCTCCATTTCTAGAATAGCTTTGATCTTTGATGGATCGACTTCGATACCGCGAGTGGTGATCATGAACCCAAGCATTACAATGACTCCAAACGTGCATTTGGCCGGATTAAGGCGCACTTTGTACTTCCTGATTCTTTCGAAGAACTTCCTAAGTGCGGGGAGATGTCCTTCTCGCTTTTTAGCTTTGACGATCATGTCATTAACGTAGACTTCTACCACTTTGTGAATCATGTCGTGCAGCAACGCCGTGGCGGCCTGTTGGTAAGTAGATCCTGCGTTCTTTAGTCTAAAGGGCATGACTCAATAGCAGTATGTTCCCCATTCGGTGACGAACGTAGTCTTTTCCCGGTCTTCCGGAGCCATGAGGATTTGGTTGTACCCTGAGAAACTGTCCATGAAAGAGAGCAGGGCATGGCTAGCGGTGTTGTCAACCAGTACATTGATGTGCGGTAATGGGAAGTCATCTTTAGGGCTAGCTTTGTTAAGGTCCCTGAAATCAACACAGACTCTTATTTTACCATTCTTCTTTGGCACAGGGACGATGTTTGCGACCCACTGAGGGTATTCGGTTACCATTAAGAATCCAGCATTGATCTGTTTGGTGACTTCCTCTTTTATCTTAAGCACCCAGTCAGGCCTCATGCGTCTTAATTTCTATTTTACTGGCTTTGCATCGGGATAAAGGGGGATCCGGTGTTCCACGATTTTGGGATCGGTTCCGGGCATATCTGCGTGTGACCATGCAAACACATCTTTGAATTCCTTGAGCAAGTTTACAAGGGTTTTGCGTTCTTCGGCAGATAGTGCGGAACCGATTTGGGTCATTCGGGGATTCCCTTCATCTCTCAAGTTTATTAAAACAATTTCTTCTTTTACAGGTTGGGCATGCCTTTCATCTTCCCTTTCGATTAGGGATCGAATTTCGTTGGGAATGTCCCCATCGAAATCAATCTCTTTATCATCAGGGTCGACGCAATTTATTTCAAAGTCAGGGAAGTAAGCAGAATCAGATTCATTCATTTCATTGCTAACGGAGGCCTTGGGGCACCATACACCCGGGTGGACTCGAACTCGAAATACAGACTCTGAGAGTTTGGGCCGAGAGGCACCAACTCAGACTTGACAGACTTAGAAGACTCAGAGGACTTAGCAGACTCAGACTCAGACCCAGATCCACGGTGAGTTGCACTCTGTATGAAGGTCCAGTTCTTGTATTCTCCAGCGGCATCCATGATGAGCAAAGTTAGATCCTCAGGAGTATCTTATTCCATCATCAGCACTTCTGCTTCCACAGTTGTACCCATTGGTTCGTCCTCCCTAAACAGAGTTGCGAGACTACCCGTAGTAAAAACCTCAATCCAGTCGGCGGGCTCTTTCTGTTCTTTCACAACTTCGACTTCTTCATCACTCTCCAGCCAAACATCGTTTGCGAATATCTCAAATCCCGGTAAAAAGGCATTGGCTTCCTCATCCCAAAACGGCTCTGGCTGGCCTCGGTAAATCTGCTTTGCTTTTTCTTTGACAAAGTAGTCTTCTAGCCTGTTTCCCTTTTTCATCTTGTTGTCACTCGAGGGTGAATAACCTAGGCCAGTCGTGCGCATCAGAGTGCCTTGGGCTTCAAAATTTGAGGGGCCTTGGAGATTCTTTCCCAATCCCAATCCTGGCATGTAAGACACCTTCTTCATCATCTTGATGGCAACATTATTGATAATAAAGTCGTCATCAATTCTAACCGAGTAGACAGATCGGGAGGTATCCAGAGAGAAGCCTCCCAAGGCGATATCTTCTTCTCCATGTTGAATTTCCAGGAGTGGGGCATTGTCTTCAAAAGGGGCATGGATCCCAGAGTCCCCGTGGATAGTGAGCATTCTTGTTTCCAGTCCAAGCCGAATTTTCTGATGGAGTGTAGAGGGCACTGCCATGATGTCTGGTAGGTACAGCCAGGGTCTTCCCAATAGCAGGTTGAAAGAGGCGGGAATGTTCACCACATGAAATTCCACCTCTGTCTGATATGGCCCGAAAGTCATAGGAAGCATAAAGGTCCCAACCACATCTCTCAGAGTGTTGTCATATGCTTGGACTTTGACTTCTGATGGAGAGAAGTCCTTATTTTTGTACCCCAAGCAGTAAGCAATGCGGAGTGGACAGACATTAATTGCTAAACCATTGTCAACCAGGATCACTGGAACCGACTTGCCATGGCATTTCAAGGTGATGTGCAACAGTCGATTATGGTTAGTTCCTTCAGCAGGCAAGTCTCGATCAGTAAAGGTGATGGCATGCTTGATAGGTATGGTTTTGATCAGTGCCACAAGCTCATCGGGGGTTATGGCAGAGGGAACCTTCAGTTGAGAGAGTGCTTGAATGAGCCCCTCACGATGACGTGTGGAATGAACCAGCACATCCCAAACGGACATCTTGGCTTGAGTTTGCTCAAGTTGGCGCTTAACCATTCCTTCGGGGTTCTTCTCTGGTCGAGAAGGCTCTTTGGCCGATGGGTCAAAGGGCCGGAAGGTGTTTTTAACTGGGGTGGTAAACGGATCAGAGGGTCCTGGGGCTGCAGGGTTGGAAGATTCTCCGACTTGAAGGTTCAGAGGTTGGTAAACACGGCCGCTTCTGGTCAAATGATCAATCTGAAGGTACTTTGATTCCTCGTTCCATAGGTCGGCTAAGGCTTTACGCTTGTTTTCGATGGTCGTATCTTGCAGATTGGCGGCCAAATCAGCAATGACCAAGTCATCCTACAGATGTTCGGGTTTCCATCTTTCAGCCTCCATCACTGTCTTGTTGACGGTCCATTCCTCGTTTCCCACTTTTATGTTGACCACCTCGGTGTTTGCCCACAAATTTGTTCCAGCTCCTAGTTCGTCTTCCCACAAATTCATCATAGCAACATCAGCGTCTTTCGAAAAAGTGACCGATGGTTCGAATTCAGCCTCGTCAACAAGGTAGTCCATTGGATCACACTCATTACTGGTGACCTCTTCTTCGACTCCAGGAAGGATCGGGTATGGGGTGAGCTTCACGTTGCTATACAAGTTATTGATGAGAAGATCATTAAAATGAGAGAAATCCGGGCGGAGCGGAGCGAGCTCTGGCCAGTCGTACATCATCATCTCAGGTTGATACCCTGGCTGATGTTCTTCGACAAACAGTGCTGGCAAGGAGAAGGTGTCCAGAGGGTCATTCCAAGCCAAAAGCTGGTACTCATTCGGCACTGGGTCCCATCCCCACTCAGGCATGTCTTGGAAAACTTGGTATTCTCCCCATTGGTTTTCAAACAGCGCATACAAAGAGAATCCATCAAGAGGATCTGCATGGATGTTTTGCCAGTCAACCTCCCATCCGGCCTCGAATAAGGGTTCGTCATTTCTTTGGAAATTGGTGGCTTCAAACTCTTCCCAATCAGCAATCAATTCTTCCCACGTGTCTCCCCATTCCCATATAGAACGAAGGGCAGTCTCTTCGAGAATTTCACCAACAGGCCTCGGTTTGGTATCAGGGACAATGAACAGGGTAGGGTCAAATTTTAGGAGATTTTGATTTTTGGCTAGGGTGATTTGGTTAATACGGAACTGTAAGGGGAAAAAATCCGCTTAATGCTAACTCTAGCTTTTTTGGTGGACAGCTTCACATGCCTCCTCGCCGGAACCCTAGCCTTCCGTCGGAATCCTAACTGCAAAACAAACAGGGGTGAGCGCACCTTTGCCTCTCGTCGGCAAAGCCCTCCGATGCCAAAGTCAGTATCACTTACTCTTAAGAAACCCTAATTATCAGTAGGTAAATAACTCGATTGCCACAAACTGCATACCTTTTACCTCTTGGTTTACCTCGTATTTATAGATGTTCGTATGCTTTCAACCCAAGCATCCTAATTGCCCTAGGTTTCCTACCTCGTATAGGAAACCCAGAATATCGTGGATTCTCGTTCCCTTATTAATTTATTACTTTAGTCCTTTTAGGACTTCTTTCCATAACTGGACGAACATCCCATTCTCATTGGGTATCTTCTCCAGATCCTATTTTATCAAGATCATATTTCCTTACGGGATGTCATCGTTCTGGAACCTTCCAGAGTGTTCCCTGTAGCTGAGGCTGCTTCCCCCAGAATACTACTTTTGTTTGGCCCTCTCATTGCCGAACAGACCATCTGGACCAGTGACTTCACATGTCACTGTCCCTTACCAGACTCCTGGTCCAATAGCTCCTCGTGTTTATTGGAACAGGCCCCTGCTCGGATAGTTTGGACCAATGACCTCTCATGTTACTGGTCCTTTATCAACTGCTTGGACCAAACTACTTGGACCAGTGACTGCTCATGTCACTGTTACTTAATTGGTCTCTTGGTCCAATAACTTCTCATGTTTACTGGACCAAGACCCCGTACAACCTTCCTGGACCAAAGACTTCACATGTCGCTGGTCCATATTGCCGACCACCGTCCTGCATGGCGACTGCCCCTATCATATTTATACCATGGTCCCCTGTACCATGTGTTCGGCTATACCAACGAGCTCCTTTATATGGTGCGATAATCGCTCGGCCATTACTACCTAGCAACCTCTCGTATTGACTGCTCGCATCATGTCCTAGCACCCTCTGCCTACCAGTGCACCTGTTAAGCATTATTACCAACCACCTTCACACGGGGCCGCCTACCAGCGCACCTGTTAGGCATTATCACCTAGCACCCTCTGCCTACCAGCATGGTGCCGCCTACCAGCGCCCCTATTAGGCATTATCACCTAGCACCCTCTGCCTACCAGCATGGTGCCGCCTACCAGTGCATCTGTTAGGCATTATTCCCTAGCACCTTCACATGGCGCCGCCTACCAGCACACCTGTTAGGCTGTACAGTACACCCTCACTTAGTGCTCCGATGAGCACATGTGTTATGCACGTGCTCAGGCTGTGTTTCCTCTGTTTGGGAAAACCTCCCTACAGGAAGGGAGCATTATGTTGCGGTAGTGGGTTTGAAACGGTGTGTGGTTTGTCTGAGGGTGGAGCATCGACAATTTTGTTGTCGATGAGGTTTTGAATTTCATGGCGGAGGCGGATGCAGTTGTCAGTGGTATGGCCAGGCATTTGGTGGAAATCGCAGTAGACATTTTGGTTTAGGTTTGGTGGAATGGTTTGTGGTGGCAGAAGGGGTTTCAACACTCCGATTTCAGTGAGTTTCTTAAGAAGAGCGGATCTGGGAGTGCTGAATTGGGTGAAGGTTCGGCTCTGGAACTTTGGTTTTTCGGAAATCTGGTTGACTTCTACAGGTTTAGTGGATGAGGTTCCAGCCTGATTGGTATTCCCGAAGAGGACGTTGCTGTTTCCTGAATATGCCCTTTTGAATTTTGACCCTGATCCTAATTCTTTCTTCTCCAAAGTTCCATCCCGTAAAGCCTCCTCCACAGCCAGTCCAGAATCATAAAAGGTTTCGAAATTTGGGGCAGCCTGAGAAAGAACCATGTAAGGAGCGAAGGAGCTTGGCAAGTTCTTGGTGATGATCCGTATCTGTTCTTTCAAATTAGGCTTATTCTGCATCTGGGCAGCCTTAGCCCACCAGCGCTTCACAAAGTCGGCGAAGCTTTCTTCTCACTCATCTTAGTGCTTTCCAATTCCCTCGTGGTCATTTTTAGGTCAACATTAAAGTCATACTGGGCCACGAAACCTGTCCCGATATCTTCCCAAGTCCTTTTCTTGGATGGTTCGAGAGTGAGGAACCATTGCAGGGCTGGACTAGACAAGGACTCGTGGAACAATTGGGCCATAGCTTCCTTTTCAATACCACGCATAGTGAGGGAACCAACGTATCCTTGGAGATGGGCCCTTGGATCGTCGGTACCATCGAACTTCGCAAAATCCACTCCCTTGAACTTTTCCGGTAACTTGGCATTTGGAAAGACGCATAGCTTGCTCATGTCAATTTCTCCCTTCCCAAGTCGCTTAGTCTCTTGGACAGATTCCTCCAATTTGCCAATCTTAGCAATAAGGCCAGCCAGGTTGGGATCAGCTGCTGGTGTTTCTTTTTTGAGTCGCTCGGGCTGTAGCCTATCTTGAAGTTTATCGCTGATTTCCTGCATACTTTCCATTATTATGTTCATGTCGTTTTTCATAGAGACTACGGTAGCCTTGAGTTGTGCATCGACACCAGCGAGGGACTGCTTAAACTAAATATCCATGTTGGCCATGTTTTGCCTGAGCTCTTCTATTCCGTTTCCTTGATCAGCCATGGGTAAAGGATTGTCGGGCGGGATTAAGACTATGGGTCCTTCTACTATGGGTTCTTCTAACAACTGTTGTTCCTCTTACTCGACCTGGACTTCGAATAGTGGGGTTTCTTCCAGAGCGTCTACGCGAACCAGTCTTTGGGATGGATGAAACCAATTGGGTACAGCCACTTTTCTTCGCAGGCAATCAATGTTGGCAGCACTGGTAACAAATCAAAAGGGAGCAACTCATAACTGATCCGAATGCTCGCCCTACCTTATACGCACCTCCTTGAAACAAGGCCTAGGACCTACCGTGGTTTGCATCTCACTTAAAACGTTTGTGCAGAAGATTTCCAATAGTCCGGGTAGGTGCTGTCAGACAGGTTGAATTCCGAGCGGGTCGGAACCAGAGCCAATCTCCTTACCATGACCATCCGAGACAAAGCAATGTGACCATTGGAATCCAGATACGCATGTGCCTAAGGCTAGATCCAAACCAAGGGAGCCGTTCGGGCACGGGAAACACCGGAGGTATCGTAAACTCCATGGATTTAAGGTCTCCTAGACCGACCGGAAGGGCCTAAAGAATTCTAAGGGAGCCTTATCCTCTAACCCGCAAGATGCAATGATGCATGAATGATGTGTGTGTATAGGAATAAAAGGTACGTAAACAGGATATAACACATAAGTCCTAGCCATGGGTTCCTGTCCTAATTGGGATGGTTTTATGGCTACGTACAAGTGCAAAGGCTGGTTTTGGTCTCAGAAGGGTTCCCCGGACTAGAGCCAAGATGTACTACCCCATGTCAAGTATATTGCAGGACAATGGTCGAACAGCACGATAGCTCATCATAGTCGAGGGTTGCTAGGCGTTCCGGGAGAGCTTGTCACCGGTAAACCGGGCAAGGTAGCCGAAACACGCTAGAGAGCCTTGTGTAGTGCAAAGTGTACAGGATAAAAGAGCTTAATCTTCCGAAAAATATTTGAAAATCCCCCCTTTTGAAAACATCTTTCAAGTTTGGCCCTCTTGATCATCCAATACTTTTGTACATTTTAAAAAAAAAGTATTGAATAAGGTTCGATCCCCAGCAGAGTCACCACTGTGGGCTTCCGCGCCCTTTCGGTTCGAAGAGTTGCCACCCAGATTTTTTTTGAGATGGATGATCCGAGAAACCGAAAACTCGTTTGCAGAAGGCTTTTGGTTTAGCGAAAACGTTGAGATTTTGGGTTTGGGAGCCACATTACGAATGGGGAAGGTTTTTCTTTAAAAGCACTCCACTCGCCCGGTAAAAACCGGTCTCTACTTAATGTTTTTAAAAGGGGAAATCTCGAATATCATTTGGAATATCAAACTCTTCAAAAAAAAAAAAAAAACAAGAGTTAATTACCTCTAAGTACAGAAAAGTGACACTTAATTCCCATTAAGGAGAGATAAAGTACTTAATTACCACTAAGTCCACTTTTACAAAAATACATTTATCATTAATAGAAGTGTCACCCTAAGATTTTAGGGTATGCTAGGGTTTTAGGGTACCCTAATGGGTACCCTAGTACCCTTGGGTACCCTAAAATCTTAGGGTACCCTAGGATTTTAGGGTTTTAGGGTACCCTAGGGTTTTAGGGTACTTTAAGATTTTAGATTTAGAATACCCTAGGGTTTAAGGTACCCTAAAGTTTAGGTTTAGGTGGTTTCATAGAGCCCTAGGGCTTAGGTTTAGGCACTTTCATAGGAGTTTTAGGGTGCACTTTCCTATTATAGGGTTTTAGCGATTTAGGCACTTTTATTGGGTACCCTAGAGTTTTAGGCACTTTTATAGGGTACTCTGAGGTTTAGGCACTTTCATAGGGTGCCCTAGGGGTTAGGCACTTTCAATATTTGGGGTTTTAGGCACTTTCATAGGGTTTTAGTGTTTCGTTAATTAGAGGAGACTTGGTGGGAATTACTTTCTATTTTCTGGACCTAGAGGTAAATTGCCCAAAAAACAAATAGCGGGGAAGGGACATGGGAAATATATCACATTAACGTGCACGTGGTGCTGTCTGTACAGTAGTGATAAAATAATGTGAACAGGTAGAATAAATAGCATTCAACAAACTGTCTGGACCCCAGTCATACTGTACATGACATGCTGGGTTGCCGCGCGTGGCGCCTCAACACGTCGTGTGGGGCGTCTTCCTTGCTGTCAGACTATCATAGGCCATTAAAACGTCATCTAGCTCCTTATTTTCTCCGTACATCTTTTGAAAAACTCGTCAGGAACCTCATGACAGTCAGATCATCCCAAAGATGTCGTTATTTTCTCAAAACATTAGCCCAAAGCAACTTTTAACACACTTGATCATTTGGGATGATCTAGAAAACCTTTTTAAAGAGCCAAAACATGGCTTGTAGATATGGTCTTGTTTTGAAAGAAACAGAAACAGTAAACAGTAGATACAGACAGCCACAACAGAAAATAACTCAGATCCAGACAGCCTGCCTACGATGATATCAACAAATAGGATGCCGTGCGTTGAGGGTCAAGGTGTCGTGCGCCTGGTCATCCAGCCGCGCGGTTCCTAAACCTCGGCACAGTGCTGACTTTATTTTATGAAAATGAGTTTTAAGTCAAGATCTAACCAATTGGGATTAGACCCGACGACAAAAAAGTCCCCTCAGGGGCAAAACTAAGTCTAGCCCAAGGAAACTTGTTTTTACCTTCGGTGTTGAGCTTGATCAAGGGTCGTTGATGCAAAAATGAGGATGGATCGTCAAGGATGTGGATGAAGGAGGTTGAGTGAGACAAAAGGGGTATGGATGTGAGAAAAGGTTGGGTATTTTGGGGGATGGGGCTTTGAAGTTAATGAGAGATCAACTTCAATGATGAGAAGGGAGTGAGTGAAAGTGCTTAAAGAATGTCCGTTAGAAATGACATTCTTTAAAGCTTGGAAATGGAAATGGGAAAGTGGATGTAAAAACTAGAGAGAGAATGCCTAAAAACAAAGAAGAGAGCCAAAAGGAGAGCTCAAAGCAAGGCCCCTTTCCCTTGAGTGGAGGGGTTAATTTATAGGTAAATGGCTAAGGATTTTGAATTTCAAATAGTGGAAGTATTTTCTGGGCGGGCCAGAAGTGCACTTTCGGCTGTGCCATTCATCAGCTGTGGCTCAAACTGGCGTGGCCAACAGCTTTCTGAGCCAGTCAGAACTTTTCTCAGGGTGCCGTGCGGTGCATGTTGGTTGCGCACGGCTACTTGAATTACAAGGTGTCGTGCGCTCCAGTGCCATTCCGCACGGTGCCTCCTTCTTTGGTCCAGGGACTTTTGGGCTTTCGTCTGGGCTTATCTGGGCTTTTGGGTTTTTGGGTTTTTTTGGTTAGTTTAGCTTTCATGGGCTTAGAGGAAATCCTTTTTCAAGCTCACAAAGGTATTGTTTCCTTTATTTCATCATCGCGGCGGACAAAAACTCTCCGAGGTTCGGATTGGGGTGTCTACAAGGTATCTCAAATCAGCTTCAGGGAAAAGGATTCTGTTCTCCAATCATGGTCACCTGCGATTGGAGGCATTTACTAATGCTGGCTAGGCTGGGCTAGTTCTGTAGATGATAAACGCTCTACTTTTGGCTACTGTACTTTCCTTGGGGGAAATTTGGTTACTTGGCGAAGTAAGAAGCAATCTGTGGTTGCTAGGTTTAGTGCAGAAGCTGAGTATAGAGCTATGGTGCATGGTATTTGTGAGCTCTTGTGGCTCCCACAAGAGCTCCCAACCTTGTTACGTGATTTGAGAATTTTTGATAATAGTCCTATGAAACTCTACTGTGACAATAAACCTGCCATAAATATTGCTCATAATCAATCATGTTCAACATGACAGAACAAAGCATATAGAGATTGACAGGCACTTCATCAAGGAGAAGCTAAGCGAGGGTTTGATATGCATGCCTTTTATGAGATCTGAAGATCAATTAGTTGACATATTCATAAAAGGACTTGGTAGCAAGAGTTTCCACCCTATTGTGTTCAAGTTAGGCTTGATTGATATTTTCACACCAACTTGAGGGAGAGTGTTAACTTACGGGTGTAGTGTGCAATTAGTGTATAATTAATTTCTTATGTAAATAGATTAATAGATAAGGGTGTAGTGTGTAATTATTCCTTTACTCATGTATAATTGAACGTAATGAGAAAGTAACCCTAGTTTTTTGGGTTCCCAATTATTCCATCTCTCGTTTTACACCAAAGGAATGCAAAACTCATACGGTGACACCAAATCACAAACAAAAGCATAATAGACCAATATATACGTGGTTAAACTTACACTTTCGCATAAACCTACATCCACTATGAAAAAAATGAGAAAACAATTCCACTAATGCGAAGACAACAACCTTCTGAAGAGTTACAACTGTGACAAAGCATTTCTCAAAAAGAGACAAGCTCTTCAATCCCAAATTTTAAGTTTTCTCACCAAAACCCAATTGGAATATCATAACTAAGGAGAGAATGATTCCATTAATACGAATAAAGCAATGCTCTGAAGAGCTACAACTGTGACAAAGAAAATTCTTCCAAAGCGACAAGCTCACCAATTCAATTTGCAAGTTCTATCACTAAAACCCAATTGGAATCTCTCAACCCAAAATCTCTCAAGTCTCACGAAATCTTAAATTCAACCAATAGACAACAAGATCGAAATGAGATCACCAAATAATGATGAAGTTCCGCCAAGTGAATAGACACCACACTAGGAACGAACATCTTTCAAAAAGCCAAAAGCCTACCAAGCCCATGAAAGAAGGCCAACCAGAGAATAATGAAGATCTACAAAAGAATCTTATGGTTCTACCAAGGACCCCGTAGGGTCTCCAAGGAACTCCGAAGGTCCTAATCGAGAGTCAAGCTATATTTATATCCAAAAGCTCCTTCCAAAATCTAATTCTACTCCAAATTGGTTTCCTTGTACTTCAAGTCCTAAACCAACATGTAAGCATCCAAAAGAAAGCATGAGGAAGTCCAAGACAAAGTCCAAGTCGGCCCAATTAGTCAAACTACGCTTAGCGAAAATTTCCCCGCGCCAGGTTGAGCCAGATCTTAGATGGGTTGATCCTGGCCTGAACGAAACAAGAGCTTAAATTTCTCTACCTTGATTTGAGCCCGGGCATAGATGGCTTAGCTTTGGCTAATAAACTGATTTGAAGCCAAAATAGGTCCATCTTGGCGACACTAACGGCTTCTCCATACGGATGAATTTTCGAACAAACAAATTAGGCCCGAATTGTTACATTGTTGGAAATGAGCCAAAAATTTTACAACTAAGGTGTAAGATTGTTACTAGCAGTTTGACAAAATCAGTAGCACTCAAGCCTAAATCGTAATACATGAATATTCAAGATCAATAACCATCATATATAAATTTCCGTTTGACCAGGAAAAAAAAAAAACATCATATAAGGTAATCATGACTGAGGAAATTGATTCTTAGTCCCACATACATGTGCATGCGCGCATGCCCGCGAGTGTTTTTGAAAGATAATGTTGTGCAATATTACCTTGAACGGCTCATTATCTGATCGATAGACGATGCCCGAAATATCATGCAGCCAAAATGGGAGGCCTCTGCAAAACCCATCCGCTCAGTCCCATGGAAGATGCTAACAATTTTTTTTTTTTTAATTTTTAATACTACGTGTATGTGAACAACTTTTTTGACATTTTTAGTAGGAAAGAACAAAATATTAAAGCATATATATCAACGTGCATGCCATCATTCTACAAAAACTGGCCAAAAAAACCATAATTTTAGTTTGAGGTCAAAAAATGCGCAGATGGAATCTCAATTTCACCCATCACCATTAATGTGTATGGACTATAACATAGTTAAAGCTCAAAGTAGTTAGCATGAAATCAAAGGAAACAACTCGGTTGAGGCCACCATTTTGCCAAAATAAAAGTTGACGTCAATTCCGAAATCGGTGACCTTATCCTTTTCAATTTTCTGACGATTAACAGTTTTGACATTATCACCACTCTTCCTTGAGCAAAAATAAGGTGGAGACTGGGGAGGCACAAAAGAGGATAGCGAAAGCTCTGCCAGTTGAAGAAATTAAACAGAAAGGTACAAACCCATAAGTCCATTCACTCTCGACGAAGGGTCCAATTCGGAGGCAAGCATACAGCCCTTGTGCTTGGATTTCCTTGATGAACTTCACTAGATCGTATCTGCCACTAAAATCATACTACAACACAAAGCCCACAATTACCATATAAGAAAGACCCATGAGAGATTTTTCGGCTGAAGATTGGGTTGGGACTGTGGCTGACAAACCTGACCGGGTTGGGGCTCATGGAGATTCCAAAACACATAGGTCTGTATAACTTCTAGCCCTCCTTCCTTGGCTTTAGCAATCAGAGATGGCCACATCTGCAAGTGAACATGCAAACAGTTTATACCACTATTTGTTTTCTCTTCTATATACCTACTCCTATTTGATTCATCTGCATGTACATTTTTGCTATTAATTAAGATTACATCAATTTTAATAATAATATTCGAAAATGTGGTGCAACTGTTTCTATTTGCGTGCACACGTGTGTAACTTGCGGCAATACCGTCAAACAGATTAGGTCCTTTCATTAGAAACTAATCCCTGAGTTGTGCAACGAAACCTAAAAGAAGTGAGGAATAGACTTTCTTTTGTTGGAAGATAAATTGCTTACCAAAAAACATACGTTTCAAGTTAATTTTACCAAACAAACATATTGTAAAAAGTTTAACGAATGATAGAATCAAGAGTGAAGGTAACGAAAATTTTAGGATGTATGCTTCATTAAACTAACTGAAAAACCTTACAGTAGAAACTTTAGATATTGTTTTTATAGCTTATTCAGTTTAGCATATTGCTTAATCTGTAAAACAACATATATAAAAATGGATGACTTAAATCAACTCCCTTAAATCATTTTCTATTGTCCAAGCCAAATCTGAAATGGGAAGAGGAAAAGAAGGGGTTAGGAAGGACAAACACTTAAAAGGAAGGTGATCGATCTTTCTATCTATGATGTGTGTTCGACACTCACAAGTCACAACTCGCACACATGCGGTACTTAATGGAATTTTTGTTTTCAGATTCCTATGTCCTTTGTGAACAGTGTATAGTCAAACAGTCTGCTCTTCTTTTCTTTTCAGTTTCAATCCCCCCCCCAACCAAAAACAAAAAAAACAAAACAAAACAAAATGTAGGAGGACAAACCATACCCTGACGACATGGTTAGATATGAGGTATAAACAAAGAGTGAGTGACAACAAAAATTCTATTACCTCGGGAGTGCTGCGAGGATAGTGAATAGAACCAGAAAAGAGAAGTTTCCGTTTCCCATCAATGATGAGAGATCTTCCATCATAGGTGACATTCGTCCCGGCAACACTGCTTTCCCCTCCAACCACTACTACCACTACAACCACCAAACAGAACCACCAATCCATCTCTCGCTACTTCCCTCCCCACTTGCCACTTGCCAGGGATGCTAGCTTTCTATAAACGCTAACACACACTTGGGGCTGGTAGCTAGCGAGGTCCAACCCACAAGAACAAACACACTTATTTAGTCTCATTGGTGGGACTATGGCTCTGTAGAGGAGCAAGTATTTGATTATCTTTGAAGTGATTATGGAAAGTCTTACCTTCTACTGCACATGTACCCAGTGTGATGGCCCCATGTGACAGGCATGCCCCAACTTTACTGGAATCTACTACTCAACAGAACATTTAGATTTTGACTTTTCATTTAGATAAAGAGTACCGAAAAAGAAGCTTTCAATTCCAACTCTTCTTCAAAACTTGTGCATATTGGAATGGTTAGGACTAGGAGTCTAGGAATGGACTTCTTGAACTATTGGTGCGGCTTATGCTTTAAGATAAAAAATAAATAGACCAAAAATCTACAAACATGAAGAAAAAAGCATCTTTAAAAAAAGAAGAAACTTGAAAAGGATTCCTACATAATTATAGGTAGAAAGATATTAGGTTGTAAGTTGTAGAGCAATTGGTTCAATGACACCACATTCAGTTCCTATTTTGTTACACCTACTAATGTATGCATGGTAAATTTTGGGATTTAAAAAAACAAAAAATGTAACGAGTTAATATATATGCGTTGGGAATCTCCAAAAACAAAATTGTAAATCTAGGAATTTACAGAGAACTGATCTTTTCTCCTTAGAGAATGTAATTTAGATATGCACTGTGAATCTCCAAGTCACTAAGAGAAGAATTATTGTGAGTATAATTTATAAGCTTTCTTGAAATATTCTTCACAATTATCCGAAGAAGGATTGAATGCTAGCCATGAAAATATTAAGCCCCGGAAATATGCCAAAGAAAGATGAGGGAAGCCGATCACAACATTAAACATGGAAGATTGCGTGTTTATGTGTGATATATGTGTGGAGAGAGGGGGAGTGTTTGCTCCATATCTGTGATTTTCCTTATTCTCTGTCAATTGAATGATATGTAGCATGAATAAGAGGGTATTATTAGAAATTGAAAGGTAACTTTGGTTTGCCTTAATAAAATGAGTTTAAGTTGAATAACTTGGTTAATTATAATAAAACTATGATAAAGTTTTGGGTGCTACTCATCTATCGATTGGCCAATATGTGGCATGTTTCCTTTGTCGACTAAGTATTATTTGATTTGTTTTCTCTGTTGATCAATTTACAGGTGTCAAAAGAAAGTATGTGCAGTTATCCCATGATTAAAGGAATGGTTCTACAACGTGGATGAATGGAAGTTTTCTGCATCACTGTTCAAGGAAGTTATTTACAAAGGTTTGAAAGGGAGAATTAACTGCCACCTCGTATTCGAGGGAGGATTCAAATTCAAATTGAGGAAGGCCTATTCAAGCATAAGTTAGCAGCAGTTTCAAGGACACACAAACAACACCAACAGGCCTTTATCTTTTCTTTTGTAGGAGTAGGAGTAACTGTTAAGTAAATTGTACTCTGTCGATTAGGCTACACCCTGTCGATATCGTGCTTCTACTTGGAGATTCAATAAAAGTCTCTTTTATTAAGTCTTCAATTCTATTTCCATTTCATTCCATACTACCACGTTTGCTTCCAAAGAAGTCCTAAAATACGGCAAGGAACCAAACAATACCTCACAAACCACCCACATTCCAACAAGTCACAAAGTAAATCTCTGTCGATTAACATTCTTCTGTCAATTGGATAGAAACCTGAAAATTTAGTACCAGAGAGAGAGAGACCAATTAGTAACAGGTTACCACTACTGTACACACACGTAAAACCAGAGTCTATATTCCTGGTGTATTTTGTGTAAGAGATGCATATATTCTGTAGGTGCGGTCAAAATTATTTGATCACAGAAGACCGTTTGACCCGCCAATCAACGATGGACACATGGCAACAGGGGCTGCGTGGAAAGAAAGCCTTGGTCAAACCTCGACCTAAAGAAGAATAGTTGACTATCCAATTGAGAGGAAACACTTGTACAGAGTTCGAAGGGAATGCTCGCGGAAGGCACGATACCCGCAGAAGTCCTCTTAATCTGCGGAAAAGGAAATGGATTCCCAGATAGCCTAGCAGTGGAAGACCATGGGTAGAAGAGCCCCGCGAGCCTCCGAGATTTTGCTATTACAAGAAAGCGATTTAACTAAGGAGTCTCTAGAGTTCCATCCGGCCATAAAGCAGGGTCTGAAAGGAACTCTGCGACAAGGAAACAATCACCGCAAGTCGCGACCTTGCTCCCGCGGGAATAGGGGAATTTCTTGTGGCTTTGTGGCTAGGGATGGAGGTTGCGTCACGGGAATTCGAGCTCTCCCGTGGAAAAGATTCCGTGAGAGAACGAGTTTTTCCTAGACCCAGAGGTACAGGAGGGACACGTGTCGGGGTTTCATAGGGACGCCGTCCTGGGCCTGACCTAAGCCCAGGTGCCCTATAAATACTCTTGACATTCCCCCTGATTTGAGAGAGCTAACTTTTTCTAGAGAGAGAGAGGGTGTGAGCACTGAATTTGAGGAAGGAGAACATTCTTCCCCAAAGTAAATGTGACCTCACCCATTCAATCCAGGAAAAGTCGGACGCTACCCCCGCGGAAAGAAACAAGGGACACATTGCCTTTGTCTCTTCTGTACCTCTTGCTCCTTCCCTCACCTCACAAGATTTCTCCTCCTATTCCCCTCACTAATCATCGACCAATCGACCCTCTCCAACTCACTCGTATCTACACGTAAGTGAACCTCCGCGAAACCCCTACCTACATTAGGGGACTCTGCTGGGGATCGAACCCAGAAGCTCTGAAGGGCAACGCGATTTGAATGGAAGCAAGAGCATCAACAAGCTTTTGAACGGATCAATGTGGCTTTGACCTCTTCGCAAACCATGGTGGCTGAAGTCGCGGGAAAATCGCTAATCCTGTATCTGACCTCCACCCTAAGATCCATCAGGGCCCTGCTGGTGCAAAAAATAGATGGGACAGAGCGCCTAATTTGTTACATTAGCAGGAAGGTTCAGGGAGCAGAAGAGAGGTACATGGCCATCGAGCGACACTGTCTAGCCCTCGTTTTCACTACACAGAAACTCAGACACTACTTTCTATCATTCCCCTTACAGATAGTCACTAAATGTGATCCAGTAAGGTATCTCTTGTCCCGACCAACCCTCATAGGCTGGGTCACGCGATGGTTACTAGCATTGGTAAAATTTGAGATTTCTTATGTCACCCTGAAAGCTATCAAGTGTTAAGCGCTTGCGGACCTTTTAACCCAATTTCCAAGTGGACAGTGTGAACCATTTGAAGAATCATTGCCTAGGGATGGTTTTGAAGCTCTCGCGACCAGCTCGGACGATACGCACTGGACGCTTAGCTTCGATGGGGCCGCGGGAAGTGGATCAGGTGGCGCGAGAATAGTGTTACAAAATGATGAAGGAGAAAAGTGTCATCTAGCCTACAAGTTAAGCTTCCCCTGTTTTAATAACAATGCGGAATACGAGACATTGATCATGGGCTTGTTAGCGACAAAAGAAAAAAGAATCAAGCATATAAGGATAGCGGGAGATTCAAAGTTGGTAGTTGTAGGGAGGTATTCCCAAACAAGCCCAATTAGGGCTTGAGCAAGTGGTACGTGGTACGTGGGACCACGGAGTAAGTAAGATAAGATAAACTGCCATGGAAGATGGTGATCGGCGATATAGGACCAGTGACATGTGAAGTCATTGGTCCAAGTAGTGTGATCGGTAGATAAGGACAGAAGACACGAGAAGTTGTCGATCCAAATAGTTGGAAAGGACCAGTGACATATGAAGTCACTGGACCAGATGGACTGCTCGGCAATAAGGGGGTCGAACAGGGAAAGAACTCATGGTACGAGGGACCATGGTATAGATATGATAGAAATAGTCGCCATGCAATATGGTGGTCGGCGATATGGATCAGTGACATGAGAAGTCATTGGTCTAGGAAGTCTGTACGGGGTCTTAGACCAGTGACATGTGAAGTTGTTGGTCCAAGTAGTCTGTTCGGCATTGAGAAGGCCGAACAGGAGGAGAACTCTAGGGAAAGCAGTCTCAGAAGAAAGAAACACTGTGGAAGGTTCCAGAACAACATAATTCTGTAAGGAATAAGATCCCAAAAAAATAGGATCTGGGAAAGATACCCAACGGGAATGGGAAGGTCAGCCAGCTATGGAAAGGAGTCCTAAAAGGACTAAGCTAATGAACTGATAAGGGACGAGAGTCCAGAGGATCCTGGGTTTCCTATATGTGATAAGAAAACATAGGGCAACAGGGATGCTTGGGTAACAAGCATCTATGAATCTATAAATACGATGTAAACCTAAAGGTAAAAGGTACGCAAGACGCTGCATTATTCAATACTACCTACTGATAATTAGGGTTTCTAGGCTAGTACGTGATACTAACTTAAGCATCGGAGGGCCTTTGCCATGAGAGGCAAATGTGCGATCACCCCTTGTCTGTTTTGCAGCTTAGGGTTCCGACGACGTGCTAAGGATCCGGCGACAAATCTCAAGTAGCCGTTACGTTCTTGTGTTGTTCAAAGCCTCTTTAGTTTTTCTCCACTTACAATTGGCGCCATCTGTGGGAAACGAAAGAGATCCCTTTGAAAAAATGACCATGGTTGAAGAAGATCCAAAAACTTCCCTTGATTCAAAGAACCAGCTAGGTAAGGGAGAAGACAAATCCTCACCAGATCCTCCGAGGAAGCCAAAAGAACCACGAGCAAGGGCCACCCCCTGACTGTCCATGAAAACTCCTGTAACGACCCTGATTTTTGGTCAATAAAAATTTCGCTAAAAATTTGAATTTTATTTTAATACTTGGATTTCATTTTTAACATCCAAAAATCGATCGTTATTGACTTATAAAATTTTGTTATTATATTTGAAAATTCTTTATTTATTTTATAAATCCCTTTTTGCGATTAATAATCCGTCATAATTAGGTTTATGACTTAGGAGATTGGTATTCATCGCCCGGGCATTAAGTTCATTTTCTAAAGACGAGTATGCCTATTAAGACCTAGGTATAGTTACTTGGTAATTGTGGTAAAATCCTAGAATTTATTTTCTCGGCTGGAAATCCTACATGGCAACCGATTAGCTAGCAACCCTAACTACCGTTTGGCTTAGTTACATTTTCCTAAACCTAGAGCGTTGCATCGATGCCAAAGTGGTTAATTTTTAGTCTTCGCCTTAACCGTTGACTTGACTGCCTTGCTTTGGCTTGGCTAGGCTGCCTTGGCGTCAGCTTGCTGTCGGGCCTGCCTCGCCTAGGCGTCGGGTCACTGTCAAGCCTGCCTCGCCTAAGCGTCGGGTCACTGTCAAGCCTGCCTCGCCTAAGCGTCGGGTCGCTGTCGCGCCTGCCTTGCCTTGGCGTCGGCTCGTATCACGCTTTGCTCGCCTTGGTCGCCATCGGGTTCGCCTTGGCATCGGTCGCGCCTTGCTTTTGCCTTGGCGTTCCTGGGCTGCTCTGGGCTTGCCTTGGCTACGCCTTGGCCACCAGCCTTTGGCAGCTCTTGGGCTACCTTTGCCGCTGGCCACCAGCCACCACTTGGCCTGCCGCCCTTTGTACCATTGCTTTGGCCACAGCCGCTACACCGGGTTGCTTTGCCACCGGCAGCCGCTAGCAGCTCTGCTGCCTTGGCCACTGTTTGGCCACCAGGCTGCTTTGGCCACCGCTTGGTCACCGCTTTGCTACCAGGCTGCCTTGGCCACGTTCACGCCTTGCCTTGGCATTTGGCACCGTCGGGCTTTAATATTCCGTTATTAGGCGATTTCCTACTAAATAAAACCAAAATACCACTCGAGCAATGAAAGCCTAGATTAAGTATCGTTAGTCTTTAACTGATTAGTTAGAATAGCCTAATGCCCATTTAGCCTAATCACTTCTCCCTAACCCTAGATGGACCATTTTACCCTTTTTTGTCTTTTTTACATTGGACGATAAAAGCTAGAGTAATAATTATCCGTTGGACAATGGCGTTAGAGTTTCCTTTAACCATTGGTCAATAGGTAAACCTTGGTTAATCTTCCAAAGTACGAGATTAGATTAGTTTAGTGCTTAATTGCAAAGTATTATACTTTTTGGTATTAACCGTTGGATAATAACCATTAGGAGATTCTTTACCCATTGGGCGATAGACTAGAATCCTAGCCATCATTACCCATTGGTTATTGACCGCTAGGGAAACCATTATCCAATGGATAATAGTTAGTCTTGACAATCATGTACTAGGTAGATTAAAATATTAGATTTGGCATGTGTTAAAATCTATTATAGTATAATTAGTACATTAGGTTAGTATTTTAATGGTTGTACTTTGAAAGTAGTAGAATACTATATTAGATATTGGTCCTAGGTCATATCTAGTATAGATATTGTGTGGTACATGTGTATATATATATTTATATGTACTTGTATGCATATATATATGTATATATATATTATATTGCAATGTGCATGTGTGTTATTTGATTAAAATAGGATTAGTACATTGGGTTATTATTTAATTACTTAGTACTTTGAAAGAAGTAGATTAGTTTATTAGATATGGGATTCTTTCATATCTAACCTAGATTGAGTGGTA
Organism: Rhododendron molle; assembly: GCA_025413875.1. Classification (NCBI taxonomy): domain Eukaryota; kingdom Viridiplantae; phylum Streptophyta; class Magnoliopsida; order Ericales; family Ericaceae; genus Rhododendron; species Rhododendron molle. The sequence goes on from CM046397.1 coordinate 29,683,312, forward strand.
CAAGGCTTGTATATTATATATATGTACTTGTATCTATATGTATATATTATAATGGAAATGTACCATGTGTGTAATTGTATATTTTAGTTGGAAAATCAATTTACTAGAAAAACCCTAGATCTTGTAGTACCCAAAGTACCCATATCTATACTATTATATATGTTTTCATCCTAGTGTGTGTGTATATATATATATATATATATATATACATAGTACAAGAGAGAGAGAGAGATTCGGATGAGAGAGGGAGAGAGAGTGTGATGTGTTGCTTTCTTGATTGACCTAGCTTAGATCACCCTTGTCCTTCTTTGATATACTTTCAAAGTGAAAGCATGGCCAAGGACAATCAAATCTAGTCCTTCTCGTACAAACCCTAATTTTATACTTGAATCAATCCCATTTGCTTGCCTAATCTTCCATAATCCAATCCAAAGGACACATCCTAGCCTTGCATGCCTAGTTTTTAGGTTATTTCTTGCAAGCAAACTTGATTTGCTTGAATTAAAAATTGAGGGAAAGAGAGAGAGAGAGTGGCCGGCCAAGTGGAGTGAGGGAGAGAGCTTCATTTGCCTATAAATAGCACCCCATACTTTCATTCAACTCACACCTCCAAGCATAGCTCTCACTTCTCTCTAAAATCTCTAAGAAACCAGTTTCTGGACAGCCTACTGTCCTCTGAAAAACTCCATTTTTTCTCCGGGCGAAAGTCGTTTCTAGGAACAACGTCCTCCACGAAAGTCGTAAAACACTTCGAGAGCTTCAGGTTAGACCCAAGAACCACCCCAAACGGTCAAGAGATGACCAAGATATCGACCTCCAAAGTTCAGTGAAAAATCTGGAAATTCCATTCCAGACAGCTCACTGTCCACTTTCTTATCCCCATTTTTCTCCGGACGAAAGTCGTTTCTAGGAATAACGTCCTTCACGGAAGTTGTAGAAAATTTCGAGATCTTCGTTTTAGACTCAAGAACGATCCTATTCGGCCCAGTTTTGACCGAGTTACTGCCATCCAAAGTTCGGTCCAGATTTGAGAGTTTCACCGCCCGTAGAATTTTTCAACTAGCTTATTCGGCCCCGACTAGTTTCGGATTAAGGTAGAATCTTCTTATACCTCTAACTATACGTAGATTTTCCCTATCTACTCCCCTAAGTATATCGTAAGTTATGTGCATGATTGAAATGAACGTAGAGTTCTTCGAACCTACTTTCTCTAAGTATATAGTAGTGTATGAGCATGATAATGTAGTTAATCCTTAACTACTTTCTCCAAGTATATGTAGTACTTGTATTATTGTTTGCATGATCTTATTCTTCGAACCATTTTCTCTAAAAAGTAAAGTTAGTTGTGGTATTTAGCTTGTAGAACTTTCTTGTTTAAAGTACGTAGTTACTTTGATCTTATGGCTACTTGATTGCTTGATTGCCCAATTGCTACGTGTTTGTATGAACTCATCAATGAACATATGTTGTTTTGAAATTTCCACAAAGGAAGAAAGAACGGATTTTGGTAATATATTATTGTCTTGAGGATGATTATGAGCATGTATGTATATTTGCTTGCATTACTTGTTGTTGATAAAGCATAAGTGGCTTTCCACTCCAAGGGCGTCCGTACATGTGGCGTTATGCTTTAAGTAATAATTTGAGTACGATTAGGTAATATAGAATTGGATGATCTTGCTAGTTTGGTTTCAAGATTACTTTAAAGTGATTTGTCCCGCCATGAGTCTATGCATGATTACGAGACACGAAAATCGAGAAAGTAGAAACATGTCACCTAGGTTGTGGATAAAGGAAATGATATGGATTAAAAGGATTTTTGAAACTACATAATGGCCGGACTTGGTAGCCTTATGTGAGTTGTGAAAACCAGCTGGCCGGACTTGGTAGCCCTTTGTGTGGACTTGCGAAAACCACAATGAGGCCGGACTTGGTAGCCCATTGTGTAGATTGCTAACGGAGCCGGACGTGGTAGCTTCATTGGTGATTGGGCTTGGTTATCCGCGGAGAGGAGCCAATGCAAGAGTTGATGTGATAACGTGGCCGGACTTGGTAGCCATTGTGGCCAATAAGCCGGACTTGGTAGCTTATTGGTTATGTGCGTTCACAATGTGCCGGACTTGGTAGCCATTGTGGCCAATGAGCCGGACTTGGTAGCTCATTGGTGTGTGCGTGTGATTTTTGGAAATGATAGATGAGACACAAAACGATGAGTCACGTAGGAGAAACACACGGAAACATGACACCAACGATAGATAGCGAATGCGGATGTGTCATTGTTGTTATTATTGTTATATTAATGCATGTGCTGTTATGACTCTTTATGATATATGTATGACCTGCTACGTGTAAGTTATGGGTTAGCGGGTATGGGATTGTTCTACTGAAGCTTTAGAGCTCACGGTGTTACCTTTGGTGACCCTGACATATTATATCGGTGGCGACGCTGGTATAATGTGTCAGACTTTGTAGATGATCAAGATGGACAGTACACCTTGGAGGCTTTTGGAGCCGAGGAGCTAGCTAGGATGGAGGAGCATGCGGAGCTGTAGTTAGGAACCCTAGATCCCTCCTTGTATAAATATTGGATCCCAATGGGAGTTATGATGTAATAAAGAGCCAGACTCTCTTTTAATGTTCAATAAAATGTTATTTAACGTACCCAAAATTCGGGGCGTTACAACTCCTGTGGGCAGCATGCCCTTGAAAAAAAAAAGGATTCCGTTCCTTTTGTGCCAAAGCAACCCAAAAATCGAGGGAGCACGAGCGGAGAAGCAAGCGCTCGGAATATAGAGTCACCACTTGGGTTTGAAGGTCTGACACCCAAGTAACCATATTTCGAAGCACCTACCACGCTGTTTGATTTGAAAAAGTGAAGGAACCAGTCCGTCATAACCATATTTGGGTTCAGGAGCCAGGTTACGAGAGGGGAAGGGTTTTAAGGCACCCCTCTCGCCCAATCCGGAGATCGGTCTCTACTTCGGCATTTTGTGAAAATATTTATGATTCTTCTTTTATTAATCAATTTTCAGCCAATTAGGGCGGGGGAATAGTTAATCGGGGATTAAAATTGTAACACGATTTGCAAGATGTGTTTGAATGAGCATGGATGGATAGAATGATTAAAAGATAAACGAGATAAAACCTAATGCAGGGACAAAACATCAAAATAGTGCTTGGTATGAGTTTGTCACAAACAGTGGCCAACTTTGCATGCAAGGATCTACGTACATGCAAAGTGACCATCGCTCGACATACCCATACCATCGCACGATGCTTGATGTCTCACCACAGGTTCAAATTTCATCCCCTTCTGGGCTCTAGAAAGACCAGTGCTCACCCAAGGGGCAAACCAAGCAGTTTTTATGTACTAGAATGTAAATAATATTACAAACAGGTTAAATTAAATTGGAAATACAACCCTAAACAGTGGGGGTGAATAAACAGGGGCTTAAGCCCTAGTTGCCATGCAAGGGCAGCCACTGGAAATTAGGGAACCATTGTGCGACAGAGTGAGACACCCGCGTGAGGGTCTTGACTAGACTGCCAGGAATTGCGTTGCATGCTCTGGCTCTGACACACATTCAGAAATAACCCAAGGGCATTCCAAACCCAATAAAACATCATACTAAGCTAAACTATGATTTTTATCATGCAAAGCAGTGAGCAAACATGCTTCAAAACAGTTAAAAGCATCACATGAAACTTAAAGACCAGCATCCCCTTCCCCACGTGATCCATGCTCATGTAGACAGAATTGTCGCACGAGATAGTGGGACCATCGCGCGAGGGTTTGTTTTATCACAGTCCTTGTAACCCTGCTGACTTTAGGGCCATGACTGGTATTGATTACCAGCCTTGGCCCTGCCAGCATTCCTCAAGGATCAAAACAGAAGACAGGTAAATGTTTATACCTTTGCTTGAGTAGTTTTGAAATGGATTGAAGAGTATTGTTGTGCTTGGAAAATGAGTGTGTGGAGATGGCAAGGATTAAGGAATATCAAGTATTCTAGGGTTTGTGTGCCTTTTTTGCTTGATTTTTGGTAACCCTTAACTTGAAAGTCTAATGGGGTATATATAGGACAATGGGAGGCCAAGGGTTGGTGGCACACTAGGCCTAAAAACCAGCCAACAAGACTGGCTAGCCTAGCTTGGTGGAGAAGGTGGCCAACAAGGTGGGGGGAGTGGTTACGTTGGGAGATGCCGACCATGCAGTCTACAACAACTGTTCTGGTGGAAAATGGGGTTCCACAGGCTTACAGGCCCCCTGATGATCACAAAATCTAGCTGGAAAAAGGTGATAGGGATAGGCTCAAACTACCGTGCGATAGAGTGAAACAGGAGCACGAGGGTGCCAACCATCGCGCGAGGGTCAACAGTCAACACTTTGACTTTGACCAACACCTGCAAAATGTCTATCGCGCGAGGGTTCCATATCCACGCGCACTGGTCAAAACTTGAGTAGGGTTTTGACTCAAGGGTTTTGGGGGTTCAAATGGTTCGAAAGGGGTTCCAAGCACTCTAGCTCAATCCATTCCATCCTTAAGTCTGTTTCGATCCGATTCATCATCGGGGAAACAAGAAATCGTAAAACGATCAGGAGATCCAGATTGAGGTGTCTACAGTAGTCTCTCTTTGACGGCACGCGGAGAACCATTGACTGGTACAGGTGATGTCAAAGATTTCTAGACACCCATCAAATCGTCCCGAAAGCCGATAAAATGGAAAAAGGCAGATGAGTATGTAAAATACCGTGCACCAAAGGAGTGTAGAGCAGTTTGAAGCAAAGTCTCCTGGGGAATGATGACCGGATGGATAGATCGTCATGGATTGGAAGTGGACAGATGGACCATCGCTGATTGATAATGGACGGATAGATCGTCGCTGATTGAAGATTGGACGGATAGATCGTCGCTAAATTGAAATTGGACGGATGGATCGTCGCTGATTGAAGGTGGACGGATGGATCGTTGCTGAATGAAGATTGGACGAATAGATCATCGCTAAATTGAAATTGGACGGATGGATCGTCACTGATTGAAGATTGGACAGATGGATCGTCGCTGATTGAAGATTGGACAGATAGATCGTCGCTAAATTGAAATTGGACGGATAGATCATCGTTGAATTGAAATTGGATGGATAGATCGTCGCTAAATTTAAATTGAACGGATGGATCGTCGCTAAATTGAAATTGGACGGATGGATCGTCGCTGATTGAAGGTGGACAGATGGATCGTCGTTGATTGAAGATTGGACAGATAAATCGTCGCTAAATTGAAATTGGATGGATAGATCGTCGCTAAATTTAAATTGGACGGATAGATCGTCGCTTTGTTGAAGATTGGACGGATAGATTGTTGCTAAATTGAAATTGGACGGATGGATCGTCGTTAAATTGAAATTGGACGGATGGATCGTCGTTGATTGAAAGATCCCTCAGGCGTGTGCAGGCGGACCATTGCTGGGGATATAAAACACCTTGGTTTGAGATTATCAACTATAAATGGCCCCCCAAAAATGTCTTGAGACCATAATAAGACACCATGGGTTGAAATAATAGGGATGTTCACAATTGGGCCTGGCCTGTTGGGGAACTTGGCCTGAGGCCCAAAAAGAACCATCGCGCGACAAAGCCAAACCGTCGTGCGAGAGAGGTTTGTGAAGACTTGGATCTGGAAAAAGCCTGTGGGCTACCACAGCCCCGGGTGGAATTGGGGCGGCCCAAAAAAGAAGTGCCACGCTGTTTTTGGATTTTTGAAAAATCTTGAAGAGTCGCCACCCGGATTTGTGGTTCGCCACCCGAGAAACCGTCTCATTCGGAAAAGAAGGTTGATTTGAATTGGAAACCAGAGATATAGGAAAAGGGTTCGGGAGCCACGTTATGAGGGGGGGAGGGTTTTACGGCACCTCCCTTGCCCGATTTGAAATCGGTCTTTACTAGATATTTGTGTGATTTTTCAAAGGATTTTATTTCATTAAACAGTTAGCATGCATTTACAAATACATCAGGTACAGAGGAGTGCATGCATGTGGATGTGTACAGTGAGTAAATGAGGAATGGTAATGAAATGCAAAGACGCTAGAAGCTGGGAGACCCTGTCATTGATTCACCCTCGAGGGCTCGGAAGTACTCCCGAGCGCTTGGGAGTAATGCATGCCCCAACCTGCAAACCTTGTTAGCACAACGGAGTGTAGCAGAATACAATACTGGAAATGTAAACTACAATGATCTCACAGATGATACAGGTTCATCATAGGATTTATTAGACTGAAATCAGGCCCTCTTCTTCCAAGCCATGCATCCTTACTCTCTTCTAAAGTGATTTAACAGCTTTAAAGGGAAAAAGAGGTACATGCGTGGACATGCAAAGACAGTATGGTACTTAAACCTGAAGAAAAATGGACTGGGTTTGCATGCAAGCACTCTTGAGCGCTCCAAAGTGATCTCAAGCGCTCGGGAGTGGTTTACATCCCAGAATTGACTTCAACCACTCAATGTAGTTTACTGGCACATCATACCTTATACTCTTGAGATGTGAAAGTCTGTCTTTTTAGATCTGGAGTGAAACCCTCTTGTATGTTTTTAAATAAAAATAACGTTCTTTGTTTCTAAAAAAAATGAAGATCTTTTGTACCAACAAACCCCAAGAGGACTGATCCGTATGAAAACACTTTTTTACTACCCATGCATGTCCATTTGAATGCTTAAAAGAAGGAGGCTGGACTGTAACAACTCTCGAGCGCTCCAGAGTATTCCCAAGCGCTCGGGAGTGCTTCCAGTAAGCTGGTACAAAAAAAAAAAATGCATTTGCACCCCTTTGCTCTTGTTTTAACACTGAAGTCACTCAACCCACGCTCAATATTAAAGACTGAGAGGGCTGAGGGACCTCCCTCAGAGAGGAAAACAGCCCTGTTCTGCTTGATACTAAGATAACAAGCTTCTACCTTTTTAGTTTACGACCTTGCTCCTTGGAAAAAGCTTCAGAAAGTGGGATGAGAAAGGGAGATCAGGACTTGAGCACAGTCTGACCCTCTTGCATGTCTTTGATGCCTTGAGTGTTTGTTGCTTTGTTTTTTGAAAATCAAGTTTTGAAAGAGATGGAGAACAACACTGTTTTAACAGTCAAAGAGGTTTTTCAGAGAGAGAGCAAATCCCTCTCCTGAGCTAAAGAAAATGACCCTTTATATAGGCAATATAGCCTATGGCTAAATCAATTTTTTTTTTTTGAATTAGAAGAGAAAACCTCATGATTTGGTCTTCTGCCAGCTGAAGTAGCGTGTTCAGTTGGGTAAGACTGCAATCATGTTCTCCCCATGCAAAGTGGGAAGCTCTATCATTCATTGGGCAGCACAGTACTCTCGAGCGCTTGGGATCATTCTCGAGCGCTTGGGAGTTTACTCTCGAGCGCTCGAGAGCTTGTCAAACCCCAGGTTTTGAAAATGGTTTGGAGCGCTTGGGATTGATCTAGAGCACTTGGGACTGATTTTAACATTTTATCTTCCTTTTAAATTCTTTCAAGGAGCTTGGTTCTAACTGGTCAAAGGCTTGTTTTAATCCAAATTCATCATCTGGGAGCCTCCGGGCCACAAATTAAGGAAATTCGAAATGTTCAAATTGGGGTGTCTACAGTTGCCCCTCTTTGGGCGTCATTTGATATCATGTCTGGATACGAATGACGTCCAAAGATTGAGACAGCCCAATTCGAGTCACGTCAAACCCTTAATTTCAAACACAAATGCAAGATGGCACATCCAATGCATGAGGTCGTGTCCTTTCGGACTGCCTATGTACCCTTTTCTGCAGGGATCAGACCAGCGTAGTTCTTTAGGGCAAATGCAAGCGCGTGTGATGCATGCACGAGAAAGATTGACAAGACCTTGACAAGATAAACGTGCCAAGGGGGGGTCCACCTGTTGCTCTGTTTGACGGACGAAAAAAAAATGCAAGCACGTGTGATGCATGCTGACGGACGAAAAAAAAATGCAAGCACGTGTGATGCATGCACGAGAAACAATCGACACAATTTTGATAAATACATGAAGGGGTCCACCTATTGCTCTATTTGGCGGACGGAAAAATGCAAGCACGTGTGATGCATGCACGAGAAAGATTGACAAGACCTTGACAAGATAAACGTGCCAAGGGGGGGTCCACCTGTTGCTCTGTTTGACGGACGGAAAAAAAAAATGCAAGCACGTGTGATGCATGCACGAGAAACGATCGACACAATTTTGATAAATACATGAAGGGCCCACCTGTTGCTCTGTTTGGCGGACGGAAAAATGCAAGCACGTGTGATGCATACATGAGAAACGATCGACACAATTTTGATAAATACATGAAGGGCCCACCTGTTGCTCTGTTTGGCGGACGGAAAAATGCAAGCACGTGTGATGCATGCATGAGAAACGATCAACACAAATTTGATAAATACATGCAGGGGCCCACCTGTTGCTCTGTTTGGCGGACAAAACAAGGATAAGATAGCATCTGTAGGGTAGAAATACCTGCAAACCTGTTGAAATTAGTATAAATAGACAAATTTTCAATCGACTATCAAGTAAAATGCCACGTTGAGGAGCGTGAGCTCAAAATCATAACATCGACTAGAGTCTGCTTCTTGCAGTCTCGTTCGACGCGGCTGAAGTCAGGACTGAGATTGATTTTGTAAGAGGAAGGGGGGAGTTAAGGAAGCTTCAAAAGCGGAAAAATGCACGAGACGACGGAGAATTGGCACGGGGGCCGAGGACAGAGCTGAGCGCTCAGAACCACTCCTAAGCGCTCGAGAGTGGTCTCGAGCGCTCGAGACCACGGCTGGGGTCCACCGTTCTGTTCACCTTCTTCAACTGATCTGGGGGTTCAAAACCCACTCTCGAGCGCTTAAGAACCAAAGCGCTGTGCGTCCTTTGATCCTCGTACGAACTCACCCTCTCTCTCAGGCAATCTCTCTCTCTCTCACTCAGACAACTCTTCTCCCTTACTTAATCGATCTCTCTCTTCACTGCTAATCACGGATCGAGCTCGCGACTTCGAGATTTCTACGATCTTCCACTGGGCTGTTGTGTGCCAGGAGGTGCGGGTCAAGGGAAGGAAGAAAGCTTGGGGAGGAGACGGGCAAGCTATGGCCAGAGACGGCGAGGAGACGACGCCCAGCCGCGAGGCGGCGGAGGTGGAGGTTGTGGTGGTGACGGAGGAGGCTAGCAGGGGCAGGAGCGAGGACGTAGTGAGGATGGAGGAGACTGGTGAAGTTCCAGAAGCGAGGGACAACGCTGGCGGAGGTGCGGTGGCAGTGAGGGGTGCTGGTGAGGGGCTGCCCAGCTGCGAGGAGGAGGTGGTTGCGGCGGCAATGGAAGGTGGGGGTGATGATGAGGTCACGCGGGGAGGGGATGGCCAGCTGGCCAGGAACGGCATAGATCACAGAGAGGGAGCGAGGGCTGACAGTAGTGAGACCACAGGTGGTGGAGGAGTTGCTACAGTGGTTGAAAAGGGGGTAGTTGGCGATGGGATCAGGAGAGAGGCGGCGCTAGGAGGGGATGGCGGTCTAGCCACGAGTAGCGGTGATTTGCGGGGGAGTGAGACGGGGGTTTCGGGTAGCGGCAGTGGTGCCACTGGCATTCCCGATACTCCTACGGTGGAGGATCTGCTCGTGGCCGCGGAGCGGGCCGGCGATGAGGTGGTGACAGCCGGGCGCGTCGTTGCGACACCAGTGCTGAGGGCGACGGCTGCTGAGCCGAGGGTCGGGGACAGTGGTATTGGTGCTTCGCACCCGGTCCCGTTCTCAGAGGGGGACTTCTTGGACACCGCAAGGCCGCAAGATATTCTGGATGCACTTGGTCTCGATGCTGGGGTGAGGGAAGTGCTGAGGGATGTGAGGACGACGGAGGATCAGGCCTCGACGCTATTGCTAGGAGTGTTGCTCAATGGTGCGGGGGTGACGGCGGCGGATACGGGGTCGCCCGAGATGGCTGATTTGGGGGCAGAGGGGCAGGAGGAGGAGGTGGTGATCGAAGAGCGCGTTACAGCGGCCGACGAGGCGAAGGCCTACCTGGCCAGTGTACGTCTTGGGTTTGAGTCGGGGACTTAAACTCCACGGTCACACTTCTTTGAGCCGACGGGGATGACCGGCTACGTTCCCGTCCGGGATGACTATCCTGAGGACTTGCTTCTGCGAGATCGAGCCACACACATCTCTTCTGGATGGACCACTGTATGATTTCAATGTTTTACTTCTTGCATTAGACTTGCTTCCTTGAATTATTGCGTTGCTTACTGATGCTATTTCTTTGCTCTGTTGAAACAGCATACCAAAGATATTTACGGCCACGGAGGTTCAGGCCACTCATTGAAGTATTTCAGAGAGCTGCCTCGGAGGGTGCGCGAGTTGGTGAAGGAGGCTGGTTTCGAGCCATTCATCCAGCTGCTGACGGCGGTGAGGGTGGATCGTGCCGTTATGACAGCACTGGCAGAGCGGTGGTGGGATACCACCAACACGTTCCACTTCCGCTTCGGGGAGATGACAGTGACTCCTCTTGACTTCGCAGCTATTACTGGACTCCGGGTTGGAGGCGAGCCGATTCCTTTCGACCCGAGCATTGACTTGGATGATGCGGCTTTGCGGTGGTTCCTTGGACGGGTCCCGCGTCACAGCGGAGGGGTAGCGGAGTATGGCTAGTTTAAGAAGTATTGGGACCACGAGCCAGCGGACGACACTGAGGCGGCCCAGATGGCCAGGGCCTATCTGCTGTACCTATTCGGGGCTTCTCTGTTCCCACTCAGGCGATCTCGGGTTCACTTGAGCTATTTGGCGGGCCTGGTGGATCTGAGACAGGCCGGACGGTTCGACTGGGGCGGTGCTGCTCTGTGCACGCTCTACTGCTTTCTAGGAGCTGCCTCACGCGGGGTGGGAGGCACCATCGATGGGTACTGGAGGGTGATTGAGGTATGACTCAATGCCACTGCTTTGAATTGCTTTGATTGATTGATTTGAAAATGTACTGAACTGAATTGAATTGACTTCCAAAATATGCAGCTTTGGGCTTACGAGGTCTTGGGCATGTTCCCGCCCGAGAACACTTGCACAAATCAGAACTTGCTTCCGCGTGGACTTGCATGGGGCAAGGAGTACAAGAGAGCAAAGGAGCGACGGGGACAAGTGATGACTTTTCGGCGCTGGCTGGATAACATTACTGGGGTTACGGTACAAACATCGACCTTCCTTTCCTTTATGCTTTGTTGAAAAATGAAATCCCTTTGATCATTGATGCAAGATAACTGAATGCAGGTTCACTGGGACCGATGGGCCAGAGCGGAGGCTGCTTTCCTTCCGAGGAGCCGGGAGGTGACACGGAGCCGGGTCCTGCTGGAGTGCCCGCTAGGCTGGCAGTGGTACCTGGGGGATCGGGTGACACGACAGTCACTTGGTTTTCTAGAGTTCATCGTGCCGGGGCCACTTCCTCCACAAGTGCAGAGGACTGAGACCTACACTCGAGTCGAGTTGGAGCAGTTCACAGTGCCAGATACTGATTTGGAGAGATACCTGCGGCGCACGCTGGACTACGCGACATACAGGGATAGGTACTTGGCCACGAGCTTGGGTGTGGAGAGGGAGTTGGAAAGGCGGATAGCAGAGTCCGAGGCCAGGAGGGCCAGGGGTGAGGCTGGAGACGAGACAGGAGATGAGGTCGGAGGGCGGGGCCACGGCGGTCGCTCTTCAGGTGGTAGGGGGCGAGGTGCCAGACCTCCTACTAGTGGGCGAGGTGCTAGGACTTCGGGACGAGGTGAGAGCAGCACGGGGGCTTCGAAGGTAGCTGAGACGCCTACTCTTCCTGGGTTGCCAACGTTGGACTGGGTGATAGGGGCGAGGGACCCTTCTGGGGCACGGGCGATGTTGGACATTCCACGCCTTCCGCAGCCGCGGATGCAGCTTCCTGCGCAGGTATACCACAACTTTGTTTCTTTCTGTGCTTCAAATGTTTCTTGTCCATGCACACATTGTTTTGACCTTTGGACCATTGTGCAGGTGCTGCGAGAATGGGCAGAGCAAGCTATCATGCTGATGGTGAGGATGCAGCAGTTGCTGAAAGACTGCGCCAAGGGGAGGACCCTCCAGACCAGACCTGTTCCTGAGCCTGCTTTACCGGTTGCTTCACAGGTATGAAAATGCATGCATATTCCTTTCATCGAATTTTAAAATGTGTATCAAATGAATAAATGCTCATGATATGTAGGTGCAGCCACGACGGCGGACTAGGACACAGTCTCAGGGCACCATGAGCCTTCCATCTTCCACTAGCGCGAGAGGCCGGGGTAGGCAGAGAGCAGGGGCTGGGCAGTTCGAGGTGGTCCCTAGGGCAGTGTCTCGGCGGAGACCCGCTCCTGAGGAGTCAGAGGAGGAGGCGGAGGAGTCGCTCGAGTCACGAGCTTTAGGGTCTACGGACTCGAGTACTGCCTCGGACCCTTCCGATGACGACGATGACGATGACGGCGACGACGAGGTTGAGAGCAGCGAGTCTGAGGGACATCAGCGAAAGAGGACTCGTCGGGCCTGAGCTTAGATTTTTGCTTTGCCATCTTTTTCCTTTTGCATGGGCCTACATGCCAGCACTGTTGTAGCTTCCAGGCTTGCGTGCCTTGGTTTTGTTTGGGCCTGAGTGCCCTAGTAGGTAGGATCGGGCGTGTATTTGCCCCAGCTTATGTACTTCCTTCTTTACTCATTGTAGATGACTTATTTATTTATGAAAAATTTGCACTCTTGTCCCTTTTAGCTTTTTCGCACTCCTGTCAAGAATTGTATTTTATGAGATATGTTCGTCTAGCTTTGAACGAAGGTAAAGAGCACTCGAATTTCGGCCGATACTCTTAAAATGGAATAAAACTTGACACAACTAACTTGACTCATGGAATTTGACTTGGAATGACAGAAACGCCCTTAATGTAGAATTTGTGGTCATTATGGAAAACAGCATCCGATTTTGACGCGACAATGGGACATGAGCGTATTTGATCACGGTATATGCCTTTAACGCCACCATGAACGATGAAATAGAGGCGTTTGAGGGTGAAAATTGATTCCGTAAGTTTTGGCGTGCGTTTGACCGCTTCACATAGTCATCAGCACACGTTAAGATTTGCATACACCCTCGGACTCTAACAAATGCTCTTGACACGAATTTTGATACGTCGACAGGAAGGAAACCATGGAGATTTTGAGGTTTTTCAAGGGACACACATGAACACTTGGACAAACGGATAACTGGACCTGCTGTATTCCCTTAAAAACAGGTTGAAACTTGTTAAACTGGAAGAACAGAGCTTGGGATGCCATCTCGGGACCAAAAACTAGGGAAGAAAACCTGCTGTCAAAACTGCAGAACTCTCGAGCGCTCGAGAGTGTTGTCGAGCGCTTGGGAATTCACTCCCGAGCGCTCGAGAGTGCTGTGATCTGCAGACTTGTGTTCTTTTCCAAGATCATTTCCCAACTCTACCATGTCGTTTTCTTCTGCATGCACCCTTCCCAGACACCTTGTAAATGCCCTTGGACTGCTTTCCAGAGGTCAGTGGTTTCCCAAAGCAAGACTAGTGGATTTCCAATGTTTTCAAGCATTCCAAAGTTTGAATCTTGAAAAGGTTTTGAAAATGTGGAACTTGATGAGTTTCAAGGCTGGTGGGGAAGTGGTGTTGTCTCCCCTAGGCCTCTATAAATACCCAGAGTTGCTTTGGTAAGTCACTCACAACCCATTCCATCATTCTTCTCCCAAAACTTCCTTTTCTCATGGCCTTGTTGAACCAAGCCTTACTTCGCCCTTAGTTGGACAGCCTCGAGGGCATCGATTGGCTGAACTTCCGAGGGCATCGCCTTCATGCCTTGAAGTATCTCCGCGAGGTCGCAATTCGCCCTATCTTGTTGCACGCGGCTGTACGCTTTTGGGATCCCGAAGTGCACGTCTTTCGCTTTGGTTCTCAAGAGTTATGTCCCACCGTCGAGGAATTCCATGCCTACCTGGGGAGCCACGACTCCACCGAGCCAATTGTTCCAATGCTTAGGGAGAGCATGAAGAACATCCTAAAAACCAAGCTAGGTGTCAGCGGGAACGTTGCTGAGTTCTTGACCCGGGGTAGCGCTATCAACATCGTGCAGCTGTATGAGAGATTCAGCCCAGGTTCTCTATTGATTGGAGTCGTTGTTCAGATTGAGGCTCGCAAAGATGTTGCGCCTTTGGTCCTTGCTGAGACCTTGATGGGGTTGGATGCTGTCCATGTCGGTCGCACAAGGGTTTTTGGTGGCAGCCCGCTGTTCCTGCAGGCTAGGGACGTCACTCAGCTCTCCTTTTTCTATTTCTCACATTCATTTTACCTCGACACTCGGTTTAGGCTTTATCTGGCTCCTTACTTGTTTTCTCTCTTTTTCTGACAGATATGGCTTTGTGACAAGCTGAACTTGCTGACCCCTCCGGCCAATGACTGGTGGTACCGGGTTGGCGGATGGAACCGTCCTTTCCAAGTGATGTACAGGCATGAGGATGACTGGGCTGACTTCTTTGCTTCCCTGGATGATGATGACATTGCTTGGCGTTGTCATTGGCTGAGGCTTCCTGCGATGACCGTGAGCAACATGGGCTCACCACAGGTGTTCGTGGCAGGCTTGGCTGGCTTCACTTTCTATTCACCCTTTCGCATCCTTCGTCAGCTTGGGCTCAGCCAGGACATGCCGCCGCAAGGATCTGAAGTGCTTCGTCTCCCTCCTTTTACCATTCCGGGTCTTCGGAGTTATGTTCGAACGTGGGAGGCTCGCAGAACTGAGCCAAACGACCCACTCTTCTTAATTGCTTCAACCGGAAGGTACCGCAAATGGCTAAGGAGAGATGTGGAAGCAAGGAGGGGTTAAAAGCTTACTTTGCCAGTTTTTGAAATAAAAGTTAGGTCTCGTTGTGTGTTTTTCCTTTTTCATGCTCAGCTTGTAATAAAGAAGTAATCTGAATAAAATCGACTGATTAAGGGTTTCCCCCTTTCGGTTCGTTAATCGCATGCACCTTGAAAGAAAGCATTTTGACTTGTCAATTTGGACTTTCATTTTGGAATTTAGGACCGAACCTCAGAGTGAGATTGCCTACGTATCCCTTAAGAAAGGGAATCAGGCCCATACGTAGTTCGGGCTAGGGTTCACTCGGGTATTAACACTCTCCTTTTTGTGCTCTAAATTTTGCCTAGTACCGCCCTTTCGAGTTTTCGGCCCAGCGAGCTCTTTTTCGACTTTTTGCCCTAACTTTTGCCTAGGCCGCCCTTTCGGGTTTTCAACCTAGCGGGCTTGCTCTAATTTTTGCCTGGGACCGCCCGCCCTTGCAGTTTTCGGCCCAGCGAGCTCTCTCAGGGGTAATACCGCTTGAGTTGATCCAAATTGACAAGGTTTGAGAATTCGTTGCCGTTGAGGTCGATGATTGATGCCGCTCCTCCGGAAAGGATAGACTTGATGATGTACGGCCCGGCCCATTTCGGTCGGAATTTCCCTCGTAGGTCAAAGATCGGTGCACGGACTTCCTTGACTACCATGTCCCCTTCTTGCAAGTCTCTCGACTTCACTTTCTTGTTGAATGCTCGGGCGATTCTTCGCTGATAGCCTTGAATGTGGTACAATGCTCGCAGCCTCCTTTCGTCAAACAACATGAGCTCTTCGAACCTTCCACTGATCCATTCGGCCTCATCTATTCCTTGTTCAGCCATGACTCTGAGCGATGGAACTTCCAGCTCGATGGGGAGAATGGCCTCCATACCGTATACCAAGGAATAGGGTGTTGCCCCTGTCGGTGTGCGGATAGACGTCCGATATCCCCACAAAGCTAGTGGTAGCTGCTCGTGCCAATTCCTGGCTGATTCGACAATCCTTTCGAGGATCGACTTGATGGTCTTATTGGCCGCTTCGACTGCCCCATTCGTTTGCGGCCGATAAGTGGTCGTGTGATGCACTTGAATCTTGAATTCGTCAAAGAGCTCTAGGACTTTTCCTTTGAAGTGAACGCCATTATCAGATACGAAGGCTTGAGGGACTTCATACCGATAAATGATGTTTTGCCTGATGAAGTGAGCCACTTGAACTGTCGTCAGAGTCTTGTACGAAGCTGCTTCAACCCACTTGGTGAAATAATCGACCGCGACCAAGATGAACCTGTGACCATTAGAAGCCGCGGGCGTGATCCTTCCGATGACATCAATGCCCCATGCGGAGAACGGCCACGGTGTCGCCATCGAGTGTAACTCTGAGGGCGGGACATGTATAAGATTGGCGTGAATCTGGCATTTATGACATCGGCGCACATACTCAATGCAGTCTGTCTCCATAGTCGACCAATAGTAACCCAACCGCAGAACTTTCTTTGCCAGCATCATTCCATTCATGTGGGGTCCACAAACACCTTCATGAACTTCTTCCATTACAGCTCTCGTGTCGTCACCGTGAATACATAACTTATGGATTCCGCACGGAGATCGTCGGTACAATTGTCCACCACAGATGATGTATTGAGACGCCAGTCGTTGTAAAGCGATCCGATCCTTCTTGGTTGAATCTGCAGGGAACTCTCCCTTTTCGACGAGATTCCAAATATCGTGAAACCAAGGAAGCCCGTCATCAAGCTCGTCGATGTTCATGACGTAGTCGTACACGTGCTTCCCTCTCTGCTCAATCATGACAGGCCTCAGCTTTACCCCAATCGGAAGTTCCAGCATGGATGCCAAAGTTGCTAGTGCGTCGGCGAAGCGATTCTTCATCCTCGGAACATGCGTGAAAGTCACTTTCTGAAAAATCGGGATGAGCTCATCGAGCTGCTGATGATACGGTTTCATCTTTTCGTCCCTAACTCTCCATTCTCCGTTTGCTTGTGACACAACCAGATTAGAATCCCCAACAACTTCTAGTACTTTGACTCCAATTTCCAGTGCAGCTTCCATTCCCACAATGCATGCTTCGTATTCCGCCTCGTTGTTCGTGACTTCGAAGTTCAGCTTGAAAGCGAGGGGAATATGTGACCCCTCAGGCGAGACCAGCAGTATGCCAATCCCAAAGCCCTTCTGGTTAGCAGCTCCGTCGAAGTACAACGTCCATGTTTCGTCGACAGCAGTCATCACATCTTCGTCGGGAAATTGAAACTCCGTGTGTTCTGGCCCCCCGATCGGGCGGTCTGCCAAAAACTCTGCTACTGCTCTTCCTTTCACTGACTTGCGGGTGACGTACTTGATTTCGAATTCGGCCAATAAGAGCAACCAATGTGCTAACTTACTGGTAAGCGCTGGCTTCTCGAACAGATATTTGAGGGGGTCCATCCGAGAAATCAGTATCACCGAATAAGACAGCATGTAGTGTCTCAATTTCTTTGTGGCCCACACCAGCGCCCAGCATGTCTTTTCCAATGAAGTGTATCGCTCTTCGCTCCCCACCATCTTCTTGCTCAGGTAATAGATTACCCTTTCAACCCCATCATCTCCTTCTTGCGCGAGCATGCACCCCATTGATGAGGGCGTGACAGACAAGTACAGGATCAAAGGTTTTCCCGGGATGGGCGGCATCAAGATTGGCAGATTCTGGAGATAAGTTCGCACTGCTTCGAAAGCCTTTTGACACTTATCATTCCACTCGAAATTCACATCCTTCTTGAGCAGACGAAACAACGGTTCACAGGTCAGAGTCAACTTGGCGATGAATCGACTAATGAATTGAATCTTTCCCAAGAAACACCAGACTTCCTTCTCGGATTGAGGTGGCTTCATCTCAAGAATGGCTTTAATCTTAGAAGGATCCACCTCGATCCCCCTGGTCGTGATCATGAACCCTAGCATTTTGCCAACGGTGACTCCGAAAGTGCACTTTTGTGGGTTGAGTCGCATCCTGTACTTTCGGATCCTTTCAAAGAACTTCCTCAATGCTGGGAGATGGTCTTTCCTTTCCTTTCCCTTCACTATCATGTCATCGACGTAAACCTCGACCTCCTTGTGAATCATGTCATGCAATAGTGTGGTAGCACCCCTCTGATACGTA
Source organism: Rhododendron molle (assembly GCA_025413875.1). Lineage (NCBI taxonomy): Eukaryota > Viridiplantae > Streptophyta > Magnoliopsida > Ericales > Ericaceae > Rhododendron > Rhododendron molle. The sequence continues at coordinate 29,701,341 of CM046397.1, forward strand.
GGACCGGCGTTTTTTCAATCCGAATGGCATAACCCGATAACAATATGTCCCCCACTCAGTGATGAAAGTGGTCTTTTCCCTGTCCTCTGGAGCTAGGAGAATCTAATTGTACCCCGAGAAGCCGTCCATGAAGGATAGTAGGGCGTGCCCTGCAGTGTTATCAACAAGCATGTCTATATGCGGCAATGGGAAGTCGTCCTTAGGGCTCGCTTTGTTTAGATCTCTGAAATCGACACACACTCTGATTTTTTCGTCCTTCTTGGGGACAGGAACGATGTTGGCTACCCAAGTGGGGTACTCCGTTACGATTAGAAAATCGGCGTCGATTTGTTTTATGAGCTCTTCTTTTATCTTTAATACCCAATCGAGCCGCATTCTTCTTAGTTTTTGCTTAACGGGCTTCGCGTCAGGGTAGAGAGGGATTCTGTGCTCGACTATTTCTGGGTCGATTCCGGGCATGTCCGCATGGGACCAAGCAAAAACTTCTTTGAATTCTTTTAGCAAATCTGTGAGCTCTTGAAGCTCACTAGGAGACAATCCGGAACCGACCTGAACCAATCGAGGGTTCTCCTCATCACCCAAGTTCATTGAGATTATTTCTTTTTTTAAAGGCTGAGCATGCCTTTCATTTTCACGATCGATGAGGGAACGGACCTCCTTGGGGATGTCCCCATCGAGATCTATTCCTTCATCATCGGGGTCCAAACAGTTTATTTCAAAAATCGACAAGTAAGCGAAAACATCATCCGTTTCATTAACCAGTTCAGCAGACGGGGGGAATACAACGGTTGACTCGAATTCAAAGTAAAAGCTACGATGTGGAGGGCCGATGGGCACAAACTCTGACTCTATGCTAGACGACGAGTCAGTGTCGGACTCGGACTCAGACTCAGACTCGGTGCAGGTGCTGTGAGTGCGAGTTACATGTGGTACAAAAGTGCAATTGTCATAAACGCCTACAGCCTCCACAATGAGTTTGGAAGAGTCTTGTTTGACTTGGAAATGGCTCAAGGACTGAGCGGGCGTGCCAGGACTTGTCGCGTACCAACGTGAAGGACTGGGCGTCCCTTTTCTGACTTCTAGATCTGTGCGGGCGATAGTGCTGCAAACCTAAGGGCTAGATTGCAGTTTGGTTCGTGGTTTGCCACAACGAAGTGGACTTAGTAATTTCCTAACCGTGTAGGAAAAGAAGTAACAACGTAAGAATTACTTTATCACGTCGGAGTAATAAAGTAGGAGGTGAGAGATAGATAGGAATAACTTTATTATGTTGCGTAATAACAAAGTTGGGATACAAGAGAGATTGAAGCTCGAGTTATTTGGTGAAATAATCGAGTGTAGGTGAGGAAATAGAGATAATTTGCTTCGCAGGGAAGGCTTTTGGTTTGTAAGCGTTGAGCTTGATTGGTGTCGGAACCCTTTTTTCTTCTTTGATTCTAGTATTTATAGGCCATAGCATCCACAGTTTTTTGCATGCATGATCCTCCAGCCTTGCTTCTCCTTGCGCCACGTGTCCATGTAACTTCCATTCAGGGGATCATGGGTGGTTGAGGAAGGTTACATATACATTGCCCACACGTTTTTTATCCAACGTGGGAGATTACTGGGGTGAAAAAACAATTACCCCGCATGCTGCTTTGCATCATGGGCAGTTGGTGTAGAAAGTGGTCCACCTCATCCCTCATTTTGTGGACAAATGAATTCTACCAGCCATTTGACCCGGTCAAATGGCTCTTTGACGAATAACAACCAGTTAACCCCCTTCCACTTCTTACGGATCACATGGGTTATGGACCATCTAAGCCCACATCAACACTTAGCCAACCCAAATCAATCGTGGGCCTACTGAATTCTTTTGCAAAATAGGCCCGAAAATCTAAAACTCGAACTGAAACAAATCGGGCCCAAGTAACATGGATTTGGCCCAATTATTTTGGTCCAATAGACCTTCAATCCGTGGCCCATTTAATTAAATTCCAATTAAATGGCCGTCCAACGCTTGCCCAGGACTGGGTGCCAAAAACGGGTGTAAACAATGCCCCCCCCATGCCTTGATCTTGTTCAAGATCTAGGCGTGTAGATTAGGACAGAGCGCAGTTTTTGGCAAACCAAACGAGTCCTTATCATAGGGTTTAGAACCAAAAGAGATAATCAGGCCAATGTTTAGCCTAACATCTCCCAAAATCCTCCCATATTTAAATTTAAAAAATTAATCAGGTTTAGAACCGAGCCCAACAACTTTTCAAATTGCAACGTACATCTTTTAATCGGATTTGGACTCTTCGCCTTTGAACTGATCCAATCCAGCGGTTTAGGGATAGAAATCCCAATGAAAAGTCCTCCCAACGGCTACCATCATTACTTCTTTAGGCCTAGGGGACACGTGTCATCGCCCCAGGCCATGCATTGGCTGCCATGCAGCTTTTCGAGCCGCCGGTACTCCCTTGTGTCAATCAAAAGTCCAACTCTTGGGTTACCTCTTTCAAATTCGATCCAAGACAGAGAGAGAGAGAGAGAGAGAGAGAGAGAGAGAGAGAGAGAGAGAGAGAGAAACCCAACGGCATCCATAAATCTCGTACCGTTCCTCATTAAAGCCCTAATCTTGAGCCTTTGCTCTCTCTACGTCTTCTCCGCCTCCTCTCCTCTTGCACGAACGAAACCCAGAAAAAAAAAAACCCTAATCTGCCATTGTCCTACCGCTGAACCTCTTGAACTCCAGAAGAGATGGCCACCCATAGAGCCCATGCTCCTCCTCCGAACCCTAACAGCCTAGCTGTTCAAATCAAAAAGATCCTGGAAGAAGAACATGTAGCAATCACCCACAACATCCTGGTGGTTGCCAATTCCGATCGAGTTGGCCTGGGGCCCGCCTTCCAACTAGGGTTCCCTTCCCAGCTCGCCCCCATGTATCTATTAGCAGAGGAGGCACTCCCCTTTGAGTCTCCATGCCTCAACTGGCACAAATTCTCCACCGACATCCCCAATCGCCTCTGGCACAGACCAGATGCCAAATACGTGGAGTGGCTTGATCGTATGATGGAGGCCAAAGGAGATCTGTGGAGACAGATTGGAATCAAGGAGGCCATCCTACTCAGTTGCTCCCTCATCGATATGGACAAGAACCTCTTCCTTGCCGCTTCCCAGTTCTGGTCAGTGACTACCAACTCCTTCCACTTCAAAATAGGTCTCGTGGGCCCTACTCTTCAAGATCTTGCCTTCTTGACAGGCCTCCGCCCCCACGGGGTCGAGGCCAATTACTTTCTGTCCCAAAAGACTCCCTACTTTGAGTATAAAGAACCCCTGTCCTTCACCCCCTTCATAAATCACTATGCCCAGAAGGGCCCAGTAGAGGATAGTGAGCATGTTGCTTTCCTCCTCTACTGGCTGAACAAATTCATCTTCTGCGTCTCAGCCAATAGGGTGATGAAGGATTTCATGGACCTAGCCTGTGCCCTAGCTTCAGGGCAGAGGCTGGCATTAGGCCCTCTGGTCCTGGCTCATCTCTACCGCGGGATGAAGGAGCTTATCAGCAACAAGTTCGTGTTCGCCCCAGGCCCTTTGTGGATCATGCCCCTGTGGTTGTGGTCGTACTTCCCTAAACTGGCTCCACCCATGAACAAAAACCCAGAAAACACCTGCTACAGTCTTCATTATGCCGGCACCCGTGGCCCTAGGTACGCCTTTGGTACCTATTTCATGTTTTTCTATCATGAGCTCACGAACATGGGCAAGAACTGGATGCCCTTCACTCGAGACACAGTGCCATGGTGGCTGAAGCAGAGCGCGTCAGACCCTGGGGAAGACTATGACGAGCCCATGGAGATCTGGACAAGCTTCCTGATCTCAAGGGACCTGATGTATGGCATGGCCTACACCCCAACAAACTACAAGTGTGGGGTTGAGTATTACAATGCAGCCCAGTTTGCCAGGCAATTTGGCCTGTGTCAACTCACTCCTGTCCCTCCATATCAATCTTTGAATGAGGACTTTACTGATAGGCCCGTGATCCAACCCAGGGACCTAGAAAGGGTCAGAAATGTTTTACCTGAACGTAGGAAAGATTTTGCCCTTCACCCGTTCGTTGAACGTACCGAGAAGGGTGCCAAGTTCGACAGCTGGTGGGGGGGCTATGCCAAGATGCACTTATTCAAGCCCTATCTGGACGTCCTGACGGCAATTCTGCCCAATCCTGTTGGAGCCCCTGAACCTGGCATTCACATGCCTCTGCAACAGATCAGTCCTTCCCCTTTGCAGAGTACAAAGAGAAAAGGTAACTTAAAGGCCTTCTTTTATCATTTCTGTTTTCCTCTTTGAGCCTCTGAAGTTTGTACTGACTTTCCTCCCATACTGGCAGGTTTGAGTGACGTGCTCAAGGATGCTCCTCCAGCCCTTTCTGCTCCTCAACGATCAAAAAGGGTGAAGACGACTGCCCAAAGGCAACGGCCAAAGGTATAAACCCCATAGCCCTTTGTTCGGTCCTTCCCGCTGAGGTAGTAATGTTCCTGTTCTTCTCTGCAGGCATCTGAGACGGCGGTAGCTGGTAGGACCAGAAGCAGTGCCATGACCAGCTCGCCTGAGACTGATCCTATAGAGAAGGTTTGGGCTATCTTTGTTATTCCTTTTCATCTCCCCGAGCCTCATCGAATGATCTAACATCCTCACTCTTGCAGGCCACCTCCAAGATTCAAGGAGGAAAAACTGAAGAGCAAGCTGAATCTGTCCCGTCCAAGAAGAGACGACTGAAAAAGAAGGCCTCTACCCCAACTGATTCTGTGAAAACCGATTCCGCCACCGAACACAACCCAATCGTAAGGATGTATTGTGACGCACACTTCGCCGCATTTATGGCTCCAAACTATTATCAACTTCCCCTTGTTTTCAATCCTCAGGAACTTGACTCATACCTGGAAGAGGAGATCATCAAGGACGAAGTTGAAATCCAAGAGAAAGGGCTAGACCAAATTGAAACGGAGCCGGAGCATGAGGCGTCATCCCAGACTCCAGAGAAACATGGATCCCCCGTCATACATTCTTCTCCGACCCCTAATCCGCCTGCTGATCCAGAGTTCGTACCCGTACCAGAAGAAGACGAGGATGAAGATCTGGATTCCCTGTTCAAATCTGCCCAGGACTTGATGAAGGCGGCCACCTCTGGTACTTCAGGCAGTGGACTTGGCTCCAGCTCTCAATCCCAGTTCACTCCAGAGGAGGTCAATGAAGCCAAAACAGCCCTTAGGATGGCTCTACTCCAAAACTTCCAAGCCATTGTCCATCCAGCTAGGTCCTCCAACGTTAAGAAGGCCATGGACGTGCTGGTGAGATCCCAAGCCCTGGGGCCAGATGATACCTCCCTCCAATACTTCCAGAAGGAGTTTCCCAACATGGTTAAAACACATGACGCCTCCACTCAAGACCTGGGCAAGGTGCATGCTAAGCTCTCAGAGCTGGAGGCGGTCGACATGGAGATCACCAGGTTTAGTACTGAGTGGAACCAATTGAAAGAAGACATCAAGATCAATGGAGCCAACATCACCGCTACTTCTGAAGAGATTCGAGAGCTTAAGGACAAATTGGCCCTAGCTGAGGGTCGCTTGGAAGATCTTCGAAAAGAATCCAAGATCTTGGCCAAGCAACATGAAGACCTGAAGACTGACTCCAAGAGTCAAAAGATGAAGCTCAACCTCCTGATTGAGGAAGTTCCAGATCTCCGGAGGAGGCGGGAGACGTGCGAAGCCCAACTTGCAAGCCTCGATATTGCATGGGAGAACCTGAAAATGAATATCGAAGGCCTTCTATAGGTCTTGTCCTCCAAAACTCTAACTTCTGAACTTTCCCTTCTTGGTTTGTAATAAGTTTTGTCTTGCCTGGCCGGGAACTTTCCTTTAAATGGCCACCGGCAATGGTATGGTTTGGATATTGTTTCGTGGTGGCCTGAACCTGAGGCCTTTTATGGTTTTTGAATAGTAGGCACCTTGGCCTCCGTTCAGGCCTTGCTGACATGCATCTTATGATTTGTTTACTCGGTTTTCTCCAAAGTCACCCATTTCCCACATAGTAGGATAATGATGCTTTCGGTACTTACCATTTGTTAAATGTTGAAACAAACCACCATTTAAGTCCATAAGATGATAGACGTTACCTCTAAGGACTTTGGCAATCTGGTACGGCCCCTCCCAGGTGGGAGACCATTTTCCATACCTTGCATTCTTGTCCCCTAAGGGAAAGACAGCTTTCCAGACCAAGTCACCTTCAGAAAACTCTTTTTCCTTACACGCTTGTCATAGGACCTGGCCACTCTTCTCTCCAGGACCAGCATGTGATCAAGGGCTGCGAGCCTGACTTCATCTAAGTCCTCCAGCTCCATCAACATGGCCTGAGTGTAATCCGCTGGAGTGAGACCATGTTGGTATGCAGTCCTTGCCGATTTTACTGCCACCTCCATTGGTAGGACTGGATCATGTCCATACACCAGCATATAAGGAGTTATGTTGGTGGCCTCCTTTTTTGAGGTTCTGTAGGCCCATAAGGCCTCAGAAAGTAACTCGTGCCAAGCCCTTGGGTTGTCCTCCACCATCTTCTCAATAATGTTGACCAGAGTCCTATTAGTTGACTCGGCTTGGCCATTTCCTTGTGCATAATAAGGAGTAGAGTTGGAAACAATGATGCCTTGCTGTGCAGCAAAGTTGACCACTTGTTCCCCCATGAAGATCGTACCCCTATCCGCAACTAGGTGCTCTGGCAGCCCAAACCTATGGATGATCCTCTCCTTGATCACCTTGATTATCTCTTGTTGATCCACCGACTTCAATGGCACTGCCTCTGCCCACTTAGTGAAGTAGTCCGTGGCTACCAAGATGTAGGCATGATTCTCCAAGGAAGGAGGATAGATCTTACCAATGACGTCTAGGGCCCAGCCCCTAAATGGCCAAGGTTTGACCACGGCATGATAGTTAGCCGCAGGAACACGCTGAATTGGGCCATGGGCTTGACAGGGCTGGCATCCCTTGGAGAAACGAATACAGTCCTCTAAGATGGTTGGCCAATAGTAACCATGTCTTCTGATTAGCCATCTCATCTTTATTCCTGATTGGTGGGCTCCACAGACCCCTTCGTGGACTTCACTCATGACCCTTATGGCCTCAGGGCGTCCTAAGCACCTCAAAAGCAAGTCGTCTTCAGGACTTTTCTTGTATAACTCGTCGCCAACAAGGAGGTAATTGATGGCTCTCCTCCTCACCTTTCTAGAGGCTTTAACATGGGGCCTCTTGAGGAAAGAGATGATAGGTGTACGCCAATCGTTCTCGGGCTCGTCGTCTGACTCCTCCCCTGTGAGGTCTGAAGTAAACACCTCCAGCCCAAGACCCCTTCTCCTGACAGAAGGTAACAACCTCTTCTGGACTGTGATAATCTTGTGAATTGTTTCTGGAGCCAGCCTCAGGCCTGTCAAGGCCTGAGCCAGGCTATTGGCTTCAGCGTTCATGCTCGTTGGGACGTGCTTGACAGTGACGTCGTCAAAATCTTGCAATAATTGCATGGCTGCCATATAATAAGGTGCTAAGTCCTCGCTATAGCATTTGAACGTTCCTGCCAAATGGTTAATGACAAGGTTTGAGTCCCCAATGACTCTCACGTCCCTGGCCTCTTGATCTCTAAGGATTTCAAGGCCTATGACCAAAGCCTCATACTCAGCTTGATTATTGGTGCATGGGAAATCGAATTAAAATGACAGCTTAGTCCTCAGGCCTTGAGGGGAAATAATAATTATCCCACAGCCTGAGACCTCCTGAGTCCTTGACCCATCAAAGAGTAATGTCCAAGGAGTGAGTGATATTTCGAGGGCGCTCAGTCCTAAGTCAGACTCATTGCCAATGTCCAAGCATGGATGATTAGCAAGAAAATCTGCCAAGGCCTGACCCTTCACAGCTTTCTGAGGGATGTATTGGAAACTGAATTCCATTAGCGCCAAAGACCATTTGCCAATTCAACCTCTCATGATGGGCCGAGAAAGCAAGTACTTAACTAGGTCTGTTTTACTCATGATGTAAACCAAAACAGGAAGCATATAGTGCCTCAACTTTATCGCTGAAAAGTACAAGGCAAGACAAATCTTTTCAATAGGACTGTATCTCCGTTCACATGGAGTCAGCAACCTACTTAAATAGTACACTGCCTGTTCCTTTCCTTGAGCGTTGTCTTGAGCTAAAAGGGCTCCAATAGAGTCCTCAGCGGCTGAGATGTACAGCTTCAAAGGCTTGTTCTTGATGGGAGGCATAAGGACTGGAGCCTGAGCCAAATAGCCTTTGATCTCGTCAAAGGCCATCTGATGATTTGCCTCCCACATGAAAGTATCTTGGTCCTTCAACTTCAAGAGTTGGGAAAAGATCTGGACCTTCCCCGTTAGGTTTGAGATGAACCTTCTTAAGAAGTTGAATGAACCCAAGAGCTTCTGCAACTCCTTCTTGGTGGTAGGAGGCTTTGCTTCCATGATTGCCTTGGCCTTGTTGTTGTCAATCTCAATCCCTCGGTTATGGACCAGAAACCCAAGGAATTTGCCGGCGGATACTCCAAAGGCGCACTTCAAGGGGTTCACTTTCAAATCAAACTGTTGCATCCTCAAAAATGACCTCCTCAAGTGTTCCAGACGTTCGTCGAAGGACTGAGACTTGACCACGATGTCATCGATGTAGATTTCCATAAAATGGCCAATAAAATCATGGAAAATGGCGTTCATAGCCCACTGGAAGGTAGCACCAGCGTTCTTCAAGCCGAAGGGCATCACGACCCACTCAAAGGTTCCTAGAGCTCCAGGACACCTAAAAGCGGTCTTAGCCGTATCGGCCTCGTCGATGAAGATCTGACTGTACCCAGAATGTCCGTCCAAGAAGGACAGGACCTTATGGCCAGAAGCTCCGTGCACCAATTGATCCGGAACTGGCATTGGATATTCGTCCTTCGGAGATGCCAAGTTTAAGTTCCGAAAGTCCACGCATACTCTAACCTTGCCATTCTTCTTAAGGACTGGAACAATGTTAGAGAGCCAAGTGACATACCTAGCTGTACGTATGAACCCGGCGTTGAAGAGGCATTCAATCTCGTCCTTAACCTATAGATAGACCTCATTGGACATCCTCCTTGGTGGCTGCTTAAAAGGCCTAAAACCTGGTTGAATGGGCAGCTTGTGCTCGACCAGGTCTCTGGACAGTCCTAGAAGCTCGTCGTAAGTCCAAGCAAAACAGGACTTGAACTCGTGCAAGAGCTGGATGAACTTTTCTTTGACGTCTTCTGGCAGTAGTTGGCTGATATACACAGGTTTGGGGTTCTCGGCATCTCCTAAATTAACTTCCTCCAGAGGGTCCTGAACATCAGCCCTTAGGTCATCCAACTTGGCCGGAGCTGCCCCAAGGTCCTCCAGCCGGATTTCGTCCAGATCTTCAACCAGGTCGTCGTCTTCATTGATCACTTCAGCCGCACAGGCCGATTGACCATCTTCTGGTTCTTGATCTCCCATTAGCCTCCTTTCTAGCAAGTAGGCCTCGAATTTTGATAGCGTGGCCTGGAGGGCCACACTTTTCTCCTTTTCTGAAGGGTGTACTAACATTGAGAAGGGCGTCTGAATGTAGTCGTAACCGGCCTGCTAGACTCTGTGATTATGGGACCGATTAGTTCCTGAAAAAGTGCCTTCACTTCTTCGACTGACTTATTGCCGCATACGGGGGCAACCTTGTGGCGGCCATACTTATCCAAGCCCGCCACTTTTAAGGGACCAACCCCTTCGTCGTATAAATGAGCCTCAGCGTGATTGGCAGAGGCTTGGAAAGGTCTACGATCGGCCCATACCACCTCCACGTCGTCTTCATTCCAAAAGATGAGGCACTGGTGAAGGGTTGAGGGGACCGCCAGGCAGGAGTGGATCCAATCTCTTCCCAACAGAACGTTAAAGGAAGAGTGAGAGTTAACAACAAAGAAAGGTGTTGTCAAGGTCTTTGATCCTACGGTCAAGTTCATGATGAGGATACCTTGACAGGCTGTCTCCTTCCCCGTGAAGTCCGTCAAGGTCGATGTACACGAGACCAGGTCTTGATCCGTCTTCCCCAGCTTCTGCATCATGAACCTGGGCATAAGGTTTGTAGCAGACCCATTATCCACAAGGATACGGTTTACTGGCATCCCATCAAGACAGCCAGCAACATACAAGGGCTTAATGTGCTTGTTCATGGCAGGGCTGGGCTTCTCAAAGATCACGCTTGCAGCCCGGTCCTCGGTCTTTCCTTCAGTCTCGTCTTTCAACACATTCACTGATGGCCCACTCATCCCTTCGGAGAAGGACTCATTCAAGATTTCCGCCGTCGGCCCCATTTCCACAAAATCTCCTTCTAGGGCCGTCGGAGTACCATCTTCAGCCTGCAGATCTGCGGGCAAGATCACCACCATGTTACATTGCATGCTAGAACCCCGTCCAGGCCTAAACTCCTTGGCCTGTGGGTTTAACTTTGATTTACCCCCGAGTCCGAAGCACTCGGTCCAGGGGCCTTTTTCGTGAGCAAAGTCACTTGTCTCGGAGAAGGCTCAATCCTAGCCTCCTCTAATGTCCTCTCCAAGAGAGGTTGTCTCTTGGGTTCGGAAACTTGCTTTGGAAGCGTCTTGGCAACCGCCTCCATGTACGTCTTCCCCGCAGGGGCTTGCTTCCTTAGTCCAGCCCTTGGAGGAGGCTCAATAACAGCTTCTTCTAAAGTCCTTTCCAAAGGTTTGTAAACTCTCTTCGCTTTAGGTTGTTCAATCCTGGGCTCTTCCGCCAGGACCCCAGCCTTTATCCGCACCTCGACACCCTCGTCACCTTCCACCATTGGGTCATCCAACACTTCTATCTCCTCTGCAGCCCTCCTGGCCGCCTGCCTAAACCGTTGGCGGCGCCTCTTCTGAGATCTGGACAAAGGTGGAGGTGGAGAAGGAAACTTGGGGTGCTCGACCCTGTGCCACTCATTTGGAGGAGTGACAGGAGGTCTAACGGCCCTGCGTTTCCCTTCAGAAGGAGCAGTTATCTTCAAGTTATTGAGCTCGTCTTCCACCTCAACCAAACCTGGCTGGATCCGGTTGAATACTGATTCACGGGCCATCCTCCTTCCCTTAGGTCTGTGAGGCTCCTCAGTCCTTGACTCAGTCCTTCCCACGATGACACTCTTCAAGGTTGATTTGCTAGGACTTGCATGATGCCCACATTCTGCACACACCAAAGAGCAAGCTGGCCTTTCCGGCTTCTTCACCCCTGTAGGTCTAGACCACCAGGAGTTATGCCTTTCAAATCTCTTTACCTGTTCAGTCCTGAAACCCCTCTCGTCGTAATATGGGTCCCAGTACCTGTCAGGGCTATGCTTGTGGATTTCTCCGGAAGGGGCGCCCAAACTGATCTTTTGCCTAGGAGCAGTCCTAGGCATGCCCTTCATGTTGACAGAAACCATGTTCGTGCTCAGCCCTGAGGGAAATGGATTGCCATCTACCCCCATGGGCTGCTTCTCTTTCTCCGGGAATCTGAACTCTCCTCGTTCAATCTTGTCCTGGATATCATTTCTAAATACAATGCAGTTATTCGTTGAATGACTCCAGGAGTTGTGATACTTACAGTACTCTTTGCCCCTCAGCTCTTCCGCGGTTGGAATCTTGTGACCGAAGGGCAGTTTGAGCAGCTTGTCGGCGAGGAGCTGATCAAAGATGGCCTCAGCCCTACCAACGTCGAAGGTATAGGCCCTGGTTGGCCTATTAGGAGTATTCTGGATAGGCTGCTTTGTTGGCTCCATCTTGACAAAGGCCTTGCAAACGTAAGGCTTCTTGTTGATGATCTCCGCTACGGCCACGTCTGGATCCGCCTCTGCTTCCACTGCGGCCACCTCGTAGTTGGGGTCGCGGTAGTACATCCCTTTGGAGGCCGTTTTCCTGTCCTGCTCCTCTACCAAGAGCCTTTCGTAGTGGGAGGCCTTGGCAGATAATTCGAACAGATCTCTGAACTCCGTTCCATAGAACTTTTTCTTCATTTCAAAGCTCAGGCCGTTAAGTGCTATGCGCACATACTCGGCCTCTGGAAGGGCGATCTTGCACTTGAACCGGGCCGTCTTGAACCGAAGCAGGTAGGACTCCACGGACTCCAGATGGGTCTGACGATAGCACGACAGATCTGCCAGCGTCACCTCTGGTTCTACCCTGTAGAACTGCTGATGGAACATCTTTTCCAACTGAGCCCAGGTCTGCACAGAGTTTGGTGGAAGGTTGATGTACCAAGTAAAAGCCATCCCAGTAAGAGAATTTGGAAAAAGCCTCAACTTCAGAGCGTTTGTCGTTCTAGCCTCACCGCATTGCACTTGAAACCTAGCGATGTGCTCCACTGTGGACTGAACTTGAAGGTCTGGAATTCTGGAACCCTGTAGCCCTTTGGGAAAGGCGTGTTTTCCACCTGTTCTGTATGGGGCTTCCTGTACATTGGCCTTCCCAAAGGTCTGAAACCAGGTCCTAACTGCTCCTGGAGCAAGTTCAGGACTTGGTCCCGTCCCATCAGCATGTTGGGCACAGGAGGCGGCGGTTGGGGCGCCTCTTGTGCTGGCTGGCCCTGGGCAGGACTTGCCCCCCGAGTATCAGAGCTTTGAGGAGTGTGCGCAACTCCCTTGTCCTTTCCAGAGCTTTGGCCTCCCTGTGGAGGCCTCTTGTCTGCCTTGTCAGGTTTGGGCTGGTCGTCGGCCAGAACAGACCTTTGTTCGTTGTTCACTGGAGGCGACGAAGCTCCTCCAATGATGATTCCCTTTTCCTTATGCCCCCCGAGTGCAGGGCTGTTGGAAGAGGTTGCATGGTAGAGTGTTTGAGGAGGGGGCGGTCCCCCTAGCAGGCCAGTTTGATCTTGACCGTTGCCGAAGACCCCAAACTGTGGAAAGCCTCGCCGCCGAGGAGCGAGCGGTAGCCTCTCCGTGAGCACCGCAGTCATTTTGTGGATCGCTATGGTCGAGGTTCCAAGGATCGAGAACGATCGGGAGATGGACGGTTGATGTCACCGGAGATCTCGTGGTCCCGCCATAAACATATAATTTTACGCCGTTGTAGCGCCGTGAAGCTCTCGAGCGCCGATTAGAGGCCAGCCTCCTAGAGTAATGGCACGTCGATTGCCACTCCCTCAGGACTCTGAGGTGGATCGTTGTTGCCGCGGCGTTGCCGCTGGCGCTTCTGACCATGATAAAACCCTTAGACGATTAAGGTCCCACCGGGCATGCCAAAAAGATGTTTGGCTTGGAAATGGCTCAAGGACTGAGCGGGCGTGCCAGGACTTGTCGCGTACCAACGTGAAGGACTGGGCGTCCCTTTTCTGACTTCTAGATCTGTGCGGGCGATAGTGCTGCAAACCTAAGGGCTAGATTGCAGTTTGGTTCGTGGTTTGCCACAACGAAGTGGACTTAGTAATTTCCTAACCGTGTAGGAAAAGAAGTAACAACGTAAGAATTACTTTATCACGTCGGAGTAATAAAGTAGGAGGTGAGAGATAGATAGGAATAACTTTATTATGTTGCGTAATAACAAAGTTGGGATACAAGAGAGATTGAAGCTCGAGTTATTTGGTGAAATAATCAAGTATAGGTGAGGAAATAGAGATAATTTGCTTCGCAGGGAAGGCTTTTGGTTTGTAAGCGTTGAGCTTGATTGGTGTCGGAACCCTTTTTTCTTCTTTGATTCTAGTATTTATAGGCCATAGCATCCACAGTTTTTTGCATGCATGATCCTCCAGCCTTGCTTCTCCTTGCGCCACGTGTCCATGTAACTTCCATTCAGGGGATCATGGGTGGTTGAGGAAGGTTACATATACATTGCCCACACGTTTTTTATCCAACGTGGGAGATTATTGGGGTGAAAAAACAATTACCCCGCATGCTGCTTTGCATCATGGGCAGTTGGTGTAGAAAGTGGTCCACCTCATCCCTCATTTTGTGGACAAATGAATTCTACCAGCCATTTGACTTGGTCAAATGGCTCTTTGACGAATAACAACCAGTTAACCCCCTTCCACTTCTTACGGATCACATGGGTTATGGACCATCTAAGCCCACATCAACACTTAGCCAACCCAAATCAATCGTGGGCCTACTGAATTCTTTTGCAAAATAGGCCCGAAGATCTAAAACTCGAACTGAAACATATCGGGCCCAAGTAACATGGATTTGGCCCAATTATTTTGGTCCAATAGACCTTCAATCCGTGGCCCATTTAATTAAATTCCAATTAAATGGCCGTCCAACGCTTGCCCAGGACTGGGTGCCAAAAACGGGTGTAAACAGGTCTTCAACTTCTTCTTCATCTCCGAGCATCAGCACAGCAGGATCTTGCATCATACCCCCTGATTCCTCGCCCTCGAACAGGAATTGGAGACTGCCCAAACTAAAAGCCTCCAGCCAGTCAAATGCCTCAGATAGCTCCTCTACCTTTGCAGCCTCTTCATCACTCTCCCATGTATCATTGGCAAAGATCTCGAAGCCAGGATACTTCATTTTTGTTTCGAGGTCCACAAAGGGCTCAGGTTCTCGTTGGTACAGCACCTCCTTCAATTTCATCTCCGTTGCACGGCCCCGGGCGCGATTGCGCCATTTCCTTGCCAAGTCGCTTTTCTTGGCCTCATATCCTAGACCAAAACGCTCGTTACTTCCAGGGAAGTCAGGGAACTCAGGGACTCCTTGAGCATAAAGTCCCAAGCCCATGCCCGGCAGATACTTCATCCGTTTCATAATTTCCAACGCTGCGGAGCTCACCCAGAAACTGTCCTCGGCCCGGATGGTACACACTTTCGAGGTCATAACTGCAAAGCCCCCCATGGTAATATCTTCCTCTCCATGCATAATCTCTAACAGCGGGGAATTGTCCTCGGAGTGCGGACGAATGCCTGAGTCTCCATGGATGATCAGGGTTCCGGAATCCAAACCCAAGATGAGTTTCTGATGCAACGTTGAGGGCACACCCATGACATCCAAGCAATGAAGCCAAGGCCTTCCCAACAGGAGATTAAACGATGCAGGAATTTCTAACACACAGAATTCGACGGTGGTTTTAAACTTGCCAATCGCGAGTTCCAAGTTGATTGTCCCCAAAACATCACGGCGTGTATTATCATAAGCACAGACACCCAAATTTGACGGCACGAAGTCTTTGTTCTTGAGGCCTAGGCAATAAGCGGTGCGGAGTGGACATACGTTAATGGCTGAAACGTTGTCTATAAGAATCGCAGGGATCCATTTTCCGAGACACTTCATCGTCACGTGCAGTGGCTTGTTATGGTCAGTTCCCTCAGGAGGGAGATCCTTTTCTGTGAACGACAGAGTGTGCTGGGTGAAGTTCGGGGTTATAAGGGCAATGAGAGGTTCTGGGGCAATGTCAGAGGGAACCTCGAACCTGGAAAGAGTGTTTACGAGCCTGCGACGGTGCTCGCGGGAGGCAGCTAACACTCTCCACATGGACATGCGAGCGGGGGTTTCCTGGAGTTGACGGATAATGGGATCGGCGGAGGCTTCGGGGTCAGATTCAGGGAATGAGTTGAGGTCGATGGACAGTTTGGGCTGGGTAGTTGGGTTAGGTTTAGTGGAGCTTGAAAGGTCATTTGGTGGAGCTTGTGGGACGGGAGTGTTCGGGTTTGTGGATTTGACAGGGGCATTTTGCTGCCGTGGAGGGGCTCGGGATGAGCTACCCTGCTGGAGGTTGGTAGACTCTTCCACTCCTGGTAAGATTGCTAACTGTTTTGGGAATGGGCTCCCACCAAGTACCTTCCGAGAAATCGAAGAAGTCAAAGTCGCAAGCATCAGCTTTACGTTTCCCTTTGTCAAGTGACGTCTTCTCCAAAGTCTCATTGAGGGTTTCCATTTCCAGAGCGTGCCAGATGTTCTCCTCCTCCAGAGAATTCCAGAAGTTGAAATTGTCGTCGTTGTTGTCCTTGTTGCTGTTGCCAATCTGCAGAGATCCTTCATCCAACATGGCCTTATTGACGGTCAACTCCTCACCATCAATCCACTCATTTACCAATTCAGACTTTCCCCACAGGTCTTCCGGGTCCAATACACAGATGCTGGGTTCATTAGGAATTTCGACTACGGGTTTGGGAAAGAACTCCTCGATGATGTATTCCTGTGGGAGGAAAAGATAGTCCATGGCGCGGTCCAGAGCATCGGAGTTTCGAGTGAGGTTGACAATGGTCCTGGCGTTGAGCCCTGAGAACATGGGGGGGTTCATCAGATCCATTTCTTCCACCGTTTCCTCTTCTTGGAAAAGGTACGCCAATGATGTCTCATCTAGGGGGTCGGAATCAACCATCCAGTGCCATCCGTTAGGTTCGGGCTCCCATTCCCATTCGTTTTCCTTCTCGACAGGTTCAGGTTCCATGAACAAAGTAAATAGAGAATACCCATCCAACGGGTCAGCCATCATCTCCTCCCAGTCCTGCCTCCATTCTCCATGTTCCAATTCCTCAATTTGGTCGGGATTAAGTGCCGCGGGCCAAATTCCAGTGATAAGAGCCCTATGTTCTACCGCCAAGAAATCTTGCACAAGTCTTCCCACCTTCTCTGAAAGTCCAATTCCACGGTTTCCAATGCACAGACGGCATCCTCAACTGGCAGCTCGACGGTTGGCTTGGGTTGGGTATCAGGAATGATGTAATGGCTGGGGTTAAAGGGTTGGTTTATGGAGATAAGGTTGGTGCGGGCATTGGAGTGCTTTGGGAGTGGGTTTGAGACGGTGTTGGGTTTTTGTGGTGGCATAGGGAGGGTTTTGTTATCAATCAGATCCTGAATAGCGTGGCGAAGGCGGAAGAAGTTGTCAGTTAGGTGGCCCACGTTCTGATGATAGGCGCAATATGCATTAGGGTTGTGGGAAGCAGGGAGTTTTTGAGGTAAGGGAGTAGGGGTAAGTGGTTTGAAGGTGCCGCTTTCGACCAATTTCTCGAGCACGGCGGAAAGAGGTGCTGAGAACTGAGCAAAAGTGCGAGGCTGGGTACGCGGTTGACTGGTTTGGGTGGCTATTTGGTTCACCGGCTCGGCTTGGGTTGTGTTTGTGGAGGTGTTGGGAAGGTTGGTGTAGTTTGAGTTGCCAAACAGAGCGTTGCTGTTTCCGGAGTAAACCTTCTTGGGCTTGGGAGTAGGCTCGGGCTTGTCGAGGATCCCCAATTGAATTGCTTCTTCGACGGCTAAGCTTGTATCGAAGAATGTTTTAAAGTCTGAGCATGCTTGGGCCATAACCATATGCCTTGCAAGAGTGGGTTGAAGGTTATGGACAATCATCCGGATTTGGTCCCTGTCGCTCGGCCTATCTTTCATCTGCGCCGCCTTTGCTCTCCACTTTTTCACGAAATCAGCAAAGGCCTCCTTTGTTTCCATCTTCGTTGACTCCAATTCACGAGTGGTCACCTCCAGCTGAATGTTATAATCATACTGCGCCGCAAAAGCCGCGCATATATCCTCCCAAGAACGCTTCTTTCTCTCATCCAGTGAAGTGAACCAGTGCAGAGCATGTCCCACCAAAGTCTGCGAGAACATCTGTGCCATAGCATCCTTCTCGACTCCCCACATGGAAAGTGCTCCAATGTATCTCGTCAGGTGTGCCTTTGGATCTCCTGTTCCGTCAAACTTAGCAAAGTCGATTGGCCTGAACTTATCCGGAAGCTTTGCGTTAGGAAACAGGCAAAGCTTATTGATGTCAAAACCAGTCGACGCTATCTTCTCATTTCTTGCGACGGATTCTTCTAGTTGGGTGAGCTTTACCAAAACCGCTGCCATCTCGGGGTTTTGCGGAGTTTCCAAATCAAAGACTAGCTTCTCTTGGTTCGGATTCGGGTTAGGGTTAGGATTGAAGTTTAAGTTGGGAATTGGATTTGGGTTTAGAATTGGATTCGGGTTAGGAACTGGAATCGGATTAAGAATTGGGTTGGGGTTTGGGATTGGATTTGGGTTTTGAGGTGGAAGGCGTCTTGCAACTCTAGTAATCATCATCATGAGTTGGGCAATTTGGTTATCGGTGCATTCGCCCAGGCGTTGGATACCCTCTCTGATCTGTCCCATTTCTTCGTACAGATTTCCCGGGTTTGGGTTAGGATTTGGATGAGGATTGGGAACGGGATTTGGGTTCGGATTTGGCTCGCCTCCGCTTGGGTTTGGGTTTGGGTTGCCTCCGTTTGGGTTGACATTTGGGTTAGGATTAAGGTTCGGATTGCCAGCATTCGGGTTTAGGTTACCTCCGTTTGGGTTTAGCGTGGGGTTCGGGTTTGGGTTTAAGCCTCCGATCAATGGATCCATTTCCACACCCAAATCTGATACACTGACGGAGTCTGCTTGCAGTTGGAGCCGTTCCAATCTCTGTCCCAAGGGTCTGGTCCAGGAGGGTATGATGTTCTTCTTTTTCGGCCCAATTGCTCAGAACTGACAGCAAAGCAAAAACTTGTGCTCAGATGCTGTTCCTGCTTGCATTTTTATGAAATTTGTGCATGATTTTTAGAAAATGAGTGCCTCATCGTCACCGTCATCGACTCCGATTTTTCTGAACAATCGACTTACTGGAGGTTGCCTTGATCCTCAGACTTTTGTGGTCTATCCTCATTTAGGAACGGTCGATTCCCAAAGATGCTAAAATAAGCTAAGCATTTGGCTAATATTCCATCGACAATTTGACCGTTGGTTCGGAATGGCTCGGGGTGAACGATGTGATACGATAACCGAAGTGGCATAAGCGGTACACTTGCTTTTAGCCTGGATGGTGTTGGCATCACAATGTTCTGCTCCCCTATCATTCCTTTCCTTTGGTTAAATCTTAGTTAAACACTAGTCAAGAACTTAGCAAAATTTTAGTTTCCTCTAGGTTTGAGTTCGAGGACTCATGTGATTTAGCAACACGCATTAGGGTGCGTGACTCTTCATCGGGTCTTGGCAACCTTCCGAAGACCGCGCGAGCGAGTCCCGAGAATCGTGGCTGACAGCATGATGATGATGCAAGATGCAATGCAGCACTTAAACAGATTATAACACGTAGTCCTACCCTGCAGGCCCCTGTCCTAGTTTGGAAGGTTCTACGGCTTGCTAAACATGTACAAAGGCCGGGTTTTGGCTTGAAGAGGGTTCCCTGCACTAGAGTCAAAGTATACCTCCCGTTATTGAGCGTACACCCAGTAACGGTACAAACGGTAGGGATGACTCATCACGGTCGAGGGTTGCTGAGCATTCCGGGATTCCCTATCACCGGCAAGCCGGGTAGGATTGCCGAAACACAACAGCGGGGCTGCACAAGATATATATGCAAAAATGGAAAATGAAATAAAATAATTTTGAAAAATCCCACAAGCATTTTTCAAGCTTGGCTCACAAGTTTAATTGATATTCAAGAAAAGCGGGCCGTTTCATCAACAAATCAACTTTTTCTCAAGTATCAATTAAACATCCCCAGCAGAGTCGCCACTGTGGGCTACCACAGCCCCGGGTCGGGTGGATCGGAAACGCCTCGCTTTTGGATTTTTGAAAAATCTTGAAGAGTCGCCACCCGGATTTGTGGTTCGCCACCCGAGAAACCGTCTTATTCAAAAAAAAAGGTTGATTTGAATTGGAAACCAGAGATTTAGGAAAAGGGTTCGGGAGCCACGTTATGAGGGGGGGAGGGTTTTACGGCACCCCCCTTGCCCGATTTGAAATCGGTCTTTACTAGATATTTGTGTGATTTTTCAAAGGATTTTATTTCATTAAACAGTTAGCATGCATTTACAAATACATCAGGTACAGAGAAGTGCATGCATGTGCATGTGTACAGTGAGTAAATGAGGAATGGTAATGAAATGCAAAGACGCTAGAAGCTGGGAGACCCTGTCATTGATTCACTCTCGAGCACTCAGAAGTACTCCCGAGCGCTTGGGAGTAATGCATGCCCCAACCTGCAAACCTTGTTCGCACAACGGAGTGTAGCAGAATACAATACTGGAAATGTAAACTACAATGATCTCACAGATGATACAGGTTCAACATAGGATTTATTAGACTGAAATCAGGCCCTCTTCTTCCAAGCCATGCATCCTTACTCTCTTCAAAAGTGATTTAACAGCTTTAAAGGGAAAAAGAGGTACATGCGTGGACATGCAAAGGCAGTATGGTACTTAAACTAGAAGAAAAATGGATTGGGCTTGCATGCAAGCACTCTCGAGCGCTCCAAAGTGATCTCGAGCGCTCGGGAGTGGTTTACATCCCAGAATTGATTTCAACCACTTAATGTAGTATACTGGCACATCATACCTTATACTCTTGAGATGTGAAAGTCTGTCTTTTTAGATCTGGAGTGAAACCCTCTTGTATGTTTTTAAATTAAAATAACTTTCTTTGTTTCTAAAAAAAATGAAGATCTTTTGTACCAACAAACCCCAAGAGGACTGATCCGTATGAAAACACTTTTTTACTACCCATGCATGTCCATTTGAATGCTTAAAAGAAGGAGGCTGGACTGTAACCACTCTCGAGCGCTCTAGAGTATTCCCGAGCGCTCGGGAGTGCTTCCAGTAAGCTGGTACAAAAAAAAAATGCATTTGCACCCCTTTACTCTTGTTTTAACAC
Source organism: Rhododendron molle (assembly GCA_025413875.1). Taxonomy (NCBI): domain Eukaryota; kingdom Viridiplantae; phylum Streptophyta; class Magnoliopsida; order Ericales; family Ericaceae; genus Rhododendron; species Rhododendron molle. Next base: position 29,721,926 of record CM046397.1, read on the forward strand.
CAAGGTTCTCCCATCACACTTCCAGTATTAAAGACCAGAGTGCTGAGGACCTCCTCGAAGAGGAAAACAGCCCTGTTCTGCTTGATACTAAGATAACAAGCTTCTACCTTTTTAGTTTAAGACCTTGCTCCTTGGAAAAAGCTTCAGAAAGTGGGATGAGAAAGGGAGATCAGGAAGATCAGGACTTGAGCATAGCCTGACCCTCTTGCATGTCTTTGATGCCTTGAGTGTTTGTTGCTTTGTTTTTTGAAAATCAAGTTTTGAAAGAGATGGAGAACAGCACTGTTTTAACAGTCAAAGAGGTTTTTCAGAGAGAGAGCAAATCCCTCTCCTGAGCTGAAGAAAATGACCCTTTATATAGGCAATATAGCCTATGGCTAAATCAAATTTTTTTTTTTTTGAATTAGAAGAGAAAACCTCATGATTTGGTCTTCTGCCAGCTGAAGTAGCGTGTTCAGTTGGGTAAGACTGCAATCATGTTCTCCCCATGCAAAGTGGGAAGCTCTATCATTCATTGGGCAGCACAGTACTCTCGAGCGCTTGGGATCATTCTCGAGCGCTTGGGAGTTTACTCTCGAGCGCTCGAGAGCTTGTCAAACCCCAGGTTTTGAAAATGGTTGGAGCGCTTGGGATTGATCTAGAGCACTTGGGACTGATTTTGACATTTTATCTTCCTTTTAAATTCTTTCAAGGAGCTTGGTTCTAATTGGCCAAAGGCTTGTTTTAATCCAAATTCATCATCGGGGAGCCTCCGGGCCACAAATTAAAGAAATTCGAAATGTTCAAATTGGGGTGTCTACAAAGCCCAGACCCGGCCCATGCCTATTCTCGTCGCATATAGCAACGGGGACGTTCAGAAAACCGCTCGATAGCAGTTTTGAACTCTCACAAACCCTCCTCTCTCTCAAACCCTTTGATTTTGCTCCAAAACCAAGAAACCCTTGCCCTCAAAATCATCCATGGCGGATCATGGAGGCAATAGTGGCGGTGGTGAAGTTGTTAATCGTCCAGAGGATGCTGGAGGTCCCATGGAGACAGAAACAGAGGATCAGCAACCAGTGGGGGTCGTCAAGGGTATCAGTCCAGTGGGAGCAGAGGGCGGCGATGGCAGCGGAGACCAGCAGTAGGAGATAAGTGGTGGAGACAAGGATTGCGTTACAGAGGCGGAGCCTCGCGCGACAGAGGAGGCGAGGGCACTGGAGCCAAGTGTTGAGCCAGTGGGGTCGGGCACAACGGCAGAGGGCACGCCCGTAGTTGGCGGGAGTTCGGGTGATGCTGGAGGCAGTGGAGCCATGGGTGACGATCTTGGACCTATCGGGTCTCCGCCGAGGGATCCAACGAGAGGCAAAGGGGCTGTTGTGGCAGAGGAGGAGACCACGGAAATTCCCTATCGAGAAGAGGATGTGTTGTTTCGGCCAGCGACAACGACGGCCACATCGTCGAGCCACAGACCAATCACGAAATACGACGTTGTCGAGCATTTGCCCAACAAGGCATTGGCGAAGCTTCTCGAAGACAACCCCATAATTAGCGAGATAGTCCTGAAAGCCAAAAAAGACCGGGCACGGGCTTTGGCTGCAGCAGAGGCAGCGGAAAAGGTCGAGAGGGAGAGAGCCGAGCAAGAGGACCTGGCGAGAGATATGGAGGCCAAGGAGAGGGCTGGAGTAGAGGCTCAGTGGCCTAGAGTGACAACAGTAGCTGAGGCGGGGAAATTAAAGCGCCTTGACTTTTCAGCAGAGGCGTATGTGCCTCATATGCCACACCTGTTCGCGCCGTCGGGCTTTGCAGCCTCCGTGCCACAGCGGACAGAGTATGACGATGAGGTGCTGCTGAGAGACCCCGAAGCTCACATCACGAACACCTAGTCTGAGGTAATTTCTAGAAAACCCCCTTTGTAATTAAATTTCCTTCGCTTGCATGTCCTGTAGGTTGTATAGAAGAGCATGAAAGAAAACCTCGAACAAAACCAAGTCACAATAACAGAACCCTTGATTGCATGAAGCACAGATAATAACTTCAACCAACCATCTTATTATCAACTGCACTGAAGCAAAATCACGATGACATAACCCTTGTAGGCTGTAGACACCCCAATTTGAACTCTTCGAATTTCCTTAATTTGTGGCCCGGAGGCTCCTCTATGATGAAGTTGGATTAAAGAAAGCCTTAGACCAATCAGAACGATGCTTTTTGGAAAGTTTTAAAAGCGAAACAATTTATCAAAATCACTTCCAAGTGTAAGTGCAAGAAAACAGAAAGGCCTTCGAACAGCACCAGAATCCAACGGCTACTTTGTACTCCTCGCCGGAACCCTAGCACACTGCCGGAGTTGAACCTGTAAAACAGACAAAGGGCGAGCGCACCTTTGCCTTCTTGTGGCAAAGGCCCTCCGATACCAAAGTTAGTATCTCGTACTAGTGAAAACCCTAATTATCAGTAGGTAATGAGCGAATAACCAAGAATTGCATACCTTTACCTCTAGGTTTACCTCATATTTATAGATCCACATATGCTTGTTGTCCAAGCCATCTCGTTGCCCTAAGTCTCCTTTCTCGTATAAGGAACCCAGAATATCAGGGATTCTCGTTCCCTTAATTGCATATTTCCTTACAGACCATTTAGGAATCCCTTCCTTAATTGGCCGTTCACCCCATTCCCGTTGGATATCTTCTCCAGATCTCGTTTCCTAACGGGGTATTACCATTTCTGGATCCTTCTGGAGCGTCATCTGCCGACTACTCCAGGATGCTGCTCCTGGTCGGCATTCTCATGGCCGAACAGTCTGCCTGGACCAATGACTTCTCATGTCACTGGTCCCTTCACCAGGCGCCTGGTCCAACAACCTCTCTTGCTCCTTGGACCATACCCCTGCTCGGATTTCTCGGACCCAGGACCTCTCATGTCTCTGGTCCTCATCACCGTTCTCCATATTGCACGGCGGACGCTCCGATTACATTTTACTCCTGGGCCCCACGTACCACATGTTCGGGCTCTTTTGTACCTATTCGGGATTACCTCCCTACAATGGCTCCCCAGCTTTACTCGTTATTTTCTCATAATATGACGAGTAAAGCTTCATGGCACCGAGCAAGGATCTCGTCTTTTGCTCCTGCGCCTTGTTTCTCGTATTGGGTGCAAGCCTCATCATTAGTCCAAGCCAAACATCTCATCGTTTGGTCTGGGCAGGCTTTTCCAGCTGTTACTTTTACACGCGGCACGCATTGTACTGCTCATTAAACGCGAGCAGACGTTTTTGGGGAACGGAACGCCCAAATGGTGTCTGGGTGACATTTCCCATACGCCACCCCACAAGTTAGGGTATATTTGGTCTTTCGTCCAAATTCAAATACCACTTTCTCACTCTGGACTTCTCCTTTGTAGAAAGAACATCCCAGCACTCCCGCCATTGAAGCTCTATTCATTTCTTCAAGGCCCCCTTCCTATCCGACATTAGGGTTCTGGACCACTAATTCGTAAGTTTCATTTACCCCTTCACTCCATTTCTTTCTTAGGTCTAGGGTTTTCCTAGTCGATTTAGGATCTCCATCTTTCACTTAGATAGCCATACCCACGTTCTTCGTCATGGGTAGGTTTCGTAGACATTGTGACACCCCGCAGACAATAGCCGATTTCAGATCTCGTTACGAGATCCCTGACAACGTGGCCACTGTACTGGCCCCTAAAAATGCCATCCGTGAGTGTTTTGACAACGACTCCCTTCACATCCCTGTCGTCGCCGTCGTCGAGGGCGGCGTCAGGTTTCCCCTAGCACCGTTACTCCGCCAGGTTCTAGCCCATTACAGACTGTCCCCTATGCAGGTCTCTGCCAATTTCTTTAGGGTTGTCATGGGCATCAATACCCTGAACCAAATGCTAGGCACATCCCTGGGTTTGCACGACATTCACCACATGTACAGCATCTCTAGAACCAAGGATGCCTTGACCTACTATCTCAAAAGTAGGGATTCCAGCAAAAAGGCTCGTGCTTGAACTGCTTGATTTTGCCCGAGGAGATGACGACGACTTCCTCATCGTCACAGGGAATTTTGAGCCCAGAGATGAGGACGGTAGAGTCATCGGCTTTCACGCACCCCACAGATTTGGCACTCCACGTTAGTCCTTTTTCTCGTAGAACTCTATTGCCAAGCAGAATTTCGTTTTGCATCGCCTTCTTCCTGCTTTACTTACTTCTAAATTTCCCTCGTATTTTGCAGCCACAAATGTCAACCAGGGGCATGCCATCATCACCCCTCAGGTGCACGTTGCTGACATCAACCGTGCTCTTGCCTTCAACGGGCAAGGTACGTGCCTGGCTGGCCGAGCAAGAGTTGCGTAGGTCCTCCTCAGCTACCGAGCATCATACGATGGGTTCATTGACCGGCGAATCCGAGCAACAGACGACCCTATCATCCCAGATCCTCCTGCTCAACAACCCGAGCAACAAGAGGAGAGACGTTCTCGTACCCCTCCGCTTCCCAACGAGCCCATCCAGCTCGCCGAAGAGGCGTCCACATCCTCGAGTGGATACTCTCCATCTCCCCTTCCTCAAGAAATGGATCAGCCGATTAATCTTAGCAACCTGCTCACCATCTCCAGAGCTGGCCGTGGAAGAGGTCGTGGCACATCTCGTGGCCGCTGACGGTCTCAGAGCCGGCACCTTCTCATGGTCGCCGAGGAGCAACCCAGCCTGACGTCCCTCCAGGCTTTTCCCTCGAGGAAATTGAAGCCAGCCACAGGGACAAACGCCAACGGCTGGAAACCTCTTCGGTCGAACAGCCTCCCTTTCAACTCACAACACCTCCAACCCCCGTCTGGGCTCCTCAATTTACACACTGCGGCCGGCCAGTCACCATCCGTGACAGTGTGGAGTCTGAAGGCACTGCACTTGCACTGTCCCAAGCGTTCATGCTTCCTGGGGACATGCAAAAAAAGGTGGCCAGCTCCCCAGACAACCTTCTTGGCTCCTTCATGAGCCATAGTGCTAAGGTAAACCTTCGTATTCATCTTTACGTGCCAATTGCTATTCCTTTTGTCTGTCTAACCATGTGCTTGTCTAGGCGATGCAAAAAATGGTGGCTATGGCCCAGAGATTTGGTCGATCTGAGCCCAGTGTGCCAGATTGGTCGGTGAAAATGCCAAGCTTCAAAACACCATTGTCAGGCTGGAGAGGGAAAGAAATCAAGCCAGCGGGCCTGCGGACGAGCTCAGAGGCAAGCTAGAGGGTGCTAAGAACAGCCTGAACCAAACTCTGACGGAGCTGGAGGCGAGCAAAAACGAGGCCAAGACCTCCTACCAGCAGGGCTATAATGAGGGTATCCGTGTGGCCACTGAGAGCTACACGGACCAAATGCCCAGGATCCAGGACCAAGTTTTTGAGGCTGGCTGGTTGGCCTGCCTCAAAAAATCTGGCGCAGCTGAGTCTTCTCCTCTCTGGATAGAGATCGACCTTCCAAGCACCATGGTTGTTGCCGAGGAGCAGGAAGAGGTGGTAGAGGAAGACGACAGTCTGGACAGGGAGCTTAACGCCAATGTCCCCGAACAGCAAAATGCTGGTGCTGATCAAACTGGCGAAGTGACCAATCCTAGCCAAATGGAAGCCAGTGGCGGTCCATCTAAACCCAGCACCGCTATGGATGATACAACAACTCCTGCCTCTGCAACTGCTCCAGTCTCTCCACCTGTCATCCAAGATCTGACGAACGAAGAGTAAGTTGGACTCTTCGTAGCTTTGTGATAACAATTGAGACTTTTAAATCAACTTTTGCTGGCCCTGCGTGGCCATTTGGCACTGCCCTACGTGGCATTGATACATTCCTGCACATTTTATTCTGGTGTTGGTTTTGGCCCTTCGTGGCCTTAGCTTTATGTGTATGCTCTCCAGGTCTCATCATGCCTGTTGATGATTCAGCTGTATTCAGATTACATTCTGCAAGTTTCTCGTACCTTAGAACAACGTTGATTGCACTCGTAGCTTGTCTACCACTGCATGTACTCGTACATATTCAGGATCTGCTCGTACCCGAGCAAGCTGTTAACCATATTCGTATAATGTTGTACGTTCCCGTACGTGCTCAAGGTTTGTTCATACCCGAGCTACCTTCAAGTTTTTTCGAACTTAGATATTGCTGCATGCAGCCCATATGTTTCACGCTTGGAAACTTTCCCCAGTATATTCATACTTAGGTTACCCAAATGTGCTCATATTTGGACTAGGTAATCTCGAGTTTATTCATACCCGGATTATGTTGCAAGTTCATGTGGGCATGCACCCGTACAAGTGAACAAGTCTATTCGTGATTAAAATTATCCAAACATGTTCGTGTTTGAGAACAGTGTGCATAATCTCGTATGTTTTCTGGGTATACTCGTACCCGAGCAAATGGTCAAGTGTATTCGTACTTGGCAGAATTCTGGGTATATTCGTACCTGAGCAAACGGTCAAGTGTATTCATACTTGGCAGAATTCTGGATATATTCGTACCCGAGCAAATGGTCAAGTATATTCGTACTTGGTAGAATTCTGGGTGTATTCGTACCCGAGCAAACGGTCAAGTATATTCGTACTTGGCAAAATTTGAAACATTCAAAATTTCATTTAGTTACCCTATACCTCTGCTCCCCAATACGAAGTGAGGACTAAAGACATAGCTTGACTTCGTATTTAAAGCATAATAAAAGAAAAAACTCATAAAAAACAGCATTTGTGTTACCAAAATCCAGGAATTTTATTCACAATTCGAAAAACTCAAGGGGGCGTTACGCGTACCCCCTTGCAACTAATAAAAGCAAACACAAGGGAATTTTACTCGTAATTCCCACACAATCACGATGTGCATCTAAAATAGAATAAAAACGAAACCGAAGTTCTTTACACGTAGAATTTCCTCAAGTTGTGAACATTCCAGGGCCTTGGTACCGGGTTCCCGTCCAGGTCTGCCAATCGATAAGCCCCAATGCCCACAACCTCTGTAACTCGATATGGGCCCTCCCAATTGGCCCCTAACTTGCCTTCGTTGGCCACCTTGGTGTTGCCGAGCACCTTTCGTAGCACAAGGTCTCCAACACCAAACTCTCGTGGGTGGACATGCTTGTTGTAACTTTTCATCAACTGCTACTGGTACGAGGCCAGGTGCACCAGAGCTCATTCTCTCCTCTCTTCGGCGAGGTCCAGCTCAATTTTCAAGGCTCTGTCATTGCCCCCACTCTCCACCAATGTGGTCCTGTTGGTCGGCAATCCAACCTCCAGTGGAATCACAACCTCTGTTCCATATGCTAGCGAATAGGGGGTCTCTCCCGTAGACCTCCTAGGAGTTGTTCGGCGCACCCACAGGACCAGTGGCAATTCGTCGGGCCACTTGCCTTTTGCTTTGTCCAACCTTTTCTTGATTCCGTCAAGTATAGTCTTGTTGGACGCCTCTGCCTGCCCATTGCTCTGAGGGTAGTGTAGGGAGGTAGTTCCGAACAGGTACAAAAGATGGCCCGAACACGTGGTGCGTGGGGCCCAGGATAAGTATAATCGAAACATCCGCCGTGCAGTACGGTGAACGGCAGTAAGGACCGGGGACATGAGAGGTCCCAGGTCCAAGATACCCGAGCAGGGGTATGGTCCAAAGAGCAAGGGGAATTGTTGGACCAGTCTCATGGTAAGGGGACCAATGATACGAGAGATCATTGGTCCAGATAGTCTGTTCGGCAACGAGATAGCCGAACAGGAGCAACATTCTGGAGGAGATACCCAACGAGAATGGGAAGAATGGCCAGTTATAAGAAGAATTCCTATAATGGTCTATAAGGTAGTTTGCAGTTAAGGGAATGAGAATCCCTGATATTCTGGGTTCCCTTTACGAGAAAGGAAACTTAGGGCAACGAGATAGCTTGGACAGCAAGCATACGAGGGTCTATAAATATGAGGTAAACCTAGAGGTAAAGGTACGCAATTTTCGGTTATTTGCTCATTACCTACTGAGAATTAGGGTTTTTACTAGTACGAGATACTAACTTTGGCATCGGAGGGCCTTTGCCACGAGAAGGCAAAGGTGCCCTCACCCTTTGTCTGTTTTACAGGTTCGACTCCGGCAGTGTGCTAGGGCTCCGGCGAGGGGTTCAAGGTAGCCATTACGATTTGGTACGGTTCAAAGTCTGTTTCGTTTTCTTGCACTTACAGGTAGGCTGGTGTGGAATAGTAGTTCCTTATTCCTTACTGGGCACAAAAAGCCTTGATCTTATTCTGGAACTGCGACCCATTATCAGTGATCAAGGAATAAGGAACTCCAAATCGAGTGATGATGCTCTTCCACACGAACCTTTCTATCATAGGTTCTGTGATCTTTGCCAGTGGTTCTGCCTCTATCCACTTGGTAAAGTAATCCGTTGCCACCAACAGAAACTTCCTATTCCCAGTTGCCTTGTGGACTGGACCCACGACGTCCATCCCCCATTGCGCAAACGGCCAAGGGCTTGTAAAGGGCACCAGATCTTCGGCTGGTGTTTGGATCATGGGTGAGAATTTCTGACACTTCTCACAAATCTTCACGTAAACCTTTGCATCTTCTTGCATGTGCGGCCACCAGTATCCCTGGGTAATTGCACGGTGAGCAATGGATCTGCCTTCAGCATGACTCCCACGTGTTCCCTCGTGTATCTCATGGAGGAATTTTTGCACCATCTCAGGATGCACACAAAGAAGGTACGGTCCAGTGAAGGACTTCCTGTACAATTTCCCCTCTGGTGATAGCCAAAACCGTGCTGATTTCATCTTTATCTTGTGAGCCTCCTTTTTATCTGTGGGGAGTGTCCCGTCTCGTTGGAACTCCACTATTGGATCCATCCCACTTGGTCCTTGCTTTGCGTCCAAGACCAATTCCACACTTCTCCCAATGCTCGGCTCAACAAGATAATCCACTGCCACCTTCCTCTTGAACTCTGTTGGCACGGTCGCAGCTAACCAAGCCAATGAGTCAGCATGGCATTCTGCCTAGAGCTTATCTGCTCAATGTGCACCTTCTCAAAGGTATCAAGCAGATCCTTGGATGCTTCCACGTAGGCTGCCATCTTCTCATTCCGGGCCTCATACTCCCCGGACAGCTGATTCACCACGAGTTGTGAATCACAGAATACTCGAATTCTCTTAACTTTTAGGGTCTTCACGCTTCGTAATCCTGCCAAGAGTGCCTCGTACTCCGCCACGTTGTTTAACGCACTGAAACCCAGGCGCAGGGACAACTCGATCATAACTCCTTCAGGAGGGAAAAGCACCACACCAATTATAGATCCGGTGTTGCCTGCGGATCCATCAACAAAAAGCTTCCATTCCAAAGGGTCATGCTCGACAGATGCCCTTCGCTTCTCGGCTGATGGCTCGACCAACCGCTCCTTTCTCGTAGGAGGCAGTGGAGCCACTGTGGGAGAGAACTCTGCCACGAAGTCTGCCAAAAGTTGCCCTTTGACTGCTGTGCGCGGCCGATAATCAATATCATACTGGCTCAATTCCACCGACCACGTCGATATTCGTCCCGAGAAATCGGCCTTTCGAAGCAGCGACTTCAACGGGAACTCTGTGTAAACCACAACTTTGTGACTTTGGAAGTAATGGGGCAACTTCCTAGCCGCCGTCCTCAGTGCCAGGACCAATTTCTCAAGGGGCAGATATCTCGTCTCTACGTCCAATAGCGTCTTACATAATAGATAGGGATTTGTTCGGATCCCTTATTCCTCAGTAAGACTGCACTAACAGCATGTTCAGAGACTGCTAAGTACAAGGTCAAGGTCTCACCAGGCTCAGGAGTGGACAGAAGCGGGGCTGCCGCCAAGTACTTCTTCAGGTCTTGGAATGCCTGTTCACATTCTGCTCCCCATTCGTAACCTTCTCTTTTCTTCAACAACTGAAAGAAAGGTCTACACTTGTCACTTGAACGACTAATGAACCTGTTAAGGGCTGCCGCCATCCCTGTCAATCGCTGGACCTCCTTCGTGGTCCTTGGACTCTGTAGCTTCTGCAAAGCTATTATTTGATCGGGATTCGTCTCTATCCCTCTAATGGTCACGAGGTGACCCAGGAACTTCCCAGAGCTTACTCCAAATGCACATTTCGTGGCGTTGAGTTTCAGCTTGTACTCCCTCAGTATCTCAAAAGCTTCTTTTAGATCTGCGATGTGGTCCCGTTTCTTCTTGCTTTTGACCACCATGTCGTCTATGTATACCTCCATGGTCTTGCCGAGCAGCTTCTTTAGCATAATCGTTGCTAGTCTCTGGTAAGTTGCTCCAGCATTCCTCAGGCTAAAGGGCATAACACTGTAACAATACAGGCCTCGTGGTGTGATAAAAGACGTCTTCTCTGATCAGGCCCGTACATGGCTATCTGGTGATATCCTCGATAAGCGTCGAGAAAACTCATACGTCCATACCCAGCTATTGCATCCACCAACTGATCTATCCTGGGCAGGGGAAAACTGTCTTTTGGACATGCCTTATTTAGATCTGTGAAGTCGACGCAAACTTGACATTTCCCATTCTTCTTTTTCACCACCACTGAGTTGGATAACCACTCGGGGTAGTACACCTCTCGTATCGCCTTTGCCTCCAGCAAACGGTCGACTTCCTCGATAACTGCATCCACATGCTGTACGGCAGATCTTCTTTTCTTCTGCATTACAGGTTTGTGTTGAGCATGTTCTAAGTTATGGTAGCGGAATGAATTGCAAGTTGCTTGTTTCTAGGTTTTCATGTTTTATTTGCTAGGGACTAGCAAACCTCAAGTTGAGGGGTGTGATAAGCACCCGATAATGCAATGTAGGGTGCGCTAGTATCTAGATTTGGTTAATTTTATAGCTTAAATTAGTTGTTTTAATGGCTTTCTTGCTCGAGTGGTATTTTGGTTTTATTTTGTAGGAAATTGCCTAATAACGGAGTTTTGAGGCCCGTTGGTGTGCAATGCCCGAGCAACGCCTAGGCAGGCCACTAGCAAAGCAAGCCGACGCCAAGGCGCGGCCTAGACAAGCAGCGAGTAAAGGCAAGGCGTGGCCAAGGCAGGCAAGGCGTGGCCAAGGCAGGCAAGGAGTGGCCAAGGCAAGACAAGGCAGCCTTAACCACTTCGGTATTGCTACCAAGCGAAAAATGGTATCAATACCGAGCCTCTTAGCAGTCAACCCTTAACCACTTCGGTATTGCTACCACTTTTCGCTTGGTAGCAATACCGAGGGCCTTAGCAGCGAATTTTTGGATCTTTTTGGGAATATTCCGTGCGCGAGCTAGGGACTATATATAGGAATGTTATCACATTGTACAAACAAGTAGGAACGTTTTTATTGCTTACTTTTGAGATCTAGCCTAGATTTTGAATTGTTCTTACTTGTTCTTCATTGTTCTTATTTTTTTCAGCCCTTAGAATTTAATTTACTGCTTTATTTAGTTAGTTTTTGCTATTGTGGCCTTCATTAAAGTTGTGTATTATCTCTTGATCTATCCTTCTAGCTAGTCTTCTTCTAGTGTTGTGTTTACAATTATGCTAAGTAGATTTTTGCTTGCTCTTATCTCTCTAGATATGTGTGAGTAGTTTTTCAAGGTTGGGTCATGGGGTGATTAGCACCCCATGGCTTGAGTAAAATTGCATTTTTCACCAATAAAGTTTCAATCTTTGGTTCAAAAATTGATGTGGGGCTTGGATTTGTTTGTCAAATTGCTAAGGTGTTAACCTTCTTGATCATGTGTAGGTAAGAGCATCGCCTACTTACCACACATGATGCTTGGAGCTCTGTCGCTCGAGGTGTTTGCTAAATGAATTCTATAGCTAGCTTGATTTTCGAACCATCTTATCTTCCGGATTAGGAGCCTTAGTTGAGCGTCTTAAACCGTGTATTTGGATGAAAAATGTAGTTTCGCTTGAGTCGTGGGTGTTAGTGATTCCTAGACCTAACCTGCTTTTTAATCTAGTTTATTCTCGTTTAATTTATCTTTTTTACTTTCCACCGCAAACGAAAAACAAAGTTGGCTATCTTAAGGCCGAAAACCCGTGCTTACTCCTACAAATCCAACAAAGCCGTATTAATTATTCCCTTGGGTACGATCCCGGTCTTCCGGATTATTATGCTTCAATTGGACGCTTATACCCTACGCTTGGGGTGATCTTATTATATATATCGATGAACGAAGCATTTTTGGCGCTGTTGCCGGGGATTTCTTTTTATGGCTTTTCTTGGAGGTTCAACAAACCATTGTGAGTATTCCGCCTCTTTCTAGTAGTTTAGTAGTTTAGTAACTTAAGTAGTTTAGTAGTTTATTTGCTTATAGGTCGTACTTAGCTTGGTGGATACTTCTAACCTGGTCTTATGCCAAACCTGAGGTGTAACGAAGCCCGGTTAAGTATTGAGCTATCTAGTTAGTTAGTTAGTTTTCCTTGCTTTATTTGATTGCATTGCTGAGCCGAGGCGGTGGCATAACCCCTCGCACATTCTGTTTGTTGAGTTGAGGTGGCGGTCTAGCCCCTCCAGTCTGTTAGTTTGCTGGTAGTTAATTAGTTAGTTAGTTGGTAGATTTTGCTTGTGTATGTCTGTTGTGTACCGAAGCCCAATTTCCAATCGGCTTCATCGTTCTTCGTCTCCGCCGAGAATCCGTAGCATTGTCAGGGCGTATCCTGCCCACTCTCCGCCTCGCAGATTTAATCGAAATCGCATTCGCAAAGGCCCAATGGCCGACGAAGCTCCAGTTCGTACTCTTCGTGATTATCTAAATCCAGAAAGGGCTCCACAAGTATCTCCTATCGTTATTCCGGTTCCAACTGCTGGCAACACATTTGAATTCAAGGCCGAGTATCTTCGGGTTATTCCAGAGTTTCGGGGGCGAGAATTGGAGGATCCTTATTTGCATATTCGGGAGTTCGAAAACGTCTTGCATTCCTTTGTTACAATTCCGGGGCAACTTGACCAAGCTCGCTTGAAGTTATTTCCATTCACTCTCAAGGACAAAGCGAAGCAGTGGTTCAATTCTCTCAAACCTCAATCATTGCGCAACTGGGGAGCAGTTCAGGATGCTTTTACTACTAAGTTCTTTCCAGCTAGCAGGACAAAGTTACTTATCGATCAGATTCAAAGTTTCAAGCAAAGGGATGGGGAGACTTATCACAAGTATTGGGAGCGCTACAAGGATTTGCTTATGTCGGTTCCTCACCAAAACTTCCCGTTGTATCTTCGAGTTAACTACTTTTACACAGGTTGTTCCCAAGAAAGCAAGCAGCTTTTAGATACTATGGGAGGAGGTGACTTCTTGGGAAAGACTCCGGAGGATGCTTGGGATTTCTATGAGACACTAGCTGAGAAGACTCAGACTTGGCAGTTTGCAGACCCAGGAGATAGGGCGATGTTCAATCAGGGGCCATCTGGTTCAGGAAAATTCTCTATCAGAACATACAGCTTTTGATAGCCGTTTGGAGGAGATTGCCCGTAAGTTGGATAAATTGTAACTTAAGAGTGCTCAGTCTCAAGAAGTGAAAGTGGTTCGCCAAGTTGAGGAAGTTTGTGTTATTTGCGAGATGGTGGGTCATTCTATCGATGCTTGTCCTAATATTCCAGCTTTGAAGAACGTAATCAATGGGATTGCTCCAGAAGAGGTTCATGCAGTTCAACGTTTTGATCCCTATTCTCACTCTTATAATCAGGGGACACGTCAACATCCAGCTTTCCGTTGGAATCAGTCAAATGAAGGGAGTTCTTCTCAAGTTCAACCTCCCGCTCCTCAATTGCCTTGGAAGCAACCTCAGAATGCTTTTTGTTTCCCTCAAGCTCAATGTCAGCCAGGGTTTGCTCCTCCTGCTCCATTCCCTCATGCAAGCCAATTTCAGCAACAACCTGTTCAGTTTCAACAACCCTCTTAGTTTCAACAACAACCCCCTAAACGTTCTTGGGAAGATCAATTCAGTGCTCTCTTGCAAGGCCAAACTGCTATCAATGAGCAACAAACTCAGATGATGAATGATATCAGGAATCAGTTGGGTAAATTGACAACAACTGTGGGGATGTTACAACAGGAGAGGGGGAAATTTCCAACACAGACTCAACCTAATCCCCAAACGACTTCCACTCCGACTTCTCAAGGTGTTCACTTTGCTAGCTCTTCGGTGACTTTCCCCGAGCAAGCAAAGGCTATTATTTCTCTTCGAAGTGGGAAGGTTGTGGATAATCAAGTGAAGATGCCTCCGGAACCTACTTTGTTGCCTCCTTCTATCGATCATTCAGTTCCAACACCAATCCTTGGGGAATTTCCCAAGGAAGATGCAAGCACAGAGGATTCAGAAGATAAGGAGAAGGAAAAGGGCAAGAAGAAGGAAAGTGTACCGGATCCTCAAGTTGTTCCAACACCGGCACCTTATCCTCATCGCTTGAAGGCTTTGGCGAAACCGAATCTTAATGCGGAGTTGCATGAGCTGTTTAATCAAGTGAAGATCAACATTCCTCTTATGGATGCCATCAAGCAGATTCCATCTTATGCTAAGTTTCTTAAGGATCTATGCACTCGGAAGCGGAAATTGAATGTCCAAAAGAAGATCTTTCTGACCGAACAAGTGAGCTCCATCATTCAGACAAACATTGCACCGAAGTACAAAGATCCAGGGAGTCCTACTATTTCAATTACCATTGGAGGAAAGCGTATCGAACAAGCTTTGCTTGATCTTGGTGCAAGTGTCAATTTGCTTCCATTTTCTGTTTATCAAGAGCTTGGGTTGGGGGAGATGAAGCCTACTCGAGTCACTCTTCAATTAGCTGATAGGAGCATTCGCACTCCAAGAGGGGTAGTGGAAGATGTTTTGGTACAAGTGGGTCAATTTATCTATCCAGTGGACTTTGTGATTCTCGATACAAATCCGACTGATTCTTGTGTTGCTTCTACTCCGGTGATCCTTGGGAGACCTTTCTTAGCTACAGCAGATGCAGTTATCAATTGCCGGAATGGAATGCTCAACATGACCTTCGGTAACATGAAGATGGAGGTCAATGTATTCAATGTGAGCAGTCAGATAGGGGATAACGAGAATGTGAATGAAGTGAGCTATATTGACGCTCTAGTGGAAGAACATGTGGATGAGTTGCTTTATAGTGATCCTTTGGAAGTTACTCTTACTGCTGAAGAGACTGAATTTCTCGAGGCTTTTGAAGTCAGTTATTTGTATTCTTTGCTCAAAGACGGGGATGAAGTTTGTGCCATGACCTCTTGGACTCCGAAAGTTGAAGAATTTAAACTACCCCCAATAGAAAAGAAGGTTCTTCCCTCTCTTGTGGATCCCCCTCTATATGATGATCCGGGGGGAAAATGCCTCACCGCTGAAGTTGTCTTTTCCGATATCCCGTATCTTGATTCTTCCCTGGGAGAATTACTCCTTGCTCACGAGATGAACATGTTTGAAATGTCGGGCATCTACTATGAAGATCCGTTGGCAAAACCTCTCACCGCTAAGGAAATGGATGCCGAAGTGGATTACTTGTATTCGTTATTGGCTAAACAAGATGCTTATGGACCAATCTTTGAAGAGTTGGAGCCCATGGAAGCTACAATTGTCCCTTCGAGTTCTCCGTGCCTTGATCTTCTCACTACTAAGGAAATGGATGGCGAGGTAGATTCTTTACACTCTTTGATAGAAAAACAAGATGCATGTGAACCTATTCTTGAGAAGTTTCCAATCGTAGAACGAATTGATTTTCTTGGTGTTGACGATTTTCTTCTGGTTTATCATCCTTATATTGTAGATTTTGTCAACAACTTGAAAATTAATTTTGTTTGGGCTATGCACTTGGTGGAACTTAAGTTTTTAAAATGAATTAGGCAATTGCTTTACTCAAAGTATCTTATCTTGTGGCATGGTAGAGTTCAATTTTTGGCAAAGAGTGTAGTTTGGAGTGCTCTGTTTCTTCTAATAATTCTCAATGGCGTGCTAATTATTCAAAACCATCATGGTGTTGTTGATGTTATGAATCCAAGTAATGGTAAATCTTTTAAAGTGAATGGACAGAGGCTCAAACCATTTCTCGGCAGTTTCGAGGGTGGAGAGCCGGATGACGAGCTAGTCGATCCAGTTTACACGGTTGATTAGCTTGTTTCTTTATGTTTGCACAGGGAGCGAAAGCGTAACCGCTGAACTTAACTGTTTGTCGGACCCGGCCCCCAGGTAGGGGGTACCCACCATTGACTTGGGTATATGTAGCTTCGCACGCCGCTACTAGAAGAAGGATCGTGTGCCCAGCTCCGGTTCGAAGGGCAAAACTTGTAAATATTGTACATACTTGTCTTTCTTTCTTGCTTTATCATGTTTTAGTTAGCTATGCATGTTTACTTTTTGTTTTAGCTTGTTTGTTTGCATGTTGAGTTTTGTTATGTTTTCTTGCTTTCAATAAAGTCTTGGAGATGTTTCACATGAAAAGATTTCACCTATGTTAGTGAAAAAAGGGCTTTCATTAGTTCTTCTTGGTAATAGTTTATCGGTAACGATCCATACTCTCCGAATATGCCCCTATCGGTGGCAACTTAGGTCTGTGGGTGAGATGTGATATTGTCTGGAGTGCACGCTAGGTTGTATTCTATCTTGCTTTGTTTTGATCGTAGGGGACGCTGGACTTAATTGTTTGGCGAGGTCGAGCGATAAATTTTATTACGGGCGCTAGCATAACACATTTTCAACGGTCTAGTATAGCCACCCATTTCGTACCCCACCGGTAAGGAATGGGAAGAAAAGTATGACTCGTTTGATCGCGTGATGATCGGGTGGTGCATTTCATTCTGTTTTCGCATGTTTTTAACTTTTCTGCATTTCTTTGTTCTTTCATATTTTTAGTATTGTCTTTACTTTCTGTCTTTTAATTTTGTTTTGGTTTGAAACCGGATATACGAGCCGGTGTTTCTAATGTCATTTGTCTTGTGGAAAGTCGTTCTCTTAAGTCTTCTGTAGGGTTTATGTGCTACCACACCAGCCTTGGTAGTTTGGACCTAAAGCCGGAGTGAGTGAGGCATTCAAGAGCCCTAAGCATGGGTGCGGCTATGCGCCGCGATTATTAGCCCGATAAAGCTTTGGATATGGTCCTGTGTGACTAGCTGTGGTTCTGAGTTGGCAGAACCGAAGGAGTAAACCCTGGAAGCATCTAATCTGGCTGGAGCAAGGCATTGACATGAAATCCTCCAACTTGGTCGAGGTATTTAGGGGTTGACATTCCCCTTGGACGGTACATTCGCGCCCTCTTTTCTCTCTTCGCTCTTGTTCTTTATGCTATGAGGGCATAGCATCGCTTTAAGTTGGGGGGAGGGGTTAGCTTATGTGCTATTTGCTTCATTTTATATGATTTGAGAAATTTGAAAATTCAAAAACAATAGAAATTTTAAAAATCCAAAAAAAATGAGAAAATAGAAAATTTTAAAAATAAATAAGGCTTTTTACTTGCAATTCTTTCCTTTTGTCATGTTTTTAGTTCTTTTTTTTTTTCATAACTTGTTGCATGCTCAATAAATGTTAGTTGGCAAGAATTCGTAGCAATCCTAAGAAATTTTGTGCTTCTTGATTTGCATGCTTAGTTGAAAATTGACCGGTTTAAGTTTTGAGTAAGTTTTTGAGCAAGTTTTTGTCCATATCCCCATCTTTCCAATAAAATGCTTGTAGTTAGGAGAATAATCGCATGTCCATCTCTAATTGTGTTTAAATGTCGATTTTCAATCATTTTGGAATCCAAAGCGCACTTAGGGGAAGATACAAGGCATTCTTTGCATGATTACACCACAAATGAGTCCCCTTGTCCTATGTTGCATCCTGTTATTCTCTTATTCTTTGCTTAGCCTTAGGTAACTGGAGATTTGGAGGTGGTGTGAATGTGATAGAAGTGATTGGAATGCGAAATGGCAAAGAATTGATACGTGATTTTTTTTTTATCTCTTCTCTCCCACTACAAAAGCAAAAGTCCCAAATTTTCATCCCCCTCTCCAAAAAGCCTTCAAATTTGGCTCCAATATCTCTCTCACTACAAATCCCACCTCAAATAACCCTATTCCTCAAAGAAAAAAGATCAAAGAAATACTATGTTAGAGCAAAAGTGAATTCGAAAAAGGGTTGAATACTTTGATATGAGAGGATTGTGTTGACATATGGGCTATTATATATTCTGGATGAGAAAGAGTTAAATGAAAAGGGAGAGCTCGAGACACAATACCATGAGAAGCCGGATGAGGATGATGAGTTTGTGTGATTGAGTCGGCGGTAGTAGTTTTAGTAGGACTTATCTAGTAGTTCTCTTTATTTCTTCTTCGTACTTTTGTTTGGCCGGGTTGGACCTTGACTTGGTTGATCTTTGTGAGTCGGCGGCGGTCATTCGGGTAGTTAACCAAGCTAGAAAAAGACTGTCGCCCATTTTTGTGCTAACCTTTTCTTTGAAACCAAGGTTATTAAAAGCTTAAAAAGTCCTTAGTTGATCCTTTGCGCGCATGGATTCCATCTTGATTGACTGTCTGATAGTTGCATAATTAGTTGAATGGCATGCTTTCCTTTCGTTATCCAATAATCATCTGCTAGTTTGTTAACTCTGTTGAATAAGTGCTGTAGTTGTTGAGGCATAGCTTTTCTTTTTCGCTATTGCCTGGTTATCAAGCACTCTCTTTGGTGGATATGGATTTAGTCTGAATTCGCAGGTTTTGTGTCCCATATCCTCCCTTTGTTGGAGGACACAAACCATTTTAGCTTGCTCTTAGACTTGCTTGTTACTTAGCTTGTTTAGTTGGAAGCTGAAATTGTGAATTATGCAAATGAAATAAAAAGCAGGATTGTTTGAACTCTTGCTAGTTTACACTGTTGAGCATGTTCTAAGTTGTGATAGCAAAATGAATTGCAAGTTGCTAGTTTTTGTAGTTTTCGTGCTTTATTTGCTAGGGACTAGCAAACCTCAAGTTGGGGGGTGTGATAAGCACCCGATAATGCAATGTAGGGTGCGCTAGTATCTAGATTTGGTTAATTTTATAGCTTAAATTAGTTGTTTTAATGGCTTTCTTGCTCGAGTGGTATTTTGGTTTTATTTTGTAGGAAATCGCCTAATAACGGAGTTTTGAGGCCCGTTGGTGTGCAATGCCCGAGCAACGCCTAGGCAGGCCACTAGCAAAGCAAGCCGACGCCAAGGCGTGGCCTAGACAAGCAGCAAGTAAAGGCAAGGTGTGGCCAAAGCAGGCAAGGCGTGGCCAAGGCAGGCAAGGCGTGGCCAAGGTTGGCAAGGAGTGGCCAAGGCAAGACAAGGCAGCTTTAACCACTTCGGTATTGCTACCAAGCGAAAAATGGTATCAATACCGAGCCTCTTAGCAGTCAACCCTTAACCACTTCGGTATTGCTACCACTTTTCGCTTGGTAGCAATACCGAGGGCCTTAGCAGCGAATTTTTGGATCTTTTTGGGAATATTCCGTGCGCGAGCTAGGGACTATATATAGGAATGTTATCACATTGTACAAACAAGTAGGAACGTTTTTATTGCTTACTTTTGAGATCTAGCCTAGATTTTGAATTGTTCTTACTTGTTCTTCATTGTTCTTATTTTTTTCAGCCCTTAGAATTTAATTTACTGCTTTATTTAGTTAGTTTTTGCTATTGTGGCCTTCATTAAAGTTGTGTATTATCTCTTGATCTATCCTTCTAGCTAGTCTTCTTCTAGTGTTGTGTTTACAATTATGCTAAGTAGATTTTTGCTTGCTCTTATCTCTCTAGATATGTGTGAGTAGTTTTTCAAGGTTGGGTCATGGGGTGATTAGCACCCCATGGCTTGAGTAAAATTGCATTTTTCACCAATAAAGTTTCAATCTTTGGTTCAAAAATTGATGTGGGGCTTGGATTTGTTTGTCAAATTGCTAAGGTGTTAACCTTCTTGATCATGTGTAGGTAAGAGCATCGCCTACTTACCACACATGATGCTTGGAGCTCTGTCGCTCGAGGTGTTTGCTAAATGAATTCTATAGCTAGCTTGATTTTCGAACCATCTTATCTTCCGGATTAGGAGCCTTAGTTGAGCGTCTTAAACCGTGTATTTGGATGAAAAATGTAGTTTCGCTTGAGTCGTGGGTGTTAGTGATTCCTAGACCTAACCTGCTTTTTAATCTAGTTTATTCTCGTTTATTTTAGCCGTTTTAATTTCCACCGCATACGTAAAACCAAGTTGGCTGTCTAAAAGCCGAAAACCTGTGCTTACTCCTAACAATCCAGCAAAGCCGTATTAATTATTCCCGTGGGTACGATCCCGGTCTTCTGGATTATTATGCTTCAATTGGACGCTTATACCTTACCAACTCTTCCTCTTCTTCTTTGCACAAGTTTTCCCCAATCAGAAAATACCTTTCGGGATCACTCTCGTTGATCTGTATTTTCTTCAATCCTTCCACCACTTTCTGTTGGATTCCCTCCGACATCCTCGATGGTCGTCTGGTTGGTAATCTCGACGCTTGCACCACCGGTTTCGGGTGCCTTCTTGATTATGGAAATCAAGCACTGTTGGTCTGTCTTTTGGTTTCCCCTTATCCTTTCGATTCCATTGGACCCTGGAAACTTCACCATCTGATGGTAGGTGGATGAAACTGCCCTCATCTTATGCAACCAAGTCCTTCCTATAATCGCGTTATAGGAAGATGGCTCGTCCACCACCAAAAAGTCGGTTCTCAGCACCACTGTTCCTGCCCGAACAGGAAGGGTCACCTTGCCCAACGGCCAGACTGCCTCTGCCCTGAACCCAACCAACGGAGTTACTGACTGTACCAAGTCCGCTTGTACTTATCCCAGTTTCTTGAATGCGTCATAATAGAGCACCTCAGTGCAACTTCCTGAATCCACCAGGATCCTCTCCATGTCGTATTCCCCAATTCGTAGGGTTATGACCACAGCGTCATTGTGCGGCACCTGGACTCCTCCCAGGTCCTCATCCGTGAAGACTATGCCCTCGTCGCATCTTTCCGTTTCACGTCCTCATTTCTTTCCCAACCGCATCACGTGCTGGTCGTGTTTCACCTGCCTCTGGAGCAACCTCACCTCATTTCTCGTATAAGGTGTGGCCAATCCATGTATCATATGGATCACGCCCCTTAGATTCTGCTCATAATCCAGCTCCATCGCTTTCTCGGCACCCTTGTGCTCCTCTTGAATGAACTCCTTTAAATACCCACGTGAGACCAGGTGTCAAGGTGCTGCTTGAACATCTCGCTGTCCTCTGTCATGTAACCCCAGTCCTTGTGGTAATTGCAGTGCTGACTCGTAGCCCTTCTTGCATCTTTATCACCCTCTAGCCTTGGAGGCCACTTAAAGTACGGATGATTCTTTATTCGATAAAGAATCCAATAAATCGTTTCCTTCCAAACCGTTGCTATCGAGAAGAAAGACTTTGGGTCCGGGGCGTGCTTCTCCCTGTAGGACTCCTTCTTAGCCTGCCCGTGTTCCTTCCTCTCTTTGTCATCTTGGGCTCTGGCTTATCCGCCCTCTTTCCAGAGCCCTTGGCCTACTCGGCACCCAACTTGCCATCTTCCCGAAGTATGTCATCCTCGTTCCTGGCGTGCTGCTCAATTCGTTCCATCAGCTTCGCCAGTGTGCTCACTGGGCTCATGTTCAGGGACTTTCGTAGCTCCCCCCGAACAGGCAACCCAGTCTTGAACGTTGCTATAGCATACTCCTCGCTATAACTTTCAATCTCGTTAAAAGTCTCCCAATACTTCTTGGCGTAGTCCCTGATCGGCTCATTTTCCCCTTGTTTCATAACGGAAAGACTGTCAAAAGTTTTGGGGGGCTTCCTGCTCGTCAGGAAACGAGCGGTGAATTCCTCGCTAACTGTCTCCATCCTCGTATGGTGTTCGGCCCCAACTTATGGAACCAAGACAGGGCCACCTTTCCCAAACTAGATGGGAACATCTTGCACATGATTGCGTCATCGCTGTCGTGCATAAACATCGCCTGCTGGTAATGTTGTATGTGAGCCACCGGGTCTGCATTGGTCTCGTACAGGATAAACGTCCTGTGCTTCACCTTGCTCGGCAACCTTGCCTCCTGCAATCTCTTTGCAAAAGGAGAAGTCGCTATGTTGCTAAGGGCCTTCCGTGTTGCTTCTCGTGCAGACGTGGTTCCCTCTTTTGGCACCTTTGCAGCCCCGGTGTCATTCCTCTCCCAGTCGGAATCAGGTCTCTCGTACCTGTCCCTGTGGTGCTTTCTGGTCCCTCCTTCCTCGGGGGTAGAGCTTTTGCTCCTGCTTCTCCTTTTTCGTGAAGAAGCCCTCAATCATTTTGGAGTGAGACTCCTGCTCCTTCTTTTTCGTGAAGAAGCTCTCTTGTACTCCGCCACAACCAGCCTTTGTCCTCTGGTCTTTCTTCGTGAAAGTCCAGAATCCTCCGGATGTTCTCGTATCCGTTGTAGTTGCTGAATCTCGTACTCTCGCATCCTAATCAGACGAGCGTACTCCTCTATTTCTTGTCTCTTTTTGTCCAGGATGTCCTCCCTGCTGTGCACACTCTTCGAACGTGCAATTGACTCTCTCCCATGGCGGGACATCCTCCTCCTTGTGGACTCCGTGGC
Organism: Rhododendron molle; assembly: GCA_025413875.1. NCBI lineage: Eukaryota > Viridiplantae > Streptophyta > Magnoliopsida > Ericales > Ericaceae > Rhododendron > Rhododendron molle. The sequence continues at coordinate 29,744,467 of CM046397.1, forward strand.
CGTCCTTTCGTCCTTGTTTCTGGGATTGCCATGGACGGTCACGGGGCAGTCCTTGCTTGTGGTCCTCCTTGCATGCCTGCCAACGGGTTTTCTCAAAGGATCTGGTGGGGATTTGTCGCCTCCTCCTCCCAGCTGATTATTTGGGTCAAGTGGGGTTTTTGGATCTTCTTCTACCATGGTCGCTTTTTCAAAGGGATCTCTTTCGTTTCCCACAGGCGGCGCCAATTGTAAGTGCAAGAAAACAGAAAGGTCTTCTAACAGCACCAAAATCCAACGGCTACTTTATACTCCTCGCCGGAACCCTAGCACACCGCCGGAGTTGAACCTCTAAAACAGACAAAGGGTGAGCACACCTTTGCCTTCTCGTGGCAAAGGCCCTCCGATGCCAAAGTTAGTATCTCGTACTAGTGAAAACCCTAATTATCAGTAGGTAATGTGAAAATAACCAAGAATTGCATACCTTTACCTCTAGGTTTACCTCATATTTATAGATCCACATATGATTGCTGTTCAAGCCATCTCGTTGCCCTAAGTCTCCTTTCCCTTATAAGGAACCCAGAATATCAGGGATTCTCATTCCCTTAATTGCATATTTTCTTACAGACCATTTAGGAATCCCTTCCTTAATTGGCCGTTCACCCCACTCCCGTTGGGTATCTTCTCCAGATCTCGTTTCCTAACGGGGTATTACCATTTCTGGATCCTTCTAGAGCGTCATCTGCTGACTACTCCAGGATGCTACTCCTGTTCGGCATTCTCATGGCCGAACAATCTGCCTGGACCAATGACTTCTCATGTCACTGGTCCCTTTACCAGGCGCCTGGTCCAACAACCTCTGTTGCTCCTTGGACCATACCCCTGCTCAAATTTCTCGGACCCGGGACCTCTCATGTCATTGGTCCTCATCGCCGTTCTCTATATTGCAGGGCAGACGCTCCGATTACATTTTACTCCTGGGCCCCACGTACCACATGTTTGGGCTCTTTTGTACCTGTTCGGGATTACCTCCCTACACCAAGCGCTTGGAAGCATTTCTGAGCGCTCAAAACCATTTTCCAAAACCATGGGCCTGGCTTACTCCCGAGTGCTCGAGAGTGATTGTCCCAAGCGCTCGAGACCACTCTCGAGCGCTCAGGACCGCCATTTTGCCCAATGGGTGGCAGAGTTTCCCAAATTCCATGCAACTCATCATTACGTCCATTTGAGCCGGCTGATGTCTTAGGCAACACTCAACCTCAGTCAGAGGGAGTAAGGCTTGGGAGATTTTTGCCCAAACAAAAGATTTCATTTCATTTATTTTTCAAATGAAAACTTTGGGTTATTTTCGCTATATATATGGCCCTTGATCAGTGGAGGATGGGGACGAAAAAAATCACTCTCTAACTCTCCCTCTCTCTCTAGTCAAGTTACTCTCAACCCTCCCTCTCTAAACTTCTTTTCCAAATCAAAAGCCTTTCAAAAAAGCAAAAATCAAGGAAAGTGCAAGTATTATGCAGAAAAATGCAAGAGGTTAGAACAGATATCAGCTTCTGATCTCTAGAATTTTCTTCCCCCATTCTCAAAACCATTCAAGAAGCAAGGTCTTTCAAGAGGTAGAAACATTTCTACTTCTTTTTTGTTCAAATCAAAAGGGCTGTTCTTCCTTTCTGAGGGAGGTCTCCCCGCCCACCTCAGTCTCCAATACTGAGTGTGTGGTTGGAAGACCTTAGTGAAAGACAAGAGCAAAGGGGCATGAAAACTTTTTGAGCCAACTTACTGGAAGCACTCCCAAGCGCTCGGGAGTACTCTGGAGCGCTTGAGAGTGCCTCCAGTCCCATTTTCACTTCCTTTCGAGCACTTAAGAGGACATGCAAGAAGAGTAAAGTGTGATTTCAAATAAACTAATTCTTTTAAGGCATACTGATATGAGTGATCCATTTCTTGAAGACAAAACCATTTTTATTCAAAGGTCATGCAAAGGCATGTCTTCCAAGATTTAAAAGGAACCCTTTTTAGCTTCAAAAGGATGAATCTGGCGCATCAATGTGTCACACTAGGTTCATTAGTTAGTTGAAATCAGTTTGGGATTCAGATCATTTCCAAGCGCTTGAGAGCACTCCTAAGCGCTCGGGAGTGTCTGCATTCCATCTCACTTCGCTCTTGCTCCAGTTTGGTCTTTCAGCTATCTTTGCATGTCCATGCATGTGTTTTTCTGTTCCCCAGGACTGTAGATCAGCCCTTGTAGAAGCAAGGATTCATGGCTTGGAAGATTGGGGTTTTACCCCAGTTCACCAAGCTCTCTGCTGAGCATATAATACGTTTAAAATCATCTCAGTTTATAGTTGTAGCATTGTATCCTGTTTGTACTAACACAAAGTGCAGGTTGAGCATGTAACACTTCCAAGCGCTCGGGTGTGCTCCTAAGCGCTCGAGAGTGAAACCAGTGACAGGATTTCAGCTTTTTGTTATTTGGTATTTCTTTATCATTTCTATCATCTCTTGTACACATGCACATGCATGCACCCCTTTTCCTGATATACTTCTGGATACTTGCTACTTGTTTAATAAAATAAAATCTTTTGAAAAATCCCACCATAAATCGTGTATTTCTTTATCATTTCTATCACCGATCTCGTATCGGGCGAGGGGGGTGCCGTAAAACCCTTCCCCCTCGTAACGTGGCTTCCGAACCCTTAAACGAATCTCTGGTTTTCGATTCAAATCAATTATTTTCATATCAAAACGGTTTCTCGGGTGGCGAACCATAAATCCGGGTGGCGACTCTTCAAACTTTTCTAATTCAAAAACTTGCATTGTTCGGGCCGCCCCGATCCACCCGGGCCTGTGGTAGCCCACAGTGGCGACTCTGCTGGGGATATGACTTAATTAATGCTTGAGGAAAAGTTGGCATGTTCTCAAAACAGCCTGCTTTCCTCGAGCATCAATTACATTAATGAGCCAAGCTTGAAAGATATTTGTGGTATTTTTCAAATCATTTTGTTTCATTTTCTATCTTTTTGTATATATCTTGTGCAGCCCCGTTGTTGTGTTTCGGCAATCCTACCCGGCTCCCCAGTGAAAGGGAATCCCGGAATACTCAGCAACCCTCGACCGTGATGAGTCATCCTTACCGTTTGTACCATTATTGGGTGTACGCTCAATAATGGGAGGTATACTTTGACTCTAGTCCGGGGAACCCTCTTCAAGCCAAAACTAGCCTTTGTATATGTTTAGCGAGCCATAGGACCTTCCCAACTAGGACAGGAACCTACAGGGTAGGGTTACGTGCTATATTCTGTTTACGTGCTGCATTTCATCTTACATCATCATGTTGTCAGCCACGGTTCTCGAGACTCGCTCGCGCGGTCTTTGGAAGGTTGCCAAGACCCGATGAAGAGCCACGCACCCTAATGCATGTTGCTTAACCACATAAGTCCTCGAGCCAAAACCTAAGGGAAACTAAAATTTTGCTAAGTCCTAGACTAATATTTGATCGGGAAACTAACCAAAGGAAGGAATGACAAGGAAGCAGAACGCCGTGATACCAACACCACCCAGGCTAAAAGCAAACGTACCGCTTATGCCACCTTGGTTATCGTATCACATCGTTCACCCTAAGTCATTCCAAACCAATGGTCGAATTGTCAATGGAATATTAGCCAAATACTTAGCCTATTTTAGCATCTTTTGGGAATCGACGGTTCCTAAATGAGAATACACCCCAAAAATCTGAGGATTAAGGCAACCTCTCGTAAGGGACATTCAATCGTTTTTGAAAAGCTAGAGTCAATGACGGTGACGATGATGCACGCATTTTCTAAAAACCATGCACAAATTTCATAAAAATGCAAGCAGGAACCGCGTCTGAGCACAAGTTTTTACCTTGCTGTCAGTTCTGAGCAATTGGGCCGAAGAAGAAGAATATCATACCCTCCTGGACCAGACCCCTTGGGCAGAGATTGGAGCGGCTTCAACTTGGGTAAGATCCTAGCGGTGCTTTGGACCTTCGGGCAGAAATGGAACAACCAGTCGGGAACCCGAACCCCAATCCTAACCCGAACCCCAATTCGAACCCAGAAAATCCGCAGCCAGAAAATCTCAACCAAAAAAACCCAAATTTGGAAAACCCGAATAGAGAAATGGCGGAAATCAGGCAAGCTATTCAGCGATTAGGCGAACGCACTGACAATCAGATTGCCCAACTAATGCTCATGATAACTGGGGTGGCTCGACAACTCCCTAACCCAAATCCAAACCCAAAACCCAAATCCGAATCCAAACCCAAACCCAAACCCAAACCCGAATCTTAACCCGGAACAACCAGCCCTCGAGATGGAAACTCTGCAGAACCCTGAGATGGCAGTTGTGCTAGCAAAGATAACCCAGTTGGAGCAGTCTGTGGCAAGGAATGAGAAAATCGCCACAACGGGCTTCGACATCAACAAGCTTTGTCTATTTCTCGATGCAAAGCTACCTGAGAAATTTAGGCCCATTGATTTCGCGAAGTTTGATGGAACTGGGGACCCAAAAGCGCATTTGACCGGATACATAGGAGCACTCTCCATGTGGGGAGTAGAAAGAGACGCCATGGCTCAGATGTTCTCATAGACTCTCATGGGTCATGCCCTCCACTGGTTTACGTCGCTGGATGAAAGGAGGAAACGATCTTGGGAAGACATATGTGCGGCTTTCATAGCGCAATATGTAACGACCCTGATTTTTGGTAAATAAAAATTTCGTTAAAAATTTGAATTTTATTTTATTACTTGGATTTTTATTTCCATAACCAAAAAATTGGTCGTTGCTGACTAATGAAAATCTCATTGTCTATTCGAGAAATCTTGATTAGGTTTTAATCGTCATTTAACTACCGTTTTCCTGTCGATTCTAGGATTAAGTCTTAAACCTTTCATCTCGGCTGGAAATCCTATCTAGCAACCCTAGTTAACTTTTAACCGACTCGTTCACCTAGCAATCATTGACCCAATTACCAATCACTTCCTAATCCTCGATGAACCTTGTGAGCCTTGGCCATGAACCTTTTGAAACCCTTGAGCTTCGTAACCCTAGTTGAATCTTTCGAACCTTTTGAACCTTTTAGCTATTAACCGTTGGACGATAACGTTAGGGTTATCTTTACCCATTGGATAATAGAAGAACCTTAGTTAATCCTCCTAAGTACAGGATTAGATTAGTTTAGTCCTTAAGTATAGTATTTATACAAGTATTATACTTTCTAGTATTACCCGTTGGATAATAACCGCTAGGAGAATTATTACCCATTGGACGATAGGTCAAAGTACTTGCCATCATTAACCATTGGTTAATAATCGTTAGGGAAACTATTATCCATTGGATAATAGCATTACTTGGCCACCAAGTACTAGTGTATTAAAATAATAGGATTAGCCATGTGTGTTATTGGATTAAAATAAGATTAGTACATTAGGGTTATTACTTGTGCTTTGATTAGTTTATTAGATATTAGGATTATGGAAATCTAGGATAGATTTTTTTTAAGTACTTGCTTGTATATATAATATGTGTACTGGTATATATATATATATATATATATATATATTATATTGTATATAGCATGTGTGTATATACAATATTATATTAAGAAAATCCATTTTTGGTTTTAAATATTAGATTTTTAAAGACCCAAAGTACTTATATATATATATTAGTATATATATAGTCTTCCATAGTACAAACAAGTGGGAGAGAGGGGGAGAGAGAGAGAGACCCGAGAGGGAGAGAGAGAGACCCGAGAGAGGGAGAGAGAGAGAAGGAAGAAGGAGAGAGAGATAGAGTTGTACCTTGATAGATTTTGTTGTGCTTTCAAAATCTCCATTGATATGCACCTAGTCCTTCTTGATATGCAAGCCTAAGATTTTCTAGCCAAAATCTAGTCCTTCTTGTACAATTTCCATTTTTAAACTTGATCAAATCTTCATTTCTTGGCCAATCTTCCAAAATCCAATCCAAAGGACACATTATAGCCATGCAAGCCTAGGGTTTTAGGATGATTCTTGCAAGGAAGCAAGATTTGCTTGGAATAAAAAAAGAGAGACATTGGGAGAGAGAGAGAGGGCCGGCCAAGAGAGGAGAGAGGAGAGGCTTTGCCTATAAATACTCACCCCATGCTTCATTTGAACTCACACCTCTTCTTGCTCCAACTTCTCTCTAGAAAAGTTAGTGTTCTTGTTGTTCTTGCTTGTTTTCTTCTTGGTTCTTGAGTTTCTTCAAGAAACTTTCCTTTGCCGCCACTCGACCACCACCTCGATCCAAAAGTAGTAGTAGTTGTAGTTAAGATCTAGTTTCGAGAGAAACCATTCTCTCTCGAAGCTATCGGGAGCTTACCGTAAGCCGTTACTCCGTTCGACTGCCGACTTTCTTTCCGACGTTCTTTTCGTAGTCTTCCCACCGCCAAGAAAAATGGTAGATTAATCTTCACCTCTACCCTAAGTATATTGCGTGTTTAAAGTATATGATCTTATCGATATCCGATCTATTTTTCTATCGATATCCGATCTATTTTTCTAAGAAAACGTAGTATACCTTGAACTTAAGATTACTTGAATGCATGATCTTGTTGATTATTACTTGCCTTACTTTTTTGTGTTAAATGTTGAGAATGATGATGTGATAGTATGAGCATGCAATCTAAGATAGAGTTGGGTGATCTTGCTAGTTTAGTTTCAAGATTTCTATGATGGTGCTATACTTGTGTATGAAGTCCCGCCGCGGAGTCTATGCACGATACGAGACACATGAAATTGGAAAGTAGAAACATGACAACTAGGGTGTGGTTAACATGGATGAAAATACTTTTGAAACTACATAATGGTCGGACTTGGTAGCCATTGTGTGGATGTGAAAACCCGCAATGTGGCCAGACTTGCCCATTGTGGAGAAGTGATTACAAAGGACAAAATATTTTTGAAACCACATAATGATCAAGTGTGAAAATCATTATGTGGTGTGTGTGTGTGTCCAATGGGAACCCGGAGCGGCGGAACCATTGTGAGGTTGTGTGTACTCCCATGGGAACCCGGAGCGGCAGAACCATGGTGAGGTATGGCTTGGTTATCCGTGGAGAGGAGCCAATGCTAATTGTGTGCCAATGGGAACTCGGAGCGGCGGAACCATTGTGCATATACTCGGGAACCCGGAGCGGCGGAACCGAGGTCGTGTGTGTTAAAATGTGTTTTTGAAATGAAAATGATGTTTTGGTAAAGTACAATGGTGACACGGTCTAAGAATCGCTGCGTAGGAGAAACTCTGATGACACGGACACTTACGATAGATGAGTAATGAATATGCATGTGTTATTGTTTATCTCTAAATGTGAAGTTGTTGAATGCGCATGTGTTAGTTAGTTACTATCATTTATGTGCTATGTGTAAGTTTAAGGGTTAGTGGGTTTTGGGTTACTCTATTGAGCTTTCAAGCTCACGGTGTTGCTTTATGTGACCCTGACATATTATACTGGTGGCGACGCTAGTATAATGTGTCAGACCTTCTAGATGAATGAGGAGAGCTGTAGACCTGGGAGGCATCTGGAGCTCAGAAGCTTGCTAGGATGGAAGAGGAGACAGAGCCGTAGATAACCCTAGCTGTCCTTCTCTTTTATGTAATATAAGTACCCTCTGAAGGGTTAGTGATGTAATAATGAGCCAGACTCTATCTAGTTATTCCAATAAAATGTTTATTTAACGTACCCGATTTTGGGGGCGTTACACAATATGACTATAACATTCAGCTGGAGGTCATTACCCGTGAGCTGGAGTACACTAAAATGGACGCTAAGGAGTCTTTTGTTGATTTTGTGAAGAGGTGGAGGGCGAAAGCGGCCCAAATGAAGGATAGACCATCAGACAGAGATCAGATTCGGATGATCTTTCGGAACCTTCAGCCGAACCTAGCAAGGCATATGGTCATGGCACAAGCGTGTTCAGATTTCAAAATGTTCTTCGATAGTGGCCTGGCTGTCGAAGAAGCAGTCCAGCTCGGCATCCTTGACAAGCCTGAGCCTACCCCCAAGCCCAAGAAAGTCTACTCTGGTAACAGTAATGCCCTGTTCGGCAACTCCGGTTACACCAACCTCCCCAACACCTCTACAAACACTACCCAAACTGAGCCAATCAATCAGATTGTCGCTCAGGCCAACCCACCCCGTTCTCAACCTCGCACTTTTGCTCAATTCTCGGCACCTCTCTCCGCTGTGCTCGAGAAATTGGTCGAAAGCGGCGTGCTCAAGCCACTCAACCCTACTCCTTTACCTCAAAAGCTCCTTGCTTCCCATAATCCCAAAGCATACTGTGCCTGCCATCAGAATGTGGGCCATCCAACCGACAATTGTTTCCGCCTCCGTCATGCCATATGTAGACACCCCATTCTGGACTGTCCAGACTAGTTCATATGCGTTTTTTTTGTTGTTTGTTTTGTTTCCCCGATGATGATTAATGGTCGAGAACCCTCAAGGTTGATGGTGTGTTTGAGCTCTGAGCGTCCCGAACCCTTTCAAAAACCCCTTTCAAACCCTTCGAGCCAGAACCAAATGGCCTCAGCAAAACCCTGCTTCGGCACGCCAATGATTGGATCGACGCGCTACCGTTCATTGCCACGTGTCGCCATCGGGCATCAAAGCACCATATATTGGCGCACGCCACTTACTTCTGGCGCGACGCCACATATTGCCACCAAATCACCTTTTCGGGACCACTTGCCCGAGACTTTTGTGGCCGCCCTGACGTAGTCTACAGCTCCCCTAATGATTACATCATCCGAACGGTCTCCCCCTCTCTCCTACACCCTCCATCAAGGCAAGTCTCATGCATTCAATGCATGGAGGCTCCTTCTCCCTTGCCACCCCAAACAGCCCCTTAAGCCAGGCTGATCAGCCCTCCATCTCAATCTATAAATACACCCTTGCATTTATTTGCAAAGGGTTCAACAACTTCAATGCTCTTCCTCTCTCTCTCTCTAGTTTTTCTTGTCTCCTCCTTTCATGCATTGAAAGAGTAAGCAAGCAACACACCACTCCACTGATCAGTCATACAACCTACATTTCCATCTTCCATTCAGCCATCCATCCATCTCAAGGTTCAAACCATCCATCAATCTCAAACCAAAGGTATACCACCTTCTGCTCTGGAATTCATTTCGACCCAGGAGCTGCAGAACCCAGTGTTGGTAATCAATACCAAGCCCGAGTTCAAAGCTAGCAAATAAAGCAATGTAGTGGAAAATCGATGACGCGCCCGGCCGTGCATGTGCGTGCGCTACCATGGCTGCATGGCGAGGACTAGTGTGGGATCACCGATCATCCTCATTTCGCTTTCTTTCTTTCCGATCACCTTGAAGCATGCTAAAAATCGGTTTACTGCTTCTATATTTTAGGACTGTGTAGCTTATTATCTGCTTTAATCGCTTAGTAAGGCCTTCAGGATCCTTCTCGGTCCTGTTCAACCCGAAGAAGCAAAGCCAAGCACCGATAGATTGACAATCGGCGGCGACGGCCATCCATGACCAGGCGCCAAGATTTCAAGTCCCGTGGCTGGCCCTTGTTTTGTTAGCTTAGATCGGGCCTTTGTTTAATTCCCCCACTCGCTTATGGGATCTTCGCCTGTTCGTTACTGTTTGATTTGTTGCTGTACCCTGTAACTGTATATATGCTGCTATATCAACTGCGTGGTTTGTCCTGGGTGTGCACTGGTCCATTCCAGAGCCCAGAGGGTTGAGAGCAGAATCTGTGAGTTTGAGCTCACTGCAGTGCGCCAGTTATGGGTGGCGTGCGCCAGTTGTCTTGGCATGCACTGGTCAAATCAGTGCATGCTGATACGTTGCTTGCGCACGACGACCCAGGGCAGCGCACTCCAGTTTGTTCAAAACACTCACAGAAGTGCTTGTTCTCAATCTATTATACATTTGTTCATAATCCATACATTACATTTTGCCACATAAATACAATTTGTCATTTGTCAATCCCCATTAACTGTTCCCCCGCCCTAACTGGCTGAATAAATGATTAAAAGAGAGAAAAATGCAAATGTTTTACAAAATGCCTAAGTAGAGACCGATCTTCGGATTGGGCGAGAGGGGTGCCATAAAACCCTTCCCCTCTCGTAACCTGGCTCCCGAACCTCATATATCGAAGGTAACGACGGTCCAGTCTACAAGCCTTTTCAAATCAAACAAGCGTGAACAAAAACGTTTTCAAATCGGTTTCTTGGGTGTTTTCCGCAAAACCCGGGTGGCGACTCTCTCAAAATAGCATTTCGTCATGCTTTCAAACAAAAAGGGCGCAAACCTAACCCCCGCACGCCGAAAATGCGGGGATTTTCAGGGGCGTGTGCCCACAGTGGCGACTCTGCTGGGGAACATTACATTAATTAAAATTTGGGAATTAATACATACTTGAAACAATTTTCAAAAGTCTGTCAAAACAGTACGCTCCGCGCTGCTGAAGAACGGAATGGTAAAACAGGATTCTACATCCGACCAATCCGAACTGGGGCTTTTACTATTGTTCACTTGTGTAGTTTTCTCCAAATTTTGATTAATAAAAGTGAGCCAAGCTTGGAAAAGGCATTTTTCTAAACATTGCATTTCTCTCTCTCATAATCATTCGTTGGCGTTCTCCATTTGCATCGGTGCTACTTAGCCCCGTTGAGGTGTTTTGGGTAACCGGCACAGTTTATGGAGCCCGGGGTCCTCGAACGCCCAACAACCTTCGACGATGATGAATCGCAATACCGCTCGACCATTGCTTTGCTATACGCGTTGCTTTGGGAGGTATACCGTGGCTCTAGTCTGAGGAACCCCTTTAAGCCAAAACCAACTTCTCATGCGTATAAAGCAATAGAACCTTTCAAACTAAGACAGGAACTCGCAGGTAGGATTATGTGCATCTAACCCCATAAACCGTCTATATGTTATTGTTTTCCTTATCGCATGTCTCAGACATACATTCATACCGCTTTTGCATAGGAGCATGCTAGGGCGGCTTTTAGGTCTGTCCTGTCTGGCAAGTCTATCTCGTCCCTATCAGGACGCCGTTTGGACCAATGACGAGTCGTGCATCTTGATGATGTACGTTATCAACCTTTCAAAATCCCGTGAGTCAAAGAGACTTCGAGAAATCGGGACTTCCTAAGTCCTTGTCTAAACCCAATCAAAGTTTCAAACAGAAATCCAGGAACAACAAGAGGCATGACGTGATGCTTACACCTTTCCGGTTACAAGTGCTAAACACTTACACCATTTCAAGGCTCCGGCACAGTGCTGCTTACGCCATTTTGGTCATGGTATCACGACATTCACATCAAGTTGTTCCGCTCCAAATTTTGAAACCTTGAGAAAGGAGTAGCCAAAGGCTTAGGCTGTTTTGACATCTCTTGATTTTTGTCGATTCAAACAAGGATACATTGTCGAAAAGAAATCCGAGGATCACAATGTCGTCCTAAAAATGCCGCGAGATGGACTTGCTTGCTAAGTATAGAGTCTAGGAGGACACTGACGACGAGCATTTCCCATTTCTTCCATCTCTTTTACTGAACTGCTGCAGGCTGTCACTGAGCTCTTCTACTTTACTGTCTAGCCTGCACTGTCAAATCAAGGTTCGAAAGGTCAAGAGCCAAACCTACTTGGGTCCGTCTGCTGGGTCTGTCTGAAGGAAGATTTGGGTGGGTTGTTGCTCAGTCCGTCACAACGGAAGCTCAGGGTTGCACGTTGTCAAAGGAGGATTCGCCGTTGTCTACTCCACACGAAACCTCCTCATCTTCACCATCTCCACCATCATCTCCGAAACTTGTCAAGACTGAAGTTGTAGTCATGGCCGAAACTCCGAATCTCGCTACTGTCTTGGCCGACATCCAACGAAACATGGCTGCCATGCAGCGGAGGGCTGATCAGACCGATGCCTCCATGACCAATCTTCGTACTTTAATCGAGGAGCGCCTTCCTTTAGTGGCTGCAGCTGGCGGCGGCGGAGAAAGGCAAAATCCGGAAGTCGAGGCTGAAGACACTCCCCGAGAAGAGAACCCTGCTCAGAATCCTGAGATAGCCGCTCTGATCGCCAAGATGACGAAGCTCGAAGAATCCGTCACTAAATCCGAGAGACTAGGTGCGGGTGGCCTAGACATGGATCGCCTCTGCCCTTTCCCGAATGCTCGCCTGCCTGAGCGATTCAAAATGCCGAACTTCGCGAAGTTCGATGGTACCGGGGATCCTAGGACTCACTTGTTGGCCTATCACAGCGCCATGAAACTTCATGGGGTAGAAGAGGATGCCATGGCTCAACTGTTCCCTCAGACCCTGGTTGGTCCAGCTTTTCAGTGGTTCTTGTCTCTTGACATTTCCAAAAGAAGAACCTGGGAAGACATTGGGGCTGCCTTTAACTCTCAGTACAGCTATAATGCTCAGCTCAAGATGACCACTCGCGAGCTTGAGTCGACCAAGATGACTGCAAAGGAGTCCTTTGCGGATTTTATCAAGCGGTGGAGGACCAAGGCCGCCCTCATGACCGATCGTATCAGTGAGAAGGACCAGATCCGTATCATCTCCCGTAATCTGTTGCCCGACTTTGCTAAGAACCTTGTGCTGGTGCAAGGTGCCAATTGGGAGACTTTCTTTGATTCTGGTCTAGCTGTTGAAGAAGCCCTCCAGACTGGAGTTCTGACAAGAACAGAAACACCTTCCTCTGCCGCAGCTCCGAAGGCCAAACCCCGTGCCTACACCGGGAACAGCACTGCCCTTTTCGGTGCCAGCAACTATGCCAGCGCAGCAACTGCCGGCAGCAACACCGCCGCTCAAGGTTCCTCCAACCATATTGCCGACATCAACCAAGTTCAAACCCCCCAAAGGACCCGAAACCGCAACCCACCTCGTGTGTTTTCCAATTTCGAGGCTCCACTTTCCTCGGTCTTGGAGAAACTGGTCAAGTCTGGTCATCTCCGACCCTTGACACCAACCTCACTTCCTCCAAATCTACCCCCTAGCCACAACCCCAACGTTTTCTGCGCTTACCACCAGATGCCCGGCCATCACACTGATACTTGTTTTCGCCTCCGTCATGCGATACAAGATTTGGTCGACAACGGCACTCTTCCAACTCCACCTCCTAAACCCAACGTTATCTCCAACTCCCTACCTCAGCACAACCAACAGGTGAACCAGATATCCCTCAGCTCCACTAAATCTCCCAGCTCCACCATATTCAACCCCACTGACCATATAACCCCAGAACACAACCCGAAACCCGTTGTCTTGACCCAGGAGGAACCCGAAGTCAACATGCTGGCTCTAGAATGGGAAATGGAAGACAAGGCGGCCGAGTGGGCGGAACTCAGTAACGACTGGTATGAACGGTATTATTCGGGACTCCCCGCGGCCCCTCAAATCGATCAAGCCTGGGTTGACCAGATGGAAGCAGAATGGGAAGCAGCACGAGCAGACCCTTTGGATGGCCTCTCTTTGTTCATGCTCTTTTATCAACCCGAGCCTGCTGATCCCGAGGAGGAGGAATATGTCTGGGATCCGCAACCAACGGCTGCTCAATTGGCTTGGGACCAGAATTTCTATTTGACCCCGGCAGATGCCGAAGATGATGTGGACGAGGCTTACCTGGAATTTTATGCCGACGGGGAAACCCTCCCTAGTGATCACCGCCAGCTTGGATCTTTCACCCCTTTGATGGACAAACTTTCGGACGTGGTCCACCAGTTCCCTCATGAGCTCGACCCCATCAATAAAATAATGCCTGTGGAAGGGCCACGCCCGCGTACTACGCTTGAAGATGACTGCCTTATCATGGCCATAGATGAGGTCCCAGCTGACTTGTGGGGTCTCGATGACATTGTGGATCTGAACTCAAAACCGCTACCTGAAGATCTCTGGGACGTAGACAAAGTTGTGGACATACAGATGGGAAATGAGGTGTGGACCGTCAATTCTGCTCTGGTCGATGCTGGTTTCTGGGACTCGCCATTCGTTACAAATCCGGGAGTGCCTTTCGAAGAAGCCGCAGCTCAGGATCCCACATTCTGGCAGGGACTGGTACTGCAAGACTTGGAGACGGCGCTGAAACAGGATTCTCCTGCAACTGTGGCGTCTGTCGACAAGGGGAAACGCAAGATGACTGAAATCCCTACTGACTTCTGGGATTTTGATGATAAAGCGACCTCCTGGTGGGATATAGCGAACGTCACGAGGAGCGGCCGAGTTTTTCAGCCGCCTAACCTACAGGCTGGGAGCTCGTCCAATCCTCCGATTCAAAGACCTGCTGTTCCTGCGGCTGCTCAAAGGAGTATTCTGCCTGCGCACAACGAGGTTCCCGCAGAAAGTGCTATCCAACGATAGCTCGAGAAGATTCCGGCTGCTGTATCTGTCTGGGGTCTGATTGCGTCATCAAAGGAGCATCGTGAAGGGTTGTCCTTGGCCTTGTCCCGTATCACTGTACCAACTGATATCACCCCCGAGGCAATGATCGCCCTCGTCCTGCCTCTGCTCTCAAAGCATTCTGTTACCTTTACTGAGAAGGATTTGCCGATTGAGGGAACCGCTCACAACCGTCCACTACATATCACTGTCAAATGCAAGGGGCTCTGGATCCCAACTGTGCTCATTGACAATGGTTCTGCCATTAATGTCTGCCCGCTGAGGGTAGCATACCGCCTAGGGCTTGCAAAAAAGGACTTTCAGCCGTCTAACCTGGCTGTCAAGGCTTATGATAGCACGCGTCGTGTGGTGGAAGGGACCATAACTCTTCGGCTCGATGCCGAGGGCTTTGAGATGAGTGTTGAATTTCATGTGGTGGACATCCCTGCCACCTTTAACCTGCTGTTGGGAAGACCTTGGATGCACCGGCCGGACATCATGGCAGTGCCCTCCACTCTGCATCAGAAAGTCATGCTGGGGCTTCCAACCGGAACTTTAACGATCTGTGGGGACTCTGGGATCCGCCCACTCAAAGGGGATGAGCCTGTGCTGGGGATCATGCATGGAGAGGAGGATTCGGACTTTGGAGGTTTCTCTTTCGACACTTCGGGATCGGTTCTCGCCATTGCCGTAGCGGATGACTTCATCATCAGTTCCACCGCCTTCGAGATCATGAGGAGAATGGCGTTCATGCCTGGTTTTGGACTTGGGATCAACCAACAAGGGATCACTGAGTTCCCCGTCTTTCCCTTCTCCGAGGGTCAGTTTGGTTTGGGATACGTTCCCCTTGCCAAAAAGGCCAAGAATGGGAAAGACGCGGGAAAACTTCGAACCCTCTATGGTAACCCTGATAGCTACTTCGTCCGTGAGGGAGGAGGACATGCTTATGTGGGGTAGATTGAGCCGTTTTGGGATCCAGAGACTCGCGCTTGGCTTCTGGTTTGAGATCTTCGCCTTGACACTTGGGCCGAGCATCAAGAGGACATCGCAAAGGATGAGCTACCGAGGCGTAATTCAAGGAACACCGCCAAGATCAAGGAAAGATGGATCGTTGAAGACTTTCGATC
Organism: Rhododendron molle; assembly: GCA_025413875.1. Lineage (NCBI taxonomy): Eukaryota > Viridiplantae > Streptophyta > Magnoliopsida > Ericales > Ericaceae > Rhododendron > Rhododendron molle. Next base: position 29,759,958 of record CM046397.1, read on the forward strand.
GGGGGAGCTTGGAGATGTCGTGTTCTCCCAAGTAGGTTTGGTTGGCAAGGAAGAAGCGGCCGAGGTGCTCTGATGCTTGGGCCCGACTCTTCAGATGCCTCAAGGATCCAACCACCCTCATTGTCGAGGCAAAGGGCGGATTAATAATTGCATTTTCACTCCACGCTTAACATGCATTGACGTTGAGTCTGCCGACACAGAGTCTTTTGAGTCTAAGTCTAGCTCAGAGTCGGAGTTTGTGCCTCTGGCCCTCCACGTCATAGCTTCTACTTTGAGTCGTCTGTACTTGGCAACCCGTCTGGTTTTTATGAAATGAACGACCCTGCTTCTGATTACTGCCGACTTCTATATAAACAGGTTTAATTCGACGATGAAGGAACAGACTTCGACGGGAATATCCCGGCTTGCGTTTCCTCATCGAAAGGGAAGACCAAAGGCATGCTCAGAGCTTCTAAAAGAAGAAGTAATTTCAGTAAATTTGAAACGAGGGGGACCCCCGTTTGATGCAAATTGGTTCTACTTTATCCCCCGAGGACCGTGCTGCTTTGATCGATCTGCTCAAGGAATACTTCGAGGTCTTCGCGTGGTCGCACCAAGATATGCCCGGCATCGATCCCGAAATTGTACAGCACCGAATTCCGTTAGCACCTGGGGCTGTTCCGGTTAAACAGAAGCTCCGCAGGATGAGGCCGGATTGGGTTGAGAAGATCAAGGAAGAGGTTACTAAACAGATTGACGCAGGTTTTCTGAGGGTCGCTGAGTACCCGAAGTGGGTCGCCAACATTGTGCCAGTCCCCAAGAAGGACGGGAGAATCCAGGTCTGTGTCGACTTTAGGGACCTGAACAAAGCAAGCCCCAAAGACAGCTTTCCGTTGCCTCACATCGATGTGCTTGTGGACAACACGGCAGGTCATGCCTTGCTCTCCTTTGTCGACGGATTCTCGGGATATAATCAGATCTTTGTAGCACCGGAGGATCAAGAGAAAACAACGTTCGTCACTGAATGGGGGACATACTGCTATGTGATGATGCCGTTTGGGCTCAAAAATGCTGGCTGTACTTTTCAGCGGGCACAGACAACCCTGCTACATGATTTTATCCATAAAACGGTTGAGGTCTATGTCGACGACATGATTGTCAAGGCTAAGAACAAGGAAGATTTCATTCCAGCACTTCGGCAGTTTCTGGAAAGGCTTCGGAAGTACAACGTGCGCCTCAACCCGCAGAAATGTACGTTTGGGATCACGGCAGGCAAGATGTTAGGGTTCCTAATCACAGCCAGAGGGATTGAAGTCGATCCGGCTAAGATCAAGGCTATTCTCGAGATGGAGCCCCCACGGTCGGAGAAGGGAGTGCGAAGCTTTCTGGGGAAGGTTCAGTTTATTAGCCGGTTCATCGCCAAGTTGACTTTGACTTGCGAGCCGTTGTTTCGACTACTCAAAAAGGACGTTCGTTTCGAGTGGAACAAGTGTCAAGCTGCTTTCGTGGCGATAAAAGAGTATCTGCGAAATCCACCCGTGCTAATGCCCCCAACACCGGGTCGTCCGTTGATTCTGTACTTATCAGTCACCCAGACAGCTATGGGATGTCTGCTGGCACAAGAAGGAGACAACGGGGTCGAGAAGGCAATTTACTATCTGAGCAAGAAGATGGTGGGCAGTGAGGAGCGTTATACCTCCCTAGAGAAGACATGTTGGGCACTAGTTTGGGCTACCCAAAAGCTTAGACACTACATGCTAGCCTATTCGGTGAAGCTGATTTCTCGGATGGATCCTCTCAAGTATCTGTTCGAGAAGCCGGCACTCACTCATAAGCTAGCACGTTGGTTGCTTCTTGCTGGCAGAATTCGATCTCCAATATGTTACAAGGAAATCTGTGAAGGGCCGTGCTGTGGCTGAATTTCTGGCAGATCACCCGATTGATGGGCCGGAGGATGTCGACTTTACTTTCCCTGATGAGGACGTGCTAACAGTGGTCGAAGAAGTGTGGACGCTCTACTTTGATGGGGCTGCGAATCAAAAGGGATTTGGGATCGGAGTGTTGCTAATCACGCCTGCCGGTGCTCATATTCCGCTTGCTTTCAAGTTAAACTTCGACGTCACCAACAATCAAGCTGAGTATGAGGCCTGTATCGTCGGAATGGAGGCTGCTATTGCCCTTAGGGTTGAAAAGCTAGAAGTAATTGGGGATTCAAACCTGGTGGTGTCTCAGGCTAATGGAGACTGGAAGGTGCGTGAGGAAAAGCTGAAGCCTTATCACCAAGAGTTGGAGGAACTGATTCCTCGCTTCAATAAAGTGACCTTCACTCATATTCCACGCTTGAGGAACCAGTTCGCCGACGCCTTGGCGACTTTGGCTTCAATGATCGAACTTCCGATTGGGGTCCGGTTGCGACCGATCGTAATTGAACAGAGGGATTTGCCCACTTATGAGTATGTCAACGCCATCGATGACGTCAATGATGGCCTGCCCTGGTACCATGACATTTGGAACTTCGTGGAGCGCGGGGAATTTCCCGCCGGAGCTACTAGGAAAGATCGGGTTGCTTTGCAGCGGCTGGCTGCCCAATACATCATTTGTGGTGGGAAGCTGTATCGGAGGTCTCACTGCGGAATGCATACGCTGTGTGTCAATGGGGCTGAAGCAACAAGGATCATGGAGGAGATTCACGAAGGAGTCTGCGGTCCTCATATGAGCGGTGTTATGCTTGCAAGGAAGATCCTCCGGCAGGGCTATTATTGGTCAACCATGGAGTCACAATGCATCGACTATGTGCGGCGTTGTTACAAGTGTCAAATCCACGCCAATCTGCAGGCACGTTCCTGCGTCTAAGTTGTACGGCATGACCTCGCCATGGCCTTTCTCCGTGTGGGGAATCGACGTTATTGGCATGATCACACCGTCTGCCTCGAATGGTCACAAGTTCATACTGGTGGCGATAGATTACTTCACCAAATGGGTCGAGGCTGAGTCCTACAAGACCTTGACAACTGTTCAGGTCGCTCAGTTCATCGAAAGAACATCATCTACCGGTATGGTGTCCTCAGGCTTTCGTGTCGGATAACGGGAGTCATTTCAAAGGAAGGGTCTGGAGCTTTTCGAGGAGTTCGGTATCGAGGTCCACCATTCCACAACCTACCGCCCGTAGACAAATGGAGCGATCGAGGCCGCAAACAAGAACGTCGAGACAATTATCAAGAAGACTCGCTGAATGCGCAAGGGATTGGCATGAGCGGCTACCGCGGCACTCTGGGCATACCAACGCCGATCCGCACTTCAAGCGGTGCGACTCCGTTTTCCTTGGTCTATGGGATGGAGGCGGTACTTCCCATTGAGTTGAGGTTCCGTCCCTGAGGGTCATGGTCGAAAGTGGTCTTGAAGAGTCCGAATGGCTGAGCGGAAGGTTTGTAGAGTTGCTTTTTGTTTGATGAAAGAAGGCTCGCGCTCTGTATCATGTGCAGGGGTATCAACGTCGAACGCCTGGGCGTTTGACAAGAAGGTGAAATCCAGGGCTTAGTCGAAGGAGATATGGTGCAAAGGAGATTCGGGCCCCGGTGTTCAATGTCCGCGGGAAGTTCCGACCGAAGCGTTCAGGGCCTTACATTATCAAGACCATCCTATCCGGGGGTGCTGCCAAACTCATCGACCTCGACGGCAACGAATTCAGTACCCTAGTCAACCTGGATCAACTCAAGTGCTTCTACCCCGAGAGATGCTCGTTGGACCGGAAACCACAAGGGTGGGCGGTGCCAAGCAAAAGTTAGAGCAAGCCTGCTAGACCGAAAACCTAAGGAGGCGGTCTAGGCAAAAATAAATAGGCAAGAGTTGAAAGCTCGCTGGACCGAAAACCTGAAAAGGCGGTTCTAGGCAAAATTTAGAGCGTAAAAGGATAAATAAAATACACGAGCGAACCTTAGCCTGAACTACGTTCTGACCTGATTCTCTTAAAAGGGATACGTAGGCAGTCTCACCTTGAGACCCGGTCACACTCTACCAACTCGATCCATGGTTACACATTTTGGCATCAACAGCAAAGGTCGAACGGAAATCGAGGGTAAGTCAAGGTGTTATCAGAAAAATCAAAAGGGGGAAACCCTCCGTCTTTCACTTTTATTGCAAAATCACTGTCTCTAATACATGGGCTGAGCATGAAACCTTAAAACAGTTAAAGCATGAAAAACAGAACAAAATGCTTGAGAAGCCTAACGGCTCACAGCTTATTCCAAGCGCAGCAAAATAGTCTGAGTCAGTCGATGTTTTCCCTTGCATGCACCTCTGCTCTCAGCCATTGTTTGTAGCTGTTCCTTAGTCTTGTGGTGAAGTCTGGCATTTCCCCCTGGAACGTCCTAAAACCCCAGCGCCTCCGGTAGCCATTGAGGGTTTGAGCAGTGAAATTTGGAGCGCGGAAGCCATCTGTGCTGATACGGGTATTTCCCTGCGAGACGCCCAGCTGTCTGAGAATGCGGCCGGGAATGTAGAACGTGAAACTGGTCAGCCCTGCAATCACCACCCTGTCGAAGCCGTCAGAATGCAGAGTCATGGTGGGGAGCTCCAGCCAGGGACACCTCCAAGCTATCTCATCAGGTAGAACCTGCTGCAGGAATGTATACCATTCCTCCAGATCCATGTCTGGATACCTCATTCCCCTTTGGTGGATCCGCTTCGGGAACCGGTGCCAGCCGTCCGCAGGAGGATGCAACAGCCCGAGTTTGTCACATAACCATAGCTGCATGAGTGAAAAGACAAGTAAGAAGCCAGATAAAGCCTGAGCGATAAAACAAGTAAGAAGCCCAGAAAAAGGCCTAAAGCCGAGTGTCGAGGTAAAAAGAGAATGTGTGAAAACCGGAAAAAGGTGAGCTGAGTGAGGTAACCTGAAGCAGGAGTGGACTGCCGCCGAAGGAATTCGCCTGGCCTGTATACACCAAGTCTAGTCCCGTGAGTGTTTCCGCCAAGACCAAAGGGACCACATTCTTCCGGTCCACCATCTGAGTGGCCACACTCACCAGCAAGGGGCTAACCCGGCCGTCAGCCGGAACAAGCAGATAGGCGGCAAGCAGACAGACCACCAGCACAAAGTGGCGCCGGGCTTGCACAGCCATGTCCTCTAGGTCACCATCAGGACTGTATCGCTCGATCAGCCGCATGACATTGAGCTGGCCACCTTCGACGAGAGTGTTCGCCAGGCCCCTAGAAATTCCCAGCGACGTCTCCAGCAGGCCGGGCATGCTCACCTGATATGGTGGAACGACAAGCGTGGCGGACACGAAAGTTCGAAGATACGCCTGGAACTCTTCGATAGTCGGGCATATCTCATCATCGCCGAAGCGAAAGACATGGACGTCAGGGTCCCAAAACCGGAGAGCAGCCCGAAGGAGGGCGGGACGGAGCGGCACGTGTCGCAAATATCGAAACGAGGCAAGACCGTGGTATTGGAAATTTAGCCAGTCGATACCCGAGAATTGTGTGAGCCATGGCCTAAGCAGGGTTGGCAGAGGATTTTCCATTTGAAAGCTGCTGGATTTTTGGGTGAGAATGACAAGTGAGCAGTTGTAGGAGCAACAGGGTGTATACGCTTCTCTTTATAGGCCCTAATATGCATCCTTTTTCCCATGTTACATTCAATGCCACAGGCTATACTCCAATGGCCACTTGGAGAGGTACTCTGCCCCCTGAGCATGGCAGAAACCGTGTACAAAACGCGTGGGGTCGAAAACAGGAGTTGCCAAGGAAAGGACAGTTGGTCAGACAAGTGGGTCTGGAACGCACCTGAACGGCGCACGCCCCTCATCCGGTGGCGCACGCCAGTGGTTTCAACATATGGCGCACCGATTACAACGACCGGCGCACGCCAGTAAAACTTGCATCAGAAGCAGTTTACAGCAGCTACTGCAGTCGAGCCTCCGTTTGCAATTCCAGGGTTTGTCTCGCTGCATGGGTGATACATACAAGTCATAAATGGTATTTGGGGCTATGTCAAAGCAACGAACCTCGTGCGCCATGCCCAACGAAGGTTTTCGACCTCCAACGGCCCGTATCCACTAGAATGGGGGATACGGAAGGTCAAAATTCGTTTCAGGAACTTCTGCCAAGTGTTCTCATGCCATACAGCTTACATGGACTTAATGTGACTGTGTGGGGGTGTCGGTTTCGGTCCGGGCCTATAATCGAGTCATCTTTGGCATTTTATACCCATTTTGTGGTATTTTTCCTAATTTTTGGCATTTTCGCCCGTATCTTGGCGTTTTCCTCGAGTCCGTCATTTCTCACAAGTCATTATGCGTTGTAATGTGTCAGTTTCCTTTGTCTCAAGAGAATTTTGAGTTTTGGCACATTAATGCCCAAAATGTCATTATTTTCCTCGTATCCTGGGGGACACGGAGCGTATCCTGAAACTTTTCTATCCATTTCTTTCGAGCTAGGTCAGTCCTATGCACATGTTAGCTTTGTTAGTCGATTCAGGTCAATTGTCAATGCATGTTGGGTATTAGTGAATGGATTATTCTTTTCCTTTGCCAAAATTTTATCGAAAGGAGATTAATAAACGGAAAATGCAGTTATTATGTCCTCCCAAAGCAAACTATCAAATGTCAAAAGCAGTACTAAATGTACGGAACGGCACAACGGCCCAAGCAAGCAAAACCAAAGTATGTGGGGCACATCTGCCCAATGGCCAAGGCACGCAGTCCTCAAAATCAATGTACCAAAGTATCAAAATGCTGAAGTGTCAAGTGTATCAAAGTATCAAAAGCAGGCTAGACAGTAAAGTGGCTGAGGCTCCGTGGTAGCCCTCAGTCAGCAATATCCTCGGGGTCTATGCTGCCGCTCCCGCTGTCCTCCTCGCTCTCCTCAGCTGCAGCCATCTCCCCTGGACCATATCGGAACCTCGGGTCGCTGGCCGAGTCAGATCCGCTGCTGAGGGACTCTGTCTCTCCCTCTTCTTCTTCTTCTTCTGCCTCTTCTTGCCTCCTCTTCTTCGAGGGTCCTTCCGGCAGTTTCTTGTCGCCAGTCCTCTTCCTCAGGACTCTGCGGAATTGCTCCGGCTCGCTCGCTGAGACGATCACCACTCCCCTGGACTCGGGTCGTGTAGTGCTAGCCTGGCGCTGGGCTGCCGTCGGTGCCTTGCCCTTGCCCTTCTGTGGGGCAGCCCTCACAGTCTTCCTCAAGCCGCCCTAGCGCGCCCCTACATTGTCATTTGCATCTCAAATATTTCAACATATATGTTGTGCATATATTGTGCATATATTGAAACAGGAAACCAAAGCAGGCATATCCAGGGTGCATTGTATCAAACATGCTCAAGCTATCTAAATATCAAAGGCGAAAAGCAACAAGTGTTCGAGGTTATACCTGAGGCTGCACGGCAGGAGATGAGATAGTTGGAGGGTAGTGCAACTGCAAAGGAGTGCCAGCTGCTATCCTGTGAAATGCTTTCTCCATGGCAAGCATCAAGCGAACAGCCTCCTGGGCCCACTCCCTCGGCACCTGCAACATATTTTTGGAGTCAGGATCAAAATACAGTTTGGATACAATGTAGATGCAGTACAAAGGAACAAAGAAAGAAAGCATGGAATACCGGTCCCGTGATTTCCGTAGGCTCTGTCTTGGATGGCTCAAACTGAATCTCAGCGGCCTCCCCCTGTGCATCCCTCACTGGCAGCTTCCATGAAAGCTCAGGAAGACCAGTCGCCTGAGCATACACATTCCTCTCCCTGGAGCGTGATGCTCTACCTCTCTGCCCCTGTCTCTCCTGTCTCGCTCTCGCAACCTCCTTCCGCACCGCCATAGCTTCTATCACCCCGAGTGGTGCCATCAAATGCTGCCTCCTGTATACTGCATAGTCCTGCCTAGGCTTCGTAAAAGTGGACGCCGCCTGCGGCACCGTGAAACGCTGAAGCTCAGCCAGAGTATACCTGCTCGTATGCGAGGCATGCCGAGGAAGCAATCCAGGAACTAGAAACTCCTCCAAAGCGAGTGACTGACGTGTCACCCTGTCACCTAGGTACCACTGCCACCCAAAGGCCGACTCCAGCAGTACTCGGCTCGCAGTCACAGCCCTACTCATCTCCACATACTCGGGCCCCGGCTCCGCGCTAGTCCAAGGATCCCAATTCACCTGTGGCACAAGTCAACAGTCGAAACAAAAGACGTCAGAGATAGCATTAAAACAGTTAAGGGAAAAGACAACTTAGAGGGATTGTTTCGATACCTGTATACCCGACAACTCGTCAAGGTAGAGCCGAAACTCCATCAGAGTCTTCTTCGTTTTCCTAGTGCTGCCGCGCAGAGGCCCCCAGATCATCGCACGAGGGAACATCTTCAAGTCAGGGCATTTGTTCTCTGGAGGGAACATCCTCAACACCTCGTAAGCCCACAACTGCAATGTCAAATCAAGCAAGACATCAAAATACCGCATGCATGGTATAATCCAAAGGAAAGTACAAGTATGAAATACAAGTTGTTTCCTACCTCCCATATCCTCCAGTAACCAGCAGGCGCCGCCGCCCCTCGTGAGAACTCTCCCATGAACGCATAACAGGTACCCAACGCTGCTCCTCCCCAGTCAAACCGAGAAGCTGTGTGTAGGTCGTAGAGGGCCGGCAGGTAAGACAGGTGCACCGGACCGCTTGTTCGGGTACAGAGTAGCCCCGAACAAGTACAACAGGTAAGCTCTGGCCATCTGTGCCTCCTCCAACTCTGAAGCAGGTATCCTCCCCTCTAAGTACCTCGCAAATTGCTCATGCGGGACCATCTCCGCACTACCCGGTGGGCACCTGGCCCAGAAACCATCTCAGCGCCGCTGCGTCACTATAAATCCCAGAGTCAAAAGGGATCGGATCTCCTCCTACCCTCAAGCCCGTAATCGCTGCAAAGTCCGTGGGGTCACCGTCATCTCCCCAATCGGGAAGTGGAAGGAGTTGGACGTGTCCCACCACCTTTCCGCCAGGGCTGTCAATAGAGCGTGGTCACTCCTCACTGCTACCAGCGTCCGTATAAATGGGCCAAACCCTGCAGCATCCACCAACACCCTCACTCTCTCGGGCAAGTTGATGTATAGCTCATACGAAGCTGCCGGCCCGCCATGTCCTCGAGAACTAGCCACTCCTCTCTGCATGCAACAAACAGCCAAAATCTGAAGGGTATTCTATCAGTCGAATCAAGCAGCATGGTATTCTATCAGTCGAATCAATTTACCAGTTACTCTATCGGTCGAATCAAGCTACGAGGCACGTTACCAAGCATTCTATCAGTTGATCTCAACTAGCATGCATCCTATTGGTCGAATTCGAACGTCATCAGGTATTCTATTTGTCGATCTCCATTATCTACGGGCGTTCTATAAGGCGATGTCAAAGTTAACAAAGTAACTCATCAGTCGAATCAAGTCATGTCAAGTATTCTATCAATCAAAGTTGGGGCAATCTACAGTCGATTCCTACTTTCGGGCATTGTCATGGTCGAGTCAAGTTATCAGGATATTCTTTCAGTCAATCCAACAGGCAAGGATATTTTCAACTAAGTCGAAGTTCTGCAAGTCGAACAGCATGCTTCACAAGATAATCAATTTAAGCCATGGACTATGAAGCTACAATTTCAAGTGCAAAAGGAAGTAGTTTACGAGTCATACCTGCTCCCAACCAACGGACATGTGAAATAGTGGGTCTCTCAGCACCAGCTCGTCGTAATTGTCCTGTGAAGGCGTGTAGCCGTCTATACCCGAGGGGACAAACAGGTGGGCCGCGGGAGGAGTGTACGTCCCTGGTATAAAGGTGGCTCTAGTTCTCTCCAGCAAAGTCTTGGCTGCGCCACAGCACGCTCAGTCACCCACACCCCCGTTTCCTGCTCTCGCTCCGCTGCCTCAGTCTCACGTACCAGGTCGTCCTGAACACCCTCAGTCGGCTCCGCGCCTCTCGCAGCAGCCTCTTGCTCTCGTATCAACCTCTCTTGCTCGTTCCAGCGAGCAATCTCCGCCAACCTCTCCTCTCGGGCCTTCTCCACCACCTCGACTACATGGGGATTCTCTCTCATCAACTGGGCAAGTCTATCAGGACCGACGTACTCCGCCAAAGCACTACTCATGATGGGCTCGTGACTCGACGACGCCACGGGTGGCACGAACTCCACCCGCTCTATGTGGTCTGACCTCACTACTGGTATACTCTCGTCCATGACCATCGGAGCCTTCTCGCTCGCCGGATCCCTCGGCGGCTGCCCCGAACCACCATCACCACCGCTACCACCACTACTGCTGGCGCCGACCCCAGTCGAGCCCACGCCAGTCACCACCGAGCCTTCCACACTGCTTCGCGGATCCAACTGGCTCACCCGCGGACCGTCTGGTTCGAGATCGACCGGCGCACGCCCAGGATCGACCGGCGCACGCCGCTCACGGCCGCCACCTACCTCCTCTGCATGGCCGTCGCCGCCCCTCTCAACCCCAGAAACCTCTCCACCGGCGCTCGACGAAGCCCCCGCGATGGGTTGATCGTCGATTGAAGGTCTTTCGGCCTTGCCTTCTTCCACCCTCAACTGATCATCACCGCCGACGTTACCATTACCGCCGCCACCACCGGAGTCCGCCATGGATGAGCGTGGGTAAGTGGGTTTGAGAGGAGAAAGGGAATGAGAGTGAGATTGGAGAGTTTTGTGAGGGTTTGAGAGACTTGGAGAAGTTTTCGAAACCCAGAATGGCGGTTTCAGTCGTCGAGTAGAAGTTTAAGAGACGAGAAACATTGTGTGGGCTGGATCTGGGCCGGATTTGGGCTCGGATCTTTCATATTTATGGCGCACGCAGGAAGTTAACTGGCGCACGCCAGTGGTTCTTGGGCCTGAGGCCCGATCTGCATTCCTGGATCAAAGTTATCTCAAGTCGGGGCCCAGGGCCACCCGATTATGCTGTGCCTCTCCTGGATGATGTTTCCCCAAGCAGAACTCGTCCAATTCAATCAACGACGATCCATCCGTCCAATTCAAATCAACGACGATCCACTCGTCCAATTTCAAATCAACGACGATCCACTCGTCCAATTCAAATCAACGACGATCCACTCGTCCAATTTCAAATCAACGACGATCCACTCGTCCAATTTCAAATCAACGACGATCCACTCGTCCAATTTCAAATCAACGACGATCCACTCGTCCAATTTCAAATCAACGACGGTCCACTCGTCCAATTTCAAATCAACGACGATCCACTCGTCCAATTTCAAATCAACGACGATCTATCCGTCCAACTTCGAATTAATCGAATTCAAGATCAAGTTATCCCCAGAAGAGTCCGCCTCTTGTCTGCCTTCTTCAAATCAGCGACGGTCTACCCGTCAGTCTCTTATCTCCCCGGCAGGTCGTCACTCTTTGCTCCCTAAGAGAGTCAACCATTTCCTCAATCATGCAGCAGTCCACATGGCCTGTACATTCTCAACAAATGACGATCTATCCGTCCACTCAATCAACCAGGTTCTTTAAAGATTACGCATCTTTCTTTGGCTCGTATGATTCTGTTCTGAGTGATCTGGAAATGGGTGTCTAGAAAACCTTTGACATTACTTGTACCAAAGCAATGGTATTCCAAGTGCTGTCAAAGGGGGGCTACTGTAGACACCCCATTCTGGACTGTCCAGACTAGTTCATATGCGTTTTTTTTGTTTGTTTTGTTTCCCCGATGATGATTAATGGTCGAGAACCTCAAGGTTGATGGTGTGTTTGAGCTCTGGCGTCCCGAACCCTTTCAAAAACCCTTTCAAACCCTTCGAGCGAACCAAATGGCCTCAAGAAAACCTCGCTTCGCACGCCAATGATTGATCGACGCCTTGTGGTTCATTGCCACGTGTCGATCATCGGGCATCAAAGCACCATATATTGGCGCACGCCACTTACCTCTGGCGCACGCCACATATTGCCGGTCAAATCACCTTTCGGGACCACTTGCCCGAGACTTTTGTGGCGCTCGACGTAGTCTATAGCTCCTGATGATTACATCGTCCAGAACGGTCTCCCCTCTCTCCTACACCCTCCATCAAGGCAAGTCTCATGCATTCAATGCATGGAGGCTCCTTCTCCCTTGCCACCCCAAACAGCCCCTTAAGCCAGGCTCAACCCTCCATCTCAGTCTATAAATACACCCTTGCATTTATTTGCAAAGGGTTCAACAACTTCAATGCTCTCCCTCTCTCTCTAGTTTTTCTTGTCTCCTCCTTTCATGCATTGAAAGAGTAAGCAAGCAACACACCACTCCACTGATCAGTCATACAACCTACATTTCCATCTTCCATTCAGCCATCCATCCATCTCAAGGTTCAAACCATCCATCAATCTCAAACCAAAGGTATACCACCTTCTGTTCTGGAATTCATTTCGACCCTTGAGGGGAGCCAGCAGAACCCAGGCTGGTAATCAATACCAAGCCTGAGTTCAAAGCTAGCAAATAAAGCAATGTAGTGGATCAGTGACGCGCGCCGGTCGTGCATGTGCGTGCGCCAGTCATGGCTGCATGGCAGGACTAGTGTGGGGATCACTGATCATCCTCATTTCAGTTTCTCTTATTTCCGATCACCTTGAAGCATGCTAAAAATCAGTTCTTGCTTTCTATATTTTAGGACCGTAGCTTATTATCTGTTTTAATCGCTTAGTAAGGCCTGCAGGATCCTTCGGTCCTGTTCAGAACCCGGAAGAAGCAAAGCCAAGCCAGGATAGATTGACAAGCGGCGACGGCCATCCATGACCAGCGTGCGCTTCAATCCAGTGGCTGGCCCTTGTTTTGTTAGCTTAGATCGGGCCTTTGTTTAATTCCCCCACTCTGTTTATGGGATCTTCAGTCTATTTGTTACTGTTTGTTTGTTGCTGTACCCTGTAGCTGTATATATGTTGCTATATCAAGCTGCGTGGTTTGTCTGGGTGTGTGGTCCATTCGAGCCCGAGGGTTGAGCAGGATCTGTGAGTTTGAGCTCACCGCAGTGCGCCAGTTATGGGTGGCGTGCGCCAATTGTCTTGGCATGCACCGTCAAATCAATTGCATGTCGATACGTTGTTTGCGCACGACGACTCAGGGCAGCGCACTCTGTTCAAAACACTCACGTAGTGCTTGTTCTCAATCTATTATACATTTGTTCATAATCCATACATTACATTTTGCCACATAAATACAATTTGTCATTTGTCAATCCCCATTAACTGTTCCCCCGCCCTACCTGGCTGAATAAATGATTAAAAGAGAGAAAAATGCAAATGTTTTACAAAATGCCTAAGTAGAGACCGATCTTCGGATTGGGCGAGAGGGGTGCCAAAAAACCCTTCCCCTCTCGTAACCTGGCTCCCGAACCTCATATATCGAAGGTAACGACGGTCCAGTCTACAAGCCTTTTCAAATCAAACAAGCGTGAACAAAAACGTTTTCAAATCGGTTTCTTGGGTGTTTTCCGCAAAACCCGGGTGGCGACTCTCTCAAAATAGCATTTCGTCATGCTTTCAAACAAAAAGGGCGCAAACCTAACCCCCGCACGCCGAAAATGCGGGGATTTTCAGGGGCGTGTGCCCACACCATACAGGACCTCATTGATAACAAGACCCTCCCTATGCCTCCACAAAAGCCCAATACCGTCTTTAACTCGTTGCCAAAGCATTCAAACACCCACACCAACCTCATCTCCCTAGCCTCCCCCTTTAACCCGAGCCTTTACATCATTCCTGCTACCCAACCCAAGCCGACTGTCGAATTACCAGTTAAGGATGCCGTCTGTGCCCTGGAAACTGTGGAATGGGATTTTCAAAGAAGATGGGATGACCTAGCAAATGACTTCTTCGTAGTGGAACATCGGGCTCTTATCACTGGAGTGTGGCCTGTGGCGCTCGACTCTCACCAGGTGGAAGAGTTGGAGCATGGAGATTGGAGACAAGAATGGGAAGAGATGATGGCTGACCCTTTGGATGGGTATTCTCTGTTTGCTATGTTCATGGAACCTGAACCGGTCGAAGATGAAGATGAGTGGGAATGGGAACCAGATCCCAACGGATGGCATTGGATAGACGACTCTGACCCTCTGGATGAAACATCTTTGGCGTACCTCTTTCAAGAAGAGGAAATGGAGCAGGAACTCGACTTGATGAATCTGCGCATGTTTTCCGGACTCTCTGTCAGAACCATCGTCAATCTCACCAGAAACTCCGACGTCCTTGACTATGTGATGGATCATGCTTTCTGTCCGCAGGAGTATATTATTGACGAGTTTTTCCCTCAGCCGATAGTTGAGATTCCCGATGAACCCAACATTTGCGTGCTAGATCCTGAAGACCTCTGGGGCAAGGCTAAATTGGTAAACGTATGGGTGGACGGTGAAGAACTGATCGTCAACAAAGCTATGATAAATGAAGAGTCTTTACAAGTCAACGACAACAACAACGCCAACTTTTGGAAATCGTTGGAAGAGGAGAACATATGGAATGCGTTGGATATGGAACTTCTCAATGACACTCTTAAGAAAACCAAACTTGACAAAGGAAAGCGCAAGGCTGACACTGATCTTTCCAACTTCTAGGAAAATTCTTGGTGGGACCCTATCCCCGAGACAGTTAGTAACCTCACCAGGAGCGGCAGAGTGTACCAACCCACCAACCTCCAGCAGGGAAGCTCATCCCGGGCACCTCCACCACAACAAAACAACCCCAACATCCCCATGAACCTAGTCAACCCAGCAAATTTGAACACCCCTATCCCCCAAAGTAACCCCTCATGTCACGCTCTCGATTTTCAACACAAATAAATAATCAATTTTACATAAAAGTCTCTCGCATATCATAGATAATACCCAAAAGAGTCTTCCACTTGTTTAATTTACAAATCAAGTCCCCAAGATTAAACGAAGTACAACTTGGCACATCGGCCCAAAATTAAACTTAAGTACAAATACGAAGTACAACTACGCTCGGTATTTATAGAAGGCTGGAGGAGTCAATCTCTCTCTCACCAGCCTTGAAACTAAGCAAACTTGACATTTTCAAAACCATTTCCTTGCATTTTCAAAGATTCAAACTTTGGAAATTTGAAAAGGTATTGGAAACACAAGTCTAGCTTTGGGAAGTTGTTTCTCCTGGGGAAGCAACTGGCTTGGAGCCACTAAGACACCTTGAAAACATGCAGGAGTAAGAAAACAACATGGGAGAGATGGTGAGTAGCATTGGGAAACAGCACTGGACTGCATGTGGCAGCAGTCCCAAGTGCTCGGGAGTGATGTCCTAAGCGCTTGAGATCACTCTTGAGCGCTCGAGAGTGCTGCTGTTTACAGCAGACTTTGGTTCTCAATTCTTCATCCTCAATGCAACTTTGCAATTCCATGCAGCTTAGATGAGAAGAGTCTTGACATGTTTCTAGGGAATACAGCGGTGTCCGTTACAAGCTTTCCAGTGTGCTCGAGTCCATTTTCTTCGGAAAACCCTAAAATCTCCAAGGTTTTCACCCCCTGAATATGTCAAAATCCACGTTGGAGGCATTTGGTCGAATTAGGCAACACGAACGAGTCATGGCACACCCCAAGGACTGCGTGGAGTGATCAAACGTGCAATAATGCTCCTAGTTCAAGTTTTCCTTCTCAAACACCTCAAAAGTGTCATTCTAGCGCATAAGTGCATGACAATCTCTGTGTCAAGGGCATTCTGGTAATTTCAATAGTGTTCGTGGATCACAAAGCTCATTATTGACTACACGGTGTACTCTACGTTGTTGAAATGCCCTCAAATCCAGTTTTCCGTAGTCGATTGTCAAAAAGCCCATCCTTGAATAATGTCAAGTTTTTGTTCATTTTCCAAGAGTATCGGTCGAAATTCGCGTGCTTTGTACCTTCTTTCAAAGCTAGATAGACATATTTCATAAAATACAATTCTATAATGGGGGTGAAAATGAACGGAAGGAACAAAAGTGCAAATTTTCATAAATGAATATAGTATTTACAATGAGCAAAGAGAGAAGTGCATAACCTGGGGCAAACACGCGCCCAATCCTAACTACTGGGGCACGCAGACCCAAACAAAACCAAGTCAGGCAGGCTTGGAACCTACAACTACGTTGGCACGCAGGCCCATGTACAAGAAAAACTAACAAAGCAAAAAACTAAGGCTCAGTCTCGACGCGTGACAGTACCCTCGGGCTCTGTGCTCTCACTCTCGTCGCCATCATCGCCGTCATCCTCACTGGGAGATCCGGAGGCAGTACTCGAGTCTGAAGTCCCGAGAACGCGTGACTCGGAGGACTCCTCTGTCTCCTCCCCTGTCCCCTCCACTGACTCCTCTGACTCCTCGAGAGCGGGTCTTCGCTGGGACGTCGCCCTCGGAACAACCTCGAACTACCTCGCCCCCGCATGCTGGAAGGAACGGGAAGACTCGTGGTGTCCTGCGGACGTGTCCTCGCTGAGCGTCGTGGCTGCACCTGCATATCATGACTATGTTCTCACATCATGCATATCTGAATACTATTTGCTCAATTGAAATATGAAATGTACATGTGTGTTATACCTGAAGAACAACAGGAGAAGCAGACTTGGGGGCAGGTCTAGTCTGAAGGACCCTCCCCTTAATGCAACCCTTCACTAGGTGGCGCATCCCCACCATTAGCATCATAGCTTGCTCAGCCCACTCTCGTGGCACCTGCAAGATGATTGAGGATTCAAAATAGGCAAACAAGGAAGGATCAATGTACAGAACAAGCAAAAATGTCATACTTGAGCAGGAAACCGCATCGGTAGCTGTGGGAGGCGCGGTACGTCTATCACCTCCCGTACACCAGACGGGCTGGTCACGCCTATTGTCCACTTCAGCACCGGCAACACTGGCGGCACCGAAGTCTCTGCCGTCTCTGGGGCCCCTGCACCAAACGGGCCAGCACCTCGTCCCCTACCCCGTGTAGAGCAGCCGCCGCGACTCTGCGCTCTAGACACATCCCTCTGAGCTCCAACTCTAGCCACTCGTCTCTCGAACTCCTCCTCCACCCCTAGGCTGGTGACCAAGTATCGGTCTGCATAAGCTGCATAGTCCAGAGTGCGTTGAAGATGCCTCTCCAAGTCTGTATCTAGCACAGTGAACAGCTTGAGCTCAGCACGAGTGTAAGACTCTGTCCTCTGCACGCGTGGAGGAAGCAACCCGGGCACCACGAACGCTAGAAGACCGAGTGACTGCCGAGTCATGCGATCCTCCAGGTACCACTGCCAGCCCAGGGGACACTCCAGCAAGATCCTGCTCCGTTTCACCTCCCGGCTCCTCACGAGGAACTCAACCTCCAGTCTGGCCCAGCGATCCCAGTGAACCTGCATTCAATATTATGGCATTAATAATAGAAACCTCAAATGTCAGGAAAGCATGAGAAAGAAAGCTGAAAGAAGTGAGTCATACCACTACTCCAGTCAGGTTATCCAACCAACGCCGGAAGGTCATCATCTGCCCTCTTTTCTCTTTGGTCCTCGTGTAATTCTTGCTCTATGCAAGCCCACGCGGAAACAAACCAGATCTCGGCACGTGTTCTCAGGAGGGAACATCCCCAAAACCTCATAGGCCCAGAGCTGCGAGATTTTTGGTTCAAGACAGTTCAGTACATCATCAATTCAAATCAACAAGCAATCAATAAGCAGTTGAAAGTAGTCTAAAAGCGATAATTTGAGATTGTACCTCAACCACCCTCCAGTACCTGCCGATGGTGTCGCCAACACCGCGTGAAGCAGCTCCCAAAAAGTAGTTGAGTGTGCACAAAGCAGCACCTCCCCAGTCGAACCGTCCCGCCTGCCCCAAGTCAACCAGACCCGCCAAGTAACTGCGGTGGACTCGAGATCGTCTATTCAGGAACAGAGAAGCCCTGAATAGGTATAACAAGTATGCCCTGGCCATCTGAGCCGCCTCCTCATCGCTCGCAGGCTCATGGTCCCAGTATTCCACTAATTGGCCGTACTCCACCACCCCATCACTGTGACGAGGAACCCGTCCAAGGAACCACCTCAAGGCTGCGTCGTCCAGCACTATGCTTGAGTCATATGGGATCGGGTCTCCTCCGACCCTAAGTCCCGTGATCGCTGCAAAGTCGAGGGGCGTGATCGTCATCTCCCTGAACCGAAAGTGGAATGTGTTGGTGGTATCCCACCACCTCTCCGTCAACGCGGTAAGCACGGCCCGGTCTACCCTCACCACCGTCAGCAGCTGTATGAAAGGCCCGAAGCCTGCTGCTTCCACCAGTGCTCACACTCTCGCAGGTAGCACATTGAAAAACCTCAGCGAACCGGCTGAACCCTCGTGGCCGTATACATCTGTGGTGTGCTATTTCAACAGAGCAAAGAAATAGCATTAGTATCAACGGAAGCAATTGGTAATGCAAAATCAGTTACAAAGTTCAAACGTCGAAGTTGTCTAAACTCACCGTGGTCCACCTAGAAGAGATGTGTGAAGCCCGGTCTCGAAGAAGCATGTCCTCAGGGTAGTCAGCCTAGGCAGGAACATAGCTGATCATCCCCGTCAGCTCAAAGAAGTACAGCCTAGGAGCGTATGTCGCTATCGTGAACCCAAGCCGTTCCCCGTTCAGATACAACTTCACCTCCTCAACCGCCGTCACCCGCTGCTCAGCCACCACCTCTGGCCCCGGCTCCTCTGTCTCCACTTCCGCCGCCTCTGACTCTACTCCTAGTCCCCCGGTGTCGGAAGCCCCCGCACTACTCAGCAGAGCCCCCAGCAAGAGTGCCGAGGTTCGATCCTCCAGGGTCCTGGCACCCCTTAACACTGCCTCGACGTCAGGCTCGAGCCTGAAAGCATCTATAACGTCCCGTGGCTCCGCGGAGTCCGAGAAATCCCCAACCTCGAACGGGACCGGTTGTGAGGCCCCGATCCCACTATCTCCACCCCTCGGCTCCAACATCGTCGTCCGCAAAACAGATGTAGCAACAACACGACCACCCACCACCACCTCGTGGCTGTCATTGGCCCACCGCTCGTCGCCGGCCCGCTCCGCGGCCGCAAGCAACTCCTCCACGGTAGGAGTGGAAAGAGTGCCCATAGTGCCATTGCTGCTGCCTGCTCCTCCATCTCCACTGCCCATGGAACCCCCACCGCTACCAAGGGCGACCTCAGCGCCGCCAACATCTGCAGCGGCCTCCGAACCCCTTCCAATTCTGTCGACCGCCGTCTCACCACTACTATCCCCAACTACCGCTGCCTCATTGCTACCCCCACCATCGCCAGCCACCGCCGTGGCCTCTTCTGTGGTGCCCCCGCCACTGGGACCAACCCCAGCACCGCCACCTACCACCTACCACCATGTACTCTTCGCCCCATATTCTTCCCTTTCGCTTAATCCGAACCTCTTGGAATGTCGCGGCCCACCGGGCGACGGTCAGGAGGTCGAGGTTGTAGATCTCGTCCATGGCTGGATCTTGAGAGGGTTGTACGAGAAGAGAGGGCTGAGTGAAGTGAGAGATTTATTCGAAGGGGGAGATTTCAGTCGAGAGGGAGATCGTTTTTGACAGACATAGAGAGAGTACGGACGACTGGTTCTTAAGCTCTTGAGAGTGTGTTTTAAACCCCAGGTCTGAGAAGGAAGACGAAGCAGTGGCGGGTCCCAGCAGAGGTCCTGAGTGCTTGGGACCACTCCTAAGTGCTCGGGATTGACTCTTGAGCGCTCAGCCCTGCCCTCCGCCCATATGCTGAAGTTCTGGTGCCTCGTGCATTCTCCATTTCTGATATCTTCTTGATCCTTTCAAACCTGTTTACAAAATCAAACTCAGTCCTGTTCGCACCGAAACAGAGTAATCGGTGGTAAGACTTTGGGGATACGCTTGGTAGTCGAGTATTTTACTCAGTGAATCGTGAATATTTTCTAACCCTTTCGCTTTTAAGGTGCTTGCAATACTTTATTTGGCCGATAATGCATTTTCCTTGTTTTATCCGCTAAACCGAGCAGCAGGCGGACCCTCCGCCTATCGTTTCATCAAGGTCGTGTCGATTGCTTATCATGCATGCATTACACGTGTTTGCATTTTCCCAAAAGAACTACGCTGGTCTGATCCCTACAAAAAGGGGTACGTAGGCAGTCTGAAAAGACGCGACCATGTGCATTTAATGCTTTTTCTTGCATTTCATCTGGAAATTGAGGGATCGATTTGTCTCGAATTGGGCTGTCTCAATCTTCGGACGGCACTCGCATCCAGACATGATGCCGAGTGTCGTCCAAAGAGGGGCAACTGTAGACACCCCAATTTGAACTCTTTGAATTTCCTTAATTTGTGGCCCGGAGGCTCCCCAATGATGACGTTGGATTAAAGAAAGCCTTAGACCAATCATAGCAATGCTTCTTGGAAGGTTTTAAAAGCCAAACAATTTATCAAAATCACTTCCAAGCACTTGGAAGCATTTCTGAGCGCTCAAAACCATTTTCCAAAACCATGGGCCTGGCTTACTCTCGAGCGCTTGAGAGTGATTGTCCCAAGCGCTCAGGACCGTCATTTTGCCCAATAGGTGGCAGAGTTTCCCACTTTCCATGCAACTCATCATTACGTCCATTTGAGCCGGCTGATGTCTCAGGCAACACTCAACCTTAGTCAGAGGGAGTCAGGCCTCGGAGATTTTTGCCCAAACAAAAGATTTCATTTCATTTCATTTTCAAATGAAAACTTTGGGTTATTTTTGCTATATATATGGCCCTTGATCAGTGGAGGAGGGGGACGAAAAAAAATCACTCTCTAACTCTCCCTCTCTCTCTAGTCAAGTTACTCTCAACCCTCCCTCTCTAAACTTGTTTTCCAAATCAAAAGCCTTTCAAAAAAGCAAAAATCATGGAAAGTGCAAGTATTATGCAGAAAAATGCAAGAGGTTAGAACAGATATCAGCTTCTGATCTCTAGCATTTTCTTCCCCCATTCTCAAAACCATTCAAGAAGCAAGGTCTCTCAAGAGGTAGAAACATTTCTACTTCTTTTTGGTTCAAATCAAAAAGGCTGTTCTTCCTTTTCGAGGGAGGTCTCCCCGCCCACCTTAGTCTCCAATACTGAGTGTGTGGTTGGAAGGCCTTAGTGAAAAACAAGAGCAAAGGGGCATGAAAACTTTTTGGGCTAACTTACTGGAAGCACTCCCAAGCGCTCGGGAGTACTCTGGAGCGCTTTAGAGTGCCTCCAGTCCCATTTTCACTTCCTTTCGAGCACTTAGGAGGACATGCAGGAAGAGTAAAGCATGGTTTCAAATAAACTAATTCTTTTAAGGCATACTGATATGAGTGATCCATTTCCTGAAGACAAAAACCATTTTTATTCAAAGGTCATGCAAAGGCATGTCTTCCAAGATTTAAAAGGAACCCTTTTTAACTTCAAAAGGATGGATCTGGCGCATCAACGTGTCACAATAGGTTCATTAGTTAGTTGAAATCAGTTTGGGATTCAGATCATTTCCAAGCGCTTGAGAGCATTCCCAAGCGCTCGGGGGTGTCTGCATTCCATCTCACTTCACTCTTGCTCCAGTTTGGTCTTTCAGCTATCTTTGCATGTCCATGCATGTGTTTTTCTGTTCCCCAGGACTGTAGATCAGCCCTTGTAGAAGCAAGGATTCATGGCTTGGAAGATTGGGGTTTTACCCCAGTTCACCAAGCTCTCTGCTGAGCATATAATACGTTTAAAATCATCTCAGTTTATAGCTGTAGCATTGTATCCTGTTTGTACTAACACAATGTGCAGGTTGAGCATGTAACACTTCCAAGTGCTCGGGTGTGCTCCCGAGCGCTCGAGAGTGAAACCAGTGACAGGATTTCAGCTTTCTGTTATTTGGTATTTCTTTATCATTTCTATCATCTCCTGTACACATGCACATGCATGCACCCCTTTACCTGATATACTTCTGTATACCTGCTACTTGTTTAATAAAATAAAATCTTTTGAAAAATCCCACAAATGTTTAGTAGAGACCGGTCTTGTATCAAGCGAGGGGGGTGCCGTAAAACCCTTCCCCCCTCGTAACGTGGCTTCCGAACCCTCAAACGAATCTCTGGTTTTCGATTCAACTCAATTATTTTCAAATCAAAACGGTTTGTCGGGTGGCGAACCATAAATCTAGGTGGCGACTCTTCAAACTTTTCTAATTCAAAAACTTACACTTTTCGGGCTGTCCCGATCCACCCGGGGCTGTGGTAGACCACGTAGGCCATGCATGCAACAGTACAAACCAAAGAACCGTTGTTATACCGCTGCATTATTTACCTATAACTTGAAAATGAAGGCCACGCATACTGACATTTGCCCTATTGCTTGTTTGTGTACTTGAAAACAGGAGAGAGTAGGACAGAGGGATATCCATGGCTTTGGAGGCGCGTGTAGGTCCCTAGCACTGTATGAGGCCTTACCGTCGAGGGTGAGAGAATTAGTGGATGCAGCGGGTTTTGGGGAGTTTATTCGAACTCTCACCCTGAGCAGAAACGACCATGTCGTGCTAGTGGCGCTTGCAGAGAGATGTAGGGATACTACCAACACCTTCCATCTGCCACTTGGGGAGATGACAGTGACGCCTACAGACTTCGCGGCGATCACAGGGTTGAGGGTTGAAGGAGAGCCCATCCCTTTTGACTTGGGCATTCAACACGACTGAGCTGCACTGGAGTGGTTTTTGGGTGAAACACCTAAAATTGAGGAGGGGATGGCGAGGTACAAGCAATTCACAGGGTACCTGAAGAAGAAGGTGACCACAGAGTAGGAGGAGGAGCAAACGGCCAGAGCATACCTTCTGTACCTCTTCGGTGCCACCCTATGTCCAGGCAGGCGTAGCAAGGTGCACTTGTCCTACCTACCGGCCCTGAGAGACTTGAGGACAGCTTCACGCTTCGACTGGGGTGGAACAGCACTTGGTGCGGCTTATGGCTTCCTGGGCGAATCGTCGAGGACAGAGCAGAGCACTGCCGACTACTGGAGAGTCTGGGAGGTATGATAACACAATACAACTGTTGTTATACTCGTATTATTTGTTTGCAATAGCTTGTTTGAATACATATCTACGTAATCGTATATCCTGTGACTGATGCATATATACACTTGAATTTTGAACAGCTCTGGGCTTATGAAGTCCTGCGGATGTATCCGCTAAAGTGCAAGCATCCCGACTTGAGCACCCTTCCCCGTGCACTGATATGGAGTAAGAAGAACATGAGGACAAAGGAAGGTTGAGGCGATCTCAATGCCTTCAGACTGTATTTGGATGATCTGAGAGCCTTTCAGGTATATCGTAAAACCCTCATAGTTAAACATGCACCTCTTTACTTGCTTTAATGCTGTCGTTGATCAATTGTATGCATTTCCTATTTGACCTGTGTGCAGATCAATATGGACCCTTGGAGAGCTGTAGGGCCAGAGCCTGAGTACTTAGCGAGGAGCAGAGCTGTTACAGCCAGCAGGGTGCTACTTGAGTCGGCCTTCAGCTGGCAGTGGTACCTTGGAGACCGGGTGATGCGCCAGTCACTTGGCTACGCAGACTTCCAGGTGCCAGGGCCACTTCCACCTCGAGCTTCACATACGAGCACGTACACCAGGGCTGAGCTAGAGAGGTTCACACAGCCTGATACTGAGATGACACGCTACCTACATCTTGAGATGGACTATACTGTTTACCAGAGAGATCGCTTGGCAAGACCACTTGGTGTTCGGGCTTTTAGAGATGTACGGAGCCATGCTCGTGGAGCCGCTGAGGAGAGAAGAGCTACGAGAGAGAGGGAGAGAGGTGGCGAGGGCCGTGTCAGGAGGAGCCTGAGCAGACCTGTGATAGGCCTAGAGATGTCATGGAAGATCCCAGTGGTGGGCACACAGGGCAATCCGGCGGAGATACACTTGGTTCCTGCTAGAGTCGAGCCACCGTCCATGACCATTCCGGTATGAATCTTGCTTCCATCATATTTTGATAGACATGCACTATTGTTGATGAATAGCTTTATAATACCAAATTGCCCTCGCAGGTACCCAATGAGTGGGTGAATGAAGCC
Organism: Rhododendron molle; assembly: GCA_025413875.1. Lineage (NCBI taxonomy): Eukaryota > Viridiplantae > Streptophyta > Magnoliopsida > Ericales > Ericaceae > Rhododendron > Rhododendron molle. The sequence goes on from CM046397.1 coordinate 29,783,922, forward strand.
ATTCGCCGTATGTTGGCCATGGAAAATGTGATCAGGAGAGTAGCAAGTTGCATGCCATTAGAGCTGCGTTACCCAACACCGTCTCCACCACGAGCTTAGCGAGCTACTGCTCAGAGACCTCAGGTATATACAACGATATATTCCTGCTTTCGAAACTTTAATGATATGCTTTTGCCTTCAATACACACGACCTTTAATAGAAAGTACCTGCATTCAAACATTTGATATATACAATATAATGCAACATGTATATTAATGCTTTAAATAACATGACAATGCAGGCACAGGGACATGCAGCTTCTACGAGCAAGAGGACACGGTCGCCTCCTCAAAATAAGATGGCGATGAGGATGCCTACACCACCAGTCACTACACGGCGACAGACCAGGAGCTCGCAGCCAGCTGCTGCAAGCGAGGAGGCAGTTAGACAAACCGTGGCACGTGCTGAGCTACAATACCAAATTAAGATGTGTGAGAGGCCATCACATGAGGAGGGGCGAGCTCAAAAGAGACCAAGACTGATCCTGCCCGAGATCTCTGAGGAGGAAGAAGAAGAGGGAGATGAGGAGGAGGAAGAGCACTCATCCGCCCGGAGCGACTCCGATGACTCTGTTGATGATCCTCCATACAAGAAAGATCCCAAGGAGAGAGGCGACGACGACGATGACGATAGTGGCCGGGGAGGCTGGCTCGGATAGGAGAGTTGAGGGCTATAGCGCAGCCTCTTTACTTTTCTACACATTGATTTTGCTTTTGGGGCCTGCGTGCCCAAGTAGATAGATGGTGGGTAGATGTGCCCTAGTTGACATTGACACAGGTTTTGAGGGCCTGTGTGCCTTTTGATTGATGGGCGGATGTGCCCGAACTGGTTTTGATGGTTTTTGCTTGGCCGAAGTGCCACAGATCCAGTAGTTTCCTTTTGACATTGATAGAGCATGGTTTAGCTATAAAATCTACATTTTCATGGTTTGTTGTTTCTCATTATGGATAAAGAAAGTAAAACCATCCACTAAAACCAAACTTGCATTGACAATGTACTGAGACTAAGCATAGACACATATGTATATATAGATGTGACTAGCTCGAAAGAACACAGAAAATATACCCAGGACACAGCCAGGATACGAGGATATGGGAAATATAATGAGATTTTGGGCATTAAAGGGCCAAAATTCAAAATACTTTGATTTAGGTAAAATTGACACTTCTGAAAGGTCCGACACGCATAAGATGACTTGCACGAATCGACAAAATTGAGAAAAACACCTTAGTATAAAATTTATACCGAAAAATGCTCAAAATGTCGCAAAAAATGGACAAAAGATACAAAACATGACCCGATTATGTCCCAGACTGAAACCGAAACCTTCGCACAGTCACATTAGGTCCATATGACCTGTATGGTATGATAGGATTTGGCCAAAACTCTTGGAACGGATTTCGACCTCTCAAAACCTCGGTTTTAACTTGAAATGGGCCACCGAGGGTCCAAAATCTTCGTTCAGCACAAAATTTTGGATCCAATCCTTGGACATAGTCATATATACCCATTATGACTTGCTAGAACCAACAAAACTGCCAAAACCCCTCAGGAACAAAAAACAACAAATTTGGATCAGTAGCTGTTGGAAACTGTCAAAACTGCAGATGAACCCTCGCACGACAGTCTGGTTCCATCGCATGATTGACACTTTCTCACGCGATGGTGTGGCATGCTCACGCGACGGTATGACCCTGCTAAGCTGCCCTTTTGTACCAGATCACCCCTTGAAGGCACCAGAGGCCTTGTCACCCCTCCAAACGTCTTGCAGGCCATTCTGAAGTTTGCAGAGGAGGGTGTCCTTGCATGGTAAGGTGTACAGGACACCTTGCATGGAATTTATCTCACGACACGAAAACTGAGGATGATATTTCCAAAATCTTGCCTATAAATAGAATGCATTTGCAGCAATGTAGAATACATCCTTCCTTCGTACGCATAAACACTCTCACATCACTCAAGATGGAAAGTCCGCTAGCTGCTATACTCAATCCATGGCTAATGCGGCCCGAAACCATTGATTAAGAAAGTCCCCGTTCCCAATGCCTAGCTTCCATTCGTGATCTTCGATACATGGAGCCACGCCCTGAGCTACTTCAAGCTGCGATGGTGTATTGGGATCCTGTCATGCATGTTTTCCGCTTCCACGATAACGAGATGTGCCCGACGGTGGAGGAGTTTCAAACCTACCTCTGAGGCTTCACTAATTGTGAAACTCTTGCCATTCCTCCATTCTAAAAGGATATGAATCAACTCTTACAAACAAAACTCAACGTACCCGAAGAGCTGTCAACAAGTATAATCCAAAACGGCGAACTCAACATTGTCCGTCTCGTTGAACTGTATGGTCCAAAGGGAGCCTTGGGAAATTATGTCCAGCAGGCCCACAGATGCTTTGTGCTGTCAATCTGTGTGTTGGGTGCTTACATGCTAATTCCTGCTGATGAAGGAGTTAACCCGAGCTTGGTGAGCATTGCCCTGCAAATGGATGCCCAAAAGAATATCATGCCCGTCGTTCTGGCGGAAACCCTCATGGGCTTAGACTTGGTCAAAAGCGGCTAAGCGGAATGGTTCAGCGGATGCCCTTTCCTGCTCCAGGTAGGTTCTCACTTAGCTCACCTTTTTCTTATTTTGCACACTTTCTCGTTTTACCTCGACACTCAGGCTAGGATCACTCAACAAACCTTACTTGTCTTCTCAATCCGGTCATATCTGACTTCTTACTTGTTTTTACACTCAGCTTTGGCTTTCAGACAAAGTAGGTGTGCTTGAAGCACCGCAGGCTGGCTTTGAACACTTCCCAAGGCAATTGGTCGAAAGACCGATGGTACCCTGAGCTGCTGATAGAGGAATGTTATGCCTTCCTGAATGACATGCAGTCGGAAGACATTGTCTGGAGGTGCCCATGGCTGAATTTGACAGAGATGACTGTAAGCTCCGCAGGATTAAAAGAGTGGTGATCGCTGGATTGACTAGCTTTACATTCTACATTCCAGGGCGGATGCTTCGTCAATTGGGTACCATTCAAGGGAATAGACACTTTGGGAGAGAATACTTCGAACTCCCCACGTTCGAAGACCATAACCTACAGGTCTATGAATACAGCTGGACCAACAGGGAATTGGAGGGGCCTCTCCTCGATTCCATCACATGGTTGGAGAGCCGCTGCGTGAAATGGCTTCACAAAGAGGTCAAAGCATGATCAAGGGGATACTTTTAAAGTCCTAGGGATACCTTTGTTTGTTTAAAACATAAGTCCGAGAGCCGATGGGTTGCTCGAGCATTTTTCCTTGCTTTGGTAGTTTGCTTCGAACTCGCTGCATGGACTTTAAGCCTGGCATGACTAATAAAAGAACGTTTCGCTTGGCACAAACATCCATACAATGCTGATTTGTTCCAATGAAAATCTGACCTCTTCTGAAAATATACGCCAGTCGATAATGAAAAATCAACCCCAAAAGTCAGTAGACTGCCCTTATGGCTAGTAAAGAGGTCAACCATCGCGCGACGCGCTGGACCTTTTCTATCGCGTGACAGATCCACTCCATCGCGCGATGGTCCGGCCCTGTCACAGTTGCCACTTTTGACCCATTCGAAAAGTGAAAACTTACAGGCCATGTCATCACCCTTTTCCGTCAAAGGGGTCCCTGGGATGTTTCTTAAAGGTACCCTTGAAGTGAAGGGAGTAGGACACCTCACTTAGATATTTGTCATGGGGGGAGGAATTTTTTTCATCCCCTTTACCATAAAAGGGCAAGTCCCTGTGAATGAAATGCACTCCTTCAACAGAAACTCTCCGTATACCAAACAGAATGGCAAACCACCTGCCAATCTTAATTGGCCCATGGCTAGAAGCATTCATCGCAAGCGATTGGCTATCCTTTCGCACCCACGGGCTTGCCGCATTTCACTTCCTTCGAAGTATACGGCTTCGCCCTGAAATCTTGTGGTCAGCCTTGCGGTTCTGGGACCCAGACGTCCACGTGTTCAGATTCGAAGACAACGAGCTGTGTCCAACAGTGGAGAAATTCCAAGCATACCTCTAAGGCTTTGCTTCTAGTGTGGTCGTTATGCCTCTATACCGGAAAAGCATGTCAAAACGCCTGGAAACTAGCCTGAATATTACCACTGGTGCAGCAGAAAGTCTGCTGAGCAGCGGGCAGATAAACATCATGCGCCTAATGGAATGGTACAGGCCCGAAGGCGACACCGGAGACATGGCTCTGCAAGCTCGGCATCGCTTTGCTTTGGTAATCAGCGTGCTTGCTGCATATTTGTTGGTGTCCCCAAATGGAGAGGTTGCTCCCTCTCTAGTGAGCGTTGCCACACAGCTGGGCGCCCAAAGGAACGTCGTGCCCATGGCTCTTGCCAAGACACTCATAAGGTTGGATTTGGCATCCACCAGCTAAACAATGATATTTGGGGGTAGTCCACTCCTGTTGCAGGTAAACTCTCACTCAGCTCACCTTTTTCCGATTTTCGCACATTCTGCTTTTACCTCAACACTCAGCTAAGGCTATGTCAGAGCTCCTTACTTGTTTTTCCGCTCAAGTCTTCTATGGCTCCTTACTTGTCTTTTCGCTCATGTAGCTATGGCTGTTAGACAAACTCGGGCTGATTGCGGCTCTAGGGGCAAACTGCCTCCATTTGCCCAGGCGGATGCATCAAAGAGGGATGTTGTATCCAGAGATGACCACCGAGGAATGGTATAGGTTTATGAACGAGATGTCACCACAAGAAATCATCTGGAGGCACGATGCACTGAGCATTTCGGATATGGCCACAAACTCCGCAGGTTTCCAAAGAATGGTGATTGCTGGGCTGTCCAGTTTGACATTCTATATTCCAGGTCGTATCCTTTGGCAGCTAGGGATGAGTCAAGGGTTGCATCGAGCCAAAGTAGAGACCTTTCGTATTACTGTATTCACTCCCCAAAATCTGATTGGGTATGAACATAACTGGGGTCTGAGAGAGCTTGGCGGAGCAGATCCGGATTTCAGCACAGAGTTGACAAATCGGTACAAAGCATGGCTAAGAAGAGGAGTTAACAGAAGACAAAATGCAGACCGACTCCTGACACAACTCTAATGATCTAGAATAAACTGTGAGCCTGAGAAGGCCTCTAGCATCTTATTCTGTTTTTATACTTTAACTATTTTAAAGACTTTGCTCAGCCTGTGTAATAGAAGTAGTAGTTTGAATAAATTCGAAAGATTTAAGAACTTTCCCTTTTGGGTCCAAGTGTTGAACACCGCGCCGCTCCAAACACAAAAAACACACCTCGAAGTAAGCAACCCTGGATCAAGTTGATTGATTGTGACCGAATCTCACTGAGAGATGGCCTACATATCCTTTTCAAGGAATCAGGTCAAAATGTAGTTCAAGCTAAGGTTCGCTCGTGTGTTTTGGCTCTCCTTTTGCACTCTTATTTTTGCCTAGCGCCGCCACTTCGGGTTTTCGGCCTAGTGAGCTTTTGATTTTTGCCTATTTACGTTTTCCTAGACCACCTCCTTAGGTTTTCAGTCTAGCAGGCTTGCTCTAATTTTTGCCTGGAACCGCCCACCCTTGTGGTTTTCGACCCAGCGAGCTTCTCTCAAGGGCAGTAACGTTTGAGTTGCTCCAGGTTGACCAGATGTTGAACTCGTTGCCGTCCAGATCACAGAGTTGAGCTACCCCACCCGAGAGAATGGTCTTGATGATGTAAGGTCCCGAGCGCTTCGGACGGAACTTACCGCGAGGATCAAAGATGGGAGCCCAGATTTCCTTTGTAACCATATCTCCTTCGACCAAATCACGAGACTTCACCTTTTTATTAAAAGCCTGAGCAATCCTTCACTGATACCCCTGAATATGATACAAGGCACGGAGCCTCCTTCCATTAAAAAGCATGAGTTCAACAAACCTCCCACTGAGCCACTCAGATTCAGTGAGTTCACATTTTGCCATGACCCTCAACGAGAGCACTGCCTCCATCCCGTAAACTAAAGAGTAAGGAGTTGCCCCCGTTGATGTTCGGATTGACGTCCGATACCCCCAAAGAGCTAGAGGTAGTTGCTCATGTCAGTCCCTGGCGGACTCTGCAGATTTCTTGATGATCATCTCAATGTTCTTGTTAGCCCCTTCAACTGCCCCATTTGTTTGAGGGCGATAAACCGTTGAGTGGTGTATTTGGATTTTGAATTCTTCAAAGAGCTCCGAAACCCTACCTTTGAAATGAGACCCATTATCTGACACGAATGCCTGCGGAACGCCGTACTGATAGATAATGTTCTTCCTGATGAACTGAGCCACTTGAACTGCGGTCAGGGTTTTATAAGATTCAGCTTCCACCCACTTAGTAAAATAGTCTATTGCGACCAAGATGAAGCGGTGACCATTCGAATCAGACGGCTTGATCATGCTAATGACGTCAATTCCCCACACAGCAAAGGGCCAAGGCGAAGTCATGCCAAGCAGATTGGAGGGAGGAACATGCATGAGATTGTCATGAATCTGGCACTTATGACAGCGGCGAACATAATTTACGCACTATGATTCCATAGTGGACCAGAAGTAACCCTGCCGTAAAATCTTCCTGGCGAGCATGACACCGCTCTTGTGAGGACCACAAACTCCCTCATGAATCTCCTCCATTATTCTGGTGGCTTCAGCATTGCTGACACAGAGTTTATGCATCCCGCAATGGGATCTCCTGTAAAGCTTCCCTCCACAGATGATGTATTGGGCAGCTAATCTCCGGAACGCAACTTGATCCTTTTTAGAGGCCTCAGCCGGATATTCGCCCCTTTCTACAAAATTCCATATATCATGGTACCAAGGCAGACCATCATCGACATCATCAATAGCGCTAACGTACTGATAAGCAGGGCAGTCCCGCTGTTCAATCAGGATAGGACGAAGCTTGACACCCAAAGGAAGTTCAACCATGGAAGCCAAAGTTGCCAAGGCGTCAGCGAATTGATTTTTCAAGCAGGGAATGTGAGTAAAAGTCACCTTATTGAAACGTGGAATAAGCTCTTCCAGATCTTGGTGGTAAGGCTTTAATTTTTCTTCACGAATTTTCCAGTCCCCATTGGCTTGAGATACAACAAGATTAGAATCGCCGATGACCTTGAGCTTTTCAACGCCGAGAGTTAAAGCGGCTTCCATGCCAACAATGCAGGCCTCATATTCGGCTTGGTTATTAGTCACATCAAAATTGAGCTTGAATACCAGCGGAATATGAGAACCATCGGGTGTTATTAACAAGACCCCGATTCCATATCCTTTTTGAGGCTGCCCCATCAAAATAGAGAGTCCACGCATCTTCTATAATAGTCAAAATTGCCTCATCTGGGAATACAAAGTCTGAATCTTCAGACCCATCCACAGGACGATCAGCCAAGAATTCTGCAACGGCTCGGCCCTTGACAAACTTTCTCGTGACATATTCAAGATCGAATTTTGCCAGCAAGAGCAACGAATGTGCTAACTTACCAGTAAGTGCTGGTTTCTCAAATAGATACTTGAGAGGATCCATTCGGGAAATCAATTTCACTGGGTAAGCCAGCATGTAGTGTCTTAATTTCTTAGAAGCCCAAACAAGGGCCCAACACGTCTTTTCAAGAGCAGTGTAGCGCTCCTCACATCCCACCATCTTCTTACTCAAGTAATAAATGGCCTTCTCGACTCCCTTATCTCCTCCCTGAGCTAGTAAGCATCCCATAGAGGAGGGGTTTACAGACAAGTAAAGTATCAAGGGCTTCCCAGGCACTGGCGGCATTAAAACCGAAGGATTCTGCAAGTAATTCTGGATTGATGTGAAAGCCGCTTGACATTTGTCTGACCATACAAATGGGGAGTCCTTCTTGAGTAGATGAAACATCGGCTCGTAAGTTCAAGCCAATTTGGCGATGAATCTGCTGATGAACTGAACCTTCCCCAAAAAGCGCCGCACTCCCTTTTCAGACTCTGGTGGCTTCATCTCAAGCACTGCCTTGATCTTTGATGGGTCAACTTCAATCCCATGAGACATGATCATGAAACCAAGCATCTTGCCAGCCGTGACCCCGAAAGTGCATTTCTGTGGATTGAGACGCATGCAAAATTTACGGAGCCTCTCAAAGAACTTCCTAAGCACAAGAATGTGTCCCTCTCGAGTTTTAGATTTGGCAATCATATCGTCCACATAGACCTCAACCTCTTTGTGTATCATATCATGCAGGATGGTCGTAGCAGCCCGTTGATAGGTAGGACCAGCGTTCTTCAACCCAAACGACATGACCAAGTAACAGTAAGTCCCCCACTCAGTGATGAACGTGGTTTTCTCACGATCTTCCGGTGCCCTAAGAATCTGATTATAGCCTGAAAAGCCATCCATGAACGAAAGCAAAGCATGCCGCGCAGTATTATCCATCAGCACATCAATGTGTGGCAAGGGAATATCGTCTTTGGGGCTTGCTTTGTTTAAGTCCCTGAAATTGACACAGACTCGGATTTGTGCATTCTTTTTAGGAACAGGAACAATGTTGGCCACCCAAGTAGGATATTGAGATACCATGAGAAAACCAGCGTCAATTTGCTTGGTGACCTCGTCTTTGATCTTCTGTACCCAATCCGGTCTCATCTGTTTGAGCTTCTATTTGACAGGCTTAGCATCCGGTAGCAGGGAATCCGATGCTCTACTATCTCGGGATGGATGCCAGGCATGTCCTGATGAGACCATGCGAAGACATCACTGTACTCGGTGAGTAATTCCTTGAAGTCACGATGCTCCTCTAGTGAAAGCGTAGAGTCCACTTGAACCATTCGAGGCCGTTCTCGTCTTTCAAGTTTATAGAAACTATTTCTTCTTTTAATGGCTGAGCATGCCTTTCGTCTTCCCTTTCGATGAGGGCACGAATTTCCTTGGGAATGTCCCCATCGAAATCTATCCCTTCATCGTCGGGGTCAACACAGTTTATATAAAGATCATTCAAGTAGTCAGAAGATGAGTCATCCATTTCACAAAACCCCTCAGGGTTGCCAAGTACAAGAGAATCAAACTCAAAGTAAAAGCTATGATATGGAGGGCCCAGAGGCACAAACTCCGACTCATAGCTAGATTTAGACGACTCACTGGACTCCGACTCAGACTTAGATGCAGAATCAGACTCAGATGTGTCATCAATGCAAGTTAAGCGTGGCTTGAAAATGCAATCTTTAAGGCTACCCTTGGTCTCCACAATAAGAGATGTACGATCCTCGAGGGCGTCGGGCCCAAGTATGAGCATTTCGGCCTCTTCAGCTTCCTCAGCCAAACCCACTAGGGAGAATTCATGGAACATCAGCTCCAGGCTCCCCTGATAAAAAATTCCCAGCCAGTCAGTCTTCGCCTTTGGCTGATTAAGCTTCCTCTTGAATTCTGCCTTTGCCAGCTCCTCATCACTAGATGACCAAGTGTTATCAGCAAAAACTTCAAAACCAGGCAGCAGCTCCCCAATCTCAGCATTGATAAACGGCTCTACCTGTCCGGTGTAAGCAGCATTCCTGACTTCACGCACAAAATAGCTATTAGGATCACCGTAAAGAGTGCGGGGTTTTCCCGTACATTTCCTTCTTTCGGCATCCTTGGCAGAGGCAACATACCTGTAGGGAGGTAATCCCGAACAGGTACAAAAGAGGCCCGAACACGTGGTACGTGGGGCCCAGGAGTAAATATAATCGGAGCATCTGCCGCTCAGTACGGTGAACGGCAATAAGGACCGGAGACACGAGAGGTCCCAGGTCCAAGATACCTGAGCAGGGGTATGGTCCAAAGAGCAAGGGAAGTTGTTGGACCAGTTGCATGATAAAGGGGCCTGTGATATGAGAAATCATTGGTTCAGATAGGCTGTTCGGCAAGGAGAAGGCCGAATAGGAGTAGCCTTTTGGAGGCGGCGTAAGACACTCTAGACGGATCCAGTAAGGAAATGAGATTTGGAGAAGATACCTACCGTGAATGGGATGTACGGCCAGTTATGGGAAGAGTTCCTAAATGGTCTATAAGGTAATATACAGTTAAGGGAACGAGAATCCATGATATTCTGGGTTACCTATACGAGAAAGGAAACTTAGGGCAACGAGATGACTTGGACAGCAAGCATATGAGGATCTATAAATATGAGGTAAACCTTGAGGTAAAGGTATGCAATTCTTGGCTATTCACTCATTACCTATTGATAATTAGGGTTTTCACTGGTACGAGATACTAACTTTGGCATCGGAGGGCCTTTGTCACGAGAAGGCAAAGGTGCACTCACCTTTTGTCTGTTTTACAGGTTCAACTCCGGCGGTGTGCTAGGGTTCCGGCGAGGAATAAGAAGTAGCCGTTGGATTCTGGTGCTGTTCGAAGGCCTTTCTGTTTTCCTGCACCTACAATTGGCGCCGTCTGTGGGAAACGAAAGAGATCCCTTTGAAAAAGCGACCATGGTAGAAGAAGATCCAAAAACCCCACTTGACCCAAATAATTAGCTGGGAGGAGGAGGCGGCAAATCCCCACTGGATCCTCCGAGAAAACCCGATGGCGGGCATGCAAGGAGGGCCACGAGCAAGGACCGCCCCCTGATCGTCCATGGCAGTCCCAGAAACAAGGACGGAAGGACGGCCACGGGGTCCACAAAGAGGAGTAAGTCCCGCCATGGGAGAGAGTCAGTTGCACGTTCGAAGAGTGTGCACAGCAGGGAGGACATCTTGGACAAAAAGAGACAAGAAATAGAGGAGTACGCTCGTCTGATTAGGAGGCGAGAGTACGAGATTCACCAACTGCAACGGATACGAGAACATCTGGAGGATTCTAGACTTTCACGAAGAAAGACCAGACGACAAAGGCTGGCTATGGCGGAGTACAAGAATGCTTCTTCATGAAAGAGAAGGAGCTGGAGTCTCACTCCAAAACGACTGAGGGCTTCTTCATGAAAGAGGAGAAGCAGGAGCAGAAGCTCTACCCCCGAGGAAGGAGGGACCAGAAAATGCCACAGGGACAGTTACGAGAGACCTGATTCCAACTGGGAAAGGAATGACGCCCGGGCTGCAAAGGTGCCAGAAGAGGGAACCACGTCCGCACGAGAAGCAGCACGGAACGCCCTTAGCAACAAAGCGACTTCTCCTTTTGCAAAGAGATTGCAAGAGGCAAGGTTGTCGAGCAGGGTGAAGCACGGGACGTTTATCCTGTACGAGACCAATGCACACTTGGTGGCTCACATACAACATTACCAACAGGCAATGTTTATGCACGACGGCGATGACGCAATCATGTGCAAGATGTTCCCATCTAGTTTGGGAAAGGTGGCCCTGTCTTGGTTCCATAAGTTGGGGCCGAACACCATACGAGGATGGAGACAGTTAACTGAGGAATTCACCGCTCGTTTCCTGACGAGCAGGAAGGCCCCCAAAACTTTTGAAAGTCTTTCCGTTATGAAACAAGGGGAGAATGAGCCGATCAGGGACTACGCCAAAAAGTATTGGGAGACTTTCAACGAGATTGAAAGTTGTAGCGAGGAGTATGCTATAGCAACAGTCAAGACTGCGTTGCCTGTTCGGGGGGAGCTACGAAAGTCCCTGAAAATGAGCCCAGTGAGCACACTGGCGAAGCTGATGGAACGAATTGAGTAGCACGCCAGGAACGAGGATGACATACTGCAGGAAGATGGCAAGTTGGGTGCCGAGTAGGCCAAGGGCTCTGCAAAGAGGGTGGATAAGCCAGAGCCCAAGATGTACAAAGAGAGGAAAGAACACGGGCAGGCTAAGAAGGAGTTCCAAAGGGAGAAGCATGCCCCGGGCCCAAAGTCTTTCTTCTCGATAGCAACGGTTTGGATGGAACTGATTTATCGGATTCTTTATCGAATAAAGAATCGTCCGTACTTTAAGTGGCCTCCAAGGCTGGAGGGTGATAAAGATGCAAGAAGGGCTACGAGTCAGCACTGCAGTTACCACAAGGACTGGGGTCACATGACGGAGGACTGCGAGATGTTCAAGCAGCACCTTGATGACCTGGTCTCACGTGGGTATTTGAAGGAGTTCATTTAAGAGGAGCATAAGGGTGCCGAGAAAGCGATGGAGCTGGATTATGAGCAAAAATCCAAGGGGCATGATCCATATGATACATGGATTGGCCACACCTTATACGAGAAATGAGGTGAGGTTGCACCAGAGGCAGGTGAAACACGATCAGCACGTGATGCGGTTGGGAAAGAAACGAGGACGTGAAACGGAAGGATGTGACGAGGGCATAGTCTTCACGGATGAGGACATGGGAGGAGTCCAGGTGCCGCACAATGACGCTTTGGTCATAAGCCTACGAATTGGGGAATACGACATGGAGAGGATCCTGGTGGATTCAGGAAGTTGCACTGAGGTGCTTTATTATGACGCATTCAAGAAACTGGGATTGATACAAGCGGACTTGGTATAGTCAATAACTCCGTTGGTTGGGTTCAGTGCAGGGGCAGTCTGGCCATTGGGCAAGGTGACCCTTCCTATTCGGGCAGGAACAGTGGTGCTGAGAACTGACTTTTTGATGGTGGACGTGCCATCTTCCTATAACACGATTATAGGAAGGACTTGGTTGCATAAGATGAGGGCAGTTTCATCCACCAACCTTCAGAAGGTGAAGTTTCCAGGGTCCAATGGAATCGAGAGGATAAGGGGAAACCAAAAGACCGCCCAACAGTGCTTGGTTTACATAATCAAGAAGGCACCCAAGGCACAGCTGGTGCAAACAGTCGAGGTTACCAACCAGCCGACCATCGAGGATGTCGGAGGGAATCTAGCCGAGAAAGTGGTGGAAGGATTGAAGAAAATACAGATCAACGAGAGTGATCCTGAAAGGTATTTTCTGATTGGAGAAAACCTGTGCAAAGAAGAAGATGAAGAGTTGGTGAAGTTTCTCAAAGAGCACATTGATGTGTTTGCTTGGGTACCCGAGGAGATGCCTGGGGTGGATGCAAACGTGATTTGCCACCACCTGAATGTGGACCCACAACACAAACCTGTAATACAGAAGAAAAGAAGATCTGCCGTACAGCATGTGGATGCAGTTATCGAGGAAGTCGACCGTTTGCTCGAGGCAAAGGCGATACGAGAGGTGTACTACCCCGAGTGGTTATCCAACACAGTGGTGGTGAAAAAAAAGAATGGGAAATGGCGAGTTTGCGTCGACTTCACAGATCTAAACAAGGCATGTCCAAAAGACAGTTTTCCCCTGCCCAGGATAGATCAGTTGGTGGATGCAACAGCTGGGTATGGGCGTATGAGTTTTCTCGACGCTTATCGAGGATATCACCAGATAGCCATGTACGGCCCCGATCAGGAGAAGACGTCCTTTATCACACCACGAGGGCTGTATTGTTACAGTGTTATGCCCTTTGGTCTGGGGAATGCGGGAGCAACTTACCGGAGACTATCAACGATTATGCTAAAGAAATTGATCGGCAAGACCATGGAGGTATACATAGACGATATGGTGATGAAGAGCAAGGAGAAACGGGACCACAACCCTGATCTGAAAGAAGCTTTTGAGATACTGAGGGAGTACGAGCTGAGACTCAATGCCTCGAAATGTGCGTTTGGAGTAAGCTCTGGGAAGTTCCTGGGTCACTTCGTGACCATTAGAGGGATAGAGGCGAATCCCGATCAAATAATAGCTTTGCAGAAGCTAAAGAGTCCAAGGACCACGAAGGAGGTCCAGCGATTGACGGGGATGGCGGCAGCCCTTAACAGGTTCATTAGTCGTTCAAACGACAAGTGTATACCTTTCTTTCAGCTGTTGAAGAAAAGAGAAGGTTACGAATGGGGAGCAGAATGTGAGCAGGCGTTCTAAGACCTGAAGAAGTACTTGGCAGCAGCCCTGCTTCTGTCCACTCCTGAGCCTGGTGAGACCTTGACCTTGTACTTAGCAGTCTCTGAACATGCTGTTAGTGCAGTCTTACTGAGGAACAAGGGATCCTAACAAATCCCTGTCTATTATGTAAGCAAGACGCTATTGGACGCAGAGACGAGATATCTGCCCCTTGAGAAATTGGTCCTGGCACTGAGGACGGCGGCTAGGAAGTTGCCCCATTACTTCCAAAGTCACAAAGTTGTGGTTTACATAGAGTTCCCGTTGAAGTCGCTGCTTCAAAAGGCCGATTTCTCTGGACGAATATCAACGTGGTCGGTGCAATTGAGCCAGTATGATATTGATTATCAGCCGCGCACGGCAGTCAAAGGGCAAGTTTTGGCAGACTTCGTGGTAGAGTTCTCTCCCACAGTGGCTCCACTGCCTCCTACGAGAATGGAGCAGTTGGTCGAGCCATCAGCCGAGAAGCGAAAGGCATCTGCTGAGCAGGACCCTTTGGAATGGAAGCTTTTTGTTGATGGATCCGCATGCAACACTGGATCTGAAATTGGGGTGGTGCTTTTCCCTACTGATGGAGCTATGATCGAGTTGTCCCTGCGCCTGGGTTTTAGTGCGTTAAACAACGTGGCGGATTACGAGGCACTCTTGGCAGGATTACAAAGCACGAAGACCCTGAAAGTTAAGAGAATTCGAGTATTCTGTGATTCACAACTCGTGGTGAATCAGCTGTCCGGGGAGTATGAGGCCCAGAATGAGAAGATGGCAGCCTAAGTGGAGGCAGCCAAGGATCTGCTTGATACCTTTGACAAGGTGCACATTGAACAGATAAGCTCTGGGCAGAACGCCCATGCTGACTCATTGGCTTGGTTAGCAGTGGCCGTGCCAACAGAGTTCAAGAGGAAGGTGGCAGTGGATTATCTTGCTGAGCCGAGCATTGGGAGAAGTGTGGAATTGGTCTTGGACGTGAACCAAGGACCAAGTTGGATGGATCCAATAGTGGAGTTCCTACGAGATGGGACACTCCCCACAGATAAAAAGGAGGCTCACAAGATAAAGACGAAATCTGCACGGTTTTGGCTGTCACCAGAGGGGAAATTGTACAGGAAGTCCTTCACTGGACCGTACCTGCTTTGTGTGCATCCCGAGATGGTGCAGAAATTCCTCCATGAGATACACGAGGGAACATGTGGGAGTCATGCTGGGGGCAGATCCATTACTCACCGTGCAATTACCCAGGGATACTGGTGGCCGCACATGCAAGAAGATGCAAAGGTTTACGTGAAGATTTGTGAGAAGTGTCAGAAATTCTCACCCGTGATCCGAACACCAGCCGAAGATCTGGTGCCCTTGACAAGCCCTTGGCCATTTGCGCAATGGGGGATGGACATCGTGGGTCCACTCCATAAGGCAACTGGGAACAGGAAGTTTCTGTTGGTGGCAACGGATTACTTTACCAAGTGGATAGAGGCAGAACCACTGGCAAAGATCACAGAACCTACGATAGAAAGGTTCGTGTGGAAGAGCATCATCACTCGATTTGGAGTTCCTTATTCCTTGATCACTGATAATGGGTCGTAGTTCGAGAAAATGTTCAAGGCTTTTTGTGCCCATTATGGAATAAGGAACTACTATTCCACACCAGCCTACCCTCAGAGCAATGGGCAGGCAGAGGCATCCAACAAGACTATACTTGACGGGATCAAGAAAAGGTTGGACAAAGCAAAAGGCAAGTGGCCCGACGAATTGCCACTGGTCCTGTGGGCGCATCGAACAACTCCTAGGAGGTCTACAGGAGAGACCCCCTATTCGCTAGCATATGGAACAGAGGCTGTGATTCCACTGGAGAATGGATTGCCGACCAACAGGACCACATTGGTGGAGAGTGGGGGCAATGATAGAGCCCTGGAAATTGAGCTGGACCTCACCGAGGAGAGGAGAGAACGAGCTCTGGTGCACCTGGCCTCGTACCAGGAGCAGTTGATGAAAAGTTACAACAAGCATGTCCACCCACGAGAGATTAGTGTTGGAGACCTTGTGCTACAAAAGGTGCTCGGCAACACTAAGGTGGCCAACAAGGGCAAGTTGGGGGCCAATTGGGAGGGCCCATATCGAGTTACAGAGGTTGTGGGCTTTGGGGCTTATCGATTGGCAGACCTGGACGGGAACCCGGTACCAAGGCCCTGGAATGTTCACAACTTGAGGAAGTTCTACGTGTAAAGAACTTCGGTTTCGTTTTTATTCTGTTTTAGATGCACATCGTGATTGTGTGGGAATTACGAATAAAATTCACTTGTGTTTACTTGTTGCAAGGGGTACGCGTAGCGCCCCATTGAGTTTTTGAATTATGAATAAAATTTACGGATTTTGGTAACACAAACGCTATTTTTTACGAGTTTTTCTTTTATTATGCTTTAAATACGAAGTCAACCTATGTTTACGAATACACCCAGAATTTTGCCAAGTGCGAATATACTTGACTGTTTGCTCGGGTACCAATACACCCAGAATTTTGCCAAGTATGAATATACTTGACTGTTTGCTGGGGTACGAATACACCCAGAATTTTGCCAAGTACGAATATACTTGACTGTTTGCTCAGGTACGAATACACCCAGAATTTTGCCAAGTACGATCATACTTGACCATCTGCTCGGGTATGAATACACTCAGAATTTTGCCAAGTACAATTATACTTGACCATTGGCTCGGGTACGAATATACCCAGAATTTTGCCAAATATACTTGACCATTTGTTCGGGTACGAGCAAATCCTGAATATGTAAGAGTACATGTAGTGGTAGACTAGCTACGGTTGCAAGCAACATTGTTCTAAGGTATGAGAAACTTGCAGAATGAAATCTGAACACAAAAGTTGAGTCTTTGGCAGACCCACTGAGACTTGGGAAGCATACGTGAATATGCATAAAGCTAAGTACGAAGACACTTAGTAGGTAAAATACTGGCCATGGGACGGCCACCTGTATTAAAGAAAGGCCACGAAGGGCATGCCACGAAGGGCCAGGCAAAAATAAAAGTCTAGGCCAAACAGGGCCACCAGAAGCAGTCAGAAGGCCACGAAGGGCCAAAAACCAACACGAGAATTAAAATGTTCAAAAATGTATCAGTGCCACGCAGGGCAGTGCCAAATGGCCACGTAGGGCCAGCAAAAGATGATTAAAAGTTCCAATTGTTATCACTACGAAGAGTCCAACTTACTCTTCATTCATCAGGTCTTGGATGACAGGTGG
Source organism: Rhododendron molle (assembly GCA_025413875.1). NCBI lineage: Eukaryota > Viridiplantae > Streptophyta > Magnoliopsida > Ericales > Ericaceae > Rhododendron > Rhododendron molle. The sequence goes on from CM046397.1 coordinate 29,801,044, forward strand.
AGAGGCTGGAGCAGTCGTGGAGGCTGGAGCAGCTGCAGAGGCCGAAGCAGTTGTGTTGTCCGCAGCAGTGCTTGACTCAGGTGGACCACCGTTGGCTTCCTTTTGGCCAAGGTTGGTCGCTTCTCCGGATTGATCGGCACTGGCGTCCTGCTGCTCGGAGACGTTGACATTGAGCTCCCTGTCCAGGCTGTCTTCTTCCTCTACAACTTCCTCCTGTTCGTCGGCAACCACCTGGGTGCTAGGAAGGTCGATCTCTATCCAGAGAGGAGAAGACTCTGCTGTGCCAATCTTTTTGAGGCAGGCCAACCAGCCAGCCTCAAAGACTTGGTCCTGGATCCCGGGCATTTGGTCCGTGTAGCTCTCAGTGGCCACACGGATTCCCTCATTGTAGCCCTATTGGTAAGAGATCTTGGCCTCGTTTTTGCTCGCCTCCAGCTCCGTCAAAGTTTGGTTCAGGCTATCCTCAGCACCCTATAGCTTGCTTCTGAGCTCGTTCGCAAGCCCGCGGGCTTGATTTCTTTCTCTCTCCAGCCTGACAATGGTGTTTTGAAGCTTGGCATTCTCACTGGCAAGCTTGGCACGCTAGGGCTCAGAGTGTCCCAGTTTCTGGGCCATGGCCACCATTTTTTGTATTGCCTGGAATTATCACGAAGTTAGACAGGTGACAGGAAGAACTATTGAGTATCATTTGCTCGCAAACATGAGTACTGGGGGCTTACCTTGGCACTATGGCTCTTGAACGAGCCGAGTAGGTTGTCTGAGGAGCTGGCGATCACCTTTAGCATATCCCCAGAGAGCATGAATGCCTGAGAAAGGGCAAGAGCTGTCCTCTCAGACTCAACGCTATCGCGGGCGGTGACTGGCCGCCCGCCGTGTGTGAATTGAGGAGCCCAGATGGGGGTTGGAGGTGCTGTGAGTTGAGTGGGAGGCTATTCAATTGAAGAAGTTTCCAGCCGTTGGCGTTTGTCCCTGTGGCTGGCTTCAATTTCCTCGGGGGAAAAGCCTGGAAGGACGTCTGGCTGGGTTGATCCACGGTGGCCATGAGGCGGCGCCGGGCTCTGAGAGCGTCCGCGACCACGAGATGTGCCACAGCCTCTTCCACGGCCAGCTGTAGAGATGGTGAGCAGGTTACTGAGGTTGATGGGTTGATCCAGTTCCTGAGGAGGGGGAGATGGGGAATGACCACTCAAGGACGTGGATGCCTCTTCGGCAAGCTGGATGGGCTCGTTAGGAAGCGGAGGGGTCCGAGAACGCCTTTCCTCTTGTTGCTCGGGTTGTTGAGCAGGAGGAACTGGGATGACAGGGTCATCGGCTGCTCGGATTCGCCGGTCAATAAACCCGCCGTACGATGCTCGGTAGATGAGGAGGACATGCGCCGCTCTTGCTCGGCCAGCCAGGCACGTACCTTGCCTGTTGAAGGCAAGAGCACGGTTGATGTCAGCAACGTGCACCTGAGGGGTGATGATGGCGTGCCCCTGGTTGACGTTTGTGGCTGCATAATAAGAGAAAGCAAGCAGTCAGTAGGACGCACAATACGAAATATTGCTCGGTAAAGAGGTTCTACGAGAAAAAGAACTAACGTGGAGTGCCAAATCTGTGGGGTGCATGAAAGCCGATGACTCTACCATCTTCGTCCCTGGGCTCGAAATTCCCTGTGACGATGAGGAAGTCATAGTCATCTCCTCGGGCAGAGTCAGGCAGTTTGAGCACGAGCCTTTTTCTGGAATCCCTACTTTTGAGGTAGTAGGTCAGGGCATCCTTGGTTCTAAAGATGCTGTACAGATGGTGAATGTCGTAAAGGCCTAATGATGTGCCTAGCATGTGGTTTAAGGTGTTGATACCCATAACTACGCGGAAGAAATTGGCAGAAACTTGCATTGGTGACAACCTATAGAAGGCTAAAACCTGGCGAAGTAATGGGGCCAGGGGGAACCTAACACCGCCCTCAACGACGGCCACTACTGGAATATGAAGGGTGTCCTCATCAGGGCTCTCGCGGATGGCGTCTACAGGTGCCAGTTCAGTGGCGATATTATCGGGGATCTCGTAACGAGATTTGAAGTCCGCAATTGTCTGAGGGTATTGCAGAAATGTCTGAATCTCCCCATCTTCGAATAAAAATGTGTGTTTTACAGACAATGGAAGGCGAATTTGGGAAACCCTAATCCTAAGAAAGAAATGGAGTGAAGGAGTAAATGAAAACTTACGAATTAGTGGACGAGAACCCTAATATTGGAGGGGAAGGAAGCTTTGAGGTGGTGAACGGAGCTCCAATGGCGGGAGAACTCGAGCGTTTCTTTCCGCAGAGGGAACTTAGAGAGAGAAAGTGATTTTGAATTAGGAGAGAAATCCAAATATACCCTAACGGATGGGGTGGCGTATGAGAAACGTCACCCTAGACGCCGTTTGGGCATTCCGTTCCCCGAAATGTCTGCTCGCATTTAATACAAGCAGTACAATGAGTGTCGCGTGTAAAGATATAAGCTGGAAAAGCCTGCCCAGCCCAAACGACAAGACGTTTGGCTTGGACTAGTAATGATGGAATTTGCACCAAGTACGAGAGACGAGGTACAGGAGCAAAGGACGAGAACCTTGTTCAGTGCCAAAAAGCTTTGCTCGTCATATTAAGAGAAAATAACGAGTAAAGCTGGGGAGCCATTGTAGGGAGGTAATCCCGAACAGGTACAAAAGAGGCCCAAACACGTGGTACGTGGGGCCCAGGAGTAAATATAATCGGAGCATCTGCCGTGCAGTATGGTGAACGGCAATAAGGACTGGAGACACGAGAGGTCCCAGGTCCAAGATACCCGAGCAGGGGTATGGTCCAAAGAGCAAGGAAAGTTGTTGGACCAGTTGCATGATAAAGGGACCAGTGATATGAGAAATCATTGGTCCAGATAGGCTGTTCGGCAACGAGAAGGCCGAATAGGAGTAGCCTTTTGGAGGCGGCGTAATGTAGGTGCAGGAAAACGAAAAGGCCTTTGAACAGCACCAAGATCCAACGGCTACTTTCTTTTCCACGCCGGAACCCTAGGCACACCGCCGGAGTTGAACCTATAAAACAAACAAAGGTGAGCGCACCTTTGCCTTCTCATGGCAAAGGCCCTCCGATGCCAAAGTTAGTATCTCATACTAGTGAAAACCCTATTCTCAGTAGGTAATCAGCCAATAGCCAAGAATTGCGTACCTTTACCTCTAGGTTTACCTCATATTTATAGATCCTTGTACGCTTGCTGTCTAAGCCATCTCGCTGCCCTCAGTTTCCTTTCTCGTAAATGGAACCCGGAACATCAGGGATTCCCGTTCCCATAACTGCATATTTCCTTTTAGACCGTTTAGGAACTCTTTCCTTAATTGGCCGTCCACCCCATTCCCGTTGGGTATCTTTTCCAGATCTCGCTTTCTTACTGGGTACTTGCCATTCCTGGACTCTTCTGGAGCATCTCCTCCAAAATGCTGCTCCTGTTCGGCTCTCTCGTTGCCGAACAGACTACCTGGACCAATGATTTCTCATATCACTGGTCCATTTACCATGTGACTGATCCAACAACTTCCCTTGCTCTTTGGACCATACCCCTGCTCGGGTATCTCGGACCTGGGACCTTTCATGTCCCCAGTCCTCTCTGCCGTTCACCGTGCTGCACGGCGGATGCTCCGATTATGTTTAACCTGGTTCCCACGTACCATGTGTTCGGGCCTCTTTTACACTTGTTCGGGATTACCTCCCTACAATGGCTCCCCAGCTTTACTTGTTATTTTCTCTTAATATGACGAGCAAAGCTTCTGAACACCGAGCAAGGTTCTCGTCCTTTGCTCCTGCACCCCGTTTCTCGTACTTGGTGCAAACTTCATCATTAGTCCAGGCCAAACGTCTCATCGTTTGGTCTCGGCAGGCTTTTCAAGCTATCACTTTTACACGCGGCACGCTCTGTACTACCCATATTAAATGCGAGCAGACGTTTCAGGGAACGGAACGCCCAAACGGCGTCTGGGGTGACGTTTCTCATACGTCACCCCCTTTGCTGGGGTATACTTGGGTTTTCTTCCCAATTTCAAACCCACTTTTCTCTCACCTTAGTTCCCTCTGCAGAAAGCACGCCCAAACGCTCTCGCCATTGAAGCTTTGCTCTCCGTCTCAGGGTCTGATTCAAGGGTTCTACTCATTCGTAAGTTCTTACTCCCCTTTTCTATTCCACTTTCCTCGTTGATTTTGGACTCCCACAGTCTCTTTTAGGGCTTCTTCGTACCCAACCTTCTTTTTAAAAAACCCGTACCCGCAATTTATGGGTCGATTTGTGAAAGGGCACGTGACACTCCCCAAAGGATGGCCGAGTTCGGATCTCGCTAGATCCCAGAAAACGTGGCCACTACATTGGCCCTGAAAATGCCATCCGTGAGTGTTTTGACAACGACACCTGCACATCCTGTCGTTCTTTGTAGTTGAGCGGCGTCGAGGTTTCCGGCACCATTGCTCGCCAGGTTCTCGTCCCCATTACTGCATTTGTCCCCTATGCAAGTTTCAGCCAACTTCTTTAGGGTTGTCATGGGCATCAATGCCCAGAACCAGATGCTAGGTACATCCCTAGGTTTGCACGATATTCACCATCTGTACAGCATCTCTCGAACCAAAGATGCTCTGACCTACTATCTCAAGAGTAGGGATTCCAGGAAAAGGCTGGTGCTTGAATTGCCTGATTCTGCCAGAGGGGATGACGACGACTTCCTCACCGTCACGGGGAACTTCGAGCCCAGAGACGAGGACGGTAGAGTCGTCAGCTTTCATGCACCCCACAAATTTGGCACTCCACGTTAGTTCTCTTTCTCGTAGAACTTCATACCGAGCAATATTTCATATTGCATTACATGTTTTCGCTTTACTGACTGCTAATTTTTCTCGTATTTGCAGCCATAAACGTTAACCAGGGGCACGCCATCATCACCCCTCAGGTTCACGTTACCAATATCAACCGTGCACTCGCCTTCAACGGTCAAGGCACGTGTTTGGCTGGCCGAGCTAGGGCGGCGCAGATCCTTCTCAGCTACCGAGCATCATACGGTGGATTCATGGACTGGCGAATCCGAGCAGCAGACAACCCTATCATCCCAAATCCTCCTGCTCAACGACCGGAGCAAGAAGAGGGAAGGCGTTCTCGGACCCCCCCGCTTCCCAGCGAGCCCTTTCAGCTTGCCGAAGAGGCCTCGACGTCCTCCAGCGGATATTCCCCCGCTCTTCCTCAGGAAATGGACCAGCCTATTAACCTCAGCAGCCTCCTCAACATCCCAGGTGCCGGCCGTGGAAGAGGCCGCGGCACTGCTCGTGGCCGTGGGCGCTCTCAGAGCCCGGCGCCTTCTCATGGCAGCCGTGGCCCAGCTCCACTGGACGTCCCTCCAGGTTTCTCCCCCGAGGAGATCGAGGCTAGCCACAGGGACAAACGCCAGCGGCTGGATGCCTCTTCAGTCGAACAACCTCCTTCTCAACTCACAGCACCTCCAACACCTTTTTGGGCACCTCAATTTACTCATGGCGGATGGCCAGTCACTGTCCGCGACAGTGTGGAGTCCGAAGGCACTGCACTCGCACTGTCCCAAACATTCATGCTTCCTGGGGACATGCAAAAAGAGATTTCCAGCTCCCCAGACAACCTTCTTGGTTCTTTCATGAGCCACCAAGCTAAGGTAAAGCTATTGTATCCGTTTTTACAAGCTAATGGTCTCAAATTGCTTATTCCTGCCTCTCGTCTAACCATGTGTTTGTCCAGGCGATGCAAAAGATGGTGGCCATGGCCCAGAGGTTCGGTCAATCCGAGCCCCAACGTGCCAAGCTCGCCAGCGAGAACGCCAAGCTTCAAAACACCATTGTCAGGCTGGAGAGAGAGAGAAACCAGGCCCGAGAGCTTGCGGACGAGCTTAGGGGCAAGCTAGAGGGTGCCGAGGACAGCCTGTACCAAACCTTGACAGAGCTGGAGGCGTGCAAAAACGAGGCCATGACCTCCCACCAGCGGGGCTACAATGAGGGAATCCGTGTGGCCACTGAGAGCTACACGGACAAAATGCCTGGGATCCAGGACCAAGTCTTTGAGGCTGGCTGGTTGGCCTGCCTAAAAAAGATTGGTACAGCGGAGTCTTCTCCTCTCTGGACGGAGATCGACCTTCCTAGCACCCAGGTGGTTCCTGACGAACAGGAAGAAGTTGTAGAGGAAGAAGACAGCCTGGACAGGTAGCTCAATGCCAACGTCTCCGAGCAGCAGGACGCCAGTGTCGAACAATCTGGAGAAGCGACAAACCTTGGCCAAAAGGAAGCCAATGGTGGTCCACCTGAACCAAGCACTGCTGAGGACAATACAACTGCTTTGGCCTCTACAGCTGCTCCAGCCTCCACGACTGCTCTAGCCTCTCCACCTATTATCCAAGACCTGACGAACGAAGAGTAAGTTGGATTCTTCGTAGTGATAACAATTGGAACTTTTTAACTATCTTCTGCTGACCCTGCGCGGCCATTTGGCACTGCCCTGCGTGGCATAGATACATTTCCTCACATTTTAATTCTCGTGTTTTGGCCCATCGTGGCCTGAATTATTGTTTCGCCTGGCCCTTCGTGGCTCGAATATTTTTGGATGGCCCTTTGCGGCCTAAACTTTAGTTTTGCCTGGCCCTTCGTGGCTCTTTATCAATGCAGGTGGCCATCTCTTGGCCAATTTTTTTCGTGCTAAGAGTCTTCATACTCTAGCCTTGTTTCTGCACACGCTCATGTGCTCCCCAGGTTTCATCGTGCCTGTCATAGATTTAGCTATATTCTCATTTACAGTGTTGCAAGTTTCTCGTACCTTAGAAAAGTGCTAGTAGTATTCGTAGCCTGCCAATCAGTGCACATATTCGTATGTGTTCAGGGTCTGCTCGTGCCCGAGCAGGATATTAAACACATTCGTTTAATGTTGCAGGTGCTCAAGGTTTGTTCGTACCTGAGCAACCCTTAATTTTTTTCGTACTTTAGATATTGCTGTATGTTTACGTATGCAGCCCATATGCTTTGTGTTTGGAAACTTTAGGTTACCCAAACGTGCTCGTATTTGGATTAGGTAATCTTGAGTTTATTCATACTCAGATTACGTTACAAGTTCTTGTACAAGTAAACAAATCAATTTGTACTCGAAATTATCCCAAACATATTCGTGTTTGAGAACAGTGTGCATAATCTCGTATGCATTTTGGGCGTATTCGTGCCCGAGCAAACAGTCAAGCATATTCGTACTTGGCCAATATTCTGGGTGTATTCGTACCCGAGCAAACCGTCAAGTGTATTCGTACTTGGTAAGAATTCTGGGTGTATTCGTACCCGAGCAAACTGTCAAGTATATTCGTACTTGGCTCAATTCTGGGTGTATTCGTACCCGAGCAAACAGTCAAGTATATTCATACTTGGTAAAATTTTGAAATATTCGAAATTCCATTTAGTTACCCTTTACCTCTGCTCCCCAATACGAAGTGAGGACTAAAGACATAGCTTGACTTCGTATTTAAAGCATAATAAAAGCAAAACTCGTAGAAAACAGAGTTCGTGTTACCAAAATCCGCGAATTTTATTCATAATTCGAAAAACTCAAGGGGGCGTTACGCGTACCACTTGCAACTAGTAAAAGAAAACACAAGGGAATTCTATTCGTAATGCCCACACAATCACGATGTGCATCTAAAACAGAATAGAAACGAAACCGAAGTTCTTTACACGTAGAACTTCCTCAAGTTGTGAACATTCCAGGGCCTTGGTAATGGATTCCCGTCCAAATCTGCCAATCGATATGCCCCAATGCCCACAACCTCCGTAACTCGATATGGGCCTTCCCAATTGGCCCCCAACTGGCCCTCATTGGCCACCTTGGTGTTGCCGAGCACCTTTCGTAGCACAATGTCTCCAACACCGAACCTTCGTGGGTGTACATTCTTGTTGTAGCTTTTCATCAGCTGCTCCTGGTACGAGGCCAGGTGCACCAGAGCTCGTTCTCTCCTCTCCTCGACGAGGTCCAGCTCGATTTCCAGGGCTCTATCATTGCCCCCACTCTCCACCAATGTGATCCTGTTGGTCAGCAATCCAACCTCCAATGGAATTACAGCCTCTGTTCCATATGCTAGCGAATAGGGGGTCTCTCCCGTAGACCTCCTAGGAGTTGTTTGGTGTGCCCACAGGACCAGTGGCAATTCGTCAGGCCACTTGCCTTTTGCTTTGTCCAACCTTTTCTTGATCCCGTCAAGTATAGTCTTGTTGGACGCCTCTGCCTGCCCATTGCTCTGAGGGTAGGCTGGTGTGGAATAGTAGTTCCTTATTCCATACTGGGTGCAAAAATCCTTGAACTTTTTCTGGAACTGCGACCCATTAGCAGTGATCAAGGAATAAGGAACTCCAAATCGAGTGATGATGCTCTTCCACACGAACCTTTCTATCATAGGTTCTGTGATTTTTGCCAGTGGCTCTGCTTCAATCCACTTGGTAAAATAGTCCGTTTCTACCAACAGAAACTTCCTGTTCCCAGTAGCCTTGTGGAGGGGACCCACGATGTCCATTCCCCATTGCGCAAACGGCCAAGGGCTTGTTAATGGCACCAGATCTTCGGCTGGCGTTCGGACCATAGGTGAGAATTTCTGACACTTCTCACAAATTTTCACATACACCTTTGCATCTTCTTGCATGTGCGGCCACCAGTATCCCTGGGTAATTGCAGGGTGAGCAATGGACCTGCCCTCAGCATGACTCCCACACGTTCCCTCGTGTATTTCATGGAGGAATTTCTGCACCATCTCGGGGTGCACACAAAGCAGGTACGGTCCAATGAGCTTCTTTTTTATCTGTGGGGAGTGTCAAAATCTCGCAGATTTTGTCTTTATCTTGTGAGCTTCTTTTTTATCTGTGGGGAGTGTCCCATCTCGTAGAAACTCCACTATTGGATCCATCCAACTTGGTCCTTGGTTCACGTCCAAGACCAATTCCACACTTCTCCCAATGCTCGGCTCAGCAAGATAGTCCACTGCCACCTTCCTCTTGAACTCTATTGGCACAGCCGCTGCCAACCAAGCCAGTGAGTCAGCGTGGGCATTCTGCCCAGAGCTTATCTGCTCGATATGTATCTTCTCAAAGGTATCAAGCAAATCCTTGGCTGCCTCCACGTAGGCTGCCATCTTCTCATTCCGGCCTCAGATTCCCGGACAAATTGATTCACCACGAGTTGTGAATCACAAAATACTCGAATTCTTTTTACCTTCAAGGTTCTTGCGCTCCGTAGCCCGGCCAGGAGTGCCTCGTACTCCGCCACGTTGTTCGACGCACTGAAACCCAGGCGCAGGGACAATTCGATCATAACTCCTTCAGGAGGGAAAAGCACCACTCCAATTCCAGATCCAGTGTTGCATGCGGATCCATCTACAAAAAGCTTCCATTCTAATGGGTCCTGCTGGGCGGACGCCTTTCGCTTCTCGGCTGATGGCTCGACCAACTACTCCTTTCTCGTAGGAGGCCGTGGAGCCACTGTGGGAGAGAACTCTGCCACGAAATCTGCCAAAACTTGCCCTTTGGCTACCGTGCGCGACTGATAATCAATATCATACTAGCTCAATTCCACCGACCAAGTTGATATTCGTCCCGAGAAATCGGCATTTCGAAGCAATGACTTCAACGGGAACTCTGTGTAAACCACCACTTTGTGACTTTGGAAGTAGTGGGGCAACTTCCTAGCTGCCGTCCTCAGTGCCAGGAGCAACTTCTCAAGGGGCAGATATGTTGTTTCTGCATCCTATAGCGTCTTGCTCACGTAATAGACAGGGATTTGCTCGGATCCCTTGTTCCTCAGTAAGACCGCGCTTACAGCATGTTCGGATACTGCTAAGTACAGGGTCAAGATCTCATCAGGCTCAGGAGTAGACAGGAGTTTGCCGCCGCCAGTACTTCTTCGTGTCTTGAACGCTTGCTCACACTCGGCTCCCCATTCGTAACCTTCTCTCTTCTTCAATAACCGAAAGAAAGGTCTACACTTGTCACTCGGCGACTAATGAACTCGCAGGCTGCCGCCATCCCCGTCAACCGCTGGACCTCCTTCGTGGTCCTTGGACTCTGCAGCTTCTGCAAAGCTGTTATTTGATCAGGATTCGCCTCTGTCCCTCTAATGGTCACAAAGTGACCCATGAATTTCCCAGAACTTACTCCAAACGCACATTTTGAGGCGTTGAGTTTCAGCTTGTACTCGATAAGCGTCGAGAAAACTCATACGCCCGTACCCAGCTGTTGCATCCACCAGCTGATCTATCCTGGGCAGGGGAAAACTGTCTTTTGGACAAGCCTTGTTCAGATCTGTGAAATCGACGCAAACCCGCCATTTCCCATTCTTCTTTTTCACCACCGCTGTGTTGGATAACCACTCGGGGTAGTAAACCTCTCGTATCGCCTTTGCCTCGAGTAGACGGTCGATCTCTTCAATAACAGCATCCACATGCTGTACGGCAGACCTTCTTCTCTTCTGTATTACGGGCTTGTGTTGTGGGTCCACATTCAGGTGGTGGCAAATCACGTTTGCATCGACCCCAGGCATCTCCTCGGGCACCCAAGCAAACACATCAACGTGCTCTTTGAGAAACTTCACTAACTCTTCCTCCACTTCTTTGCACAGGTTTTCCCCAATCAGGAAATACCTTTCAGGATCATTCTCGCCGATCTGGATTTTCTTCAATCCTTCCACCACTTTCTCGGCTGGATCCCCTCCGACATCCTCGATGGTCGGCTGGTTGGTAACCTCAACTGTTTGCACCAACTGTGCCTTGGGTGCCTTCTTGATTATGGAAACCAAGCACTGTTCCCATTGGACCCTGGAAACTTCACCATCTGATGGTAGGTGGATGAAACTGCCCTCATCTTATGCAACCAGGTCCTTCCTATAATCGGGTTATAGGAAGATGGCACATCCACTACCAAAAAAATTGGTTCTCAGCGCCACTGTTCCTGCCCGAACAGGAAGGGTCACCATGCCCAATGGCCAGATTGCCCCTGCACTGAACCCAACCAACGGAGTTACTGACTATACCAAGTCTGCTTGTGCCAATCCCAGCTTCTTGAACGCGTCGTAATAAAGCACCTCGGTGTAGCTCCCTGAATCCACCAGGATCCTCTCCATGTCATATTCCCCAATTCGTAGGGTTATCACAAGAGCATCATTGTGCGGCACCTGGACTCCTCCCAGGTCCTCATCCGTGAAGACTATGCCCTCGTTGCATCCTTCCGCTTCACGTCCTCGTTTCTTTCCCAACCGCATCACGTGCTGGTCGTGTTTTACCTGCCTTTGGAGCAACCTCACCTCATTTCTCGTATAAGGTGTGGCTAATCCATGTATCATATGGATCACGCCCCTTGGATTCTGCTCGTAATCCTGCTCCTTTGCTCTCTCTGCACTTTTGTGCTCCTCTTGGATGAATTCCTTCAAATACCCACGTGAGACCAGGTCATCAAGGTGCTGCTTGAACATCTCGCAGTCCTCCGTCATGTGACCCCAGTCCTTATGCTAACTGCAATGCTGACTCATAGCCCTTCTTGCATCTTTATCACACTCCAGCCGTGGAGGCCACTTAAAGTACGGACGGTTCTTTATTCGATAAAAAACCCGATAAATTGGTTCTTTCCAAACCGTCGTTACTGAGAAGAACGACTTTGGGTCAGGGGCATGCTTCTCCCAGTATGACTCTTTCTTAGTCTGTCCGTGCTCCTTCCTCTCTTTGTAAGTCCTGGGCTAGGGTTTATCCACTTTCTTCGCGGAACCCTTGACTTGCTCGGCACTCAACTTGCCATCTTCCCGTACTATGTCATCCTCATTCCGGGCATGCTGCTCAATACGTTCCATCAGCTTTGCGAGCGTGCTCACTGGACTCATGTTTAGGGACTTTCGTAGCTCCCGCCGCCCAGTCTTGAACGTTGCTATTGCATACTCCTCACTGCAATTTTCAATCTCATTGAAAGTCTCCCAATATTTCTTGGCGTAGTCCCTGATCGGCTCATTCTCTCCTTGCTTCATAACTGAGGGACTCTCAAAAGTTTTGGGTGGTTTCCTGCTCGTTAGGAATCGAGCAGTGAATTCCTCGGCCAACTGTCTCCATCCTCGTATGGTGTTCGGCCCCAACTTATGGAACCATGACAGGGCCACCTTTTCCAAACTAGATGGGAACATCTTGCACATGATCGCGTCATCACCATCGTGCATAAACATCGCCTGCTGGTAATGCTGTATGTGTGCCGCCGGGTCTGCATTGGTTTCGTACAGGATAGACGTCCCGTGTTTAACCCTGCTCGGCAACCTTGCCTCCTGCAATCTTTTTGCAAAAGGAGAAGTTGCTATGTTGCTAAGGGCTCTCCGTGCTACTTCATGTGCAGACATGGTCCCCTCCTCTGACACCTTTGCAGCCCTGGCATTATTTCTTTCCCAGTCGGAATCAGATCTCTCGTACCTATCCTTGTGGTGCTTCCTATTCCCTCTTTCCTCGGGGGAGGAACTCTTGCTCCTGCTTCTCCTTTTTCGTGAAGAAGCCCTCAACCGCTTTGGAGTGAGACTCCTGCTCCTTCTTTTTCGTGAAGAAGCTCTTTTGTATTCTGCCATATCCAGCCTTTCCTTCCTGGACTTTCTTCGTGAAAGTCCAAAATCCTCCGGATGTTCTTGTATCCGCTGCGGTTGTTGAATCTCATATTCTAGCCTATTCATCAGACGAGCGTATTCTTCTATTTCTTGTCTCTTTTTGTCCAAGATATCTTCCGTGCTGTGCACGCTTTTCGAACGTGCCGCTGATTCCCTCTCACGGCAGGACTTACTCCTTCTCGTGGATCCTGTGGCCGTCCGTCCGTCCTTGTTTCTGGAGTTGCCATGGATTGCGAGGGGGCGGTCCTTGCTCGTGGTCCTCCCCGCCCGCCCGCCGTCGGGCTTCCTCGGAGGGTCTGGTGGGGACTTGTCACCTCCCCCACCCAGCTGATTGTTTGGGTCGAGTGGAGTCTTTGGATCTTCTTCCGCCATGGTCGCTTTTTCAAAGGGATCTCTTTCGTTTCCCACAGACGGCGCCAATTGTAGGTGCAGGAAAACGAAAAGGCCTTTGAACAGCACCAAGATCCAACGGCTACTTTCTTTTCCACGCCGGAACCCTAGGCACACCGCCGGAGTTGAACCTGTAAAACAAACAAAGGTGAGCGCACCTTTGCCTTCTCGTGGCAAAGGCCCTCCGATGCCAAAGTTAGTATCTCGTACTAGTGAAAACCCTATTCTTAGTAGGTAATCAGCCAATAGCCAAGAATTGCGTACCTTTACCTCTAGGTTTACCTCATATTTATAGATCCTTGTACGCTTGCTGTCCAAGCCATCTCGCTGCCCTAAGTTTCCTTTCTCGTAAATGGAACCCGGAACATCAGGGATTCCCTTTCCCATAACAGCATATTTCCATTTAGACCGTTTAGGAACCCTTTCCTTAATTGGCCGTCCACCCCATTCCCGTTGGGTATCTTTTCCAGATCTCGCTTTCTTACTAGGTACTTGCCATTCCTGGACTCTTTTAGAGCATCTCCTCCAAAATGCTGCTCCTGTTCGGCTCTCTCGTTGCCGAACAGACTACCTGGACCAATGATTTCTCATATCACTGGTCCATTTACCATGTGACTGGTCCAACAACTTCCCTTGCTCTTTGGACCATACCCCTGCTCGGGTATCTCGGACCTGGGACCTCTCGTGTCCCCGGTCCTCTCTGCCGTTCACCGTGCTGCACGGCGGATGCTCTGATTATGTTTAACCTGGTTCCCACGTACCACGTGTTCGGGCCTCTTTTACACCTATTCGGGATTACCTCCCTACACGTACGACGCTCTAGAGGGATCCAGTAAGGAAACGAGATTTGGAGAAGATACCCAACGTGAATGGGATGTACGGCCAGTTATGGGAAGAGTTCCTAAATGGTCTATAAGGTAATATACAGTTGAAGGAACGAGAATCCATGATATTCTAGATTTCCTATACGAGAAAGGAAACTTAGGGCAACGAGATGACCTGGACAGCAAGCATATGAGGATCTATAAATAAGAGGTAAACCTAGAGGTAAAGGTATGCAATTCTTGGCTATTCGCTCATTACCTACTGATAATTAGGGTTTTCACTAGTACGAGATACTAACTTTGGCATCGGAGGGCCTTTGCCACGAGAAGGCAAATGTGCGCTCACCTTTTGTCTGTTTTACAGGTTCAACTCCAGCGGTGTGCCAGGGTTCCGGTGAGGAATAAGGAGTAGCCGTTGGATTTTGGTGCTGTTCGAAGGCCTTTCTATTTTTCTGCACCTACAATACCCCAAACCAAAGCGGCCCTCATAGGAAGGAAAGGTAGGGAACTCCGGGACACCCTGTTGGCGAATCCCTAAACCCAGACTAGGGAAAAAGGACATCCTCCTCATAATGTCCATTGCGACAGAGCTTATGATGAAGTACTCGTCCACAGTGATAGCCAAAACAGAACCAGAGGTGTCAAACTAGAAGCCCCCAAGGTCAACATCTTCTTCACCGTGTAAGATCCCCAAAACAGGAGTCCCATCTTCTTTGAGCGGACGAATGCCTGGATCTCCACAGATGGTAAGGGTGCCAGTGGAAAGTCCCAGGATGACTTTTTGGTGGAGGGTTGATGGCACAGCCATGATGTCTGGCCGATGGAGCCATGGCCTGCCCAGCAGTAGGTTGAAGGTGGCGGGAATGTCAACAACATGGAACTCAACGTCCATCTCAAAAGCCTCTGCATCGAGCTTGAGCATTAGAGTTAGAGGGTACAAAATCCTTCTTGGCGAGTCCCAGACGATAAGCCACCCTCATAGGGCAAACGTTGATTGCCGAACCATTATCAATGAGGACAGTCGGTACCCAAAGTCCTCGGCATTTGACCGTGATATACAAGGGGCGGTTGTGGTCGCCACCCTTAACAGGCAAGTCTTTATCAGTAAAGACGACGGTGTGTTTGGAAGTGGGAGGGAGGATAAGAGATACCATCGCCTCAGGTGTAACATCGGCTTGAATTTCTAGGCGGGAGAAAGCGTGGCACAATTTTTGACGGTGCTCACAGGAGGAACAGATTAGTCCCCAAATTGATATAGCAGCGGGAATCCGCTCAAGCTGTCACTGAACCAGATCAGCAGCTGGTGAGCCAGTGGATACCTCGACAGGTGCAGAACTTGGGAAGGCGATGGGTTCGTTCCTTTGGTTAGAAGGGTTAGACGAACTTCCAGCTTGCAGATTAGCAGGTTGGAAAATTCGTCCACTCCTCGTAACGTTGTGAACATTTCCCAAGGAGGGCACAACCTGAGGGTTTTCATTCACATCCCAAAGATCAACAGGGACTTCTTCCAATTTGCGTTTCCCTTTGTCTGTGGCTGATACTGCTGTGGGTACTTCGACATCCAACCCCAAATCCTCAGCCAAGTCTTTCATCAGGAGTAAGTCCCAGAAACTCAGGTCTGTGACCGCCGCAACTTCAATGATAGGCTCCAGATCAGCCATAAAAGGGACATCCCATAGTCCACCTTCTGTCAAGGAGTGGTTAACTGCCCAGACTTCGTCCCCTACCTGAATATCAACTACCTGATCGACATCCCAAAGATTGGCTGGCGGAACGAGGTCTGTAACAATAATGCTATAGTCCCTGTTACTGAGATAAGGAACCTCAGGGCGCAGGTACTCCTCGTTAACAATGTAAGAGTAGGGATCGTGATCAGCATCACAAACCGAATCGAATACTGAGGTGAAAGTGGAAACATGGTCTCCCAAAATCTGAGTGTCTTCCTAGACGAGATCATCCGGTATGGCATATTAAGGTCTAAATCCATGTGGTCCTGCCAAATCGGTTCGGGGTCCCAGTTGTACTCTTCTTTGGGGACGACAGGTTCAACCTGCTGAAACAGCATATATAAGGAGAAGCCATCCAAAGGATCGAGCAGTGCCGCTTCATGGTCAGCCATCCAACCATTATACCGGGCTTGATCGAATGGGAGATATTCAGGTTGTTGTGGGAATCCATCTAACTCGAGACCTGACCACTCATTGATTATTGGAGTGGCATAATCCACGTTGTCAGCCATGGCCCAACCCACAGCTTGCATGTCGATTGCTGAAGGAGACACACTGGATTAAAACCGGTCCGTTAGACTGGGAGATGGGTTAGGATCCTTCACGTTGAAGTATGGATTATCAATAGAAGAGGCAGAATTGAGCTGCACAACGGGGATTGACTGATGGAAGAGGTCACTGATAGACTTACCGAGGACAAACGCCCCATTCTGCAACTGTCCCAGAGGTACATCAGTGTCAGACAGAGGTACATCAGTGTCAGACAGCTGACCTTCCTGTATGCATATATACGAAACTTCGGCACAAGGTTCAAGTGGAGGACATATGACCGGCCTGGGTTGATCTGTTGAGACTATATGGCTAGTGGGGTCAAATGTGGTAGAGTTGAGGTTGATTTCAGTGGAGCTAAGGGATATTTGGCTGATATGTGGGACAACTTTGTGGTTAGGCATGGAATTAGAGAGGATGTTTGGCTTTTGGGACGGTGGAGGCGGAGCTTGGAGAGTCCCTTCATCTATGAGATCCTGAATCGCATGTCGAAGGCGAAAACAGGAATTTGTAAGATGACCGGCTCCCTGATGGTAAGCACAGTAAAGGTTGGCTTTGAAATTGCCGGAGGATTTTTGGGTAGAGGAGCTGGATCAAGGGGCTTCAGATGCCCTGACTTGACTAGTTTCTCCATGACCGAGGACAGAGGTGCCTCGAATGCGGAGAAGCTGCGGGGCTGACCGCGAGGCCGGTTGTTCTGCGGTGTTTGCACCTGGTTGACATCAGTGATGTGGTTAGTGGTGTTAGAGGTAGTGGCGTTGGTGCCGCTGGTTGCCGTATTGGAGTAAGTCCCACCTCCAAATAGCACATTAGTATTCCCAGAATATGCCCGAGGCTTCAGTTTTGAAGGGTTAGAAGATTCCCCTTTTGAAAGTATTCCGCTCTATAATGCATCCTCGATGGCCAGCCTGGAGTCGAAGAAGGTTTCAAAGTTAGCAGACGCTAGAGCAAGAACCAAGTGCCTAGCGTAGTTTGGCTAAAGATTGCGAGAGATGATGCAGAGCTGATCCTTTTCACTAGGGCGCTCAGTCATTAGTGCTGCCTTAGCCCTCTACCGTTTGATGAAGTCAGCGAAGGACTCCTTTGCTTCCATTTTGGTGGATTCCAACTCCCGAGTTGTCATCTTCAACTGAGAGTTGTAACTCTACTGCGAAATAAATGCAGTCCCAATGTCCTCCCAAGTCCTCCGTTTTGGCGATGTCGAGTGACAAGAACCAATGAAAAGCAGGGCCTGAGAGTGTTTGAGGGAAGAGCTGTGACATGGCCTCAGGCTCGACCGACAAAAGCTTCATTGCTGCATGGTAACTATAAAGGTGAGTCCTGCGATCACCACTTCCATCGAATTTTGCCAAGTCTGGCATTTTGAACTTCTCGGGAAGCTTAGCATTGGGATATAGGCAAAGGCGATCCAAGTCGATTCCACTAGCCTTGACCTTTTCCACTTTGGCAATGGATTCCTCAAGTTTGGCCATCTTGGCCATAAGAGCAGTAATGTCCGGATGTGCAGCAAGTGCGCAAAACACCCTTGGGTCAGGCTGGACAACGAGATGCCCCAGATTGTTCGGATCCTCGACCATGATAGGCTAAACCTTCAACTATCCCGCCGATCAAGGTTTCAACTTTTGAAGTTGGAACAACTTGGTATGAATGTCATGACACTATAACGAAGATGGCGTGAGCGGCACAGCGCTGTTAGCCAGGCGGTGTAAGTGACAAGGCACTTGTTACCTAACTAGTATAAGCATCATGGTATCCTCTCTATTGTTCCTCATTTTCTGTTTGAAACCTTAAGCAGGTATATAGTCAAAGGTGTAGAAAGCTTTCGATTTCCTAAAGACCCATTGTCCTTAAGGATTTGAAAACTGAAAACGTGTGATAAGTGCCAAAATATACATATTTTGGCTCTCCAAACTACATTTATTAGTCTTTTATTTTAGTTACTTGATAATTATTTTGTCCTTTTTATGTTTATAGTTTGCTCGAGCCCGTTGTTCGAGATTTTGGATAAAAGCAGAAATTAAAAGAAGTCTGGGGTTAAAACGCGAAATGTTTTAAAGTTGAATTACTGAATTATATTACATTATAGCCCAATGGAGCTTTGTATAATTATTGCATGTATACACTATATAAAGGATGCGACACAAACTTCAGCAGCAGCTTTGGAACGGGGAAAACGGGGGATTGAGTTTCACCGTGAGAACAGAGGCGGAAGAACTACGTGTGACGGATGAAGTACTGTCTTTTTAACATGGAGCTTACACCAACATCCTCCGATTCTCTTCTCTTCATGAGCAACTAATCATCTTTCTTAGGGTGTAGATGAAACCCTAACCAAGTAACTATATTTTTATGTTGATTTTGGATTTCGATTGCCAAAACGATGGTTGTATAACATTGAGACTTGTTCTATGATTCGTACTTATTTTTCCAATCTAGTTATATGTGTTTGTTTTCTGTGATTGCAAATACATAGTTATGCAATGGTATTCTTTGTGCATGAAATTGAGAATTATAATAATCTATACCTAGGAAAGACCAGTCGTGCCTAGATTAATTAGTTGTAGAATCGAAGATGATTCGTGCCAACCGAAGATAGATTATGTCCGGTTCTCAATCACATGCATTTTTCTTGGCGATGTCACTAGGACTTGTAGCTTTTAGTGAATCAATGTCGTTTTGGTAGTCAGTTTCTTAAATTAACATAATCGATTGGTTACGAAGTTAGGATGGATTCGAAACCCTAAGACCTTTTCCATATTTGAATTTAACTTCTCTCATGCTTTTAATTACTTAGATAATTTTAGTTAATCAAAATCCAATCACTATTTCTTGAATTGAATTAGGAATTAATTTTAGAAATACAACAACTTAGCCTTTTGATCTTCGTGGTACGATACCTGGACTTAAATCACTATTCTATTTGAATTGAGGTTTTCGCTCAGTTTTAATTATTTATTTTTGGTGTGAAAAACGACTTACCAAATTTTGGCGCCGTTGCCGGGGATCAAAAGCACGGTTGTTTGTTTTTAAGATTGGTTCTTATTTTAATTCCTAGCTTAGATTATTATTTTTTTATTAGTATTTTTTTCCCATTAATTGTTTCGTTTAAAGTTCTTCTAGTGCAGGTTACTTACTGTAAGTGCAGGAAAATAAAAGAGCCCTTGATTAGCACAAGATCGTAACGGCTACTTCACTCTCCTCGCCGGAACCCTAACACGCTGCCGGTGTGGATCCTGTAAAACAAACAAATGGTGAACACACCTTTACCTCTTGTGGCAAAGGCTCTCCGATGCCAAAGTTAGTATCTCGTACTAATGGAAAGCCCTAATTCTCAGTAGGTAAAGAACGAATAGCCAAGAATTGTGTACTTCAACCTCTCGGTTTAAATTATATTTATAGATCCTCATATGCTTGTTGTCCAAGCCACCTCGTCGCCCTAAGTTTCCTTTCTCGTGTAGGAAATCTAGAATATCATGGATTCTCTTTCCTTTAACTGTGTATTACCTTATAGACCATTTAGGAATTCCTTCCTTAATTGGCCGTTCATCCCATTCCCGTTGGGTATCTTCTCCAGATCTCATTTCCTTACTGGTATTATCATTTCTGGATCCCTCTGGGGTGTCTTCTGCTGCCTCCTCCAGAATGCTGTTCCTGTTCAGCCTTCTCGCTGCCGAACAGACTATCTGGACCAATGACTTCACGTGTCATTGGTCCCTTTACCAGGCATCTGGTCCAACAACTCCTCATATTCATTGGACCATTCCCCTGCTCAGGTATCTTGGACCAGAGACTTCGCATGTCGTTGGTCCTTATCGCTGTTCACCGTATTGCACGGCGGCTGCTTCGATTACATTTACTCCCGGGCCCCACGTACCACGTGTTCGGGCCACCTTCGTACCTATTCGGGATTACCTCTGGCTCGCCAACTTTACTCCTTATTTTCTCTTAATATGACGAGCAAAGCTCTTTGGCGCCGATCAAGGTTCTCGTCCTTTGCTCTTGCATCTCGTTTCTCGTACTTGGTGCAGACTTCATCATTACTCGTCCAAACCAAACGTCTCATCGTTTGGGCTGGGCAGGCTTTTCCTGCCGTCACCTTTACACGCGGCGCACATTGTACTGCCATATTAAATGTGAGCAGACATCTTTAGGGAACAGAACGCCCAAACGGCGTCTGGGGTGACGTTTCTCATACGCCACCCCATTTGCTAGGGTATATCTGGATTTTCGTCTAAATTCAAATCCACTTTCTCTCTCTGGACTCCCACTGCAGAAAGAATGCTTACGCACTCCTGCCATTGAAGCTCTGTTCAACACCTCGAGGCCTCTTTCTTTTCTGCTATTAGGGCCTTCGTCTACCAACTCGTAAGTCCTTATCCTTTCTTTCATTCCATCTCTGTCTTTGGTCTAGGATTTTCCTAGTCGATTTTAGGGTTTCTCTAGTTCCCCTCCCATCGTCTGTAAAACACAATTTTATTTGAGGATGGGGAGATTCAGACGTTTCTGCAATACTCCCCAGACAATGGCGGAATTCAGATCTCGTTACGAGATCCTGACAACATTGCCACTGAACTGGCCCCTGTAGATGCCCTTCGTGAGAGTCCAGACGAAGACATTCTCCATATTCCAGTAGTAGCCATCATTGAGGGTGGCGTTAGGTTTCCCCTAGCCCCATTACTTCGCCAGGTTTTAGCCTTCTACAGACTATCGCCAATGCAGGTTTCTGCCAACTTTTTTTGTGTTGTTATGGGTATCAATACCCTTAACCAAATGCTAGGCACATCCCTAGGCCTGCACGATATTCACCACCTATATAGCATCTCACGAACCAAAGATGCCCTGACCTACTATCTCAAAAGTAGGAATTCCAGAAAAAGGCTCGTGCTCGAACTGCCTGACTCCGCCCGAGGAGACGACGACAACTTCCTCATTGTTATTGGGGATTTCGAGCCCAGAAACGAGGACGGCTGAGTGATAGGATTTCATGCCCCGCACAGATTTGGCACTCCACGTCAGTTCCTCTTTCACCTAAAGCTTTCTCGTGCTTTAGTCGTACAATTTCGTTGCATCTAATACGTTGCATCTGTTTTTTGCAGCTACAAACGTCAATCAAGGGCACGCCATAATCACTCGTCAAGTGCACGTAACTGATATCAATCGTGCTCTTGCTTTCAACGGGCAAGGCACGTATCTCGCTGGCCGGGCAAGAGCAGCACAAATTCTATTGAGCTATCGGGTCTCATACGGTGGATTCATTGATCGGCGGATCTGAGCAGCCGACGATCCCGTGATCCCTGGTCCCCCCGTCCAACAGCCCAAGCAAGACAGGGAGAGGCATTCTCAGACCCCACCGCTTCCTAACGAGCATGTTCAACTCGCCGAAGAAACTTCCACGTCTTCGAGTGGTTATTCTCCATCTCCTCCGCTTAAAGAAATAAACCAGCCGATCAACCTCAGCAACCTCCTTACCATTCCTGGAGCTGGACACGGAAGGGGCCACGAGCAGCAGGCTTCCTCAGAGCCCGACGCCGTCTCATGGTCGTTGGGGGCCCGCTCAATTGGACGCCCCTCTTGGCTTCTCGCCTGAGGAAATCGAGGCCAGCCACCGGGACAAGCGTTAGAGGCTGGAAACCTCTACAGTTGAGCGGCCTCCGTCCCAACTCTCCGCACCTTTAACTCCCATCTAGTCTCCTCAGCTCACTCATGGAGGCCTGCCAGTCACCATCCGTGACAGTGTCGAGTCTGAGGGGACAACACTTGCATTGTCCCAGGCCTTCTTGCTGCCCGGGGACATGCAGAAGGAGGTCTCCTGCTCCCCTGACAATCTCTTTGGCTCGTTCATGAGCCACAATGCTAAGGGAAACCCGCCATGCTTCATTTACTAAGGACGTGCGTCTTGTTCCTTCATTTTTGCCTAATGCTGCTTTCTTTTTCAAAATCCACAGGCAATGCAGAAGATGGTGGCCATGGCACAAAAACTTGGCCAATCTGAGCCTCAACGTGCCAGATTGGCAAGTAAAAATGCCAAGCTGCAAAATACCATCGTCAGGTTGGAGAGAGAGAGGAATCAAGCCCGTGGACTTGCGAATGAGTTGAGAGGCAAATTGGAGGGAGCCGAAGACAGCTTGAACCAGACGCTTTCAGAGTTGGAATCTACCAAAGATGAGGCCAAGGCAGCCTACCAGCGAGGGTACAACGATGGGATCAATGTAGCCACTGAAAGCTACACATCCCAAATTCCCGCCCTCCAAGATCAGATATGGGACACGGCGTGGGCTACCTGCCTCACCAAGATCGAAGCTCCCGAGTCCTGCCCCCTTTGGACCAACAGAGAACTTTCGAGGACCCAGATTGTTGCTAACGAGCAAGAGGGAGGAGAAAAGAACGCGGGGAGGGAACCCGACACTCAAGTAGCCGAGCAAACAGAGAATAATGCCACCGCAACTATGGATGATGCCAACACCGGCCAGAAGGAAGCCGATGGCGACGCTCCAGAGTCATCCACGGTGGTGGAGGACGCGACTGCTCCATCCTCTTCTGCAACTGCTCCTGCCTCCCCCGTCATCCAGGATTTGACGGTCGAAGAGTAAGTTGAATCTTACCCCCTCTGTGGCAATTGAACTTTTTCTGGAATCAGTTTATGCCGGCCCTGCATGGCATTGATACATTTCTACACACTTTACTTCTGGTGGTTTGGCCCTTCTTGGCACTCTATGTTTTTGGTGGCCCTGTTTGGCCTAAATGATTTTAGCTTGACTTTTTACTGTATGTGGCCGTCTCTTGGCCAGTACTTCTTATGCCAAGTTTTTTCGTACTTAGCTTTAGGTGTGCATATTCACGTATGCCCCCCAAATTTCATTTTGCTCAATTATTATTCGGATCATGTTTTGCAGGGTTCTCATACCTTACAATAATGCATTTGTTCATACGTATTCAAAGTTTGCTCGTACTCGAGCAGGCCGTCAAGTATATTCATACTTGGGAATGACGTTGTATATCCAGGTTTTACACCTGAGCTTGCCATCAAATATTTTCGTACTCAGATACCGTTGTATGCAATATGAGTGTTTCGTACTCGGCGGATGCCCAAACATATTTGGTGCAATCATACATGACCTCGTATGTATTTCAAACGTTCTTGTACCCGAGCAAAATAGCTAAGTAGGTCAAAACTTGGATTGTTATTAAAATGTGCTTTTACCTGGCATGTTTATTCGTATGCAATCCCAACTGCATCGTACTTGGAGGTATCCCAACATGTTCGTGTTTGGGAAAAGTGTGCATAATCTCGTATGCAATCTAGGTATGCTCGTACCTGAGCAATTGCTCAAATTTTTTCGTACTTGGATGTTGTTGCATGTTCACGTATGCGACTCGAGTGTTTCGTGTTCGGAAAGTTTTCCCAGTATATTCATACTTTAGGTTACCCAAATGTGCTCGTATTTGGTTATTGCAATCCTGAGTTCATTCGTACTCTGATTGTGTTGCATATTTACTTATGCATTCTGGGTCTATTCGTACCCGAACAATTGATCAAGTTTTTTTGTACTTGAGGATATCCCAAACATATTCGTGCTTAGGGACAGTGTGCATGGTCTCGTATGCATTCTGGGTGTATTCGTACCCGAGCAAACTGTTAAGTATATTCGTACTTGGCAAAATTTGAAACATTCGAATTTTCATTCAGTTACCATATACCTCTGCTCCCCAATACGAAGTGAGGACTAGGGACATAGCCTGACTTCGTATTTAAAGCATAATAAAAGAAAAATTGTGAAAAACAACCTTGTGTTATCAAAATCTGTGAATTTTATTCATAATTCAAAAACTCAAGGGGGCGTTACGCTTACCCCTTGCAACTAATAAAAGCAAACACATGGGAATTTTATTCGTAATTCTCACACAATCACGATGTGCATCTAAAACAGAGTAAAAATGAAATCAAAGTTCTTTACACATAGAACTTCCTCAAGTTGTGGACATTCCAGGGCCTTGGCACCGGGTTCCCGTCCAAATCTGGCAATCGATAAGCCCCAATGCCTACGACCTCTGTAACTCGATATGGGCCTTCCCAATTGGCCCCCAACTTGCCTTCGTGGGCCACCTTGGTGTTGCCAAGAACTTTTCGTAGCACAAGGTCACCGACACCAAATTCTCGTGGCGAACGTTCTTGTTGTAGCTTTTCATCAGCTGCTCCTGGTATGAGGCCAAGTGCACTAGAGCCCGTTCTCTCCTCTCCTCGGCGAGGTCCAGCTCAATCTCTAGGGCTCTGTCATTGCCCCCACTCTCTACTAATGTGGTCCTGTTGGTCGGCAACCCCACCTCTAATGGAATCACAGCCTCTGTTCCATATGCTAGTGAGTAGGGGTTCTCTCCAGTAGACCTCCTAGGGGTTGTTCGGTGCACCCACAGGACCAGTGGCAACTCGTCGGGCCACTTTCCTTTTGCTTTGTCCAACCTTTTCTTGATCCCATCAAGTATAGTCTTGTTGGACGCCTCTACCTGCCCATTGCTCTGAGGGTAGGCTGGGGTTGAATAATAGTTCCTTATTCCATACTGCGCACAGAATGTCTTGAACTTTTTCTGGAACTGCGACCAATTATCTGTGATCAGAGAATAAGGGACCCCAAATCGTGTGATGATGCTCTTCCACACGAACCTTTCTATCATAGGTTCGGTGATCTTGGCCAGTGGTTCTGCTTCTATCCACTTGGTAAAGTAGTCCGTTGCTACCAACAGAAACTTCCTGTTCCCAGTTGCATTATGGAGTGGACCCATGATGTCCATTCCCCATTGCGCAAACAGCCAAGGGCTTGTCAAGGGCACCAGATCTTCGGCTGGTGTTCAGATCATGGGTGAGAACTTCTGACACTTCTCGCAAATTTTTAGATACACCTTTGCATCTTCTTGCATGTGCGGCCACCAGTAACCCGAGGTGATTGCACGGTGAGCAATGGATCCCCCCCCAGCATGACTTCCGCATGTTCCCTCGTGAATCTCATGGAGGAACTTTTGCACCATCTCGGGATGCACACAAAGCAGATATGGTCCGGTGAAGGACTTTCTGTATAGTTTGCCTTCTGGTGATAGCAAAAACCGTGCAGATTTCGTCTTTATCTTGTGAGCTTCCTTTTTATCTGTGGGAAATGTCCCATCTCGTAGGAACTCCACTATTGGATCCATCCAACTTGGTCCTTGGTTCACGTCTAAGACCAACTCCACGCTCTTTCCAATGCTCAGCTCAGCAAGATAGTCTACTGCCGCCTTTCTCTTGAACTCTGTTGGCACGGCCGCTGCCAACCAAGCCAATGAGTCAGCATGGGCATTCTGCCCAGAGCTTATCTGCTCAATGTGCACCTTCTCAAAGGTATCAAGCAAATCCTTGGCTGCCTCCACGTAGGCTGCCATCTTCTCATTTCGGGCTTCGTACTCCTCGGATAACTGATTCACCACGAGTTGTGAATCACAGAACACTCGAATTCTTTTTACTTTCAAGGTTTTTGCGCTTTGTAATCCTGCTAAGAGTGCCTCGTACTCCGCCACGTTGTTTGACACACTGCAACCCAGGCGCAAGGACAACTCGATCATTGCTCCTTCGGGAGGAAAAAGCACCACCCCAATTCCAGATCCTATGTTGCACATGGAACCGTCGACAAAAAGCTTCCATTCCAAAGAATCCTGTTCGGCGGGTGTTCTTTGCTTCTCGAAAGATGGCCCGACCAACTACTCCATTCTCGTAGGAGGCAGTGGAGCCACTGTGGGAGAAAATTCTGCCACAAAGTCTGCCAGAACTTGCCCCTTCACTGCCGTGCGCGGTTGGTAATCAATATCGTACTGGCTCAATTCAACCGACCAAGTTGATATTTGTCCCGAGAAATCTGCCTTCCGTATCAATGATTTCAATGGAAATTCTGTGTAAACCACAACTTTGTGAATTTGAAAGTAATGGGGTAGCTTCCTAGTAGCTGTCCTCAGTGCCAGGACCAGCTTTTCAAGGGGCAGATATCTCGTCTCTGCGTCCAGTAGCGTTTTGCTCACGTAATAGACAGGGATTTGTTCGGATCCCTTGTTCCTTAGTAAGACTGCACTAACAGCATGCTCAGAGACTGCTAAGTACAAGGTTAAGACCTTACCAGGCTCAGGAGTGGACAGAAGTGGGGCTGCCGCCAAGTACTTCTTCAGGTCTTGGAACGCCTGCTCAAATTTTGCTCCCCATTCGTAACCTTCTCTTCTTTTCAGCAATTGGAAAAAGGGTATACACTTGTCGCTGGACCGACTAATGAACCTGTTGAGGGTTGCAGCCATCCCTGTCAATCGGTGGACCTCCTTCGTGGTCCTTGGACTCTGGAGCTTCTGCAAACCCATTATTTGATCAGGATTCGCCTCTATCCCTCTTATGGTCACGAGGTGACCCAGGAATTTCCCAGAACTTACTCCGAATGCACATTTCGAGGCGTTGAGCTTCAGCTTGTACTCCTTCAGTATCTCAAAAGCTTCCTTTAGATCAGCGATGTGGTCCCATTTCTCCTTGCTTTTGACCACCATGTCGTCTATGTATACCTCCATGGTCTTGCCTAGCAACTTCTTTAGCATAATCGTTGCTAGTCTCTGGTAAGTTGCTCCAGCATTTCTTAGACCAAAAGGCATAACACTATAATAATACAGCCCTCGTGGTGTGATAAAAGACGTCTTTTCCTGGTCGGGCCCATACTTGGCAATCTGGTAATATCCTCGATAAGCGTCGAGAAAACTCATGCGTTCATAACCAGCTGTTGTGTCCACCAATTGATCTATCCTGGGCAGGGGAAAATTGTCTTTTGGACACGCCTTGTTTAGATCTGTGAAGTCGACGCAAACTCGCCACTTCCCGTTCTTCTTTTTTACCACCACCGTGTTGGACATTCACTCTGGGTAGTACACCTCCCTTATTGCCTTTGCCTCGAGCAAGCGGTCAACTTCCTCGATAACAGCGTCCACATGCTGTACGACAGATTGTCTCTTCTTCTGCATTAGGGTTTGTGTTGTGGATCCACATTCTAGTGGTGGCAAATCACGTTTGCATCCACCCCAGGCATCTCTTCGGGCACCCAGGTAAACACATCGACGTGCTCTTTAAGAAACTTTACCAGCTCTTCCTCCTCTTCTTTGCACAAGCTTTCTCCAATCAGGAAATACCTTTTAGGATCACTCTCGTTGATCTGTTTTTTCTTCAATCCTTCGACCACTTTCTCGGCTGGATTCCCTCCGACATCCTCGATGGTGGGCTGGTTGGTGACCTCAACTATTTGTACCAACTGTGCCTTGGGCGCCTTCTTGATTATGGAAACCAAGCACTGTTGGGCTATCTTCTGATTTCCTCTTATTCTCTCAATACAGTTGGACCCTGGGAACTTCACCATTTGATGGTAGGTGGAGGAAACCGCCCTCATCTTGTGTAACCAAGTTCTTCCTATAATTGCATTATAGGAAGATGGTACGTCCAACACTAAAAAGTCGGTTCTCAACACCACTGTTCCTGCCCGAACAGGAAGGGTCACCTTTCCCAATGGCCAAACTGCCCCTGCACTGAACCCGACCAACGAAGTTACTGACTGCACTAAGTCTACATGTGTGCCAACCCTAACTTCTTAAATGCGTTGTAATAGAGCACCTCCGTGCAACTTCCTGAATCCACCAGGATCCTCTCCATGTCATACTCCCCTATTCGTAGGGTTATGACTAGAGCATCATTGTGCAGCACCTGGACTCCTCCCAGGTCCTCATCCGTGAAGACTATGCCCTCGTCGCGTCCTTCTGCTTCACGTCCTCGTTTCTTGCCCAAACGCATCACATGCAGGTCGTGCTTTACTTGCCTCTGGAGCAACCTCACCTCATTTCTCGTATAAGGCGCGGCCAATCCCTGTATCATATGGATCACGCCCCTTGGATTTTGTTCGTAATCCAGTTCCATCGCTTTATCTGCACCCTTGTGCTCTTCCAGAATGAACTCCTTCAAATACCCACGTGAGACCAGGTCATCAAGGTGTTGTTTGAACATCTCGCAATCCCCTGTCATGTGACCCCAATCCTTGTGGTAACTGCAGTGCTGACTCGTAGCTCTTCTTGCATCTTTATCACCCTCCAGCCTTGGAGGCCACTTGAAATATGGGCGATTCTTTATTCGATAAAGAATTCGATAAATTGGCTCTTTCCAAACCGTTGTTATCGAGAAGAAAGATTTGGGATCCGGGGCATGCTTCTCCCTGTAGGATTCCTTCTTAGCCTGTCCATGTTCCTTTCTCTCTTTGTATGTTTTGGGCTCTGGTTTATCCGCCTTCTTAGCGGAGCCCTTGACTTGCTCGGCACCCAACTTGCCATCTTCCCGTAGTATGTCATCCTCGTTCCCGGCGTGCTGCTCAATTCGTTCCATCAGTTTTGCCAGTGTGCTCACTGGGCTCATGTTAAGGGACTTTCGTCGCTCCCCCCCCCCCCCCCCCCCGAACAGGCAACCCAGTCTTGAATGTTGCTATAGCATACTCCTTACTGCAACTTTCAATCTCGTTGAAAGTCTCCCAATACTTCTTGGCGTAGTCCCTGATCGGCTCATTCTCTCCTTGTTTCATAACTGAAAGGCTCTCAAAAGTTTTGGGTGGTTTCCTACTCGTCAGGAACTGAGCAGTGAATTCCTCGGCCAACTGCCTCCATCCTCGTATGGTGTTCGGCCCCAACTTATGGAACCAGGACAGGGCCACCTTTCCCAAACTGGATGGGAACATCTTACACATGATCGCGTCATCGCCGTCGTGCATAAACATCGCCTGCTGGTAATGTTGTATGTGTGCCACCGGGTCCGCATTGGTCTCGTACAGGATAAACGTCTCGTGCTTAACCCTGCTCAGCAACCTTGCCTCCTGCAATCTCTTTGCAAAAGGAGAAGTTGCTATGTTGTTAAAGGCTTTCCGTGCTGCTTCTCGTGCAAACATGGTTCCCTCTTCTGGCCCCTTTGCCGCCCTGGCATCATTCCTTTCCCAATCGGAATCAGGTCTCTCGTACCTGTCCCTGTGGTGCTTCCTGGTCCCTCCTTCCTTGGGGGTAGAACTTTTGCTCCTGCTTCTCCTTTTTCGTGAAGAAGCCTTCGGTCATTTTGGGGTGAGACTCCTGCTCTTTCTTTTTCGTGAAGAAGCTCTCTTGTACTCCGCCACAGCCAGTCTTTCCCCTCTGGACTTTCTTCGTGAAAGTTCAGAATCCTCCGGATGCTCTCGTATCCGCTGCAGTTGCTGAATCTCGTATTCTCGCCTCCTAATTAGACGAGCGTACTCCTCTATTTCTTGTCTCTTCTTGTCCAGGATATCTTCCTTGCAGTGCACGCTTTTCGAACGTGCAACTGATTCCCTCCCACGGCGGGACTTACTCCTCCTTGTGGACCCCGTGACCGTCCTTCCGTCCTTGTTTCTGGAATCGCCATGGACAGTTAGGGGCCGGTCCTTGCTCGTGGTCCTTCTCGCATGCCCACCATCGGGCTTTCTCGGAGGGCTTGGTGGGGACTTGTCACCTCCCCCACCCAGCTGATTGTTTGGGTCAAGTGGAGTTTTTGGATCTTCTTCCACCATGGTCCCTTTTTCAAAGGGATCTCTTTCGTTTTACCACAGACGGCGCCAATTGTAAGTGCAGAAAAACAAAAGAGCCCTTGATTAGCACAAGATCGTAACGGCTACTTCAGTCTCCTCGCCGGAACCCTAACACGCTGCCGGAGTCGATCCTGTAAAACAACAAAGGGTGAGCGCACCTTTGCCTCTTGTGGCAAAGGCCCTCCGATGCCAAAGTTAGTATCTCGTACTAATGGAAAACCCTAATTCTCAGTAGGTATAGAACAAATAGCCAAGATGTGTACCTCAACCTCTCGGTTTAGCTTATATTTATAGATCCTCATATGCTTGCTGTCCAAGCCACCTCGTCGGCCTAAGTGTCCTTTCTCGTATAGGAAACCCAGAATATCATGGATTCTCTTTCCTTTAACTGTGTATTACCTTATAGACCATTTAGGAATTCCTTCCTTAATTGGCCGTTCATCCCATTCCCGTTGGGTATCTTCTCCAGATCTCATTTTCTTACTGGGTATTACCATTTCAAGTTCCCTCTGGGGCGTCTTCTGCTGCCTCCTCCAGAATGCTGCTCCTAGTCGGCCTTCTCGTTGCCGAACAGACTATCTAGACCAATGACTTCACGTGTCATTGGTCCCTTTACCAGGCATCTGGTCCAACAACTCCTCATATTCATTGGACCATTCCCCTGCTCGGGTATCTTGGACCAGAGACTTCTCATGTCGTTGGTCCTTATCGCCGTTCACCGTACTGCACGGCAGCTGCTCCAATTAAATTTACTCCTGGGCCCCACGTACCACGTGTTCGGGCCACCTTCGTACCTGTTCGGGATTACCTCCCTACACTTACTTTCACATTCAGGAATTTGAACTTGTAGCTGCAAAGGAGGCTTTAAAGAGCACGGCGTTGCTACCTTAGCTTTTAAAAAAAAAAGGCGATGACTCCAGAGAGCACTACTGTGAGTTTTAATTGCTGCATTAGCACTACTAAGTTTAATCCTAGACTATGTTATTCTATTAGTTATTTGTTAGTTAATCCTGTTATTGCATTGTTTCACCTTCTTTGCTAGTAATAACTCGGTATCACTATTAGTTTAATACAATTTGTGAGGTATTAGTGTACTACTAAGTCTTCATTGTGAGTTATTCTTGCGTTCACATGCTATCAGTTTAATTATTTTGAGTTTTCATCGAGTAGATTTCCAATAGCGATACTTGTTACACGTAGAGTGGTGTTAATTTCATATGCTTGAGCGTCGGTCTTGTCATCGAGACTTAATCCCTATTGACCCTGAGTTAGAGAGGACTCTTAAGACTATTCGAGCAGTTAAACGTTCCAATAGACTTAGCAACTCACTTTCAATCATGGCGTTACAAGCTAATCAAAAGAACCAGGATAGGCAATTGAGGGAGTACTTTGCTCCCCCTGCATACACATCACCTTCTTGCATCTAGTTGCCCACTATCACAGCAACTCAATATGAGATCAAGTCTCACACTCTTCAGATGCTCCCATCTTTTCATGGGCTTGACAATGAGGATCCTTTTAAGCATATTGATGAATTTGTAGAAAAAAGCTCCACAGTGAAAATTCAAAACTTTTCTGATGATACCCTGAAGCTAAAACTTTTTCTCTTTTCCCTTAAGGATAGAGCC
Organism: Rhododendron molle; assembly: GCA_025413875.1. Lineage (NCBI taxonomy): Eukaryota > Viridiplantae > Streptophyta > Magnoliopsida > Ericales > Ericaceae > Rhododendron > Rhododendron molle. The sequence continues at coordinate 29,832,425 of CM046397.1, forward strand.
AAAGATTGGCTTAATTCCTTGGCAACTGGGTCTATCACTACTTGGGCCCAATTACAACAAGAATTTCTTACAAAGTACTTTCCCATAGGTATGACAATCATGTATAGGCAAGCTATCACGAGCTTCTCTCAGGTTGGTGGTGAGCAATTTCATGATACATGGGAAAGACTTAGACAGCTTACTCGAAAGTGTCCCCACCATGAAGTTCCTAAGTGGCAGTTAGTTCGTATTTTTTATGACGGTTTGTCTGAACGACACCGTCAAATGGTCGATGCCTCTTGTGGTGGGACTTTTATGTTTAAGACCCCGGATGAGGCATGGTTGTTATTTGATAACCTGAGTAACAATTCCCAACAACATGCCTCGGCCGCTAGAAGGGTTAATATGGTCGCCTCAAATTCCCAACAATAAAGAGGGATTTATGAGGTTGGGCACTCCAACGATCTTTCTAACCAAGTGGCCGCTTTGAACAAAAAATTTGACCAGCTTCTATCCCTTGGTCAAGTTCCTTCTTCTCCTCCTCAGCCTTCATATTTCAAGAGGCTTGTGCAATTTGTTCGAGTCCTACTCACTTCGTGAGTGAGTGCCATATGGCTTCCCAATTCCCCGAGCTTGTTCAGGAGCACGTTAATGCTGCTCAAGGGTTTGCTAGATCCGGTAATGATCCTTATTCTGTACATACAACCCGGGATGGAGAAATCACCCGAATTTCTCTTGGAAACAACAAGCTCCGAGCAATTCTCTTGCTCCACCCCAAAGGACTATGTTTACCAACTCTGCCAATCCTTCAGCCTACCATCCGACTCAATTGTTGCAGCCATATCAGTACCATAATACTCTTCCACCTCAAAGAAACTCTGATTTTGAGGATAAGGTGTTGCAAGCTCTCCAAGGGCTGGAGGCTAATTTGCGTGAACTTGAAGCGAACACACAAGCCATCAACTCTCACACACAATCCATTTCTAGGATAGAAGCCCAAGTGGGGCAACTAGCTAATGCACTCAGTCGACGAGAGGAGGGTAGGTTACCGAGTCAACCAGTAGGCAATCCTAAGGGTCAGTATGTCATAGAGAATGCACAAGTGAATGCTCCTTACCATGAGCAAGCCAAAGCAGTAGTGACCCTACGAAACAGGTGTGTACTTGACACTAGACCAATCCATTCCATCCTCAAGTCTGTTTCAATCCGATTCATCATCGGGGAAAGACAGCCATCGACCATTTGGGGTGTCTACAAAATGATCGGGAGATCCAGATTGGGGTGTCTACAACTCCAAGAACAGAGAGGGAAGGACAGCCATGGAATCCAAGAGAAGGAGCAAGTCCCATCGGGGTGAAAAGTCGATTGCACATTTGAGGAGTGTGCACAACAACGAGGATATCCTGGTTAAGAAGAAACAAGAGATTGAGGAGTATGCTCGTCTAATCAAGAGAGGAGAATACAAGATTCAAGAGTTACAACGGTACGAAAACACCTAGAGGATTCTGGACTTTTACGAAGGAGTTCTAAAGGAGACAGGCTGGCTCTGGTGGAATATAAGAAAGCTCTTTCACGAAGAAGAAGTAGCAGGAGTATGAGTCTCACTCCAAGATGACAGAGGGCTTTTTCACGAAAAAGAAGGAGCAAGAGTCGAAGTCCCACCCCCGAGGAAGGAGGGACTAGAAAGCACCACAAGGATAGGTACAAAAGACCTGATTCTGATTAGGAAAGGAATGCTCCCAAAAAGACTAAAGAAAGAGAGGAAGGGACCATGTCTGCATGAGAAGCAGCACAGAAGGCCCTCAACAGCATAGCATCCTCCCCCTTTGCAAGGCAATTGCAAGAAGCGGGACTACCGTGCAGGGTGAAGCACGGTGTGTTCATCCTCTATGAAACGAATGCTGACCCCGAGGTGTAGACACCCTATTTTGGACTTTCCAAAATAGTTTATTTACGATCTTTGATTCCACAATGATGATTAAGGTCAAGAACATCTCGAGATTGTTGGTGTGTTTGAGTTTTGAGCGTTCCAAACCTCATCTAAACCCTTTCAGAACCCTTTTTAAACCTTTTAAGCCAAAACCAAATGATCTCAGCAAAACCTAACTTGCATACGCTGGTACTGTGCTGGCGTGCGCTGGTAAACTGCCACGTGTCAGTCATCGACCGTTAACTCAGTTTCCACTGGCGCACGCAAGTACTGCAATGGCGCATGTCGGTCAAAATCAAGTCAAATGTTACTATTTGCCCACGTGCACAAGACTTTTGGGCCCCCCAGTTCACTATTTAATCGTTTGAGAAGTGATTTCGGGCAGAGGAAGTTTCCCCACTCTCATACATGTCTCCCATCACCCTTCCCTCTCATTAATGAGAAGGAGGACTACCCCTCTAAATCCAACCAGCCCAACTAGCTGGTTACAACCCCTCTCTCTTCTATAGATACCCATTTCTCTCACTCTTACTAGGGGTTGGTTCTCCAAGTAACAAAGGGTTACCACCATTAAGAGCCCAAGCTTTCCTTTTCCTTCTTTCCTTGTGTTCTTTTCTCTTTTCTTTCATCCATTGAAAGGGAAGACAAGGAATACCCTTACACACACCACAGCACCCTCTCCATTTGTCATCCATCCATCAAACCCCAAGTTCAAGCTCAAACATCCCACCAAACTCAATCAAAATGCATACCACCTTTTGTTTTGTAACTTGTTCTGACCCCTGGGGGGGGGGGGGGGGTGGCAGGGTCGAGGCTGGTAATTAATACCAGTCCTGACCCTAAAGCTGGCAAAGATTCAATGACCGTGTGTGATGGTAAGTGGCGTGCGCCAGTAGCAACAAGCCGCACGCCAGTCATGGCAGTGTGAGCACCACTGGCGTGGGGACCATCAATCATCCTGTTTCTATATTTCTTTTATTTTAAACACTTTATAGCATGATAATAACTAGTTATAGCTTTTCTGTATTCAGAATTGTACAACTGTTCATTTAGTGTACTTTGGGATCATTCTGGTCATGTTCCAGAACCCAGATGATGCAAAACCAAGCATTTGATCAATGATGCAACTGGCATGCGGTCCTCAGTGATTGGCGTGCGACAGTTTTGTCAAGATCCCAATTGTTGGCCCATGCATGGTAGTTTATTCTCAGTCACAGCTCGACCCCCACACTGTTTATGGGGTTTTCTATCCATTTTATTTCTGTTAGGTTTGTTGCTGTTGTCTGTAACTGTATATATCCTGCCTTATAAACTGCGTGGTTTGTATTTGGTGTGCACTGGTCCTTCCAGAGCCCAGAGAGTTGAGAACGAGGATCATGGTCTTGAACTTACTGTAGCACGCTAGCTTGGGTGTGGCATGCGCAGGTGAGATCTGTGTGCAATGGTTAGCCAGTGCAAGCAGGTTTCTTCTTGCGCCCGACACCTCGGGCCAGCGTGTTCCAGTCTGATCAAAACACTCATAAGTGATTGTTCTCAATCTATTATACTTGTTTAGATCAATCATCCATCACATTTTGTCACAAAATGCAACTTGTTACAATATTAACTCCCCTTCAACTGTTCCCCGCCCTAACTGGCTTAAAAATGATCAAATGAAAGAAAAATGCAAATATTTTATAAAATGCCTGAGTAGAAATCGATCTCCGAATTGGGCTAGAGGGGGTGCCATAAAACCCTCCCCCTCTCGTAACCTGGCTCCCGAACCTCAGATATCGAAGGTGACGACAGTCCAGTCTACAAGCTTTTTTCAAATCAAATAACGTAGCAAACGTTTCAAGTTCGGTTCCTTGGGTGTTTTCCGCAAAATCTGAGTGGCGACTCTGAATTGTAGCATTTCGCCGCGCTTTTCAAAAAAAAGGGCGCACCTGATTTAATAAAATTTTCAGGGGCGTGTGCCCACACGTTGCACATATAACATTACCGGCAGGCAATGTTTATGCACGATAGAAATGATGCAATCATGTGCAAGATGTTCCCATCGAGTCTGGGAAAGGTGGCTTTGTCTTGGTTCCATAAGCTAACGCCAAACAGCATACGAGGATGGAGGCAATTGGCCGAGGAGTTCACTGCTCGGTTCCTGACGAGCAGAAAAGCACCATAGACGTTTGAATGCCTCTCTATTATGAAACAGGGGGAAAACAAGCCAATCAGGGACTATGCTAAGAAGTACGGGGGAGACTTTCAACGAGATTGAAAGTTGTAGTGAAGAATATGCAATAGCCACGTTTAAAATTGGGCTACTTGTTCGGGGGGACCTACGTAGGTCCTTAAACATGAATCCAGTAGGTACATTGGCGAAGCTAATGGAGCGGATAGAGCAGCATGCCAGGAACGAGGATGACATACTACGAGAGGACGGCAAGCTGATTGCCGAGCAGACCAAGGCTCTTGTAAAGAAAGCAGATAAGCCGGAGACCAAAACCTACAGAGAGAGGAAGGAATATGGGCAGGCTAAGAAAGAGCTGTACAAAGAGAAGCATGCCCCGAACCCCAAGTCTTTCTTCTCGGTGACAACGGTTTGGAAAGAGCCTATATACTGGATTCTTTATCGAATAAAGAACCGCCCATATTTCATGTGGCCCCCGAGGTTGGAAGGGGATAAAGATGCAAAAAGTGCTATGAGTCAGCATTGCAGTTATCACACGGATTGGGGTCACATGACGGAGGATTGTAAGATGTTCAAACAGCACCTTGATGACTTGGTTTCTCGAGGTTATTTGAAAGAATTTATTCAAGAAGAGCACAGTGGTGCAGAGAAAGCAATGAAGCTAGATTACGAGTAAAATCCAAGAGGTGTAATCCATATGATACATGGGTTGGCTGCACCCTATACGAAAAATGAGGTAAGATTGCTCCAGAGGCAAGTAAAGCACAACCAACATGTGATGCAATTGGGAGAGAAATGAGAACGTGAAGGGAAAGAATGCAACGAAGGCATAGCCTTCACGGACGAGGACTTGGGAAGAGTCCAGACACCACATAATGACACTTTGGTCATAACCCTACGAATTGGGGAGTATGACATGGAGAGGATCCTGGTAGATTCAGGAAGTTGCACAGAGGTTTTGCACTACGATGCGTTTAAGAAATTGGGATTGACGCAGGCAGATCTGGTGCAGTGAATAACTCCTTTGGTCGGATTCAGTGCAGGAGCAGTCTGGCCATTAGGCAAAATCACTCTTCCTGTTCGGGCAGGAACAGTGGTCTTGCGAACTGATTTCCTAGTGGTGGATGTACCATCTTCCGATAATGCAATCATAGGAAGGACATGGTTGCACAAGATGAGGGCGGTTTCCTCCACTTATCATCAGATGGTGAAGTTTCCTAGATCCAATGGTATTGAGAGGATTAGAGGAAACCAAAAGGTAGCCCAGCAGTGCTTGATTTCCATAATTAAGAAGGCACCTAAAGCAAAGTTAGTACAAGCAATCGAGGTTCCAGACCAGCCGACCATCGAGGATGTCGGAGGGAACCTCGCCGAGAAGGTGGTGGAAGGATTGAAGAAAGTTCAGATCAACGAGAATGATTCAGAAAGGTATTTCCTGATTAGGGAAAATCTGAGCAAGAAAGAAGAGGAAGAGTTGGTGGGATTCCTCAGCGAGCATGTCGATGTATTTGCTTGGCTACCCGAAGAGATGCCTGGGGTGGACGCAAATGTGATTTGCCACCATTTGAATTTGGATCCACAACATAAGCCCGTGATGCAAAAGAAACGACGATCAACCGTACAACACGTAAATGTTGTGATCGAGGAGGTTGACCGTTTGTTTGAAGCAAAGGCTAAACGAGAGGTTTAGTACCCGGAGTGGTTGTCTACCACTGTGGTGGTAAAGAAGAAGAATGGGAAGTGGCGAGTTTGTGTCGACTTCACCGATTTAAACAAGGCATGTCCAAAGGACAGTTTCCCCCTTCCCAGGATAGATCAACTGGTGGATGCAACCGCTGGGTATGGGCGGATGAGTTTTCTTGATGCTTATCGAGGATAACACCAGATTGCCATGTACGAACCCTATCAAGAGAAGACTTCCTTTATCACTCTAAGAGGACTGTATTGTTATAGTGTCATGCCATTTGGTTTGAGGAACGTCGGAGCAACATACCAAAGGTTAGCGACGATTATGCTAAAGAAGTTGCTCAGCAAGACTATGGAAGTATACATAGACAACATGGTGGTTAAAAGTAAAGAGAAACAAGACCACATAGCTAATTTGAAGGAAGCCTTTGAGCTATTAAGGAAGTACAAGCTAAAGCTCAACGCCTCGAAGTGTGCGTTTGAAGTGAGTTTGGGGAAGTTCTTGGGTCACCTTGTGACTATAAGAGGGATATAAGCAAATCCCGGTTAGATTACAGCATTACAGAGGCTCCAAAGTCCGAGGACCACGAAGAAGGTCCAAAGACTGACTGGGATGGCAGCAGCCCTTAACAGATTGATTAGCCGGTCCAGTGACAAGTGCAGGCCCTTCTTTCAATTGTTAAAAAAGAGAGAGGGATACGAAAGAGGAGCAGAGTGCGAGCAGGCATTCCAAGACCTGAAAAAGTACTTGGCATCGGCCCCGCTCTTATCCACTTCTAAACCAGGTGAGTTCCTAACTTTGTACTTAGCATTCTCTGAACATGCTATTAGTGCAGTGTTACTGAGGGATAAGGGATCTGAGAAAATCCCCATCTACTACGTAACAAGACATTGTTGGATGCAGAGATGAGATATCTGCCCCTCGAAAAATTGATCCTGGCATTAAAGACAGCAGCAAGGAAGTTGCCCCATTATTTCCAGAGTCACAAAATTGTGGTTTACACTGAGTTTCCGTTGAAATCTTTGGCTATGAAAGGCAGATTTCTTGAGACGCATTTGGACTTGGTCGGTCGAGTTGAGCCAGTACAACATCGACTACCAGCCGCGCATTGCAATAAAGGGGCAAGTGTTGGCGGACTTTGTGGCAGAGTTCTCTCCTGCTGTGGCCCCCCAACCTCCTACGAGAAAAGAGTAGCCAGATGGGCCAACAACCAAGAAGGGCAAGGCACCTGCCGAGCAGGATCCCTTGGAATGGAAACTATTCATTGATGGATCCACTTACAATATTGGATCAGGGATTGGGGTTGTGCTTTTTCCCCCTGAAGGAGTAATGATGGAGTTGTCTCTTCGACTGGGTTTCAGCGCTTCAAACAATGTGGCAGAGTACGAGGCACTCCTGGCAGGATTGAGAAGTGCAAAAACCCTGAAGGTCAAGAGAATACGAATATATTGCGATTCACAACTTGTGGTGAACCAATTGTCCGGGGAATATGAGGCCCAGAATGAAAAGATTGCAACCTGCGTGGAGGCCGCAAGGGATCTGCTCGACACTTTTGAGATAGTATACATCGAGCAAATAAGTTCCGGGCAAAATGCCCATGCAGATTCTCTAGCTTGGTTGGCCGCGGCTGTGCCAACAGAGTTCAAGAGAAGGGTACACTACGCCAAAAATTGCCTTTGCCGGCAGTTTTCTTACTGGCGGTAATAAAACCGTCGGTAAAGGGTGCTATTACCGGCGGTAATAACAAACCGCCGCAAAAGGTAACTATAAACGTTGTTTATTAACGGCATGAGTAAAACCGCCGGTAAAACTAATTATTACCGGCGGTAATGTAAAACCGCCGGTAAAAATTACTATTAACGGCGGTAAGCAAAAACCGCCGGTAATAATCTTATATAATATAAATTTTATTACTCTTCTAATAAAACACATAATTTATGTAGCTTAGTGGGTAAGTGCACGGGTATTAATCAACGGGTCGCGGGTTCGAATCTCGGCAATGTCATTATTTTTCTGAAACTTTTGGCGGCTGTAGTAAAACCGCCGTTAATAGTCCGAAACTTTTACCAGCGGTAATTTACCGCCGTTTTTGTATTTCTGACAATTGTTTTGCCAACGGAACTTTTACCGATGGTAATTGACTTTTAGCGGCGGTAATTGTGGACACCTCCCAAACGGGGCATCGCCATACAGCTTGATGTTGGTTGTTTTGCTCGATTGGTTTCTTGCTTCATAAACCAAGATCATGGACATTCCCATGGCTAGGAACATCGCCACATGATAGTGGTTATCATCAAAATAGAGTCGCCACCCAATTTATTAAAACTAGGAAAATAGATAGAGATTCTGGATACGGAAGCCAAAAGTACAATAAGGGGAAGGTGTTAGGCACCCCTCTCTGCCTAGCCGTGAGGCTAGCCCATAATCATTCAACATAAAAACATATAGATGCTTTATCTAATTCAAACACGTAATTTGTTTTTATGCCTTAAAACAGTTAATAAGGTGAGCCGAGACTGTAAATAAATCATGCGTCACAAAGCAGTAAAGCAAATCAAAGCTATGCCAGCAGATCGATTACTCGGCCGGTGAATGGATGTCACGGCCGAGTAATCAGGCTGGTCTCAATGTACCGGCCGAGGCATCGAAGCCCCGGCTAGTGTTCTTCCTCACACCAGACAGAAAGTTTAGCGATCCAACAAAATGTTAAGATTAAAGACAAATACGATGAATAAACCAAACCAGAGGCCGTTGGGCCTCACCACCTTGATCCCTCAGTTGCTTGATTGCTTCGGATTGATTGGAATTGACTGATTGATTGCCTCTTGAATGAAACCCTAGGGTTAGGGTTTGAACTCCGGGGTTTGATCGTCGGATTGATGGATGCCTTCGGGAGGTTAGGGCTTTTGTAGATAGGGTTTTTGTGAGTATATGGGCAGAGCTTCGTGATTGATGAGAGGGTGTAGATCTATGAATTTCGTATATCTCTTTCAGAGTCCGAGGGCCTTTTTATATAGGCAAAGGGATGATTCACTCGGTCCAATCAAATCACGGGATTGCAATTGCAATTGCAATGCAATTCGAACTCCTCGTCGTGATCTCTGAACGAGGCCTGAACGCATCGGAAAGGTATCGGGATTGGATCAAACAACCGACAGAACATTCGAGAGTCTAAACATTAAAGAGTCTAGAAAAAGGCCGATCTGGCGGCCGAGCAAAGGATCTCTCGGCCGAGGTATGGATTGGGCGGCCGAGCCATTGATCTGGCAGCCGAGGTTTTGATCTCTCAGGGAGATTTGGCTAGCAACAGGTTGCTCGGGTGAGGAATGGATGTTAAGGCCGTGGAATCGGTGTTACGGCCGACCGATGGATTTTCCTAGAACACTGTGTTTCTGTCTGAAAGGCTATTTGGCTCTGGATTGGGTCCTCTAAGTGGCTCAAAGTTCTTACCATAAGTCCATGGGTTTCACAAGAAGGCAATCAGCAATCATCGAATCCGTATCATCATCGGGATGGTCCCAAGGTGGGACTTGAAATAATCGTTAGGCCAAATTGGGGTGTCTACAGATGCCCCTCTTTGACTGAGCTCAGACGGATCGCGAGACATGTTTGAGTAAAAGTCAAAGCTGTAAAAGCAATTCAATTTGGTCCAACAACTATTCCAAGGGTTTTTGAAAAAAAAGGTTTTGTTATGGTCGGGCTAGGAGGCTCCCTACGTATTCCACAGGGGAAATTCAGACCAACCGTAGTTCGGAGGGGCAATAAAAAGAAAAAGGTTTGGAGGATTAGAGACAGAAGACGTACCTTTGGGCTTTAAAAGCCGTAGTGTAACGTACCTGGGTAATGTCAGGTTTTTGGCGGAAAGTAGTTGAATGAGCGCAGAGCTGCTGGGGAAGTTTTTGCGGAGAGTTACCTTAGTATTTTGGGGTAGATCAGTACACGGCAGGTGTGTTTGCTTTTCTTGATCATCCTTACTTTAACTGAGAGAAGCTCGGTAGAATAGCCTATCCTTGCGAATGAGCTGGAAGGAATTGATGTAATTGGGGTGGAATCCAAGCCATCTGCTGGGGATGAATTGGACGCCAGTTTTGAGATAGGGGTGGAACCCAAACCATCTTCCGGAGATGAGTTGGATGCCGTTTCTTGAGATACGGGAGGCGCAGGGCCAGTAATTGGAGTACTAGGCGTTTGAAGGAACCGAGGCACGGAGGCAGTTGCAATCATGAGGCGAAAGCCTGAGGTGTTGGAGTTTTGAGCTTTGATCGGACCGAAGCGCGGAGCTAGTATTGATCATAAGGTGAGATCCTGGAGAGATGAAACCGAAGCGTGGAGCTGGTTGTATTCTGATGGTCTGTGCACGGAGCTTTCTCATCATAAAATTTGGCGTAGAGCCAAGTGATCGAGGTTCTGGACCGATCAATCAAAACCGAGGCATAGAGTCGGTTGATTGCAGGGTAGACCTGTGAATGAGAGATAGATGCAAAACATAGCATGTGTGTATGATAATGTTTGTTAGATGTGAGCAGGTATGATAATGCAGACTCGATGTGTTTGATACAATATGTGCTCGGGCCCATGCGTGTGTGTTTGATATAAGCTTAGACCTTCTTTCAAGTTCCAGACTTGAGCATTCAGAGCGTAGAGCTCGAGCATTCGGACGGCAGAATCCGAGCATTCAAAGTACAGGCTTTGAGCATCCAGTACGCAGTGGTTGGGCATTCAAGCGTAGAGTTTGCGCATTCAAGTGTAGAACTTGAGCATCCAGTACACAATGGTTGGGCATTCGAAGAGCTTCGAGCGTTCAAAATGTTGGATTTTGAGCATTCAGGCGTAGAGCCTGAGAATTGATGATATCTTGCTTGGGGTGGCGTAGAGCCTGCTGAAGATTGTTGTTACGGCTTTGAGCCGCTGAGTCGTTAACAGGCGTGGAGCCGTAGAAGTAGTGGGCTTAGAGCCGCTAAGTTGATGATTGCTTGATTGGGGTGGCGTAGAGCCTGTGTGGATAATTACAACGTAGAGCCAGCTGAGCGAGCATAAAACTGCTGATAGTGAGCATGGGCATAGAGCCGTTATGATAGTGGCCTTCGAGCTGCTGAATCGAAAATAGGCGTAAAGCCTGCTTTGATAGACGGGCTTAGAGCCGCTGAAATGATTGGCTTGGAGCCGTCGAGATAATAGGAGTTGTTGGGTGGTTGCGATCTTGGAGCTGCTGAGAATGGATATGGGCCTGGAGCCGTTCTGATAATGGGCTTCGAGCCACTGAATCGATGATAGGCGTAGAGCCGCTAAGGTAATGGGCTTAGAGCTTGCTGAATGATGGCGAGCTTGGAGCCGCTGAGATGGCTGGGCTAACGGGCGTAAAACCGTTGAGACGATAGGCGTGGAGCTTGATAAGTTCAGGGTTGTTGAATTTGCTTGATTAGTGATAAGCTTTGGTCAGCAATTTGGAGAGAGAACTTCCTTTATGCTTGGGTATGCTCCCAAGGCTGGTTCTGGTCATATTGTATTTGCTCGGAGGTGCCCCCAAGGCTGATTCTGTTATAGCTTCTGTTGGTCATGGACCCAGAACTTCATAATTATCTTGAGTTGGTGCGTTGAGCAAGATCTGTTACTGCTGAGAAGAATAGATCAGGGGGCCTGGAGATCGATTTCTCGGCCGAGTAATGGATGTGGCAGCCGAGGTATCGATGTTTCGGCCGTGATAAAGCCAAAGGTTTAGAAAATCGATTTAAGTTATGGGCAATCAATCTCACGGTTTATTTCACAACACATCATTTCTTTCCTCCTCTCCTCCGACCGAGCGATTGCCCCCCGTTCTTCCTCTAAACGACCACCGCCATTTGCCGCCATCATCTTCCTCCGACTGCCACCGTTTCGACTGCCATTCTCCTTGGCTGCCATGGCTTCCTCGTCACCTCCTCCTTTGACCGACACCACAACTGGTGCCCCTCATCTTCTACTGCCATACCGAGAGACTCGGGTAAGGCACCGGCCGTCGAGGCCACGATTTTGGGCGGGGTCTCGAGTACCCGCATTCTTCGTTCTAGCCGGCTTGGGGGGAGTTCTTCGCAGCAAAATCCTCCAAATGCTGAGTTCGAGACTGCTTCTGATGTGGGTAGTGGCGCCTTGCCATCGTTTGACACTACCACATATGCCCCTTTGGTTCATATTATCGGGGGCGGCAGTTCGTTGCGATACCGTCCTCCACTCAGCGACGCTTCGGCTGAGATTCTGCACAGGGAGCCGGAGCAGCACTTTGGTTTCACCAACCGGAAGGTAATTTTTCCTGTAAATAATTTTGTTTGTATTAGCCTTCATGAAATTGTGTTTGATATTCGAATTAGAAACTGAGTTCTTAAGAATTGCCCCCTGTTCAGGCGTTTATTGTATTGATTTCTTCCCGTAATTTGCAGGCAAATGAGAAGCTGCGCATGTGGGGGAGTGGCCCACAGGTGTTTGAGTGGTACTAGAGGCTTCCTCAGAGTGCCAGGGATGCAGTTGCCTTGGCCGGCTTTCAGCGGTTGATATTGGGCTTCCACCTTCCGAAGGCAGAGCTTGGTTTGACCACAGCGCTCATGGAGAGGTGGTGGGATACCACCAATACCTTTCACTTTCTGAAGGCTGGAGAGATGACGATCACTCCAGGTGATTTTGCTTTGCTTACTGGTTTGAGGGTTGGCGGTGATCCTCTTCCGATTGACCCGCGGATTCACGAGCGGAGAGATGCTTTTGACTACCTTTTGGGGAAGACCCGTTACTGTGTCTGAGAGCGGTCACATCACTTATTCCTGGCTTCGGGAGCAGTTTGATCATGCAGGTATTCTGACAGAGGTATCTCTTTCCCAGCTAGTACGAGCCTTCCTTCTCTACCTCGTTGGGCAGACTCTGTTTTGCAACAAGGAGAACTCTATGCATGTCCAGTTCTTAGCTGCATTGGTGAATTTGGAGACTATAGCAGAGTTTGACTGGGGGACTCCTGCTTTAGGTACACTATACGGGCACTTGAGTGCTTGCTCCCAAGGGGTCAATTTGTCATTTGGCGGACACCATCATGTTTTAGAGGCACACCTTCTAATCTTTTTATAATTCTTTCTATTGCTTTAGTTTTGGATATATCATGCTCATCCTCATCCTTGCTTGCAGCTCTGGGCTTTCGAGCACTTGTTAGAGTTCACTCCTCCGACGAGGCATACGGAGCCTAGGTTTGTCCCGCGGGTGGCCCGTTTGTTGAAGGGAATTCGAAAGAAGAGGTCGCCTGCCATGGACCTGCTGGCTTGGAGACGAGTTTTGGATCGTCTGTCAGTAGATCAGGTATGTTGTGCCTACTTTTTGACTTCCATGTGATTCCTCTGTTTTTGTTATCTTCAATGCTACCTGTCCTTATTGCAGGGTCGCTTTGATCCGTGGGGGACCCTACTTGACGATGCACCTTTGGAGTTGACCTCTGATCGGGCTTTGGACAGCCAGCACTTCCTCTTGAAGGGGCCTTTCTCGAGAGCTTGGTATCTCGGGGAGAGGGTGGCGAGTCAGTACTTCCCACGCTCTAAGGCATTGCAGTTTGTCCCTATTCCCCCTCCAGCTAGTATGAGGTCTACTCACCTTCTGACAGGAGAAGGCCTGCTTCTTGCTCTTTAGAGACGGTTAGCTGTAGATTTTCTTCAGGCGGGAGATTACTCAGCCTTCCGTTCAGCTTGGTTGGCCTAGCCTGCCACTACTGCTACTGCTGCTGCTGCTGCCACTCCTGTTTGGCCACAGGCTCCTGGCTTCATTTCTTTTCATAATGCCAACAGAGAAGAGGAGCGTTTGACGCTGACCCCATGCGGTACTCAGCTTTACGTGCTTCCTGTCGGGGTTTCGCAGGTAACCATTTGTGCGCTTTTACTTTGGTCTCTATAGCTTCCATGTTTCGCTATATATATGGTTGTTTCTTCCACAGGTGCCTGCTGACGTCGTTCAGGAGTGGCTGCGTGCGTTTCAGAGCGCAGAGGCCTTGGTTCGACGGCAGCAGAGCCGGATAGTTGCGGTATGTATCATTTGATTTCTTTTATTTCCATCCCATATTCTATATGAGCCTGAATGTCCGCATTCTGTTTTTTGCAGCTTGAAGCGGTGCAGGTGCCAACGGTATCGATTACCCAGAGTGCTGGAGTTAGCGAGGGTGGGAGCACTAGGGTTGGTGACGGAGGTGCCGGAGCTGATGATGGGGATGCTGGAGCTTGTGATGGGGGTGCTGGAGCTAGTGCCAGAGCGGGTGATGAAGGACAGAGGATCAGTGTTCCAGTTCCTGAGCGTTTTCGTCCTTCTTCTCGTCACGCGCCCAAGAGGGGTTGCGGACAGTAGTGTGTCCTCTTTCTTTGTACATGTATTTGTTAGTCCCAAGACAGATGATGGTATTTTTATGAGGCAACTTCAGCTCGTTTTGTAGTTTATCCTGAGATACTCCAATTTTGTATATGATGGTTTGAAAGCTTTTTGTTAGCAGATTGAAACATGGGCCGAGGAATGGATTACTCGACGGAGGATTCCATTCTTCGGCCGCTGCTTCTTAATTCCTAAAGAAGCTGGACTTTTGTTTTTAGCCAAGTGGCATTTCTTCCCTTTTGTGCTTAAATCCAATTCATGACCTTGATTTGCTTTTGTTAGTTCCACAATCTCTTTGCCATGTTATGGGATTTTTGGGATATCTTGTCCTTTATGTTGATGACTTTTGAGTCAGAGAGGACGAGCGATGATGCTTGTGATCTTTGTTTCTGCCAACCTTTTAAAGATAACTAACTCATCCTTTGTGAGCTTAATACGCAAAGTTAGCTATGCCTATCATTGAATACAAATTTGTTGATGTTTTTCCTTCTTTCCAAATGTTTGGGCCGCATCTCAATATGAGATTGCCCACGTATCCCAATCAGGGAATCAAGCCATGAACGTAATTTCAAAATACTGTCTTTGAGGTTGGGTTTCCACTCTTGGTTTTTTCCCTCACATGCTCTTGATTTTGCCTAGGTTACCTGATGGAGGTTGAGTTCCTAGCGAGCCTTTGAATGCCTTAACTTTTGCCTAGGCTGCATTTTGCATTTTCTTGCCCTAGCAGGCTTTTGCTCTTACTTTTGCTTGGGTTACTTGGTCACCCAACGAGCATATTCTCTCAAGAAGTTTTGTTGCATCTTTGGGGATATCTTCTCACTTTGGAAAGGAATTTGATGGAGATATTTTTCTAGATCTCCCTTTTGTGTTTGTACCTTCGTAATAGGTAAGCTAACTCTAAGTGTTCTCACGGAGATAGCGTCATCTCCCTAAGTTTTGACAGAAATTCAGTCTTAAGTAATCAGGATTCGTCCCTTCTTCCCTTTTGTTAGCAACATAAAGAATTTGATTCTTACAATTCCCTTTTCTTTGGCAAAGAGATCGCGGTGTGTAGTTATTGCATTTCGAAGAATGAATCATTTATCAAGCATGAAGTGGAAGGATAAAATAAGAGTTTAGTTGTAGAAGATGCCCAAACAGGAGCCCAAAACATGTCCTTGCTTAGTTCAGGAAATAAAAGTAATGCTTTTGCCATGCCATGCAATTAATGTAGCATCTCGGGAGTTGCTCCTTTGCCTTTCACAGTTTTATACTCTTCTTCACCCTTTTCGTTGTCAAACAGAATCTTTAGGTCAAACTCAGCCAGCACCTCAATCCAGTCTTTGGGGGCAGCGGGAGGAGGATTTATTGGTTCTTCTTCCATATCAATTGGTTCTTCTTCCATATCACTATTAGTCCATTCTTGATCAAAGAAGATTTGCATTCCAGGATACCTTTGTTTGGTAATTTCATCTTCCCATGTTTCCGCGAAACCGCAAAATGGGAAGTGTTCTCCTTCTCTTACAAACCAACCGTTGAGTGTTTTTGGGACCATGAGTTTCTCTTCTTTGATCCTGCTTCCTCTTGCCTTAGCTTTTTCCATGCTCCTCTTCTTTTCTATCTCGACTTCTGTCGGGGTGTAGCCAAGACCAAAGGCGTATTGATTGTGTGGAGGATCAATCATTTGTGGGATGCCTTGTGATCTTTTGCCTAAACCCAACCCAGGACAGTAGTTATGCTTCTTCATCATTTGTATGGCAGTGGTGCTTATGTAGAAGCTTCTTTCGGCCATTAAAGCTTGCACGGCAGCTGCTTCCTCAAGGCTGAATCCAGTAAGGAAAGTTTCTTCGGTTCCTACCTCTTGTACAGGTGTGTCGGAATGGGTTTGGATTGATGAATCCCCTAGGATAGTGATGACCTTTCCATCTGCTATGAACTTGACTTTTTGATGCAAAGTGGAAGGTACTGCCCCAGTGTCATGTAGCCATGGCCTTCCTAGTGTAGACACCCCAAGCGCTCCAAACCATTTTCAAAATCTGGGATTGGATAAACTCTCGAGCGCTCGAGAGTAAACTCCCAAGCGCTCGAGAGTGCTCCCGAGCGCTCGAGTCTTCTATGCTGGCCAATGGGTGGCAAGCCTTCCCACTACCCATGCCATTTATCATTACAAACTCTTTGAGCCAGCTGAAGCTCGGTCCACACTCAACCTTAGTCAAAAAATCCTCAGACCAGCAGTTTTCCCCTTAAAAGAAATACTTGTTTCAAATGCATGTGATGGGAATTTTTGCCTATAAATAGTGGCTGGTCTTCAGCAATGAAGAGGACGAATTCCCTCTCTCTAGAATCCCCTTTGACTGTTCAAAACCAGACTATTCTCTATCTCTTTCAAAAGTTTGATTTTCAAAGGCAAAGCCACCAAAAACTCAAGGCATCAAAGACATGCAAGGAGTTCAGAGTACCCTAAAGCTCTGATCTTCCTGGTCTCTCTTCCTCTTTCATTTGTCAAAGTCTTCCAAGAAGCAAACTCCTCGACCAAAGGTAGAAGTTCTCTACCTTAGTGTCAAAAAGCAACAAAAAAATAGGGCTGTCATTTCCTTTCTGAGGGAGACCTCTCAGCCCTCTCAGTCTTTAATACTGAGTATGGGTTGAGAGACTTTGGCGTAAAAGCAAGAGCAAAGGGGTACAGATGTGTTTTCTGTGTTCAGCCTACTGGAAACACTCCCAAGCGCTCGGGACTGCTCCTAAGCGCTCGAGAGTGACTCCAGTTCTGCTTCCTTTCTTTTGAGTGTCTAAATGGACATGCATGGGTAGGGTGTGTTTTAAAATTGTTTTTGACTCTCCTTAAGGTGTGTTGGTACAAATGATTTACTGTTTTCAGAGAAAAATAAAATAAATCATTTGCATCTAAGGCATGCAAAAGAGTTTTGGTCTGGATCTAAAAAGGAAAATCCTTTTTCACACTTTGAAATGTAAAATCCAGTGTACCAGTATACTGCATTTAATGGATTAGTTGGTTGACATCAGTCCTGGGGTGTGGAACACTCCCGAGCGCTCGAGTTTACTCCCAAGCGCTCGAGAGTGTTTGCATGCAAGCTTGGTCTATTTTTCTTTCAGTTTGACCCCCCCGCCTTTACTGCCCTTGCATGGCCATGCATGTGTCCCTCTTTGTCTCTCGTAATTGTTAAACCATTTTTCGGGGCTTAGGAGAATGGGGTTCGACCTCAGTCTACTGAGTCATTTGCCAAGCTTATAATGCGTTTGATGTTACTCCTGTTTGTATTCCAGTATTGTACTCTGCTATATTCTGTTGTGCTAATATGATCTGCAGGCAGGAACATACAACACTCCCAAGCGCTCGGGAGGGCTTCCGAGCGCTCGAGAGTGAATCAGTGACAGGGTCTCCCAACTTCTAACATCTTTGCATTTCATTACCATTCCTCATTTACTCACTGTACACATGCATGCACTCCTCTGTACCTGATGTATCTGTAAATAAATGCTAGCTGTCTAATGAAATAAAATCTTTCGAAAAATCCCACAGATGTTTAGTAGAGACCGATTTCAAATCGGGCAAGGGAGGTGCCGTAAAACCCTTCCCCCCTCGTAACGTGGCTCCCGAACCCTTTTCCTAAATTTATGGTTTTCAAATTCAATCAATCAATTTTCAATCAAAACGGTTTCTCGGGTGGCGAACCATAAATCCGGGTGGCGACTCTTCAAAAATTTTCAAATCGATTCTAAAACGAGGCGTTTCTTTTCGGGTCACCCCAAAACCGCCCGGGGCTGTGGTAGCCCACAGTGGCGACTTTGCTGGGGATAATGGTTTAATTAATACTTGAGAAAAATTAGTACGTTGACAAAATGGCCTGATTTCCTTAAGCATTGATTAAATTAGTGAGCCAAGCTTGAAAAACATTTGTGGGATTTTCAAAGGATTTTATTTCACTTTTTATTTATTATATATATCTTGTGCAGCCCCGCTGTTGTGTTTCGGCAATCCTACCCGGCTTGCCGGTGATAGGGAATCCCGGAATACTCAGCAACCCTCGACCGTGATGAGTCATCCCTACCGTTTGTACCGTTACTGGGTGTACGCTCAATAACGGCAGGTATACTTTGACTCTAGTCCGGGGAACCCTCTTCAAGCCAAAACCCGGCCTTTGTACATGCTTAGCAAGCCGTAGAGCCTTCCAAACTAGGACAGGAGCCTACAGGGTAGGATTACGTGCTATATTCTGTTTACATGCTGCATTGCATTTTGCATTGTCGTGCTGTCAGCCACGATTCTCGAGACTCGCTCGCGCGATCTTCGGAAGGTTGCTAAGACTCGATGAAGAGTCACGCACCCTAATGCGTGTTGCTAAATCACATGACTCCTCGAACTCGAACCTAGAGGAAACTAAAATTTTGCTAAGTACTTGACTAGTATTTAATCGAGATTTAACCAAAGGAAAGGAATGATAGGGGAGCAGAACATTGTGATGCCAACACCATCCAGGCTAAAAGCAAGTGTACCGCTTACGCCACTTCGGTTATCGTATCACATCGTTCACCCCGAGCCATTCCGAACCAATGGTCAAATTGTCGATGGAATATTAGCCAAATACTTAGCTTATTTTAGCATCTTTTGGGAATCGACCCTTCCTAAATGAGGATACACCGCAAAAATCCGAGGATCAAGGCAACCTCCCGTAAGTCGATTGTTCAGAAAAATCGGAGTCGATGACGGTGACGATGAGGCATTCATTTTTCAAAAATCATGCACAAATTTCATAAAAATGCAAGCAGGAACCGCGTCTGAGCACAAGTTTTTGCTTTGCTGTCAGTTCTAAGCAATTGGGCCGAAAAAGAAGAACATCATACCCTCTTGGACCAGACCCTTGGGGCAGAGATTGGAACGGCTCCAACTGCAAGCAGACTCCGTCAGTGCATCAGATTTGGGGGTGGAAATGGATCTATTGATTGGAGGCTTAAACCTAAGCCCGAACCCCACGCTAAACCCAAACCGAGGTAACCTAAACCCGAATCCTAACCCAAGTGTCAACCCAAACGGAGGCAACCCAAATCCAAACGAAGGCGAGCCAAATCCGAACCCAAATCCCGTTCCCAACCCTCATCCAAATCCTAACCCGAACCCGGGAAATCTGTACGAAGAAATAGGACAGATCAGAGAGGGTATCCAATGCCTGGGCGAACGCACCGACAACCAAATTTCACCCAACTAGAGGAATCCGTTGCAAGAAATGAGAAGATAGCGTCGACTGGTTTTGACATCAACAAGCTTTGCCTGTTTCCTAATGCAAAGCTTCCGGATAAGTTCAGGCCAATCGACTTCGCTAAGTTTGACGGAACAGGAGATCCAAAAGCACACCTGACGGGATACATTGGGGCGCTTTCCATGTGGAGAGTCGAGAAGGATGCTATGGCACAGATGTTCTCACAGACTTTGGTGGGACATGCTCTGCACTGGTTCACTTCACTGGATGAGAGAAAGAAGCATTCTTGGGAGGATATATGCGCGGCTTTTGTGGCGCAGTACGACTACAACATTCAGTTGGAGGTAACCACTCGTGAATTGGAGTCAACAAAGATGGAAGCAAAGGAGGCCTTCGCCGATTTCGTGAAAAGGTGGAGGGCAAAGGCGACACAAATGAACGATAGACCGAGCGACAGGGACCAAATCCGGATGATCGTCCGTAACCTTCAACCCACTCTTGCGAGCCACATGGTTATGGCCCAAGCATGCTCAGACTTTAAAACTTTCTTCGACACAGGCTTAGCCGTCTGTGGGCTACCACAGCCCCGGGTGGAATCGGGGCGGCCCGAAAAGAAACGCCTCGCCTTTTAGAATCGATTTGAAAAATTTAAAGAGTCGCCACCCGGATTTGTGGTTCGCCACCCGAGAGACCGTTTTGATTTGAAAATGATCGATTTGAATTGAAAACCAGAGATTTTAAAAAGGGTTCGGAAGCCATGTTACGAGGGGGGAAGGGTTTTACGGCACCCCCCTCGCCCGATTTGAAATCGGTCTCTACTAAACATTTGTGGGATTTTCAAAAGATTTTGTTTCATCGAGTCACTTAGCAAGTATCCGCAGGTATATCAAGTACAGAGGGGTGTATGCATGTGCAAGTGTACGGGGAATAAATGGAAAATGGTAATGAAATACAAAAATGCTAAAAACTGGAAAATCCCGTCACTGATTCACTCTCGAGCGCTCGGGAGAATTCCCGAGCGCTTGGGAGTAATGTATACCCAACCTGCAAGTCATGTTAGTACGACAAGATACAACAATAAAAATGCAAACTGAAATCATCTTAAACATTTCACAGGCTCAACAGAGGGCTTAGAAGACTGAGATCAGCTTGGTGGACTGAGAACAGGCCCCATTCTTCCAGGCCATGTATCCCTGCCTTTTTTTTTTAAAAAAAATAGTTTAACAGTGGTTAGATGCAAAAAGGGGATGCATGCATGGACATCCAAGGGCAGTAGAAGGGCCAAATTGGAAGAAAGATGCACTGAAGTTGCATGCAGACACTCTCGAGCGCTTGGGAGTGATCCCGAGCGCTTGGGAGTGATCTGTACTCCAGAACTAGCTTCAACCAACCAATGCACTCATTTTAGTATTCTGGAACCACTGGATCTTGCATGTTTGAAGTATGAAAACTTTCCTTTTTAAATACTGAATATAACCCTTCTACATGTTTTTAAATGGAAATAATATTGTTTATTTTTTTTTTCTGAAAAAGGGAGATCATATGTACCAACACACCTCCAAAGGACCCACATATTTGAAATCACATTTTACTACCCATGCATGTCCATTTAAACGCTTGAAAGAAGGAAAGCAATACTGGAGCCACTCTCGAGCACTCTAGAGTAGTCCCAAGCGCTCGGGAGTGCCTCCAGTAAGCTGAACACAAAAAGCACGTTCATGCCCCTTTGCTCTTGTTTTTACACTAAGGTCATCCCACCACACTCCCAGTATTGAAGACTGGGGTGAGCTGGGAGACCTCCCTCAGAAAGGAGTACAGCCCTGTTTTGTTGACACCAAAGTGTGAAACTTTTTACCTTTTTACTTGGAACCTTGCTCCTTGAAAGAGGGGTTTGGAAGATGGAAAAGGGATGGAAGCTTCAGAAGATCAGGAGCTGGAGATGATCAGAATCCCTTCCATCTCCTTGATACCTTGGGTTTTTGGCTTGTTTTTGCCTTTGAAAATGGGGATTTTTGCTTGCAAAAGAGTGAGAGTTGGTTTTTCTGCTTTTTTAACTATCAGAGAAGAGATCTAGAGAGAGAGAGTTTGAGAGACTAAAATTTTCAGAAGATAGTAGAGAGAGAGTCAGAGGAATTTCGTGGTCTTGCATGTAGAATGAAGGGGGTATATATAGGGGAGTAGAAAATCATGGTTTTGCTTTGAAAATCAAATAAAAATGAAAAGAAAATGTTTTGGGGAGAGGAAAAGGCATCATGAGATGCTTTGCTGGCTCAGGCATGCTTGCATACTTAGGTAAGACCAAGTTTGAACGTTGAATGAACTGCAAAAGCCTGAAAAGCCATGGTCAAAGCCAAGCTCAACATGCACTGGTCTGTCAGCACTCCCAAGTGCTCTAGAGTGGTCCCGAGCGCTCTAGAGTGGTCCTGAGCGCTCTAGAGTGGCTGTCCCGAGCGCTTGGGAGTGTTCCCGAGCGCTCTAGAGTGGCAACCCAACTTCAGAAGGGCGCCACGGACACTCCCGAACTCGGTTTTTGGTGTTTTTCAAAGCGTTGGAAAGCTCGTTGAGTCCTCTTTCTAACCCAATTGGTTTCATTCAAAGTTATTTTATATGCCAAAAAGTGTGCCCATTTTGCCCTCAGGGTGTCGGAAAAAGAAGAGTTTTGGTTTTGAAAAAGTCCAAGAAGTATTGTCCAAGTTCGTCCAAGGCCTGTTTTGATTCATTTTCATCATCGGGGAGCCTCGAGGGCACAAATTAAGGATAATTAATAGGTCCAAATTGGGGTGTCTACAGTTGCCCCTCTTTGGA
Organism: Rhododendron molle; assembly: GCA_025413875.1. NCBI lineage: Eukaryota > Viridiplantae > Streptophyta > Magnoliopsida > Ericales > Ericaceae > Rhododendron > Rhododendron molle. The sequence goes on from CM046397.1 coordinate 29,854,549, forward strand.
TGGCGCTCGGCATCATGTCTGGATACGAGTGACATCCAAAGATTGAGACAGCCCAATTCGAGCCCTACTCAATCCTTAATCCAAAATCATATGCAAGTAAAGATGTACAAGCATTCGAAACATGAGGTCGTGCTCTTTCGAGCTGCCTACGTACCCCGTTTGCAGGGATCAGACCAGCGTAGTTCTTCGGGGCAAATGCAAACATGCAGACACGCAAGCAAATGATCGACAAAATGCCAAATCTATGGCAGAAGTCGAGAGAATGATGTCCCTCAGGACAATGCCAAATCTATGGCAAAAGAGGATTGAAAGATGTCCCTCAAGACAATGCCAAATCTATGGCAGAAGTCGAGAGAAAGATGTCCCTCAGGACAATGCCAAATCTATGGCAAAAGAGGATTGAAAGATGTCCCTCAGGACGGTGCCAAATCTATGGCAGAAGATGATTGAAAGGTGTCCCTCAAGACAGCGCCCAAATCTACGGCAGAAGTTGATTGAAAGGTGTCCCTCAGGACAGCGCCAAATCTATGGCGGCAAATGATTGAATGATGTCCCTCAGGACGGCGCCAAATCTATGGCAGAAAGCGATTGAAAGGTGTCCCTCAGGACAACGCCAAATCTATGGCAGCACGTCAAGCAGTCGTGTTGACAAATATGATAGATGAAGGCGACCATATGAGGTCGAGGCTAGAAAGTGAGACCCTTGTTTCGACATTTGACAACACAGTGATTTCTTTATTTTTATTCTTTGAAAAACAAGGGACATGTCTGAGTACCCTTTCTGCTTTACTCTTTTTGGCCGACGGGGTGGTATTTTCAGGACCTTGGGATTTGGGATGGAGTTTGTTTTTGGATGGAAATTGGGTCTGAGCTGGATCTAGTGCTTGAGCTGGAGTTGGTTTGAGTTTGACTTTGATCAGGGCTTGAGTTTTGAGCATTCATGCCCCACTCTTGATGTAGGCTGTATGCTTACTATGATTGATGGCATTGGGCTGATGTGCCCCAGTGAGTGACGGACCTTAACTTTGATTCTTTTCTTTGATTCCATTGATAGTTCCGGTAACTAGTTTTATCATGAGTGCAAGCGCGGGTTCTTCCATGTATTGGAATTTCTCTCACAAGTTGGGACTTCAAGATCAATATGACTTGACTAGACACATGACCTTGTGTGAATTTGGACAAGGCCCAGATGACTCAAAAGACGAGAAAGACCATTTATGAGAGGACTGACTCTCCATGATGATCTTGACTGGACAAAGAGTTTGATACGACTCGACGAGAAACTTGATTGTTTGGGGGTTTGAAAAGTGGCAAGCATGCCCCACAATTGACGTTTGAAATTGTCATGATAAAATCAAGTTTTGGTGATTTTCCCAATTGGGGTTTGAAATTGCTTTAGCTCCATCAAGTGATGCTCCTTCAGGATTTTCTTTGATCTTGTTTCGTCAAAACACGAGGGTCTTTACCATAAACCGTGCCCCAGATTGTTGATGACAACCTATGGATTTCGAAAATGCCCCAGCTTGGATTTTGCAGGATTCATGAAATGTCTTGCCTTGGTGCTCCTTCTTGTTTTCTCCTATTATCTAGGAATTTTGTTATCAAATTGTGTTTTTCAATCTGAAAGGGCTTTATCTGGGTTGTAACGTGGCCAAGGTTTGGTTTAACAAATGAAGGATAATAGGCTCAAAAATTTTCATTTTCTTTGGGTTTCGAGAGCTAGCAGCTATCTTGAATATTTTTGTGCCCTTTTGCTTTTAATGGGTGCCTTCTTTCACTTGATTTGCTTTGCACTTTGTTGTGCCCATGTGTTTGGCACTTTCATTGATTTTGAGCTTTCTCTATTTTTTTCTTCAAAGTTTTGCATCTCATTGCGCCCATGTATTTGGCACTTTCACGCTTTGAATTCTGATGCGCTGATGATAACCATGTGTTTTGACAATTTTTTCCTCATTTCATCCCGGTGTGGGGGATAGCTGCCTAGCTGGGTTCTTTCAAAGAAATTGATTTAGGCTCAAAAGGGGTTATCAATGGATATATATCTTTAAGCGTTTGATAAAAGGAAAGAATGCCTTTCTTCATTTTGAATTGCACAACTTGATAACTGGATCCTAGACACAAGCTAAGAGATTTGTGTGCTCTAACTTTTGCCTAGATCACATTTTTAGGTTTTGATCTAGCGAGCTTTTCCACGGGCCAAGGCGTCGCTTCTTGACAGTGCCAGGGAGTGGTCCCATGAAATTCTTCTTCTTGCAAGGGCAAAGTTTCTCGTGTTTTGATTCCTCAATTGGTGGTGAAAAACGATTCCAAGTTAAGGGATTATCACAAAACGCGAGTTTACTATCACAATTTCGACACGAGAAGCTTGAGATTGATTTTGAAAGACAGGACGGATCGACAAACGATTGACTTGAAAGATCATGACCGAATTTCGGGATCGACTCGAATAAGCATGACCGGGCCACAGGATGAGGCTGCCTACGTATCCTTCTTATGAAGGAATCAGGTCATAACGTAGTTCGGGACTACGGAACTGACTCTCTTTTTGGTTTTTCTTCTTTGACTACAAACTTGAATTTGAAAGCATACAGACACGAAAGCATGAAAGACTTGAGGCACAAACTGACTCGAAATCTGCTTGAAAAAGACTCGACTTGAAACTTAAAAGCTCTCCAGACTCAGTGAAAAATTCCATTCATGGATTGGCTTCATTGCCTTCATCATTCTTCTCCAGATCTGAGGTCTGGCATTGGGATGGTTCCGGTCCTTTCTCACGATCTCAGGCATCATTCGGATTTTGACCCACCCTCGGATTCTGTGTCGGCTTGGAGCATATTATTGAGGCATCGAGCTTAGTAGGGGTTGAAACAATGGATTCTGGTGGCCAATTGTCGATAATGCACTAGTGGGGATGGATTTTTATGCCATTGAGGATCCCGTTGATGGTTTGGTCGCTCAGAAGTTGTCCGAATGAGCCATGGTTCATTGATTCATTAGCTGGTCCAGCCTTGAACTCCTCAAAGATCAAAGGATAGTTTTCCCCAAGCAATCGCCACCCATCAGGTGTTGACTCCCATACCAGGTCTATGTTCTCAAGCATGCAAATCCCAACTTCCTCAGGTATATTGACAGTGGGTTTTGGCTCGGTTGCGGGTATGATGTATTGGCTAGGATCGAATGAGGTTGGGTTGATATGGATGAGGTTGACACGGGGGTTTTGCGGGTGCTTTGAGAGAGGGTTTATGATAGTGTTTGGCTTTGAAAGTGGAGGTGAGATGGTTCCATTATCGATGAGATCTTGGATTTTGTGGCAGAGACGGAAGCAGTTATTGGTGAAATGGCCGGTATATTGGTGGAAAGCACAGTAGGCATTTGGGTTGTGGGATGCCGGAAGCTTTTGAGGTAGGGGAGTTGGAGGGAGTGGCTCGATGAGGCCGGCTTCGAGGAGCTTCTCATAAACTGAGGACAGAGGTACAGGAAAGCGGGAGAAGATCCTTGGTGGGATTTTGCAGCTGGGTTGAGGGTTCTTGGTGGTGCCGAGTGGACCTCTGGTGAAAGCTTTGCTTGCTTCGGAATTGCATAACACCCTTTTGCTTTTGGGGTTGATCTCATCAATGTGCGTGTCTTGCTTTCCAGTACAAGTTTTGGACAGGGATTCCATATCCTCCTTTGAGCGATTCTTGGCATCATGGAATTCAACCAAGTCTTTGAACATGTCAGAGAGCTTCACTTTTGAGCGTGGTTTGATTTCGACTGTAGGAGGGTGGTAGATTTGTGGAGCTTCTTTGATCTTGACATCATCAGCATTTGATCCCAAATCCGGATTTGACATGACAGAAATGAAAAGGTCAATCAGCCCCTGCAATAGAGTTATCTGCTTGTCCATTTTCTGACTCATTTCCTCTATAGCCTTTTTCAGCTCAACCAACTCTGTTTGCCCTGCCATTTTGAGGTAGTCGGAGAAGGTGGTATGGCTTTGTGTAGGATGGGTGGCCCAGTGCTGACAGCAACGCAAAAAAGTGAATTCAGAATATGCCCCTGTTGTGATTTATTGGAAAAAAAAAGTGCATGAATAAAAGAATTGTTATTCACGTGTTGTCATCGTTGACTTAAGGGATCAAACTTTACGGATAGTTCCAACAGTCATCGATGTCAGGCAGGTTAAATTCCTCACGTTGAGAATCAGAGCCAATCTCCTTATCTAAGACCATCCGAGACAGAGCAATAAGACTGCCAGAAGATGCACTTAAGGCTAGACTAAATTAGAGGGAGCCGTTCGGGCATAGCGAACACTGGAGTTATCCCAAACTCCATGGATTTACGGTCTCCTAGACCTTGACTCAAGAAATGACAACCTACGAAGGATTGCCTTAGTCCTCAGAGATTCTTTTGAATATGTATCCTTTGATTAGGAATGACAAGACTTGGGGGATATCAAGATAAATTAAGTCTTTAACATTTTCCATCCGAAATTTCTGTTTTGGTTTCAAAACCGTTTAACATAAATGACATGATACCGTAACCGGGGTGGCGTAGGTGGCATGGCGCCATTAGCCTAAGCGGTGTAAGTGACTTTGCACTATAACCTGAGTGGTGTGGGTATCACGGCATTGTAGCCTAATTGTTTCGTTGATTTACATTGAATCCATGATTGAAAAATGTATTGAAGACTTAATGAATTTTGATATCCCCGAAACCTCATCGTTCTAAGGACTAATTAATTTCGACAACGTGCCTTTAAAAAGCACGACTCTTCATCGGTCCAGGCAATCCTAAACAAGTCGCGCGAGCGAGTCTAAGAGTTCTACCCAAAAGCAAACGGACAGCATAAGATGCAAGGTGCGATGTGCAAGCGGGGTAAGATTACGGTCTTTCGAAGGTTGCCTCAATCCTCAGAATTTCTTTTAGGGTGTATCCTTTGTTTAGAACAACGAGTTCTAAGAGATGTCAAAATGAACTAAGTATTCAACTAGTCCTCATTCGAAGTTTCAATTTTGAACTTGGAATAGCTTAGTATAGACGACGTGAAACCACAACCAGAGTGGTGTCAGTGGCATGGTGCCATTAGCCAAAGTGGTGTAAGTAAAGTGACATCACGGCGTCGTTTCCTGTTATTCCTTATTCTCTGTTGAATTTTTGATTAGGCATTAGTCAAGGACTTAGCATATCTTGATTTCCCAAAGTCTCATTGTTCTAAGGACTCATGTAGTTTAGACAACATACACTGGAGTGCACGATTTTTCATCGGGTCTTGGCAACCTTCTACAGACCGCGCGAGCGAGTTTAAGAGCACATGACTTGAAATTGAATAGATCGACAGCATGATGGCATGACATGGATGAGATGCATGGTGAGATGCAGAAAGCGGTGACATGTAGGCAGGATATAGCACGTAATTCCTACTTTGCGGGTCCCTGTCCTAATTTGGATGGTTCTATTGCTTTCTGCACATGTATAGAGGCCGGGTTTTGGTTTAGAAAAGGGTTCCCCGGACTAGAGTCAAGGTATGCCTCCCGATTATCGAGCGTATACCCAATAACGGTACAAACGGCAGATATGACTCATCATAGTCGAGGGTTGCTGAGCATTCCGGGATTCCCTATCATCTGCAAGCCGAGCAGGATTGCCAGAACACAACAGCGGGGTTGAACAAGAATATATACACACAAGAAGAAACAATGAAACAAAATGATTTTGAAAATCCCACAAACGTTTTTCAAGCTTGGCTCACAAGTTTAATTGATATTCAAGAAAAGCGGGCCGTTTTATCAACAAACCAACTTTTTCTCAAGTATCAATTAAACATCCCCAGCAGAGTCGCCACTGTGGGCTACCACAGCCCCGGGTGGAATCGAGGCGACCCGAAAAGAAACGCCTCGCCTTTTAGAATCGATTTGAAAAATTTGAAGAGTCGCCACCCGGATTTGTGGTTCGCCACCCGAGAAACCGTTTTGATTTGAAAATGATCGATTTGAATTGAAAACCAGAGATTTTAAAAAGGGTTCGGAAGCCATATTACGAGGGGGGAAGGGTTTTACGGCACCCCCCTCGCCCGATTTGAAATCGGTCTCTACTAAACATTTGTGAGATTTTCAAAAGATTTTGTTTCATCGAGTCACTTAGCAAGTATCCGCAGGTATATCAAGTACAGAGGGGTGCATGCATGTGCAAGTGTACGGGGAATAAATGGAAAATGGCAATGAAATACAAAAATGCTAAAAACTGGAAAATCCCGTCACTGATTCACTCTCGAGCGCTCGGGAGAATTCCCGAGCGCTTGGGAGTAATGTATACCCAACCTGCAAGTCATGTTAGTACGACAGGATACAACAATAACAATGCAAACTGAAATCATCTTAAACATTTCACAGGCTCAACAGAGGGCTTAGAAGACTGAGATCAGCTTGGTGGACTGAGAACAGGCCCCATTCTTCCAGGCCATGTATCCCTGCCTTTTTTTTAAAAAAAAAATAGTTTAACAGTGGTTAGATGCAAAAAGGGGATGCACGCATGGACATCCAAGGGCAGTAGAAGGGCCAAATTGGAAGAAAAATGCACTGAAGTTGCATGCAGACACTCTCGAGCGCTTGGGAGTGATCCCGAGCGCTTGGGAGTGATCTGTACTCCAGAACTAGCTTCAACCAACCAATGCACTCATTTTAGTATTCTGGAACCACTGGATCTTGCATGTTTGAAGTATGAAAACTTTCCCTTTTAAATACTGAATATAACCCTTCTGCATGTTTTTAAATGGAAATAATATTGTTTATTTTTTTTTTCTGAAAAAGGGAGATCATATGTACCGACACACCTCCAAAGGACCCACATATTTGAAATCACATTTTACTACCCATGCATGTCCATTTAAACGCTTGAAAGAAGGAAAGCAATACTGGAGCCACTCTCGAGCGCTCTAGAGTAGTCCCGAGCGCTCGGGAGTGCCTCCAGTAAGCTGAACACAAAAAGCACGTTCATACCCCTTTGCTCTTGTTTTTACACTCCCACCACACTTCCAGTATTGAGGACTGGAGTGAGCTGGGAAGCCTCCCTCAGAAGGGAAGAAACAGCCTTGCTTTTGGTTGACACCAAAGTGTGAAGCTTTTTACCTTTTTACTTGGAACCTTGCTCCTTGAAAGAGGGGTTTGGAAGATGGAAAAGGGATCGAAGCTTCAGAAGATCAGGAGCTGGAGATGATCAGAATCCCTTCCATCTCCTTGATACCTTGGGTTTTTGGCTTGTTTTTGCCTTTGAAAATGGAGATTTTTGCTTGCAAAAGAGTGAGAGTTGGTTTTTCTGCTTTTTTAACTATCAGAGAAGAGATCTAGAGAGAGAGAGTTTGAGAGACTGAAATTTTCAGAAGATAGTAAAGAGAGAGTCAGAGGAATTTCGTGGTCTTGCATGTAGAATGAAGGGGGTATATATAGGGGAGTAGAAAATCATGGTTTTGCTTTGAAAATCAAATAAAAATGAAAAGAAAATGTTTTGGGGAGAGGAAAAGGCATCATGAGATGCTTTGCTGGCTCAGGCATGCTTGCATACTTGGGTAAGACCAAGTTTGAACGTTGAATGAACTGAAAAAGCCTGAAAAGCCATGGTCAAAGCCAAGCTCAACATGCACTGGTCTGTCAACACTCCCAAGCGCTCTAGAGTGGTCCCGAGCGCTCTAGAGTGGTCCTGAGCGCTCTAGAGTGGCTGTCCCGAGCACTTGGGAGTGTTCCCGAGCGCTCTAGAGTGCCAACCCAACTTCAGAAGGGCGGCACGGACACTCCCGAACTCGGTTTTGGGTGTTTTTCGAAGCGTTGGAAAGCTCGTTGAGTTCTCTTTCTAACCCAATTGGTTTCATTCAAAGTTATTTTATATGCCAAAAAGTGTGCCCATTTTGCTCTTAGGGTGTCGGAAAAAGAAGAGTTTTGGTTTTGAAAAAGTCCAAGAAGTATTGTCCAAGTTCGTCCAAGGCCTGTTTTGATTCATTTTCATCATCGGGGAGCCTCGAGGGCACAAATTAAGGATAATTAATAGGTCCAAATTGGGGTGTCTAAACCGTCGAAGAAGCCGTTCAATTGGGGATCCTTGACAAACCCGAGCCTGCTCCCGAGCCCAAGAAGGTTTATTCCGGAAACAGCAACGCTCTCTTTGGCAACTCAAATTACACCAACCTTCCCAACACCTCCACAAACACAACCCAAACCGAGCCGGTGAACCAAATAGCCACCCAAACCAGTCAACCGCGTACCCAACCCCGCACTTTTGCGCAATTCTCTGCACCTCTTTCCGCCATGCTCAAGAAATTGGTCGAAAGCGGCACCCTCAAGCCACTTAACCCTACTCCCTTACCTCAAAAACTCTCCGCATCCCACAACCCTAATGCCTATTGTGCCTATCATTAGAATGTGGGCCACCTAACCGACAACTGCTTCCGTCCCCGCCATGCAATCCAAGATCTGATCGATAACAAAACCCTCGCTATGCCACCACAAAAACCAAACACTATCTCAAACCCACTCCCAAAGCACTCCAATGCCCACACCAACCTTATCTCCATAAGCCAACCTTTTTAACCCCAGCCTTTACATCATTCCTGTCACCCAACCCAAGCCAACCGTCGAGCTACCAGTTGAGGATACAGTCTGCGCGCTTGAGACCGTAGAATGGGACTTTCAAATAAGGTGGGAAGACCTGGCACAAGATTTCTTGGCAGTGGAAGACAGGGCTCTTATCACTGGAGTATGGCCCGTGGCACTTAACCCCATCCAAGTTGAAGAATTGGAACATGGAGAATGGAGGCAGGACTGGGAAGAGACGATGGCCAATCCCTTGGATGGGTATTCCCTGTTTGCACTGTTCACTGAACCTGAACCTGTCGAGAAGGAAGATGAATGGGAATGGGAGCCCGAGCCCAACGGATGGCAATGGATGGATGATTCTGATCCTCTGGATGAAACATCTTTGGCGTACCTTTTTCAAGAAGAGGAAGTGGTAGAAGAAATGGATCTGATGAATCCCCATATGTTCTCAGGGCTCACCGTCAGAACCATTGTTAACCTCACTCGAGATTCCAATGCTCTAGAACATGCCATGGACTATCTTTTCCTCCCGCAGGAATACATTATTGAGAAGTTCTTCCCCCAACCCGCAGTTCAAATCTCTGATGAGCCCAGCATCTGCGTATTGGATCCAGAAGATCTGTGGGGAAAGTCTGAATTGGTGAATGTATGGATGAACGGTGAGGAACTGACTGTCAATAAGGCCATGTTGGATGAAGGATCTCTGCAGATTAGCAATGGCAACAGCAGCAACAATGCCGACTTCTGGAATTCTTTGGAAGAGGGCGACATCGCGCATACGGAAATGGAAACTCTCAATGAAACTTTGGAGAAGACGGCACTTGACAAAGGGAAACGTAAGGCGGACGACTGTGACTTTGACTTCTCCGATTTCTGGGAAGGTACTTGGTGGGAACCCATTCCCAAAACAGTTAGCAACCTTACCAGGAGTGGAAGAGTCAACCAGCCTACCAACCTCCAGCAGGGTAGCTCATCCCGAGCCCCTCCGCCGCAGCAGAATGCTCCTGTTAACCCCATAAACCTGAACACCCCCGTCCCGCAAGCTCCACAAAACAACCCTCCTAGCTCCACTAACCCTAACCCGCCTTCTCAGCCCAAACTGTCCATCGACCTCAACTCCCTCCCTGAATTTGAGCCTGAAGCCTTCACTGACCCCATTATCCGACAACTCCAGGAAACCCCTGCTCGCATGTCTATGTGGGGAGTGTTAGCTGCCTCCCGCGAGCACCGTCGCAGGCTTGTGAACACTCTTTCCAGATTCGAAGTCCCCTCCGATATTGCTCTAGAAGCCCTCATCCCTCTTATAACCCCGAACTTCACCCATCACACCTTATCCTTCACCGAGAAAGATCTGCCGTCTGAAGGAACTGACCACAACAAGCCCCTTCACATCACCATGAAGTGCTTGGGAAAGTGGGTCCCAACAATCCTTGTTGATAATGGCTCCGCCATTAACGTGTGTCCACTCCGCACTGCTTATTGATTGGGCCTCAAGAACAAGGACTTTGCGCCGTCGAATTTGGGCGTCCGTGCTTATGATAATATGCGCCGTGATGTTTTGGGGGCAATCAACTTGGAACTCACAACTGGCAAGTTTAAGAGCACCGTCGAATTCTATGTGTTGGAAATACCTGCATCATTCAATCGCCTGTTAGGAAAGCCTTGGTTACATCGTCCGGACGTCATGGGTGTGCCTTCGACGTTGCATTAGAAACTCATTTTGGGTTTGGAATCTGGAACCCTTATCATCTATGGAGACTCAGGTATCCGTCCGCACGCCGAGGACAATTCCCCGCTACTAGAGATTATGCATGGAGGGGAAGATATCGCCATGGGAGGCTTTGCAGTTATGACCTCGAAAGTGTGCACCATTCGGGCCGAAGACAGTTTCTTGGTGAGTTCCACAGCGCTGGAAATTATGAAATGGATGAAGTATCTGCCAGGCATGGGCTTGGGACTTTATGCTCAAGGAGTCACTGAGTTCCCTGGAAGTAACGAACGTTTTGGTCTAGGATATGAGGCCATGAAAAGCGACTCAGCAAAGAAATGGTGCAATCGCGCCCGGGGCCGTGCAACGGAGATGAAATTGAAATAGAAGGAGGCGCTGTACCAAGGAGAACCTGAGCCCTTTGTGGACCTCGAAACGAAAATGAAGTATTCTGGTTTCGAGATCTTCGCCAATGATACATGGGAGAGTGATGAAGAGGCTGCAAAGGTAGAGGAGCTATCTGAGGCATTTGACTGGCTGGAGGCTTTTAGTTTGGGCAGTCTCCAATTCCTGTTCGAGGGCGAGGAACCAGGCAGTATGATGGAAGATCCTGCTGTGCTGATGCTCGGAGATGAAGAAGAAATTGAAGACCCTTCCAAACTCATTGTGGAGGCTGTAGGCATTTATGATAATTGCACTTTTGTACCACATGTAACTCGCACTCATAGCACCTGCACTGAGTCTCAGTCTGAGTCTGAGTCCGACACTGACTCGTCGTCTAGTACCGAGTCGGAGTTTGTGCCCATCGACCCTCCACATCGTAGCTTTTACTTTGAATTCGAGTCAACCGCTGTATTCCCCCCGTCTCCTGAACTGGTTAATGAAATGGATGATGTTTTCGCTTACTTACCGATTTTTGAAATAAACTGTTTGGACCCCGACGATGAAGGAATAAATCTCGATGGGGACATTCCCAAGGAGATCTGTTCCCTCATCGATCGTGAAAATGAAAGGCATGCTCAGCCTTTAAAAGAAGAAATAATCTCCATAAACTTGGGTGATGAGGAGAACCCTCGATTGGTTTAGGTAGGTTCCGGGCTGTCTCCCACTGAGCTTCAAGAGCTCACAGATTTACTAAAAGAATTCAAAGAACTTTTCGCTTGGTCCCACGCAGACATGCCCGGAATCGACCCGGAGATAGTCGAGCACAGAATCCCTCTTTACCCTGACGCCAAACCTGTTAAGCAAAAACTAAGAAAAATGCGGCCTGATTGGGTACTGAAAATAAAAGAAGAACTCACGAAACAAATCGACGCCGGTTTTCTAATTGTAACGGAGTACCCCACTTGGGTAGCCAACATCGTTCCCGTCCCCAAAAAGGACGGAAAAATCAGTGTGTGTCGATTTCATAGATTTGAACAAAGCGGGCCCTAAGGACGATTTTCCATTGCCGCATATAGACGTGCTTGTTGATAACACTGCAGGACACGCCCTACTATCCTTCATGGACGGCTTCTCGGGGTACAATCAGATTCTCCTAGCTCCGGAAGACAGGGAAAAGACCACGTTCATCACTGAGTGGGGGACATATTGCTATCGGGTTTTGCCTTTTGGGTTGAAAAATGCCGGTCCTACGTATCAGAGGGGTGCCACCACGCTGTTGCATGACATGATTCATAAGGAGGTTGAGGTATACGTCGATGACATGATAGTGAAAGGAAAGGATAGGAAGGACCATCTCCCAGCACTGAGAAAGTTCTTTGAGAGAATTCAGAAGTTCAAGATGCGTCTTAATCCGCAAAAGTGCACTTTCGGGGTCACTGCTGGCAAAATGCTCGGGTTCATGATCACAACCAGGGGGATCGAGGTGGATCCTTCTAAGATTAAAGCCATTCTTGAGATGAAGCCACCTCAATCCGAGAAGGAAGTCCGGTGTTTCTTAGGAAAGATTCAATTTATCAGTCGATTCATCGCCAAGCTGACTCTGACCTGTGAACCGTTGTTTCGTCTGCTCAAGAAGGATGTGACAAGTGTCAAAAGGCTTTTGAAGCAGTACGAACTTACCTTCAGAATCCGCCAATCTTGATGCCACCCATCCCGGGAAAACCTTTGATCCTATACTTGTCCGTCACGCCCTCATCAATGGGGTGCATGCTCGCGCAAGAAGGAGATGATGGGGTTGAAAGGGCAATCTACTACCTGAGCAAGAAGATGGTCGGAAGCGAAGAGCGGTACACTTCATTGGAGAAGACGTGCTGGGCGCTCGTTTGGGCCACAAAGAAATTGAGACACTACATGCTGTCTTATTCGGTGATACTGATTTCTCGGATGGACCCCCTTAAATATCTATTTAAGAAGCCAACACTTACCGGTAAGTTAGCACGTTGGTTGCTCTTGTTGGCCGAGTTCGAAATCAAGTACGTCACCCGCAAGTCAGTGAAAGGGAGAGCAGTAGCAGAGTTTTTGGCAGATCGTCCGATCGAGGGGCCAGAACACACTGAGTTTCAATTCCCTGACGAAGATGTAATGACTGCTGTCGACGAAACATGGATGTTGTACTTCGACAAAGCTGCTAACCAGAAGGGCTTCGGGATTGGCATACTGCTGGTCTCGCCCGAGTGGTCGCATATTCCCCTTGCTTTCAAGCTGAACTTCGAGGTCACGAATAATGAGGCAGAATACGAAGCATGTATCGTGGGAATGGAAGCCGCACTGGAAATTGGAGTCAAAGTACTAGAAGTTGTGGGGGACTCCAACTTGGTTGTATCACAAGCAAACGGGGAATGGAGGGTTAAAGACGAGAAGATGAAGCCGTATCATCAGCAGCTCGACGAGCTTATCCCGAATTTTCAAAAGGTGACTTTCACGCACGTCTCGAGGATGAAGAATCACTTCGCCGATGCACTCGCTACCTTGGCATCCATGCTGGAACTTCCAATTGGGGTGAAATTGAGGCCTGTCATGATTGAGCAAAGAGGCAAGCACGTGTACGACTACGTCATGAACATCGACGAGCCTGATGATGGACTCCCTTGGTTTCACGATATTTGGAATCTCGTCGAAAAGGGAGAGTTCCCTGCAGATTCTACCAAGAAGGATCGGATCGCTTTACAACGACTGGCGTCTCAGTACATCATCTGTGGTGGACGATTGTACCGACGATCTCCGTGCGGAGTTCATAAGTTATGTATTCATGGCGATGACACGAGAGCTGTAATGGAAGGGGTGCATGAAAGAGTGTGTGGGCCGCACATGAATGGGATGATATTGGCTAAGAAAGTTTTGAGGTTGGGTTACTATTGGTCGACTATGGAGACAGATTGCATTGAGTATGTGCGCCGGTGCCATAAGTGTCAGACTCATGGTAATCTTATCCACGTCCCTCCCTCGGAGTTGCATTCAATGGCGACACCCTGGCCATTCTCGGCCTGGGGCATTGACGTCATCGGAAGAATCACGCCAGCGGCTTCTAACGGTCACAGGTTCATCTTGGTAGCAGTCGATTATTTCACCAAATGGGTCGAAGCAGCTTCGTACAAGACTTTGACGGTAGTTCAGGTGCCTCACTTTATCAGGCAAAACATCATTTATCGGTATGGGGTTCCTCAGGCCTTCGTGTCTGACAATGGTGTCCACTTCAAGGGGAAAGTTTTAGAACTCTTTAACGAATTAAGATTCAAGTGCATCATTCTACCACTTATCGACCGCAAACGAATGGGGCAGTCGAAGCAGCCAATAAGACTATCAAGTCAATTCTCAAGAGGACCGTCGAATCAGCTAGGAATTGGCACGAACAGCTACCGCTAGCTTTGTGGGGATACCGGACGTCTATCCGCTACAACTCAAGCGACACCCTATTCTTTGGTGTATGGTATGGAAGCCGTTCTCCCCATTGAGCTAGAAGTTCCATCGCTCAGAGTCATGGCCGAACAAGGAATAGACGAGGCCGAATGGATCAGTGGAAGGTTCGAAGAACTCATGTTATTTGACGAAAGGAGGCTGCGAGCTTTGTACCACATTCAGGGTTACCAACGGAGGATTGCCCGAGCATTCAACAAGAAGGTGAAGTCGATGGACCTGCAAGAGGGGGATATGGTAGTCAAGGAAATCCGTGCTCCGATTTTCGATTTGCGAGGGAAGTTCCGACCAAAGTGGGCAGGGCCGTACATCATCAAGTCAATCCTTTCCGGGGGAGCAGCATCAATCATCGACCTCGATGGCAACGAATTTTCGAACCTTGTCAATTTGGATCAGCTTAAACGGTATTACCCTTGAGAGAGCTCGCTGGGCCGAAAACCGCAAGGGCAGGCGGTCCCAGGCAAAAATTAGAGCAAGCCTGCTAGGTCGAAAACCCGCAAACGCGGCCTAGGCAACAGTTAAGGCAAAAAGTCGAAAAAGAGCTCGCTAGGCCGAAGACCCGAAAGGGCGGTACTAGGCAAAATTCAGGGCTTAAAAAGGAAAGTGTTAATACCCGAGCGAACCCTAGCCCGAACTACGTATGGGCCTGATTCCCTTTCTTAAGGGATACGTAGGCAATCTCACTCTGAGGATCGGTCCTAAATCTCAAAAATCAAATCCAAATTGACAAATCAAGGTACTTTCTTGCAAGGCGCATGCGATTAACGAACCGAAAGGGGGAAACCCTTAATCAGTCGATTTTATTCAGATTACTTCTTTGTTACAGGCTGAGCATGAAAAAGGAAAAACACACAACATGACCTAACTTTTATTTCAAAAACTGGCAAAGTAAGCTTTTTAATCCTTCCTTGCTTCCACATCTCTCCTCAGCCACTTCCGGTACCTGCCGGTCAAAGCAATGGAATAAAGAGGATCGCTTGGCTCAGTCCTGCGAGCCTCCCACGTTCGAACATAGTTCCGAAGGCCCGGAATGGTGAAGGGAGGGAGATGAAGCACTTCGGATCCTTGCGGCGGCGCGGCCTGGCTGAGCCCAAGCTGACGAAGGATGCGGAAAGGTGAATAGAAAGTGAAGCCTGTCAAGCCAGCCACAAACACGTGCGTTGAGCCCATGTTACTCACGGTCATCGCAGGAAGCCTCAGCCAATGGCACCGCCAAACGATGTCATCATCATCCATGGAAGCAAAGAAATCAGCCCAGTCATCTTCACTGCAGTACATCACCTGGAAAGGACGATTCCATCCGCTAGCACGGTACCACCAATCATTGGCCGGAGGAGTCAGCAAGTTCAGCTTATCACAAAGCCACACCTATCAGAAAGAAGAAGAGAGAGAAAACAAGTAAGGAGCCAGATAAAGCCTAAACCGAGTGTCGAGGTAAAATGAATGTGAGAAACAGAAAAATGAGAGCTGAGTGAGGTCCCTAACCTGCAGCAATAGCGGGCTACCACCAAAAACCCTAGTGCGACCGGCATGGACAGCATCCAACCCCATCAAGGTTTCTGCAAGGACCAAAGGTGCAACATCCTTGCGAGCCTCAATCTGAACAGCGACTCCGATCAATAGAGAACTGAGCTGACCAACAGGCGGAATCAGCAGGAAGGCCGCTAAGAGGCAGATACAACAGGCCATCATCCGGCGACCTTGATACTCGAAGTTTGTTAAGTCTCCAGGTGGACTGAATCTCTCATACAGCTGCACGATGTTGATAGCGTTATCTCGGGTCAAGAACTCAGCAACGTTCCCGCTAACGCCCAGCTTGGTTTTCAGGATATTCTTCATACTCTCCCTAAGCATTGGAACAATTGGCTCGGTGGAGTCGTGGCTCCCCAGGTAGGCATGGAACTCCTCGACTGTGGGACATAGCTCTTGAGAACCAAAGCAAAAGGCATGCACTTCGGGATCCCAAAAGCGTACAGCTGCGTGCAGCAGGACAGGACGGATGGCGATTTCACAGAGGTACTTCAAGGCATGAAGGCGATGCCCTCGGAAGTTCAGCCAATCGATGCCTTCAAGGCTGTCCAACCAAGGCCGGAGCAAAGCTTGGTTCAACAAAGCCATGAGAAAGGAAGTTTTGGAAAGAAAAGTGATGGATGAGATGGGAATGAAGTGACAAAGCAATTCTTGGTATTTATAGAGGGCTGGACCAGGTAATCCCTCTCACACTAGCCTTGAAACTCAGCAACTTGACATTTTCAAAGCCATTCTCTTGTATTTTCAAAGTTTTAAACTTTGGAAATTTGGAAAAGCATTGGAAAGGCACAAGTCTAGCCTTGGGAAATTGTTTTCCCTGGGGAAGCAGCTGGTGTAAGGCCACTGAGACACCTTTAAAACATACAGGCGTAAGAAAAGGACATAAGGGTAGCTAGTGAGTGGCATGGGGAAGCAACACTGATCTGCCAATGACAGAAGTCCCAAGCGCTCGGGAGTGAAGTCCCAAGCGCTCGAGACCACTCTCGAGCGCTCGGGAGTGCCGCTGTTTTCTATAGTTTCTGATTCTCAGCATTCCAACCTCAATTCAATGCTACAAACACCTTCAGCTCAAATCAGAAGGCTCCCAACATGTTCCCAGGGGATACAGCATTTTTCGTCGCGGATTCTCTCGTGTATTTGTCCTTGTTCTTCGAAAAATACCAAAATTCCCAACGTTTTTGACCCTCGGGTATGTCGAATTCCATGTAGCATGTGTTTTATTGGACCCAGCGACGCGTATAAGTCACAATGTGCATTAGTGACTGTGTGGCGTATTCAAACGCGCATTGGCAATCTTAGTTCAAATTTTGGGCATCCAACCGACCCGAAATCATCGTTTTCAGGTGTATGTGTATGTCAACCATCGTGTCAAGACCATTTTCGTAATTCTAGCAATCCTCGCAAGTCACAGTGCTCACCGCCAACTATACAATGCACTGGTTTATGATCAAAAGCTCAAAAATTGGCGGTTGTGTGTCGATGTCAAGTTTGCGTTCTTACTTTGAGAGTATCGGTTGAAATCCGCGTGCTCTTTGCTTTCTTTCAAAGCTAGACGGACATATTTCATAAAATACAATTCTTGAAGGGAGTGCAAACGAATGCAAATGGAGAAAAGCACGAATTTTCATAAAACAAATACAGCATCTACAATGAATAAAGAGGGAAGTACATGAGCTGGGACAAACACACGCCCAATCCTATCTACCCGTGGCACGCGAGCCCAAACCAAACAAAACCAAGGCACGCAGGCCTGGGAACTACAACTGTGTTGGCACGCAGGCCCATGCAAAAGAAAAGACTAACAAAGCAAAAACCTAAAGCTCAGCCCAGGCGGATCCTCTTCTGCTGGTGTCCCTCAGACTCACTGCTCTCAACCTCATCGCCACCGTCACCGTCATCGTCATCATCGGAAGGGCCTGACGCAGTACTCGAGTCCGTAGACCCTAGAGCTCGTGACTCGAGCGACTCCTCTGTATCCTCCTCTGACTCCTCGGGAGCGGGTCTCTGCCGAGACGCTGCCCTAGGAACCATCTCGAACTGCTCAGCCCCTGCTCTCTGTCTACCCCGGCCTCTCGTGCTGGCAGAAGCTGGCAGGCTCATGGTACCCCGTGGCTGTGTCCTGGTCGAGCGTCGTGGCTGCACCTGCACATCATAAACAATTCATTCATTCCATTTATATTTTAAATCCAACAAAAAGAACATGCATGCATTTTCATACCTGAGAAGCAACAGGTAAAGCAGGCTCAGGGACAGGTCTAGTCTCAAGGATCCTCCCCTTAGCGCAGTCCTTCAGCAACTGCCACATCCCCACCATCAGCATAATGGCCTTCTTCGCCCATTCTCGCGGCACCTGTACAATAATTCAAGAATCAAGAACAACAAATGCAGGGACAAGAAACATTTGAAGCATGGAAAGAAACAAAGTTGTGGCATACCTGCGCAGGAAGCTGCATCCGCGGCTGCAGAAGGCGTGGAATGTCCAACTGTGGGCAGCATGCCCTGGAATTTCCGGATTCCAAATGCAAGGGCCCTTTAATCGAGGGAGCGCGAGCGGAGAAGCAGCAAGCGCTCGTAAATACAGAGTCGCTACTCGGGTTTGAAGGTTCGACACCCAAGGAACCGTATTTCGAAGCACCTGCCGCGCTATTTGATTTGAAAAAGTGAAGGAACCAGTCCGTCATAACCATATTTGGGTTCGGGAGCCAGGTTACGAGAGGGGAAGGTTTTTAAGGCACCCCTCTCGCCCAATCCGGAGATCGGTCTCTACTTAGGCATTTTGTGAAAATATTGTGATTCTTCTTTTATTAATCAATTTTAAGCCAGTTAGGGCGGGGGAACAGTTAATCGGGAATTAAACTGTAACAATTTGCAAGATGTGATAAATGGCATGGATGGATGGAAATACTATGAAAATAAGATAAGATTTAACCCTCTGATTAGAAATGAACCAAGCTGGTCATGAAATGACTGTACCATACGCCATGGCCACCTTTGCATGCATGGATCTGCGTGCATGCAAACGACACCATCGCGCGACACACCCATTCTCTCGCGCGAGGATCTTGTCTCACCACGGGTTGAATTTTATCTCCTTCTGGGCTCTGGAAGGACCGGTGCACACCCAGGGGCAAACCAAGCAGTTTATATGGACTGAAAGTAAATAAACATTACTAATTATTACAAACAGAAACCAAATGAAAGGAAATATAACCCTTAAACAGTGGGGGTATTGAAACAAAGACTAAGAGTCAAGCTGCAGATGCAAGGGCAGTTACTGGAATCAGTGAGACCCTCGCGCGAGACAGTGAGTCCCTCGCGCGAGTGTCCTGGCTGGACTTCCAGGAACAGCTTTGCATGCTCTGAGCTCTGGTACAGGTCCAGATGCAACCCAGAAGCATTCCAACAAAGTAAATAAGCAAGAAAAGCTAGTCTATGTGTTTTAACATGCTGAGCAGTGAGCTAAAAGGCCTATCATACTTCAAAACAATGAATAACATGATAAAACAAGAATAACCAGCACCCCCAAACCCCACGAGGACTGTCGCGCGAGACAGTGGACTGTCGCGCGCGTGTGTAAGTCTATCGCGCGAGGGAGTGCTTGGCACGGATTCTTGTATTTCTGCTGACTTTAGGGCCAGGACTGGTATTGATTACCAGCCTTGGCCCTGACAGCCCCCCTCAGGGATCAAAACAGTAAGCAGTAAAGATGTTTATACCTTTGCTTGGTGTAAGTGCAGAAAACGTAAGAGGCCTTTGAACAACACAAAGTTGTAACGGCTACTTCCTTCTCCTCGCCGGAGCCCTAGCACACCGCCGGAGTTTGAACCTGTAAAACAAACAATGGGTGAGCGCACCTTTGCCTTCTCGTGGCAAAGGCCCTCCGATGCCAAAGTTAGTATCTCGTACTAGTGAAAACCCTAACTCTCAGTAGGAAGTAATCAAATAACCAGGAATTGCGTACCTTTACCTCTAGGTTTACCTCATATTTATAGACCCATGTCTACTTGCTATCCAAGCCATCTTGCTGCCCTAAGTTTCCTTTCTCGTAAAGGGAACCTAGAATATCAGGGATTCTCATTCCCATAATTGCATATCTCCTTTTAGACCATTTAGGAACTCTTTCCTTAATTGGCCGTTCACCCCATTCTCGTTGGGTATCCTTTCCAGATCCTGTTTCCTTACTGGGTATTTGCCATTTCTGGACCCATCTGGAGCATCTCCTCCAGAATGCTGCTCCTGTTCGGCCTTCACTCTGCCGAACAGACCATCTGGACCAATGACCTCTCATATCATTGGTCCCTCTTCTACGTGACTTGGTCCAGCAACTACCTTTGCCCTTTGGACCATACCCTTGATCGGGTATCTTGGACCTGAGACCTCTCGTGTCTCTGGCCCTTTCCGCCGTTCACCACGCTGCACGGCGGGTACTCTGACTATACCGATCCTGGGCCCCACGTACCACGTGTTCGGGCCACTCTTTGTACCTGTTCGGGATTACCCTACAATGGCTCCCCGGCTTTACTCGTTATTTTCTCTTAATATGACGAGCAAAGCTTCTGAACACCGAGCAAAGCTTCTGAACACCGAGCCTGCACCTATGTTTCTCGTACTTGGTGCAAACTCATCATTAACCCAACCCAAACGTCTCGTCGTTTGGCCTGCACAGGCTTTTCCAGCTAACACCTTTACACGCGGCTTGTCCTATACCGCCCACATTCAATGTGAGCAGGCGTTTCGGGGAACGGAACGCCCAAACGGCGTCTGGGGTGACGTTTCTCATACGTCACCCCCTTTGGCTGGGGTATACTTGGGTTTTCATCCCCATTTTCAAACCCACTTCCTCTCTAAATTCCCTCTGCAGACGGACGGTTCGCCCATACACGCCATTGAAGCTCTGCTCAAAGTCTCCTTCTCTTTCGATATTAGGGTTCTCGTCCGCTAATTCGTAAGTTTCATTTCCCCTTTCCCTCCACTTTTCTCTTAAGTCTAGGGTTTTCTCGTTTGATCTAGGATCTCCCTAATCTCTTTAGGGCTTTCTTGTACCCATTCCCCTATCAAAACCCAAACGCAGAGCTTTCGTTATGGGTCGATTTCGTAGGTTGTGACACGCCCCAAAGAATGGCCGAGTTTAGAACTCGCTACGAGATCCCAGATAATGTGGCCACTTCTTTGGCTGCAGAAAATGCCATTCGTGAGTGTTTTGACAACGACACTCTGCACATCCCTGTCATTGCCGTCGTCGAGGGCGGCGTTAGGTTTCCCCTGGCACCGTTACTCCGCTAGGTTTTGGCCTATTACAGACTATCCCCCATGCAAGTCTCTGCCAACTTTTTCAAGGTTGTCATGGGCATCAATGCCCTGAATCAAATGCTAGGCACGTCCTTAGGTCTACACGATATTCATCATTTGTACAGCATCTCTCGAACCAAAGATGCTCTGACTTACTATCTCAAGAGTAGGGACTCCAGGAGGAGACTTGTGCTTGAACTGCCAGACTCTACCCGTGGGGACGATGATGACTTCCTCATCGTCACAAGGAACTTCGAGCCAGGGACGAGGACGGCAGAGTCATCGGTTTTCACGCACCCCACAGATTTGGCACACCACGTTAGTTCCTTTTCTCGTAGAATTCTTTGCCGAGCAATATCTCGTATTGCACTTCCTGTTCTTACTTTACTGACTGCAAATTTTTCCTTTTGCAGCAACAAACGTCAATCGAGGGCACGCCATCATCACTCCCCAGGTTCACGTCACGACATCAACCGTGCTCTCGCATTCAGCGGGCGAGGCACGTGCTTTGGCGGGCAAGAAGCGGCAGATTCTTACGAGCTCACAGTGCATCGTCTGGCGGATTCATCGACCAAGCGAATCGGCGGTGATAATCCCATCATCACGATCCTCGGCTCAACGGCCGAGCAACGCGAAGAGAGGCGTTCGGACCCCTCCTGCGCCCAACGAGCCAATCCAACTCGCCGAAGAAACCTCCACATCCTCAGTGGTTACTCTCCGTCTCCTCCTCACGAGATGCACGACAACGATCGACCTCGGCGGCCTCCTCAATATCCCGGGGCTGGCCGTGGGCGGGCGCGGCACATCTCGTGGCGCGACGCTCTCCGAGCCGGCGCCTTCTCATGGTCGCCGTGGCCCGGCTCAACTGGCGCCCCTCCAGGCTTCTCTCGAGAAGTGAGGCGACCACGAGGACAAGCGTCCACGGTTGAAGCCTCCTCTATTGGCAGCCCGGCTCGACTGCGGCACCTCCAACACCCCTACGGGCTCCACAATTCACCCATGGCGGCGGCGATCCGCGATCCGTGGCAGTGTGGACTCACGAGGTACAGACCACTACCTTGTCCAGGCATTCATGCTTCCTGGGGACATGCAAAAGGTGATCGGCGCCCCGGACAATCTCCTTGGCTCATTCATGAGCCACGGTGCTAAGGTAATCCTGTCACGTTCATCCTTGTCTGCTGATGTTTTTAGATCGTTATTCCTGTTATCCGCCTGATGTTGCTTCGTGTTCAAAAAATATCCAGGCAATGGAAGATGGTGGCCATGGCACGTAAACTTGGCGATCCTGAGCCTCAGCGTGCGGTGGCAGAGTGAAAACGCCAAGGCTGCGAGAACACCATCGTTAAATTTGGAGAGAGAGAAATCAGGCCGCGGGCTTGCGGATGAACTCAAGAACAAGCTGGATGGTGCTGAGAGGGCGGCTGAATCGGACTTTGAATTTGGAGGCGAGTAAAAGCGAAGCCAAGGCCTCCTACCAGCGAGGGCTATAACGAGGGATTCGTGTGGCTCTTGAGAGCTACGGATCGGATGCAGGATTCGGGACCAAGTGTTTGAGGTGGTGGTTGGCTGCCTCAAAAGTCTGGTGCGGTGATTCTTCTCCCCTACGGGCGGAGATTGATCTTAGAGCACCCAAGGCTGTTGAAGGCGCAGGAGGAGGTTGTAGAAGAAGACAACCTGGAGCCTAATGCCAATGTACCCGAGCAGCAAAATGCTGATGCCGACCAATCTGAAGAGGCGACCAACCCTGGCCAGAAGGAAGCTGGTGGAGGTCCGTCCGAACCTAGCATTGCTGTGGACGATGCAACTGCCCTTGCTTCCACAACTGCTCCAGCCTCTGCAACTGCCTCAGCCTCTCCCCCAGTCATTGAGGACTTGACAATCGAAGAGTAAGTTGGACTCTTCGTAGTGACAACAACTGGAACTTCTTTTGAACAGTTTTTTGACTGGCCCTGCGTGGCCTTTGGTATTGCCCTGCGTGGCATTTGATACATTTCCATATACTTTTAACTTTGCTGGTTTTGGCCCTTCATGGCCCTTATGTTTGGCTGGCCCCTCGTGGCCTAACTTTAGTTTTGCCTGGCCCTTCGTGGCCTTTTTCTATGCAGGTGGCCATCTTTTGGCCAGCATTTGGCATGCTAAGTGTATTCGTACTTAGCTTTTACGCATATTTTCGTATGCTCCCCATATGCCTCGTGCTTGGGAACTTTCCCCAGCATTATTTAGTGAATTTGAGTTCATTCGTACCCAGATACATGGGTATGGGCCCGTACAAGTAAACAAACCTATTTGTACTTGGATTTACTCCAAACATATTCGTGTTTGAGTACCGTGTGCATAATTTCAAATGCCTCCTGGGCGTATTCGTACCCGAGCAAGCTGTCAAGTATATTCGTACTTGGCAAAATGCTGGGTGTATTCGTACGAGCAAGCTATCAGTGTATTCGTACTTGGCAAAATGCTGGGTGTATTCGTACCCGAGCAGCTGTCAAGTGTATTCGTACTCGGCAAAATTCTGGGTGTTTCGTGCCCGAGCAAATAAACAAGTATATTCGTACTTGGCTCAATTCGGGGTGTAGTACCAGAGCAAATAAACAAGTATATTCGTACTTGGCTCAATTTTGATTTTGAAATATTCGAAATTCCATTTAGTTACCCTATCCCTCTGCTCCCCAATACGAAGTGAGGACTAAGGACATAGCTTGACTTCGTATTTAAAGCATAACGAAGAAAAACTCGTAAGAAACGGTGTTTGTTTTACCAAAATCCGGAAATTTTATTCATAATTCAAAGAACTCAAGGGGGCGTTACGCGTACCCCTTGCAACTAGTAAAACAAAACACAAGGGAATTTTATTCGTAATTCCCACACAATCACGATGTGCATTTTAAAACGGAATAGAAACGAAATCGAAGTTCTTTACACGTAGAACTTCCTCAGGTTGTGAACATTCCAGGGCCTTGGTACCGGGTTCCCGTCCAGGTCTGCCAATCGATATGCCCCAATGCCAACAACCTCTGTAATTCGATACGGGCCCTCCCAATTGGCCCCCAACTTTCCCTCGTTGGCCACCTTGGTGTTGCCGAGCACCTTTCTTAACACAAGGTCTCCAACACCAAATTCTCGTGGGTGGACATGCTTGTTGTAGCTTTTCATCAGCTGCTCTTGGTACGAAGCCAGGTGTACCAGAGCTCGTTCTCTCCTTTCCTCGGCCAGGTCCAGCTCGATTTCCAGGGCTCTGTCATTGCCCCACTTTCCACCAATGTGGTCTGTTGGTCGGCAAACCAACCTCCAATGGAATAACGACCTCTGTTCCATACGCTAGCGAATAGGGGTCTCTCCCGTAGACCTCCTAGGAGTTGTTCGGTGTGCCCACAGGACCAGTGGCAATTCGTCGGGCCACTTGCCTTTTGCTTTATCCAACCTTTTCTTAATCCTGTCAAGTATAGTCTTATTGGACGCCTCTGCCTGCCCATTGCTCTGAGGGTAGGCTGGCGTGGAATAGTAGTTCCTTATTCCATATTGGGCACAAAAAGCCTTGAACTTTTTCTGGAACTGTGACCCATTATCAGTGATCAGGGAATAAGGAACTCCAAATCGAGTGATGATGTTCTTCCACACGAACTTCTCTATCATGGGTTCTGTGATTTTTGCCAATGGTTCTGCTTCAATCCACTTGGTAAAATAGTCCGTTGCTACCAACAGGAACTTCCTGTTACCAGCAGCCTTGTGGAGTGGACCCACGATGTCCATTCCCCACTGCGCAAACGGCCAAGGACTTGTCAAGGGCACCAGATCTTCGGCAGGTGTTCGGATCATTGGTGAGAACTTCTGACACTTCTCACAGATTTTCACATACACCTTCGCATCTTCTTGCATGTGTGGCCACCAATAACCCTGTGTGATTGCACGGTGAGTGATGGATCTCCCACCTGCATGACTCCCACATGTTCCCTCATGTATCTCGTGGAGAAATTTCTGCACCATCTCGGGATGCACACAAAGCAGGTACGGTCCAGTGAAGGACTTCCTGTACAACTTCCCCTCTGGTGATAGCCAAAATCTTGCAGATTTCGTCTTTATTTTGTGAGCCTCTTTTTTGTCTGTGGGGAGTATCCCATCTCGTAGGAACTCCACTATTGGATCCATCCAACTTGGTCCTTGGTTCATGCCCAGGACCAATTCCACACTTCTCCCAATACTCGGCTCAGCAAGATAGTCCATTGCCACCTTCCTCTTGAACTCTGTTGGCACACCCGCTGCCAACCAAGCCAGTGAGTCGGCGTGGGCGTTCTGTCCAGAGTTTATCTGCTCGATGTGTACCTTCTCGAAGGTATCAAGCAAATCCTTGGCTGCCTTCACGTAGGCTGCCATCTTCTCATTCCGGGCCTCGTACTCCCCGGACAGCTGATTCACCACGAGTTGTGAATCACAGAATACTCGAATTCTTTCTACCTTCAAGGCTTTTGCGCTCCGTAACCCGGCTAGGAGTGCCTCGTATTCCGCCACCTTGTTTGACGCGCTGAAACCTAGGCGTAACGACAACTCGATCATAACTCCTTCAGGAGGGAAGAGTACCACTCCAATTCCAGATCCGGTATTGCATGCGGACCCATCAACAAAAAGCTTCCATTCCAAAGGGTCCTGCTCGGCGGATGCCTTTTTCTTCTCGGCTGATTGCTCAACCAACCTGCTCCTTTCTCGTAGGTGGCAGTGGAGCCACTGTGGGAGAAAATTCTGCCACAAAGTCTGCCAAAACTTGCCCCTTCACTACCGTGCGCGGTTGGTAATCAATATCGTACTGGCTCAACTCTACCAACCATGTTGAAATTCGTCCCGAGAAATCGGCCTTTCGGAGCAACGACTTCAACGGGAACTCTGTGTAAACCACCACTTTGTGACTTTGGAAGTAATGGGGCAACTTCCTAGCCGCCGTTCTCAGCGCCAGGACCAACTTCTCAAGTGGCAGATACCTCGTTTCTGCGTCCAGTAGCGTCTTGCTCACGTAATAAATAGGGATTTGCTCGGATCCCTTGTTCCTTAGTAAGACCGCACTTACAGCATGTTCTGACATTGCTAAATACAAGGTCAAGATCTCACCAGGCTCGGGAGTGGACAGAAGTGGGGCGGCTGCCAAGTACTTCTTCAGGTCTTGGAATGCTTGCTCACATTCTGCTCCCCATTCGTAACCTTCTCTTTTTTTTAACAAC
This sequence comes from Rhododendron molle, assembly GCA_025413875.1. NCBI lineage: Eukaryota > Viridiplantae > Streptophyta > Magnoliopsida > Ericales > Ericaceae > Rhododendron > Rhododendron molle. The sequence continues at coordinate 29,880,705 of CM046397.1, forward strand.
TGAAAGAAAGGCCTGCATTTGTCACTCGAACGACTGATGAACCTGTTAAGAGCTGCCGCCATCCCTGTTAACCGCTGGACCTCCTTCGTGGTCCTTGGACTCTGCAACTTCTGCAAAGCTGTGATTCGACTCTATTCCTCTAATGGTCACTAAGTGGCCCAGGAACTTCCCAGAACTTACTCCAAAGGCACATTTCGAGGCGTTGAGCTTCAGCTTATACTCTCTCAGTATCTCAAAGGCTTCTTTCAGATCAGCTATGTGGTCCCGTTTCTTCTTGCTTTTAACCACCATGTCGTCTATGTATACCTCCATGGTCTTGCCGAGCAGATTCTTTAGCATAATCGTTGCTAATCTCTGATAAGTTGCTCCAGCGTTCCTCAGACCAAAGGGCATGACACTGTAACAGTACAGCCCCCGTGGTGTGATAAAGGACGTCTTTTCCTGATCGGGGCCATACATAGCTATCTGGTGATATCCTCGATAAGCGTCGAGAAAACTCATACGCCCATACCCAGCTGTTGCATCCACCAGTTGATCTATCCTGGGCAGGGGAAAACTGTCTTTTGGACAGGCCTTGTTTAGATCTGTGAAGTCGACGCAAACTCGCCACTTCCCATTCTTCTTTTTCACCACCACCGTGTTAGACAACCACTCTGGGTAATACACTTCTCGGATCGCCTTTGCCTCGAGCAAGCGGTCCACCTCTTCGATGACAGCGTCCACATGTTGTACGGCTGATCTCCTTTTCTTCTGCATCACCGGTTTGTGTTGTGGATCCACATTCAAGTGGTGGCAAATCACGTTTGCATCTACCCCAGGCATCTCTTCTGGCACCCAAGCAAACACATCAACGTATTCTTTAAGGAACTTCACCAATTCTTCCTCCTCTTATGTGCACAGGTTCTCCCCAATCAGGAAATACCTTTCTGGATCATTCTCGTTGATCTGGATTTTCTTCAATCCTTCCACCACCTTCTCGGCCGGATTCCCTCCGACATCCTTGATGGTCGGCTGGTTGTTAACTTCGACGGTTTGCACTAGCTGCGCCTTGGGCGCCTTCTTGATTATAGAAACCAAGCACTGTTGGGCCGTCTTCTGGTTCCCCCTTATTCTCTCGATCCCATTGGATCCTGGAAACTTCACCATCTGATGTTAAGTGGACGAAACTGCCCTCATCTTATGCAGCCAGGTCCTTCCTATAATCGCGTTATAGGAAGACGGCACATCCACCACCAAAAAGTCGGTTCTGAGCACCACTGTTCCTGCCCGAACAGGAAGGGTTACCTTACCCAATGGCCAAACTGCTCCTGCACTAAACCCGACCAACGGGGTTACTGACTGTACCAAGTCCGCCTGTGTCAATCCCAGCTTTTTGAATGCGTCGTAGTAAAGCACCTCGGTGCAACTTCCTGAATCCACCAGGATCCTCTCCATGTCATATTCCCCAATTCGTAGGGTTATGACAAGAGCGTCGTTGTGCGGCACCTGGACTCCTCCCAGGTCCTCATCCGTGAAGACTATGCCTTCGTTGCACCCTTCCGCTTCACGTCCCCGTTTCTTTCCCAACCGCATCACATGCTGGTCGTGTTTCACCTGCCTCTGGAGTAATCTCACCTCATTTCTCGTATAAGGTGTGGCCAACCCATGTATCATATGGATTACGCCCCTTGGATTTTGCTCGTAATCCAGTTCCATCACTTTCTCGGCGCCCCTGTGCTCCTCTTGGATAAACTCTTTCAAGTACCCACGGGAGACCAGGCCATCAAGATGCTGTTTAAACATCTCGCAATCCTCTGTCATGTGCCCCCAGTCTTTGTGGTAACTGCAGTGCTGACTCGTAGCTCTTCTTGCATCTTTGTCACCCTCCAGCCGTGGGGGCCATTTAAAGTATGGGCGGTTCTTTATTCGATAAAGAATCCAATAAATCGGTTCTTTCCAAACCGTTGTCACCGAGAAGAACGACTTCGGATCAGGGACGTGTTTTTCTCGGTACGACTCTCTCTTAGTCTGCCCGTGCTCCTTTCTTTCTTTGTAAGTCTTGGGTTCGGGTTTATCCGCCTTCTTTGCGGGTCCCTTGACTTGCTCGGCACTTAGCTTGCCGTCTTCCCGTAGTATGTCATCCTCGTTCCTGGCGTGCTGCTCAATCCGCTCCATCAGCTTTGCCAACGTTCTCACTGGACTCATGTTTAGGGACTTTCGCAGCTCTCCCCGAACAGGTAGCCCAGTTTTGAACGTTGCTATTGCGTACTCTTCACTGCAACTTTCAATCTCGTTGAAAGTCTCCCAATACTTCTTGGCGTAATCCCTGATTGGCTCACTCTCTCCTTGCTTCATAGCTGAGAGACTCTCAAAAGTTTTGGGTGGTTTCCGGCTCGTAAGGAACCGAGCAGTGAACTCCTCGGCCAACTGTCTCCACCCTCGTATGGTGTTCGGCCCCAACTTATGGAACCATGATAGGGCCACTTTTCCCAAACTAGATGGGAACATCTTACACATGATTGCGTCATCACCGTCGTGCATAAACATCGCCTGCTGGTAATGCTGTATGTGCGCCACCGGGTCTGCATTGTCTCGTACAGGATAAACGTCCCGTGTTTAACCCTGCTCGGCAACCTTGCCTCCTGCAATCTCTTTGCAAAAGGAGAAGTTGCTATGTTGCTAAGGGCTCTACGTGTTACTTCTCGTGCAGACATGGTCCCTTCCTCCGATACCTTAGCAGCCCTGGCATTATTCCTTTCCCAGTCGGAATCAGGTCTCTCGTACCTGTCCCTGTGGTGCTTCCTGCCCCCTCCTTCCTCGGGGAGGGGCTCCGCCTCTGCTTCTCCTTTTTAGTGAAGAAGCCCTCGGTGCGTCTCGGAGTGAGGCTCCCGCTTCTTCTTCTTCGTGAAGAAGCTCTCTTGTACTCCACTATGTCCAACCTTTCTTTTCTGGACTTCCTTCGTGAAAGCCCAGAATCCTCTGGATGTTCTCGTATCCTCTGCAATTGTTGAATCTCGTACTCTCGCCTTTTAATCAAGCGAGCGTACTCTTCTATCTCCTGTCTCTTTTTGTCCAGGATATCCTCCCGGCTATGCACGCTTTTCGAACGTGCCACCGACTCCCTGTCACGGCGGGACTTACTCCTTCTCGTGGATCCCGTTGCCGTCCGTCCGTCCTTGTTTCTGATCGCCATGGGTGCCGGGCGGTCCTTACTCGTGGTCCTCAGCTCGCCCGCCATCGGGCTTTCTTGGAAGATCCGGCGGGGACTTGTCACCTCCCCACCCAGTTGATTGATTACCAGCCTTGGCCCTGACAGCCCCCCTCAGGGATCCAAACAGTAAGCAGTAAAGATGTTTATACCTTTGCTTGGTGTAAGTGCAGAAAACGTAAGAGGCCTTTGAACAACACAAAGTTGTAACGGCTACTTCCTTCTCCTCGCCGGAGCCCTAGCACACCGCCGGAGTTTGAACCTGTAAAACAAACAATGGGTGAGCGCACCTTTGCCTTCTCGTGGCAAAGGCCCTCCGATGCCAAAGTTAGTATCTCGTACTAGTGAAAACCCTAACTCTCAGTAGGAAGTAATCAAATAACCAGGAATTGCGTACCTTTACCTCTAGGTTTACCTCATATTTATAGACCCATGTCTACTTGCTATCCAAGCCATCTTGCTGCCCTAAGTTTCCTTTCTCGTAAAGGGAACCTAGAATATCAGGGATTCTCATTCCCATAATTGCATATCTCCTTTTAGACCATTTAGGAACTCTTTCCTTAATTGGCCGTTCACCCCATTCTCGTTGGGTATCCTTTCCAGATCTTGTTTCCTTACTGGGTATTTGCCATTTCTGGACCCATCTGGAGCATCTCCTCCAGAATGCTGCTCCTGTTCGGCCTTCACTCTGCCGAACAGACCATCTGGACCAATGACCTCTCATATCATTGGTCCCTCTTCTACGCGACTTGGTCCAGCAACTACCTTTGCCCTTTGGACCATACCCTTGATCGGGTATCTTGGACCTGAGACCTCTCGTGCCTCTGGCCCTTTCCGCCGTTCACCACGCTGCACGGCGGGTACTCTGACTATACCGATCCTGGGCCCCACGTACCACGTGTTCGGGCCACTCTTTGTACCTGTTCGGGATTACCGCCCTACACTTGGAAGGTTTTGGAAAGGTTTGAACAAATTGGAGAAGCTTGTGATGGAAAATAGAGTGAAGAAAGGTATAGGATGTGAGCTAGGGTTGAGAGCCTTTGTGCTTGCAAGGGTTCTCAATCTCCTAAACTTTCAAAGTTGATGAATTTTTGTGACTTAGTGACCCTTTCAAAGGAAGAACAAGGGGGGTATTTATAGGGGAAGCCAAGGGCCAAAGGTGGTGGCAAACACCCCCTTAGGACCAAACTTGGTGACTAACCTTGGTGAAAAGGTGATGGGAAGGGTTGTGTGAGGGTGTGTTCCCAAGGGCCTGCACTGTACAGTACCTATGGGGAAAAACGGGGTTCAGAAGCCCTGTAGCCCCCCTGGCGAGCAACCAAGTGGCTGGCAAAAAGTGAAAGGGACAGCCCAAGACCATCGCGCGAGACACTCGCGAGGTAGCCACTGTCGCGCGTGGGTCAACAGTCAAATGTTTGACTTTGACCACACCTGGCAAAGCAGACTCTCGCGCGAGGCAATCACTCCCTCGCGCGAGGATCATCTCCAGATCCAGTGTTGACCATCTTTAATTTCTTGGTTTAAGGGTTCAAAGGGTTCAAAGGGGGTTCCACACACACCGAGCTCAAACCTTTCCAACCTGAAGACTGCTTTCTGATCTAGTTCATCATCGGGGAATCAAATACCGTAAGTAAAGTAATCTGGAAGCCCAGATTGGGGTGTCTACAGTAGCCCCTTTTTGACAGCACTTGAAGCACCATTGACTTGGTACAAGTAACGTCAAATAATTCTAGACACCCCTCAAGGTAATCCAGAGCAGAACATAGTAAAGTAGACAAACATACTTACAGAACCTGATTGGTGGAATGGACGTGTGATCCATTGCCAGGGATGGAAGTAGAAGTGGACGATTGTATCGCCGCTTGTTGATCGAATTTGGACAGGACAGGCTGTCGCTACAGATGTGGACGGGACAGGCCGTCGTTGCTGGGGATCAAGCTATCCTCGGCACAAAGTATTCCAACAAACACGGGTAGGTCGTGTCAGGCAGGTTAAATTCCATCTGTTGGGAATCAGAGCCAATCTCCTTATCAAAGACCATCCGAGACAGAGCAATAAGCCTGCTGGAAGATGCACTTGCGGCTAGACTGAAGGTGATTGTCGTTCGGGACAAGCCAAGACGGACTCTCCTGGGGAACAATCAGTTGCGGATGAACAGACCATTGGACGATATTTGATCGTCATTGTGGACTGGATGGACGATGTGTTGATTGCCGTTTGATGAATTTGACAGGACTGGCTGCCGTGAAAGCGGACGGGGAGATCAATATGCCGAATGATCAAACCGTTGGGGAACTTTGCAATCTTGATGGAAGGATCATCAGTATAAATGATCGAACCGTTGAAGACTGGATAGGTATAAATGATCATCAGTAAAAATTATCAAACCTTTGAAGACTGGATGGGTATAAATGATCATCAGTATAAATGATCAAACCGTTGCAGTCAGGGTGGAAGGATCATCAGTATAAATGATCAAACCGTTGAAGACTGGATGGGTATAAATGATCATCAGTATAAATGATCAAACCGTTGCAGTCAGGGTGGAAGGATCATCAGTATAAATGATCAAACCGTTGAAGACTGGATGGGTATAAATGATCATCAGTATAAATGATCAAACCGTTGCAGTCAGGGTGGAAGGATCATCAGTATAAATGATCAAACCGTTGAAGACTGGATGGGTATAAATGATCATCAGTATAAATGATCAAACCGTTGCAGTCAGGGTGGATGGACCATCAGTATAAATGACCAAACCGTTGAAGACTGGATGGGTATAAATGATCATCAGTATAAATGATCAAACCGTTGCAGTCAGGGTGGATGGACCATCAGTATAAATGATCAAACCGTTGAAGACTGGATGGGTATAAATGATCATCAGTATAAATGATCAAACCGTTGCAGTCAGGGGAAGGATCATCGGTATAAATGATCAAACCGTTGAAGACGGATGGGTATAAATGATCATCGATAAATGATCAAACCGTTGCGGTCGGGTGGAAGGATCATCGGTATAAATGATCAAACCGTTGAAGACCGGATGGGTATAAATGATCATCGGTATAAATGATCAAACCGTTGCGGTGGGTGGAAGGATCATCGGTATAAATGATCGAACCGTTGAAGACATTTGACAGGACCGGCTGTCGTTGATTTGAAAGCAGGCGAAATCGCTATACAAAGTGATCAAGCCGTTGAAGTTGGACCAGGACCGGTTGTCGTTGATTTGAAAGCAGGCGGATCGCTATACAAAGTGATTAAGCCGTTGAAGATGGACGGGACCGGTGTCGTTGTGTTGACCCAAGTAGCACAAGCGGTGGTTATCCTTGATAATAACATGGATAGAGACAAGGCAATTTGTAGAGGAGAAATTGGTGATAACTGCTGATTGGGCCTCTGGCCTGAATTTACCTGCGCGCGCTAGTATAGGTCGCAGGATTGACGGTTGCCATGGAAAACGAGAAAAGGAAAGCGGCATGTGACACCCCTCTCACAGCTGCATTATTTCCAAAGAAGCGGTTCCGGCCGCAGTTACAAAAGTGACCAGGCAACAGGCATGACCCAAAAAAATCTTGTTTACTTGCTGCCTTTGATACTGGATAGGCGTGCTTTGACATTTGATAGAATTTTCCTGCTTTCAACATTTAATATACACACAATATGCAATGACATGTATAATATAATTGAAAATGCAGATGCAAGCGTAGGGCGGCTCTTAGAAGGACAACGACACCTAAGGACTACCACTGAGCCTCATTACTGTACTGTTTTGACACTTTTGAGATGTGCACCCAGATAGAGAGACATTGAGTGGGCCAACGGGCCCCAGTTGATGTTTAGCAATGAGATTGGGCCTGCATGCCCCCTTTCTTCGATGTTTGGGCAGATCAGCCCCAGAAATGCTCTGCTTGGCGTTGGGCTGACGAGCCCTTGTTGTTCGTAAAATTCCATAGCTTGTGGATTACAGGAGCTGGGATAGCAATGTAAAAATTGCATTTTCCAATTTATCGACTCTCTTTTGCAAGTGTTGAAGAGAATGTAAAAACTAACCACTAATATCTAATTTGCATTGACAAGTGACCTGAATTGACACATAGACATGCGCACATGTACAGACTCACCTAGCTCAAATGAAAAGGGATAAAGAGTCCCAGGGTACAATGCGAACCCTTAGGCACACAGAACATAATAAAATTTTGGGCATTAACGTGCCAAAACTCACAATATTCCTTAGACAGGTGAAACTGACACTTTATGAAAGTGTAAAAGGTACAAAGACCTGTACAAATAGAATCGAGAAAAGCATCTCGACATGACAATTGATTGAAAAACTGGGAAAAAATGCCACAAAGACGGACATAAGACACGTATGATGACTCATATAGGCCCGGACTGAAACTGACACCCCCATGCAGTCACATTAAGTCCACATGACTTGCATAGTATGACAAGACTTGACAAAAGCCCCTGAAACGACACTCGAGGGCGGTAGTAGATTGCTACCGCTGGAATTGAAAGAGCGGGCGCAGGCTTGAGACCAACGCGAATCACTTTGAACAAACGCGCGTGACTATAAGCTAGCACGCAAGGCTGCAGTTGCTCATACCAGACCTCGCTGAACTTAGAATAAACTGTGAGCCATTAGGTTTCTAGCATTTCGTTCTGTTTTTTATGCTTCAAATATTTTTAAGGTTTTATGCTCAGCCTATAAATAGAAATAGCAGTTTTGCAATAAAATTGAAAGACAAAGATTTTCCCCCTTCTGGTTCCTCCAATGCAGCTTGATATTTGATCATCTCCGACCTTTGATGTGTAACAAAACGTCAACCATGGATCCAATTGATAGATTGTGATCGAGTCTCAATGAGAAACTGCCTACGTATCCCACTTTGGGGAATCAGGTCAAAACGTAGTTCAGGCTTAGGTTCACTCGTGTGTTTACCTCTCCTTTTGCGCTCTAACTTTTGCCTAGTACCGCCTATTCGGGTCTTCGGTCTAGCGAGCTTTCGAATATTGCCTATTACTTTTGCCTAGACCCCCTTCATAGGTTTTTGGGCTAGCAGGCTGCTCTAACTTTTGCTTGGAACTGCCCACCCTTGGGGTTTTCAACCCAACGAGCTTCTCTCAGGGAAAAGTAGCTTTTGAATTGATCCAGGTTGACCAAGGTATTGATTTTGTTGCTGTCGAGGTCGACAATCTTTGGCTGTAGCCCCAGATACAATGGCTTTGATGACGCAGGGTCAGGAGTGCTTCGGTTGGAAATGCCTTACTCCGGGCCATTTTGTACACTATCTCATTTGTACTTGGCGGAACGCCACAGTTGCTGCTTTTGAACATGGTATGAGGCCCGGAGCCTTTGGTGTTTCTGCTTTTTGGATTGGCACCCGATAGCAAGGGGTTTGATGCTTGTTTGTCTCAGGATCAACGTAAGGCGTGACTTATTGAGACCACACCAAGACATTTGATGAATTCTTTGAGTTTGTCTGACCGGGCGCAATGCTTTTCTGGGGGCGGTGCTTGGACCAACTTTGAACCTTTCGGGAGGTTATACTTGTCTTTCAAGTTTATTGAAAATTACTTCTTCTTTTAATAGGCTGAGCATGCCTTTTATCTCCCCTTTCGGCGAGGGAACACATTTCCTTGGGGATGATCCCATCGAAATCTATCCCTTCGTCGTCAGGGTCAACACATTTTATATAAAAGCCAGCGAAGTAATTAGAAGCAGAATGATGCATATCATAAAAACCCATGGGGTTTGCCAAGTATAGCAGACTCAAAACTTGAAATACAAGCCACGACGTGGAGGGCCAAGAGACACGAACTCCGACTCAGAGCTAGACTTTAGACAAACGCAAAAGACTCTGTGTCAGACTCAGACGTATCGCCAATGCAAACTAGACGTAGTTTTGAAAATGCAACTGTTAAAAAGCTACCCGTAGCTTCCACAAAAAGAGGTAGGATCCAGCGGATGTCAGGCCCAAGCAACGACGCCGGCTTCTTCGCCTTCTTCAACCAAACCTACTCGGTGCTCCTTTGATCAATGGACCTCGGCCAGTCAGTTTTCTCATTTGCAAGCTCCTCATCACTATCAATCCAGATGCGGCAGTGAAAACCTCATTCACACAAATAGCGGCCAGCGGACTGACCTGGCTCGGACAGGATGGATGTAGCCGGCTTGGAGTTCGGGTTGATTTGAGTGGAGTTGATAGTTATCTGACCAACCAGAGGGTCAGACCCGTGTTGAGGCAAGGGGTTGGAAGTGAGGTTGGGCTTCGGTGGAACTTGAAATGTGCCATTGTCAATTAGGTCTTGAATCTCATGTCTAAGACGATAGCAGTTATCAGTGAGATGGCCAGGCATTTGGTGGAAGGCACAGAAATGGTTGGCGTTGTAGTTGGCCGGTAGGACTTTGGGTGGAGAAGTTGGGGTCAAAGACTTGAGATGCCCAGATTGGAAAAGCTGCTCCATTACTGTGGATAGAGATGCCTCGAAGAGAGAGAAACTCCGGGGTTGGGTTCGGGATCAGAGGCTTTGAGCGCTTCGAATTTGATTGACATCGGCTGTTGATGGAGGTGGGGTTGTGATGGTGCCACAATCGATGAGATCTTGAACAGCATGTCGAAGCCGGAAGCAGGCATTGGTGGAATGACCAGGCATTTGATGGTAGGTGCAATAGAGGTTATATTTGAAATTGGCAGGGGGATTTTTGGGTAGAGGAGTTGGATTGAGGGGCTTGATGGAACCAGCATCGAGGAGCTTCTCATAAACTGAGTCCAAAGGTGTAGTGAAGCATGAGAAAGTCCTTGGTGAGTTCCGGCGAGTGAATTGAGAATTCAAAGCAGGACCCTTGTTTGCTTCGCAATTGCACCACATTGCCTCATCAACAGGATGCATTCTTTTGCCTTTGGGTTTGAAATCATCACCAAACATGTCTTCCCCTTCAGCAATGGTTGTGAATAAGGAACCAGCATCCTCCTTTGGGTAGGTCCTGGCCTCATGGAACTCAGCCAGGTCTTTGAACATGTCCTTCGAGCACAGCTTGATCCCAAATGCAGGAGTGTGACAGGCTGGAGAAGGTTCCTTGACTAGCCCCATATCTGGCTGCGGGGCTATGGAGGTAATGAGGCCAACGAGTCCCTGGACCATAATCATCTGCTTGTCCATCTTGTGACCCATTTCCTCTACAGCTTTCCTGAGCTCAACCAGCTCCATTTGTGCTGCCATTCTGGATTGATGAACGAGGAAGGAGCTATGACTTTGGAAGCAAAGGTGTAACAGCTCCGGCAGACATTCTCAAGCAGGTTGGGCTCTTCCTTTCGGTACTCTCTTGCTCGGTGCAATGGCTCGGAACTAGACAGTAAAATAAGTGAAAGCTCAGTGGCACTCCTACAGCAATTAGAATGCAATGCATGCGTCGTTGTCGATATCAACCCTAGACTCTGCAACTAGAGATGAGTCTGTCTCATGATGTTCAAACGCTGCCAAAATCCTCAGATTTCTTTTCGAGGGTGTATCCTTTGAATAGATCAAACTGATCCTAAGAGATGTCAAAACAGACTAAGTCTTTGACTAGTCCCTTTTGAAGATTCGACTTTGAACTTGGAACAACTCGGTATTGATGGCGTGACACCTTTACCGGGGTGGCTTCAGGGACAACGCGTGTTAGCCGGGTGGTGTACATGCTTAGCACGATAACCAAAATGACATCAATATCACAACATCAATACTTTGTGGTTCCTTATTTTTGGTTGAATATTCAACCGGGCATGAGCCAAGGATTTAATAAGGTTTGATTTCCCAAAGTCTCGCTGATCTAAGGACTTTGAAAACTTACAACATGCACCATCGAGATGCACGACTCTTCATCAGGTCTAGTAGCGTCCAAATTAGCATAAGACAGACTCGAAAGCGAGAGACAACCTAGAAGCCGCCCTAAACATGCTCTTATGCAAAACAACATGTATGTATGTACAGTTCCAGAGACAAGTTTGCCTCACAAGTTTCAGACGTTGCCAGAGTCCTCAGAATTCTTTTCGGCGATGTGTCCTTGAGTAGATCGACAGATCCTAAAAGATGTCAAAATAGACTAAATCTTCGTCTAGTCCCTCTTGAAGATTCAACTTTGAATTTGGAACAACTCGGTATTGACGACATGGCACCTTAACCTTGAACAACGTGGTGTATAGTGACAACGCACTTCAACCTGGGTGGCGCCAGTGACACGGCATCAATACTTTGTTGTTCCTTATTGTCGGTTGAATCCTTAATCGGGCATGAGTCAAGGATTTAGTAAATTTTGATTTCTCAAAGTCTCGCAGATCTAAGGACTTTGCGATTGATAACGAACATTCGACAGAATGAATGATTCCTCATCGGGTCCAACAACGTCTTAGACAGCGTAAGACAAACTCGAAATAAAGAACTGCCCTAAGCATGCTCCTATGCAAAAAGTGTAGGTACAGTGCGGGCCGCTTTGGCACAAAAGGAACGAAATCCTTTTTCCAAGTGCATGCTGCCCACACAGGTACCTGTCCTAGTTTGGAGAGTTCTAATGCTTTGTATATGCAAAGGCCGGTTTTGGTTCGTAACAGGTTCCTCGGACTAGGGCCACAGATATACCTTCCGTTGCCCGCGATATCGCTGAGCAACAGTCAAACGGTAGCATGACCCATCATCGTCGAAGGTTGTTGGTCATTCGGGGTCCCCGGGCTCCGGTAAACCGTGCCGGATTGCCAAAACGATCCAACGAGGCTTATCCCACATCGATGCAAATGAGATGCTAGAAATTGATTAAGAAGAAGAAGAATCACAAAATCACAAAATGCCTTTTCAAGCTCGGCTCACTTTATTTAGTCCATCTTTAGAGGAAACTACGCAAGTGAACAATCGAAAAAGTCCCAGATTAGATTGGCCGGACACGGGGTCCTGTTAAATCACCTTTCCAACCTTCGGCAGCGCGAAACTCACCGTTTTGACAGACTTTTAAGGGATTGTTCACAAACGTATTAAACTCTAAGTACGGATTAATATCGGTCCCATTTTCCCCAGCAGAGTCGCCACTGTGGGCAGCATGCCCTGAAATTTTAGGATTCGAAAGCGCAAGAGCCCTCTAATCGAGGGAGCGCGAGCGGAGAAGCAGCAAGCGCTCGTAAATACAGAGTCGCCACTCGGGTTTGAAGGTTCGACAACCAAGGAACCGTATTTCGAAGCACCTGCCGCGCTATTTGATTTGAAAAAGTGAAGGAACCAGTCCGTCATAACCATATCTGGGTTCGGGAGCCAGGTTACGAGAGGGGAAGGTTTTTAAGGCACCCCTCTCGCCCAATCCGGAGATCGGTCTCTACTTAGGCATTTTGTGAAAATATTGTGATTCTTCTTTTATTAATCAATTTTAAGCCAGTTAGGGCGGGGGAACAGTTAATCGGGAATTAAACTGTAACAATTTGCAAGATGTGATAAATGGCATGGATGGATGGAAATACTATGAAAATAAGATAAGATTTAACCCTCTGATTAGAAATGAACCAAGCTGGTCATGAAATGACTGTACCATACGCCATGGCCACCTTTGCATGCATGGATCTGCGTGCATGCAAACGACACCATCGCGCGACACACCCATTCTCTCGCGCGAGGATCCTGTCTCACCACGGGTTGAATTTTATCTCCTTCTGGGCTCTGGAAGGACCAGTGCACACCCAGGGGCAAACCAAGCAGTTTATATGGACTGAAAGTAAATAAACATTACTAATTATTACAAACAGAAACCAAATGAAAGGAAATATAACCCTTAAACAGTGGGGGTATTGAAACAAAGACTAAGAGTCAAGCTGCAGATGCAAGGGCAGTTACTGGAATCAGTGAGACCCTCGCGGGAGACAGTGAGTCCCTCACGCGAGTGTCCTGGCTGGACTTCCAGGAACTGCTTTGCATGCTCTGAGCTCTGGTACAGGTCCAGATGCAACCTAGAAGCATTCCAACAAAGTAAATAAGCAAGAAAAGCTAGTCTATGTGTTTTAACATGCTGAGCAGTGAGCTAAAAGGCCTATCATACTTCAAAACAATGAATAACATGATAAAACAAGAATAACCAGCACCCCAAACCCCACGAGGACTGTCGCGCGAGACAGTGGACTGTCGCGCACGTGTGTAAGTCTATCGCGCGAGGGAGTGCTTGGCACGGATTCTTGTATTTCTGCTGACTTTAGGGCCAGGACTGGTATTGATTACCAGCCTTGGCCCTGACAGCCCCCCTCAGGGATCAAAACAGTAAGCAGTAAAGATGTTTATACCTTTGCTTGGAAGGTTTTGGAAAGGTTTGAACAAATTGGAGAAGCTTGTGATGGAAAATAGAGTGAAGAAAGGTATAGGATGTGAGCTAGGGTTGAGAGCCTTTGTGCTTGCAAGGGTTCTCAATCTCCTAAACTTTCAAAGTTGGTGAATTTTTGTGACTTAGTGACCCTTTCAAAGGAAGAACAAGGGGGGTATTTATAGGGGAAGCCAAGGGCCAAAGGTGGTGGCAAACACCCCCTTAGGACCAAACTTGGTGACTAAGCTTGGTGAAAAGGTAATGGGAAGGGTTGTGTGAGGGTGTGTTTCCAAGGGCCTGCACTGTACAGTACCTATGGGGAAAAACGGGGTTCAGAAGCCCTGTAGCCCCCCTGGCAAGCAACCAAGTGGCTGGCAAAAGGTGAAAGGGACAGCCCAGGACCATCGCGCGAGACAGTGCGACTCTCGCGCGAGGGTGCCACCTGTCGCGCATGGGTCAATAGTCAAATGTTTGACTTTGACCACACCTGGCAAAGCAGACTCTCGAGCGAGGCAATCACTCCCTCGCGCGAGGGTCAACTCCAGACCCAATGTTGACCATCTTTAATTTCTTGGTTTAAGGGTTCAAAGGGTTCAAAGGGGGTTCCACACACACCGAGCTCAAACCTTTCCAACCTGAAGACTGCTTTCTGATCTAGTTCATCATCGGGGAATCAAATACCGTAAGTAAAGTAATCTGGAAGCCCAGATTGGGGTGTCTACACCAACAACGCACGTGCTCCAGAGGGATCCCTCACCCCTATCACCCAGTCCAACGTAGGTAGCCCAGCTGGAGTAGACGCCTCAGCTATCTCCGGAACCCGCGATCCACCCCCACCTCGGCCCAAGGAGCTAGCACCTCTCCCACCAGCAGGAGGCCTGGCACCCCGACCTCTACCACGTGGAGGGCGACTGCCGCGACCCCGCCCTCCGGTCTCGGCTCCGACCTCATCTCCAACTTCACCGACAACCTCGCCCCTGGCCCTCCTGGCCTCAGACTCTGCTATGCGCCGCTCCAGCTCCTTCTCCACGCCCAAGCTGGTGGCTAGGTACCTGTCTCTGTAGGCCACGTAGTCCAGTGTGCGCCGCAGATGCCGCTCCAGATCAATGTCAGGCACTGTATACCGCTCCAGCTCAGCTCGTGTATAAGTCTCGGTCCACTGCACCCGTGGAGGGAGTGGCCCCGGCACGACGAACTCTGAAAGACCGAGTGACTGTCGCGTCACCCGATCCCCCAGGTACCACTGCCAGGCCAGCGGGCACTCCAGCAAGACTCGGCTCCTAGTCACCTCCCGGCTCCTCAGAAGGAAGTCAGCCTCCAGCCTCGCCCATCGATCCCAGTGAACCTGCATCCAGTCGATTATACATTAATGATCAAATTTCATAAAGGAAAGCACAGGCATGAAAAGAAAGAAAGGTCGATGTTTGTACCGTAACCCAAGTGATGTTATCCAGCCAGCGCCGGAAAGTCATCACTTGCCCCCGTCGCTCCTTGGCTCTCTTTTACTCCTTGCCCCATGCAAGTGCACGTGGAAGCAAGTGTGGATTCGTGCAAGTGTTTTCGGGCGGGAACATGCCCAAGACCTCGTAAGCCCAAAGCTGCATATTTTGAAAGTCGATTCAATTCAAGTCAGACACATGTTCAATTCAATTCAATTCAATCAATCAAAGCAATTCAAAGCAATGGTTCGAGTCATACCTCAATCACCCTCCAGTATCCGCCTATGGTGTCCCCCACTCCGCGTGAGGCGGCTCCCAGAAAGCAGTAGAGCGTGCACAGAGCAGCACCGCCCCAGTCGAACCGTCCGGCCTGTCTCAGATCCACCAAGCCCGCCAGGTAGCTGAGGTGAACCCGGGATCGTCTAAGCGGGAACAGAGAAGCCCCGAACAGGTACAGCAAGTAAGCCCTGGCCATCTGGGCCGCCTCAGCATCGTCTGCTGGCTCGTGATCCCAGTACGTCGTAAACTGCCCGTACTCTGCTACCCCTCCGCTGTGGCGCGGGACCCGTCCAAGGAACCACCTCAAAGCCGCATCGTCCAGATCTATGCTCGGGTCGTATGGAATCGGCTCGCCTCCAACCCGAAGCCCCGTGATCGCTGCGAAGTCAAGAGGCCTCACTGTCATCTCCCCGAAATGGAAGTGGAACGTGTTGGTGGTGTCCTACCACCGCTCTGCCAGTGCTGTCATAACGGCACGATCCACCCTCACCGACGTCAGCAGCTGAATGAATGGCCCAAAACCAGCCTCCTCCACCAACTCGCGCACCCTCCAAGGCAGTTCTCTGAAATACTTCAATGAGTGGCCTAAGCCTCCGTGGCTGTAAATATCTTTGGTATGCTGTTTCAACAAAGCAAAGAAATAGCATCAGTAAGCAACACAATAATTCAAGGAAGCAAGTCTAATGCAGAAAGTAAAACATTGAAATCATACGGTGGTCCAGCCAGAAGAAATGTGTGTGGCCCGATCTCGAAGAAGCAAGTCCTCAGGATAGTCATCCCGGGCTGGAACGTAGCCGGTCATCCCCGTCGGCTCAAAGAAGTGCGACCGTGGAGTGTAAGTCCTCGACTCAAACCCAGGACGTGCGCTGGCCAGGTAGGCCTTCGCCTCGTCGGCCGCTGTAACGCGCTCCTCGATCACCACCTCCTCCTCCTGCCCCAAATCAGCCATCTCTGGCGACCCCGTATCAGCCGCCGTCCCCGCACCGCTGAGCATCGCTCCTAGCAGCAGTGCTGAAGTCTGATCCTCAAGGGTCCTTGCACCCCTCAGCACCTCTCTCACCCCAGCATTGAGGCCAAGTGCATCTAGAATATCCTGCGGCCTCGCCGTGTCCAAGAAATCCCCCTCCGTGAATGGGACTGGATGTGAAGCACCGATCCCGCTGTCCCCATCCCACGGCTCAGCAGCCGTCGCCCTCAGTACCGGCGTCGCGATGACTCGCCCGGCTATCACCCCCTCGTCCCCGGCCCGCTCCGCGGCCACAAGCAGATCCTCTACTGTAGGAGTATGAGGAGTGCCCGTAGCAACTCCCCCACTACTCGTACCGCCTCCCCCGCTACTCGTCCCATCTCTTCCACCACCCAACGCACCTCTGCTGCTCGTGGCCAGCTCACCTCCCTCTCCTCGTAGGGTCCCACTATCACTGATGTCCTGTGCCGCCGCCAAACCCCCACTAGTACTCTCTACTACAGCAAGACCCTCCCCAGCACACCTCACTGCCGTTAAATCCTCACTGACCACCCCCTCCTGAGCGGGCGTAGCAGCTCAGCTACTGGTCTCCTCGGTCGCCGCCACAGCCGCTGCCTCCTCGCGGCCGGGCAGCCCCTCATCACCTCCACCCGTGTCATCCCTCACTGCCAGAACTTCACCGGCCTCCTCCATCCTCGCCACGCCCTCGCTCCTGGCCCCGTTGGCCCCCGTCACCACCACTAGCCATCCCCGATTCCTCCACTCCCCAAGCCTTCTTCCTTCGGTTGATCCGCACCGCCTGGCACACCACCACCCACTTGAAAATCGTAGTGATCTCGAGGTCTTGGGCTCGATCCGTGTTGAGAGAAAGAGAAATCGTTTGAGTGAGAGAGAGAGGGAGACCAGTCGAGTGAGCGAGAGTGAGATCGCCTGAGAAAGAGAGTGAGTGCGATCGAGTTTCAGAGGTGTACGGTCGCTCTAGTTCTCGAGCGCTCAAGAATGGGTTTAAACCCCAAAATCAACTGGAGAAGATGAAAAGGACAGTGGACCCCGCCGCAGTCTCGAGTGCTCGAGACCACTCCCGAGCGCTTGGGAGTGGTTCTGAGCGCTGAGGTCTATCCTCAGCCCCCGAGCCAATCCTCCGTCGTCCCGTGCATTTCCCGCTTCCGAGACTTCCTTGGCTTTCCCCTTTGTTTTTTTACAAAATCAATCTCAGTCCTGGCTTCGTCCACGCCGAACGAGGCTGTGGGAGGCAATCTTTAGTTGATAAATGTGTTTTTGGGTTCACGCTCCGCGATTTTGTATCTTACTTGGTTATTAGTCGATTGAAAATTTGTCTATTTATACTAATTTCAACAGGTTCGCAGTTATTTTCTACCCTACATGTGCTATTTTATCCTCGTTCTATCCGCCAAACAAAGCAACAGGTGGACCCCTGCACGTATTTTATCATACTCGTGTCGATCACTTTTCGTGCATGCATCACACGTGCCTGCATTCTCCATCTGCCAAACAGAGCAACAGGTGGACCCCTGCACGCATTTTATCAAAGTCGTGTCGATCACTTTCTCGTGCATGCATCACGCGTGCCTGCATTCTCCATCCGCCAAACAGAGCAACAGGTGGACCCCTGCACACATTTTATCAAAGTCGTGTCGATCACTTTCTCGTGCATGCATCACACGTGCCTGCATTCTCCATCCGCCAAACAGAGCAACAGGTGGGCCTTTTGTGCATTTTATCAAAATTGTGTCGATCGTTTCTCGTGCATGCATCACACGTGCTTGCATTTACTGTCCGCCAAACAGAGCAACAGGTGGACCCCTGCACGCATTTTATCAAAGTCGTGTCGATCACTTTCTCGTGCATGCATCACGCGTGCCTGCATTCTCCATCCGCCAAACAGAGCAACAGGTGGGCCTTTTGTGCATTTTATCAAAATTGTGTCGATCGTTTCTCGTGCATGCATCACACTTACTTGCATTTGCTGTCCGCCAAACAGAGCAACAGGTGGGCCCTTTTATGCATTTTATCAAAATTGTGTCGATCGTTTCTCGTGCATGCGTCACACGTGCCTGCACTTTCCGTTCACCAAACAGAGTAACAGGTGGACCCCTTTTACATATTTACCTTGTCAAGGTCCTGTCAATTTTTTTAGTGCACGCATTACACGTGTTTGCACCTACCCCAAAGAACTACGCTGGTCTGATCCCTGCAGAAAAAAGGGTACGTAGGCAGTCTGAAAGGACGCGACCGCATGCATCAAGCACTTTCACTTGCATTTGTGATTGAAATTAAGGGTTTGACGTGGCTCGAATTGGGCTGTCTCAATCTTTGAATGTCACTCGCATCCAGACATGATGTCGAGCGCCATCCAAAGAGGGGCAACTGTAGACACCCCAATTTGGACATTTCGAATTTCCTTAATTTGTGGCCCGGAGGCTCTCCGATGATGAATTTGGATTAAAACGAGCCCTAGACTAGTCAGGACCATGCTTCTTGGAAGATTTTAAAAGGGAAATAAAATGTCAAAAATCAGTCCCAAGCGCTCTGGATCAATCCCAAGCGCTCCAAACCATTTTCAAAACCTAGGATTGGATAAACTCTCGAGCGCTCGAGAGTAAACTCCCAAGCGCTCGAGAGTGCTCCCGAGCGCTCGAGTCTTCTATGCTGGCCAATGGGTGGCAAGCCTTCCCACTACCCATGCAATTCATCATTACAAACTCTTTGAGCCAGCTGAAGCTCGGTCCACACTCAACCTCAGTCAAAAAATCCTCAGACCAGCAGTTTTCCCCTTAAAAAAATACTTGTTTCAAATGCATGTGATGGGAATTTTTGCCTATAAATAGTGGCTGGTCTTCAGCAATGAAGAGGACGAATTCCCTCTCTCTAGAATCTCCTTTGACTTTTCAAAACCAGACTATTCTCTATCTCTTTCAAAAGTTTGATTTTCAAAGGCAAAGCCACCAAAAACTCAAGGCATCAAAGACATGCAAGGAGTTCAGAGTACCCTAAAGCTCTGATCGTCCTGGTCTCTCTTCCTCTTTCATCTCTCAAAGTCTTCCAAGAAGCAAACTCCTCAACCAAAGGTAGAAGTTCTCTACCTTAGTGTCAAAAAGCAACAAAAACAAGGCTGTCGTTTCCTTTCTGAGGGAGACATCTCAGCTCTCTCAGTCTTTAATACTGAGTATGGGTTGAGAGACTTTGGCGTAAAAGCAAGAGCAAAGGGGTACAGATGTGTTTTCTGTGTTCAGCCTACTGGAAACACTCCCAAGCGCTCGGGACTGCTCCCAAGCGCTCGGGAGTGACTCCAGTTCTGCTTCCTTTCTTTTGAGTGTCTAAATGGACATGCATGGGTAGGGTGTGTTTTAAAACTGTTTTTGACTCTCCTTAAAGTGTGTTGGTACAAATGATTTACTATTTTCAGAGAAAAATAAAATAAATCATTTGCATCTAAGGCATGCAAAAGAGTTTTGGTCTGGATCTAAAAAGGAAAATCCTTTTTCACACTTTGAAATGTAAAATCCAGTGTACCAGCATACTGCATTTAATGGATTAGTTGGTTGACATCAGTCCTGGGGTGTGGAACACTCCCGAGCGCTCGAGTTTACTCCCAAGCGCTCGAGAGTGTTTGCATGCAAGCTTGGTCTATTTTTCTTCTAGATTTACCCCCCCCCCCCCCTTTACTGCCCTTGCATGGCCATGCATGTGTCCCTCTTTGTCTCTCGTAACTGTTAAACCACTTTCTGGAAAAGCTGGGTTTCATGGCTTAGAAGAATGGGGTTCGACCTCAGTCTACTGAGTCATTTGCCAAGCTTATAATGCGTTTGATGTTACTCCTGTTTGTATTTTTAGTATTGTACTCTGCTATATTCTGTTGTGCTAACATGATCTGCAGGCAGGAACATACAACACTCCCAAGCGCTCGGGAGTGCTTCCGAGCGCTCGAGAGTGAATCAGTGACAGGGTCTCCCAGCTTCTAACATCTTTGCATTTCATTACCATTCCTCATTTACTCACTGTACACATGCATGCACTTCTCTGTACCTGATGTATCTGTAAATAAATGCTAGCTGTCTAATGAAATAAAATCTTTTGAAAAATCCCACAGATGTTTAGTAGAGACCGATTTCAAATCGGGCGAGGGAGGTGCCGTAAAACCCTTCCCCCCTCGTAACGTGGCTCCCGAACCCTTTTCCTAAATCTCTGGTTTAAAAAATTCAATCAATCAATTTTCAATCAAAACGGTTTCTCGGGTGGCGAACCATAAATCCGGGTGGCGACTCTTCAAAAATTTTCAAATCGATTCTTAAACGAGGCGTTTCTTTTCGGGCCACCCCGAAACCACCCGGGGCTGTGGTAGCCCACACCTAGTAAGAGGTTGAAGGTGGCTGGTATGTCCATTACGTGGAATTCCACATCTCTCTTGCTCTTCTCCACTTCTAGTGGTAGGGTAACACACCCAACCACTCTCCTCTTTGAATTATCATATCCCCTTACGCCTTGACTGGAAGGGCGTATATCAGCAGCATCAACCCCCAACTTGTTGAGAGTCCTTTAAGGGCAGACATTCAGAGCAGACCCGTTATCCACCAGGACTAATGGGATCCATTTAGTGAGGCACTTGAGAGAAATATAGAGAGGTTTGTTGTGTGCGAGGCCTTCAGGAGGTAGGTCCTTGTCAGTAAAGCCTATTGTTGGCTTCAGGGCTTTGGACGCTGTTATGAAATCCACTAGATCTTCAGGAGTGATGTTAATGGAAACTTTAGCTTTCCCCAGAGTTTTGAAGAAGGAATTACGATGTTTGTAGGAGGACATAAGCAATCCCCAGATAGAGATATCAGCCTGGATTTTCTTTAATTGTCTTAGCACCCTATCTTCCTCAGGTTCGATCCTTTAACTGTCCTCTTCTTCTTCCTCCACTACTCGTGTTGAGGTTGAGCTTTCTCCACTTAGTTTGGGAGGTTTGTATACTCTGCCGCTTCGAGTGAGATGCCCTGTTTCTTCTTTTTGGATGCTCCAAGGATCAGCGGGTTCAATCCTCCCAACTTCCCAGTCATTTGGCAAAGCTTGGCCCATTTCCAACCACCAATCCCTATCATCAATTACATTGATACAAGGGGAATCATCTTCAGGAAACGTTAGGGACGGTTTGGCTTGGGTGCTTAGGGTGATGAGATTGATGCTTTGAGGTGGTGGCTCAGCATTGTGAGTAGGGAGTGGATTGGTTTGCACATTAGGTTTGGGTGGCTTTATGGTTTGGTTATCGATGAGATCTTGGATGTCATGACGAAGACGCATACAGCGGTCTGTCTCATGTCCAGGATGCTGGTGGTAGGTGCATTGTTTATTGGCGTCATAACTTGGACCATAAGGTGGCTGAGGAGGCGGGTTGTTTAGGGGCTTGAAATGCCTTTGACTGCTTAGGATGGCTAAGGCTTGGGATGGGGTCATATAGAGGGGGTTAAAGTAACGGCGAGGCCGTTTTGAGCTTTGGGAGGAGCTAGTTTGGAAAGAGTCCTGTTGTAAGGCTGAGTTAAGGGTGTTGACAGAGGTATTAGAAGTACGGGTTGAGAAGATTTTCTTCGGTGGAGAAGTTTCTTCTTTCCCAATGAGTCCCAGTTTAAGCCCTTCTTCAATTTGCAGCCCAGTAGCATGCAAGTGCATGAAATCAGTGATGGCCTGTGTATAGATGTGCATGAGATACTTAGATTGCAGATTCTTAACAACTATCCTCACTTGATCCTCTTCAGAGGGGCGATTCTTTACCTTGGTAGCTTTTTCCCTCCATCTATTCATGAAGGTGACGAAGTCCTCTTTAGACTCTTGCTTAGTCATTTCCAAATCTCGGGTGGTTAGCTCAACTTGGACGTTGTATGCATATTACTTGATGAAAGCGTTGGCGATCTCGGGCCAAGTGTGGTAGTGTTCAAACTCCAAGGTGAGGAACCAGTCGAGAGCACTCCCAGTGAGAATCCTTTGAAACAGTTGAGCGATGAGCTCATCATTTAAGCCTATCGGCTTTAGGGTGTTGATAACATGGCGGACATGGCTGGTGGGGTTGCCAGTTCCATTGAACTTCTCAATGTTTGGCATTTTGAACTTTTCAGGCAATTGAGAGTCTGGAAAGAGGCAGAGTCCTTCAAAATTCAGAATTTGATCTCCTTGTGAGCGGGCCAAAGCATGCTTGATCTCCTTGACTTGTTTGGTTAATTCTGAACTTTCTACCGATACCACCTCGCGAGGATTTCCTGCTTCTTCCTCGTCCTTCTTATCTTCAGCATCTCTTGCTGCTTTCTCGGCTAGCAAATAGGCAATTTGGGCTCAGAGCTCAGCGATAGTAGTGTCAATGTCTGCCATCCTTGGGATAAAGGCAGGAGGATTGCTTGGTGAAGCTCGGGATCGGGTTGGTAATTGGATTTGCTGAGAAGATGACCGCGCAGTCCCAGAAAGTGACTGGGACCGTTGCGAAGAAGGCGTTTTGAGAGACGGTGATGACAGGCGAGATGGCTGTAAAGTCCTCTGTTTGACAGAGCTTCGGGTGTTGTAAGAGTATAAAATTGGCTGAAGTTGCCTCTTTGATCTACCTGTAGACACCCCAATTTGAACACTTCGAATTTCCTTAATTTGTGGCCCGGAGGCTCCTCGATGATGATTTTGGATTAAGACGAACTCGAGGTCATTTGAAACTTGGCTCCTTGAAGGACTTTAAAAAAGAGGTATAAATGGTCAAATCATTTCCAAGCGCTCAGGAGTAGTCCCAAGCGCTCAAAACCATTTTCAAAAAGCACTGATTGGGCTTGTTCTCGAGCGCTCGAGAGTGAAGTCCCAAGCGCTCGAGACCACTCTCGAGCGCTCGAGTCCTCCGTGACGGCCAATGGGTGGCAGCCCTTCCCACTACCCATGCAACTCATCATTGCAGACTCTTTGAGCCGGCTGAAACCCAGTCTACACTCAACCTCAGTCAGAGATCCTCAGACCAGCAGTTTTTCTGTTTAAGAAAATGTATTATTTCAAACATATTTCATTTTTGCAACCATAGGTTATCTTGGCCTATATATATGGCCTTTGGTCTGCAGAATGGGGGGGGCTCTCTCTCTCTAGACTCTCTTCTCCTCTCTCTGGTTAAAACAAAGCTTTCAAACTCAAAAGATTTTGGCAATTACAAGCATTTTGGAAAAGCAAGGTTTTAAACATCAAAGGCAAGGAGGAAAGATAAGAAATCCAGAATAGTCTAAGCTTCTGGTTTCTTGCCTTATTCTTCTTTCATCCATCCTCTCTAAAGTCATCCAAGGAGCCATCTTCCATCCAAAGGTAGAAATAACTTTTACCTTGATATTCAAAAAGGGTCGTCATTTCCTTTCTGAGGGAGGTTTCTTAGCCTTCTCAGTCTTTCATACTGAGCATGGGTTGAGAGACCTTGGCGCGAAAGCAAGAGCAAAAGGGGTACAAATGTGTTTCTCATGTTGGCTTACTGGAAGTACTCCCAAGCGCTCGGGACAACTCCCAAGCGCTCGAGAGTGGCTTCGGTTTTGCTCCTTCTCTTTTCAGTGTTAAAACAGTCATGCATGGGCATTAAAACGCATTTTCATACAAATCAGCTCTCTTGAGCAGTACTGGTACAAAAGGTCTTCATCTTTCACAGAGAAATAAAGAAAATCGTTTCATTTGTGGACATGCAGAAGGGTTTTACTTGAAAATTTGGAATAAGAAGTTTTCATAATACAAAAGCATGAGATCCAGTGTGCCAGCATACTAAAATGAGAGTATTTGTTTAACTAAAATCAGTTCTGGAGATGAACTACTCCCGAGCGCTCGAGATCACTTCAGAGTGCTCGAGAGTGTTTGCATGCAAACTCAATCCACTCTTCTAATAGTTTCATGCTCATACTGCTTTTGAATATCCATGCATGTGTCCCCTCTCGTCTCTCATGACTACAAAATCATTTTTCAGAAAGATAATGACGTATGGCATGGAAGAATGGGGGCTGATCCCATTCTGCTAAGTCCTCTGTTAAGCCTGTGGCATGGTTAATGTCATTCCAGTTTACATTTTCGGTGTTATACCCTGTTATGTTCTGTTATACTAACATAGTTTGCAGGTTGAGCATGTAACACTCCCAAGCGCTCGGGAGTGAAGTCCCAAGCGCTCGACTCTGCTCCCGAGCGCTCGAGAGTGGAATTAATGACAGGATTTTCCCAGTTTTCAGCATTTTGGCATTCTATTTCCATCCCTCATTTATCCACTGCACATATGCACATGCATGCACTCCTTTACTTGGTATACTTGTGAATACTTGCTACTTGTTTAATGAAACAAAATCCCTTTGAAAAATCCCGCAAATGTTTAGCAGAGACCGATCTCGTATCGGGCGAGGGGGGTGCCGTGAAACCCTTCCCCCTTCGTAACATGGCTTCCGAACCCTTTTCAAATCTCTGGTTTTCAATTCAAATCAATCATTTTCAAATCAAAACGGTTTCTCGGGTGGCGAACCACAAACCCGGGTGGCGATTCTTCAAACTTTTTCAAATCGATTCCAAAATGAGGCGTTTCCTTTCGGGCCGCCCCGATCACACCCGGGGTTGTGGTAGCCCACAGTGGCGACTCCGCTGGGGAAAAGATTTAATTAATACTTAAGAGAAAATTGGCATGTCTCCAAAACGGTCCGTTTTCTTTGAATATTAATTAAATTAGTGAGCCAAGCTTGAAAGATATTTGTGGGATTTTCAAAATTGTCTTGTTTCATTTTTCTATTCTTTGTATATATCTTGTTCAACCCCGCTGTTGCGTTTCGGCAATCTTGCCCGGCTTGCCCGTGACAAGGAATCCCGGAATGCTCAGCAACCCTCGACCGTGATGAGTCATCCCTACCGTTCGTACCATTATTGGGTGTACGCTCAATAATGGGAGGTATACTTTGACTCTAGTCAGGGAACCCTCTTCAAACCAAAACCGGCCTTTGTACATGTTTAGTACGCCGTAGAACCTTCCAAACTAGGACAGGAACCTACAGGGCAGGATTACGTGCTACAGTCTGTTTACGTGCTGCATTGCGTTTTGCATTTTCATGCCGTCAGCCACGATGCTCGGGACTCGCTCACGCGGTCTTCGGAAGGTTGCCGAGGCCCGATGAAGAGTCGTGCACCCCGATGTACGTTAGCTAAATTACATAAAATCCTTAGAACGAGGAGACTTCGGGAAATCAGGACATATTAAGCCTTTGACTAATAGCTAATTGGAAATTCAACAAAGAACAAGGAATAGCAAGGAAACGATGTCGTGATGCCCACACCACCCAGGTTACAGTGCAAAGTCACTTACACCATTTAGGCTAATGGCACCATGCTACCCACGCCGCTTTGGTTATGGTATCACGCTGTCTATACTAAGCTATTTCAAGTTCAAAATTGAAATTTCAACTAGAGAATTAGTCGAATACTTAGTCTGTTTTGGGCATCCCTTAGAATCTGGTGTTCCAAATAAAGGATACACTTCAAAAGAAAACCTGAGGATCAAGGCAGCCTCCCGTAAGTCAATCCTTTTTAGATACTAAGAGTCGGTGACGATGGTGACAATGACGGCGCACTTATTTTCTAAAAACATGCGTAAATTTTCATAAGAATGCAAACAGGGGATCGCGTCTGAGCACGGTTTTTGCTTTGCTGTCAGTTCTAAGCAATTGGGCCGAAGAAGAAGAGCACCATACCCTCCTGGACCAGACCCTTGGGACAGAGATTGGAACGGCTCCAACTACAAGCAGACTCCGTCAGTGCATCAGATTTGGGGGTCAGAATGGATCTATTGGTGGGAAGCTTAAACCTAAACCTGAATCCTGGTCCAAACCCAAACGGGGGCAATCCAAACCCGAATACTGGTAATCCCAATCCCAACCCGAATCCAAATCCAAACGGAGGCGAGCCAAATCCGAATCCAAATCCCACCCCCAATCCACAGCCGAATCCTAACCCGAACCCGGGAAATCTGAATGGAGAAATGGCACAGATTAGAGAAGACATTCAATGCCTGGGCGAGCGTACTGATAACCAAATTGCCCAACTCATGATGATGATCACTGGAGTTGCACGACGCCTTCCACCACAGGCCCAGAATCCGGTCCCTAACCCAATTCCTATCCCTAACCCAAATGCAATTCCTAACCCAATTCCTATCCCTAACCCAAATGCAATTCCTAACCCAATTCCTATCCCTAACCCTAACCCGATTCCTAACCCAAACCCAAATCCGAATCCCAACCTGAATTTCAACCCTAACCCTAACCTGAATCTAAATCAAGAACAGTTGGTGTTTGACTTGGAAACCCCGCAGAATACTGAAATGGCAGCAGTATTGGCGAAGCTTACCCAGCTGGAGGAATCTGTGGCAAGAAATGAGAAAATAGCATCGACCGGCTTTGACATTAATAAGCTTTGTCTGTTTCCCAACGCGAAGCTTCCAGAAAAGTTCAGGCCAATCGACTTTGCCAAGTTCGACGGAACAGGAGATCCAAAGGCGCACCTGACGGGATACATTGGAGCATTGTCCATGTGGGGAGTTGAGAAGGACGCTATGGCACAGATGTTCTCACAGACTTTGGTGGGACATGCACTGCACTGGTTCACTTCGTTGGATGAGAGAAAGAAGCGTTCCTGGGAGGACATATGCGCGGCTTTTGTGGCGCAGTACGACTACAACATCCAATTGGAAGTAACCACCCGTGAACTCGAGTCAACGAAGATGGAAGCAAAAGAGGCTGTCGCTCACTTTGTGAAGAGATGGAGGGGAAAAGCGGCACATATGAAAGATAGGCCGAGCGACCGGGATCAAAACAGGATGATTGTCCGTAACCTTCAACCCAATCTCGCCAGGCACATGGTTATGGCCCAACCATGTTCAGATTTTAAAACATTCTTCGATACAGGCTTAGCCGTCGAAGAAGCAGTTCAATTGGGAATCCTCGACAAGCCCGAGCCCGCTCCTAAACCCAAGAAGGTATACTCCGGGAACAGCAAACGCCCTCTTTGGCAACTCGAATTTCACCAACCTTCCAACACCTCCACAAATACAGCCCAAGCCGGCAGTTAACCAAATAGCCACATTGCACTACCAACTGCAGATTTAGCCTCAGATTTTTGCTCA
This sequence comes from Rhododendron molle, assembly GCA_025413875.1. Lineage (NCBI taxonomy): Eukaryota > Viridiplantae > Streptophyta > Magnoliopsida > Ericales > Ericaceae > Rhododendron > Rhododendron molle. The sequence goes on from CM046397.1 coordinate 29,908,029, forward strand.
ATTCTCAAGACCGCCTCTCGGCCGTACTCGAGAAATTGGTCGAGAGCGGCACCCAAGCCACTCAACCCTACTCCTCTACCTCAAAAGCTACCCCGTCCCACAACCCTAATGCTTACTGTGCCTATCATCAGAACGAGGCCATCTTATCGACAACTGCTTCCGTCTTCGCCATGCAATCCAAGACCTGATAGACAACAAAACCCTCCCTATGCCACCACAAAAGCCAAACACTGTCTCAAACCCACTCCCGAAGCATTCCAATGCCCGCACCAACCTTGTCTCCATAAGCCAACCCTTTGACCCTAGCCATTACATTATTCCTGATACCCAACCCAAGCCAACAGTCAAGCTGCCAGTTGAGGATACTGTCTGTGCGTTGGAAACTGTGGAATGGGATTTTCAGATAAGTTGGGAAGACCTGGTACAAAATTTCTTGGCGGTAGAAGAAAGAGCTCTCATCACTGGAACATGGCCTGTGGCACTTGATGCGCAGCAAGTTGAAGAATTGGAACAAGGAGAATGGAGGCAGGATTGGGAGGAGATAATGGTTGATCCTTTGGATGGGTACTCTCTGTTTGCTCTGTTCTTGGAACCTGAACCGGTTAGAGAAGAAGATGAATGGGAATGGGAGCCTGAACCCAATGGATGGCACTGGATAGATGACTCTGACCCCTAGATGAAACATCATTGGTGTATCTCTTTCAAGAAGAAGAGGAGGTGGTAGAGGAGTTGGATCTGATGAACCCCCGCATGCTCTCGGGGCTCAATGCCAGGACCATTGTCAACCTCACTCGAGACTCCGATGCTCTGGAGCGCGCCACGGATTATTATTTCTGCCCCCAGGAATACATCATCGAGGAGTTCTTTTCCAAACCCATGGTTCAAATCCCTGATGAGCCCAACGTTTGTGTATTGGACCCTGAAGACCTCTGGGGAAAGGCTGAATTGGTAAACATATGGATGGACGGTGAAGAGTTAACCGTTAACAAGGCCATGATAGAGGAAGGGTCAATTCAGCATGGTGACAACAACCGCAACAATGACAACTTCTGGAATTCCTTGGAGGAAGAGAACATATGGAAGGCCTTGGAAATGGAAGCTCTCAACGAGACTTTGGAGAAGACAGCAATTGACAAAGGGAAGCGTAAGGCAGATGATTACGATCTGGACTTCTCTGATTTCTGGGAAGGTACCTGGTGGGAGCCAATCCCCAAAACGGTTAGTGACCTTACCAGAAGTGGAAGGGTCTACCAGCCCACCAACCTCCAACAGGGTAGCTCATCCCGAGTCCCTCCACCGCAGCAGAATACCCCTGTCAACCCCGTGAGTCTGAACATCCCCACCTCTCAAGCTCCACAAAATAACCCTCCTAGCTCCACTAAAACTAACCCACCTACCCAGCCCAAATTGTCCATTGACCTCAACTCACTCCCTGAACCTGATCCGGAAGCCTCCACTGATCCTATCATCCGTCAACTCCAGGAAACTCCCGCCCGCATGTCTATGTGGGGAGTGTTAGCTGCCTCTCGTGAGCACCACCGCAGGTTGGTCAACACTCTCTCCAGACTTGAGGTCCCCTGATATCGCCCCAGAAGCTCTCATTGCTCTCATAACCCGAACTTCACCCAAAGACACCTTTCCCCGAGAAAGATCTGCCGCCTGAAGGAGCCGACCACAACAAGCCCCTTCACATCACCATGAAGTGCCTCGGAAAGTGGGTTCCCGCATGATCCTTGTTGATAATGGCTCCGCCATTAACGTGTGTCCACTCCGTACACCGCTTATTGCTTGGGCTTTAAGAACAAAGACTTTGCGCCATCGAATTTGGGTGTTCGCGCTTATGATAATACGCGCCGAGATGTTTTGGGGACGATCAAATTGGAGTTGGCAACTGGCAAGTTCAAAACCACCGTCGAATTCTGCGTACTGGAAATTCCTGCATCCTTCAATCTCCTATTGGGAAGGCCTTGGCTACATCGTCCGGATGTTATGGGTGTACCCTCAACATTGCACCGTAAACCGATCTTGGGTTTGGACTCGGAACCCTCATCATTCATTGAGACTCAGGCATTCGCCCGCACTCCGAGGACCCCGCTGCTTGAGATTATGCATAGAGAGGAAGATGTTGCCATGGGAGGCTTTGCTGTCATGACTTCGAAGGTGTGTACTATCCGAGCCGAGGACGGCTTCTTGGTAAGCTCCGCAGCATTGGAAATTATGAAAAGGATGAAGTATCTGCCGGGCATGGGCTTGGGACTTTACGCTCAAGGTGTCCCCGAATTCCCTGACTTCCCTGGAAGTAACGAACGTTTTGGTCTAGGCTATGATGCCAAGAAGAGTGATCCAGCAAAGAAGTGGCGCGATCATGCCCGGTCTCGTGCGATTGAGATGAAGTCGAAAGGGAAAGAACCACTGTACCAAGGAGAACCTGAACCATTTGTGGACATCGAGACAAAAAAGAAGTATCCTGGCTTCGAAATCTTTGCCAATGACACTTGGGAGAGTGATGAAGAGGTTCCAAAGGTGGAAGAATTGTCTGAGGCACTCGACTGGCTGGAAGCTTTTGGTTTGGGCAGTCTCCAACTTCTGTTCGTGGGCGAGGATCCGGAGGGTATGGTCGAAGATGCTGCTGTACTTGCGCTTTGAGATGAAGAAGAGATTGAAGACCCTTCCAAGCTCATTGTCGAGGCTATAGGCACTTATGACAATTGCACTTTCATTCCACATGTAACTCGCACTCACAGCACTTGCACTGAGTCTGAGTCTGAGTCTGACACGGACTCGTTGTCTAGCACAGAGTCGGAGTTTGTGCCCATCGGCCCTCCACATCGTAGCTTTTACTTTTGAGTTCGAGTCAACCGCTGTATTCCCCCCGTCTGCTGAAATGGTTAATGAAATGAATGACGTTTTCGCTTACTTGCCGATTTTTGAAATAAATTGTCTAGATCCCGATGATGAAGGAATAGATCTTGATGGGGACATTCCCAAGGAGATCCGTTCCCTTATCGATCGCAAAAATGAAAGGCATGCTCAGCCTTTAAAAGAAGAAATAATCTCAATAAACTTGGGTGATGAGGATGACCCTCGATTGGTTCAGGTAGGTTCCGGGCTGTCTCCCACTGAGCTTCAAGAGCTCACAGATTTGTTAAAAGAATTCAAAGAAGTTTTTGCTTGGTCCCACGCAGACATGCGGAATCGACCAGAAATAGTCGACCGAATCCCTCTCTACCCTGACGCAAAGCCCGTTAGGCAAAAACTAAGAAAATGCGGCTGATTGGGTTTTAAAGATAAAGGAAGAACTCACGAAACAAATCGATGCTGGTTTTCTAATCGTAACCGAGTACCCCACTTGGGTAGCTAACATTGTTCTGTCCCCAAAAAGGACGGAAAGATCAGAGTGTGTGTCGATTTCAGAGATCTAAACAAAGCGAGCCCTAAGGATGATTTTCCATTGCCGCACATAGATGTACTTGTTGATAATACCGCAGGGCACGCTCTATTATCCTTCATGGACGGCTTCTCAGGGTACAATCAGATTCTCCTAGCTCCGGAAGACAGAGAAAAGACCACGTTCATCACTGAGTGGGGGACATATTGCTATCGGGTCATGCCGTTTGGGTTGAGGAACGCCGGTCCGACGTATCAAAGGGGTGCTACCACGCTGTTGCATGATATGATTCACAAGGAGGTCGAGGTTTACGTTGATGACATGATAGTGAAGGGAAAAGAGCGAAAGGATCATCTACCAGCGTTGAGGAAATTCTTTGAAAGGATTCGAAAGTACAGAATGCGACTCAAGTGCACGTTCGGGGTCACGGCCGGAAAGATGCTTGGATTCATGATCACGACCAGGGGGATCGAGGTGGATCCTTCTAAGATCAAAGCCATTCTCGAGATGGAGCCGCCTCAATCCGAGAGGGAAGTCCGGTGTTTCTTGGGAAAGATTCAGTTTATCAGTTGATTCATCGCTAAGCTGACTCTAACCTGTGAACCGTTGTTTCGTCTGCTTAAGAAGGATGTGAGATTCGAGTGGAACGATAAGTGTCAAAAGGCTTTTGAAGCAATCCGAACCTACCTACAAAATCCGCCGATCTTGATGCCACCCATTCCAGGAAAACCTTTGATCCTATACTTGTCTGTCACGCCCTCATCCATGGGGTGCATGTTAGCACAAGAGGGAGAAGATGGGGTTGAAAGGGCAATCTACTACCTGAGCAAGAGATGGTGCGGAGCGAAGAGCGATACACTTCATTAGAGAAGACGTGTTGGCGCTCGTTTGGGCCACAAGGAAATTGAGACACTACATGTTTGTCTTATTCGGTGATACTGATTTCTGATGGACCCTCAAATATACGCTCGAGAAGCCAGCACTTACCGGTAAGTTAGCACGTTGGTTGCTCTTATTGGCCGAGTTCGAAATCAAGTATGTCACACGCAAGTCAGTAAAAGGAAGAGCAGTAGGAGAGTTTTTGGCAAATCGCCCGATCGAGGGTCCAGAACACACGGAGTTTCAATTTCCCGACGAAGATGTAATGACTGCAGTGGACGAAACATGGACGTTGTATTTCGACGGCGCTGCAAACCAGAAAGGTTTTGGGATTGGCATCCTGCTAGTCTCACCTGAGGGGTCGCATATTCCCCTGGCCTTCAAATTGAACTTCGAAGTCACGAATAATGAGGTAGAGTATGAACCATGTATTGTTGGAATGGAAGCCGCACTGGAAATTGGAGTCAAAGTACTGGAAGTCGCGGGGGATTCTAACTTGGTCGTGTCACAAGCAAACAGGGAATGGAAGGTCAAAGACGAAAAGATGAAGCCGTATCATCAACGGCTCGACGAACTTATCCCGAATTTCCAGAAAGTGACTTTCACGCATGTACCTAGGATGAAGAATCGCTTCGCAGACGCGCTTGCTACTTTGGCATCTATGTTGGAACTTCCGATCGGAGTGAAGTTAAGGCCTGTTATGATCGAGCAAAGAGGAAAGCATGTGTACGATTATGTCATGAACATCGATGAACTGGACGATGGACTCCCGTGGTTCCACGACATTTGGAATTTCGTTGAAAAAGGAGAATTCCCCGCAGATTCAACCAAGAAGGATCGGATCGCATTGCAACGATTGGCGTCTCAATACATTATCTGTGGTGGAAAATTGTACCGGCGATCTCCGTGCGGAGTCCACAAGTTGTGTATTCATGGTGATGATACGAAAGCAGTGATGGAGGAAGTTCATGAGGGAGTTTGTGGACCTCACATGAATGGGATGATGCTGGCAAAGAAAGTTCTGAGGTTGGGTTACTATTGGTCGACTATGGAGACAGATTGCATCGAGTATGTGCGCCGATGTCATAAGTGCCAGACTCATGCTAATCTCATCCACGTCCCGCCCTCGGAATTACACCCAATGGCAACGCCATGGCCATTCTCCGCCTGGGGCATCGACGTCATCGGGAGGATCACGCCTGCAGCTTCTAACGGTCACAGGTTCATCTTGGTAGCGGTTGATTATTTCACCAAGTGGGTTGAAGCGGCTTCGTACAAGACTTTGACAGCAGTTCAAGTAGCTCATTTCATCAGGCAGAACATCATTTATCGGTATGGAGTACCTCAAGCCTTCGTATCCGATAATGGTGTTCACTTCAAAGGAAAAGTTCTAGAGCTCTTTGACGAATTCAAGATTCAAGTGCATCACTCAACCACTTATCGGCCACAAACAAATGGAGCAGTCGAAGCAGCCAACAAAACCATCAAGTCGATTCTCGAAAGGACTGTCGAATCAGCTAGGGATTGGCATGAACAGCTACCACTAGCTTTATGGGGATACCGGACGTCTATTCGCACACCGACAGGGGCAACACCCTATTCTTTGGTGTACGGCATGGAAGCCGTTCTCCCTATCGAGCTAGAAGTTCCATCGCTCAGAGTCATGGCGGAACAAGGAATAGATGAGGCCGAATGGATCAGTGGAAGGTTCGAAGAACTCATGTTGTTTGACGAAAGGAGGCTGCGAGCATTGTATCACATTCAGGGCTATCAGCGAAGAATCGCCCGAGCATTCAACAAGAAAGTGAAGTCGAGGGACCTGCAAGAGGGGGACATGGTAGTCAAAGAAATCCGTGCTCCGATTTTTGATTTACGGGGGAAGTTCCGACCAAAGTGGGCCGGGCCGTACATCATCAAGTCGATCCTTTCCGGAGGAGCAGCTTCAATCATCGATCTGGACGGCAACGAATTCTCGAATCTTGTCAATTTGGACCAACTCAAACGATATTACCCCTGAGAGAGCTCGCTGGGCCGGAAACCGCAAGGGCGGGCGGTACCAGGCAATAATTAGAGCAAGCCTGCTAGGTCGAAAACCCGCAAGGGCGGCCTAGGCAAAAGTAAAGGCAAAAAGTTGAAAAAGAGCTCGCTAGGCCGAAAACCGAAAGGCGGCTCCATGCAAAATTTAGAGCACAAAAGGAAAGTGTTAATACCCGAAGCGAACCCTAGCCCGAACTACGTATGGGCCTGATTCCCTTTTCTTAAGGGATACGTAGGCAATCTCACTCGAGGTTCGGTCCTAAAAATTTCAAAAATTCAAATCCAAATTGACAAGTCAAAATGCTTTCTTTCAAAGTGCATGCCATCATTGAACCGAAAGGAAACCCTTAATCAGTCAATTTTATTCCGATGATTTCTTTATTACAAGCTGAGCATGAAAAATAAAAACGCACAACGAGACCCAACTTTTATTTCAAAAAACGGCAAAGTAAGCAATTAACCCATTCTCGCTTCCACATCTCTCCTTAGCCACTTGCGGTACCTTCCGGTCAGCGATGGAGTAAAGAGGATCACTTGGCTCAATCCTACGAGCCTCCCACGTTCGAACATAACTCCGAAGGCCGGAATGGTGAAGGAGGAGGCGAAGCGCTTCAGATCTCTTGCGGCGGCACCTCCCGACTAAGTCCGAAATGACGGCGAAGGACGCGGAAAGGCAAGTAGAAGGTAAAGCCTGCCAAACCACCACAAACACGTGCATTGAACCCATGTTGCTTACAGTCATCACGGAAGCCTCAACCAATGGCACCGCTAAGCGATGTCATCTTCCTCTGCAGACGCGAGGAAATCAGCCCGATCCATCTTCGCCATCAGTACATCACCTGGAAAGGACGATTCCATGCACTTGCTCGATACCACCAATCATTCGCCGGGGGTGTTAGCAAATTCAACTTGTCACAAAGCCACATCTATCCAAAAAGAGAGAAAACAAGTAAGGAGCCAGATAAAGCCTAAACTGAGTGTCGAGGTAAAATGAATGTGAGAAATAGAAAAAGGAGAGCTGAGTGAGGTCCCTAACCTGCAGCAACAGCGGGCTACCACCAAAAACCCTCGTTCGACCAGCACGAACGGCATCCAACCCCATCAAAGTCTCAGCAAGGATCAAGGGCGCAACGTCTTTGCGAGCCTCGATCTGAATAGCAACCCCAACCAATAGAGAACTGGGCTGGCCGACAGGAGGAACCAACAGGAAGGCCGCCAAGAGGCAGATGCAGCAGGCTGTCATCCGGCGACCTTGGTACTCGAAGTCCGTTAAGTCTGGACTGAACTTCTCGTATAACTGCACGATGTTGATGGCGTTACCCCGAGTTAAGAATTCGGCAACGTCCCGCTCACACCCAGCTTGGCTTTTAGGATGTTCCTCATGCTCTCCCTGAGCATCGGAACAATTGGCTCGGCGGAGTCATGGCTGCCTAGATAGGCATGGAACTCCTCGACGGTGGGGCATAGCTCTTGAGAACCGAAGCGAAAGACATGCACTTCGGGATCCCAAAAGCGTGCCGCCGCATGCAGCAAGACAGGACGGATAGCAACCTCGCGGAGGTATTTCAAGGCGTGGAGGCGATGCCCTCGGAAGTTCAACCAATCAATGCCCTCAAGGCTGTCCAACCAAGGGCGGAGCAAGGCTTGGTTCAACAAGGCCATGAGAAATGAAGTTTTGGAAGGAAAATGATGGTTTGAAGTGTGAATGATTTACCAAAGATGGGTTCAGTATTTATAGAGAGCTGGAAGGAGGCAATCCTTCATACACCAGCCTTGAAACTCAGCAAACTTGTATTTTCCAAAACTAATTGCTTGCATTTTCAAGAATTCAAACTTTGGAAGCTTGGAAAGACTTTGGAAAAATGCTAGTTTTGTTTTGGGAAGCCACTGACCCTTGGGAAGCAGCACAAGGTGAATTACAATGTGTATGGGGAAGGTGCATGCAGGAGAAAACAACATGCTAGAGCTAGAAACCATCTTGGAAAATAACACAGATCTGCAGACCACAGCAGTCTCGAGCGCTCGGGAGTTAATTCCCAAGCGCTCGACAATACTCTCGACCGCTCGAGAGTTCTGCAATTTTGACAGCAGGTTTCTCCTTTGGTTTTTGGCCCCGAGATGACACCTCAAGCTTGGTCTATCTTGTGTAACAAGTCCCAATCTACTCCTAAAGGAATACAGCGTGTCCGGTTATCTGTTTGTCTGAGTATTCATCAATGTTCCTTGAAAAACCTCAAAATCCCAATAACTCCCATTCCCGTCAACGTGTCGAAACTCGTGTCGAGAGCATTTGTTTGAATCTAATGGCATGTGCAAGTCTCAATATGTGCTAGTAACTGTGAGAAGTGATCAAACGCGCGTTAAAGCATATGGAACCAATTTTCACCTTCAAACGCCCCTATTTCATCGCTCGTGGTGGCATTGGAAGCACGCACTCGGAATAAATGCTCTCGTATCCCATTCCCATGTCCAATCCCGGTCAAGTTCAGCCGTTACTTTCCTTTGTGCTTGCAAAATTCCATGTTAAGGGCATTCTTGTCATTTCAAGTCAAAATCCTTGAGTCGAGTCGATTATGTCAAGTTTTATTTCATTTTAAGAGTGTCGGTTGAAATTCGCGCGCTCTTTGCGTTCTTTCAAAGCTAGACGGATATATTTCATAAAATACAATTCTTGAAGAGAAGTGCGAATGAATGCAAATGAAGAAAAGTGCAAATTTTCATAAAATAAATATGGCATCTACAATAAGTAAGGGAGGAGGTACAAAAGCTGGGGCAAACACTCGCCCAATCCTATCTACCGGGGCACGCAGGCCCAAAACAAAACCAAGGCACGCAGGCCTGGAAACTACAACTACGTTGGCACGCAGGCCCATGTAAAAGAAAAAGGATAGTAAAGCAAAAACCAAAAAGCTCAGCCCAGGCGGATCCTCTCCTGCTGATGCCCCTCAGACTCCGAACTCTCAACCTCGACCTCGTCGTCATCGTCATCGTCGTCATCAAAAGGACCCGAAGCAGTGCTCGAGTCTGTAGACCCTAAGGCTCGTGACTCGAGTGACTCCTCCGTGTCCTCCTCAGACTCCTCCCGAGCACGTCTCCGCTGAGGTGCACCCCTAGGGGCTACCTCGAACTATCTCGCTCCCGTCGTGGATCGTGACGCTCTCTGTGTACCCCGGCCTCGTGTGCCGGCGGGAGCTGAAACACTCGCGATGCCCTGTGGCTGTGCCCTGGCTGAGCGTCGTGGCTGCACCTGCATATCATAAGCATTCATTTGATACATGCTTTAAAATCCAATAAAATATATGTGCATGCACTCGCATTTTCATACCTGTGCAGCAACAGGTAAAGCAGGCTCAGGAACAGGTCTAGTCTGTAAAGCTCGCCCTTTCGCACACTCCTTCAAGAGATGCCGCATCCCCACCATCAGCATAATGGCCTGCTCAGCCCATTCTCGCGGCACCTGCAATGTTTCAAAAGTCAAAACAATATGTGCATGAATAAGGAGCATTCGAAGCAAAGAAAGAAGCAAAGTTGTATCATACCTGAGCAGGAAGCTGCATCGGCCGATGCGGGAGACGTGGAACGTCCAGCAAAGCCCGTGCTCCTGAAGGGTCCCTCACCCCTATCATCCAGTCCAGCGTCGGCAACCCGACTGGAGCAGACGCCCCAGCCGTCTCAGGAGCCTGCGAGCTGCCCTCGCCCCGACCTGAGGAGCCAGCACCTCTCCCGCCTGCAGGAGGCCTAGCACCTCGCCCCCTGCCGCGCGAAGAACGACCGCCACGGCCCCGTCCTCCGGCCTCAGCTCCAGCCTCAACATCACCTCCAGCCTCACCTCTGGCCCTTCTGGCCTCAGCATCTGCAATCCGCCTCTCCAACTCCCGCTCTACACCCAAGCTGGTGGCCAAGTATCTATCTCTGTAAGCTGCATGGTCCAAGGTGCGCCGCAAACGTCTCTCCAAATCAACATCAGGCACCGTGAACTGCTCCAGCTCAGCCCGAGTGTAGGTCGCAGTCCGCTGCACTCGTGGGGGGAGTGGCCTCGGCACAATGAACTCAGGAGTACCGAGTGACTGCCGTGTCACCCGATCCCCCAAGTACCACTGCCACCCCAGCGGGCACTCCAGCAAGACCCTGCTCCTCGTCACCTCCCGGCTCCTCGGAAGGAAGTCAGCCTCCACTCTGGCCCATCGGTCCCAGTGAACCTGCATTTGGTATTCTGGCATCAGCAAGCAATGGATTTTATTTAGGATAATGCATGAAAAGAAAGAAAAGGTCGATGTTTGTACCGTAATCCCAGTGATATCATCCAGCCAGCGCCGGAAAGTCATCACCTGCCCTCGTCGCTCCTTTGCCCTTCGGTACTCCGTACTCCATGCGAGCGCACGTGGAAGCAGATTCGGATCTGTGCAAGTATTCTCGGGCGGGAACATGCCCAAGATCTCGTAAGCCCAAAGCTGCATATTTTGGAGGTCAGTTCAAGTCAGATACATGTTCAGACGCAGTTCAATTCAAATCATTACAATAAACAGTCGATCAATCAATCAAAAAGCAATTCGAAGCAATAATGTCGAAGCATACCTCAATCACTCGCCAGTAACCGCCAATGGTGTCCCCCACCCCGCGTGTGGCAGCTCCTAGAAAGCAGTAGAGCGTGCACAGAGCAGCACCTCCCCAGTCGTATCGGCCCGCCTGCCTCAAATCAACCAGGCCGGCCAAGTAACTCAGGTGAACCCGAGATCGCCTGAGCGGGAACAGAGAAGCCCCAAACAGGTACAGCAGATAGGCTCTGGCCATCTGAGCCGCCTCAACGTCGTCCGCTGGCTCGTGATCCCAGTACACTGTGAACTGCCCGTACTCTGATACACCTCCGCTGTGGCGCGGGACCCGTCCAAGGAACCACCTCAAAGCTGCATCATCCAGTGCTATACTCGGGTCGAATGGAATCGGCTCACCTCCGACCCGGAGCCCTGTAATAGCTGCAAAGTCGAGGGGCGTCACAGTCATCTCCCCGAAGCGGAAGTGGAACGTGTTGGTGGTGTCCCACCACCGCTCCACTAGCGCTGTCATCACCGCACGGTCAACTCTAGCCGGCGTCAGCAACTGGATGAACGGCCCGAAGCCAGTCTCCTCCACTAGCTCCCGCACTCTCCGGGGCAACGCCAAGAAGTGCTCTAATGAATGGCCTGAACCTCCGTGGCCGTAGATGTCCTTCGTACGCTGTTTCAATAGAGCAAGGAAATAGCATCAGTAAGCAACAATGGATTCAGGAAAGCAAGTCTAAGGCAGGAAAGTAAAGCACTAAAATCATACCGTGGTCCAACTGGAAGAGATATGTGAGGCTTGATCTCGGAGAAGCAAGCCCTCAGGATAGTCATCCCGGGCTGGAACGTAGCCAGTCATCCCCGTCGGCTCAAAGAAGTGAAGCCGTGGAGCATAGGTCCCCAACTCGAACCCAGGGCGTACACGGCCCAAGTAGGCCTTCGCCTCTGCTGCCGCCGTAACTCGCTCCTCGATCACTACCTCTGCCTCCGGCTCCTCCCCCAGCTCCGTATCCTCCATCTCTGGCTCCGCCCCGAGTCCTCCAGCACCTGATACTCCTGTCCCACTCAGCAAAGCTCCCAATAGCAGAGCCGAGGTCTGATCCTCAGGGGTCCTCGCACCCCTCAGCACCCCCCTCACTCCTGCATCGAGACCAAGAGCGTCTAGTATGTCCTGTGGCCTCGCTGTGTCTAGAAAGTCTCCCTCCACGAGCGGGACCGGCTGGGAAGCCCCAATCCCGCTGTCGCCAACCCTCGGCTCAACCACTGTCGCCCTCAGAACTGGCGTCGCAACGACGCGCCCGGCCACCACCACCTCGTCGCTGGCCCGCTCCGCGGCCACGAGCAAATCCTCTACCGTGGGAGTGTCAGGAACACCCGTCACACCCCCACTGCTGCTCGTGCCATCTCTTTCGCCACCCAGAGGACCCCCGCTACCTGTGGCCTGCTCATCGCCGTCTCCTCGCGCCACCTCACTATCACCCATATCCTCTGCCGCTGCCAAACCCCTACTGGTGCTCTCCATTGCAGCAAGGCCCTCGCCCGTACGTCTCACCATCCTCAAATCCGCACTAACCACTCTCTCCTGGGTGGGCGTAGCAGCTCTGCTACTGTCCTCGCCCTCCACTATCGCCGCAGCACCGCCAGCGTCCTCCCTCATCTCTGAAACCTCCCCGGCAATCATCGTTGGCGCTGTATCCTCGCCAACGACACCCTCCTAAGCTCGTGCAACAGTGTTGTTGCTGCCTTCCTCCATTGCCGCCGTAGCCGCCACCACCGCCGCCCCCTCGCGGTGGGGCAGCTCCCCATTACCTCCGCTAGCCATCCCTTCTTCTTCTTCTTCTTCCTTCGGATTCGCACCTCTTGGCACACAACCACCCACCGAAAAATCGTGGAGATCTCGAGATCCCGAGCTCGGTCCGTTGTGAGAGAAGTGAGAGAGTCTGAGATGGAGAGAGGAGAGGGAGATCAGTCGAGTGAGAGAGAGAGATCGCCTGAGAGAGGGAATGAGTGAGATTGTTCGAAGATGGAGTGTGTACGGAACTCTGGTTTTCAAGCGCTCGAGAGTGGGTTTTGAACCCTTGATCAACTGAAGAAGATAAGTAGGACCGTGGCCCCCAACAATGGTCTCGAGCGCTCGAGACCACTCTCGAGCGCTCGGGAGTGGATCTGAGCGCTCAGGTCTGTCCTAGGCCTCGTGCCCGATCCCTCCTCGTCCTGTACCTCCCCCCGTTGTCGAGGCTTTCTTGATTTCTCTTGCCTTTTACAAAATCAATCTCAGTCCTAGCTTTGGACACGTCGAACGATACTCTCTTTTGGCAAAACCTTCGTCGATAATTTGGACTCACACGCCCCCTATGTGTTGTTTTCGATTGAACATTCCCGAAATCGTGTCGACTTTCAACAGGGTTGCGATGCAAACCCTACGTTTTTATACTCATTTCATCCACCAAACAGAGTAACAGGTGGACATTGCATGCATCTATTGCTTAACTGTTGTGTCGATCATTTCTCGCGCATGCATTACACGTGCTTGCATCTCCCGTCCGCCGAACAGAGCAACAGGTGGACCTCACGTACACGAATCGTGTCAATCATTTCTAGTGCATGCATCACACGCGTTTGCACTTTTCCATCCACCAAACAGAGCAACAGGTGGACATCTTCGCACGTTTACGTTATCGTCGATTATTTCTCGTGCATGTGTCACATGCGTTTGCATCCACCGAGCAGAGCAACAGGTGGACCCTTCATACATTTATCGTGTCAAGGTTTTGTCAACTTCTCTTGAGCATGCACTACACGTGTTTGCGTTTGCCCCAAAGAACTACGCTGGTCTGATCCCTGCAGACGGGGTACGTAGGCAGTCCGAAAGGACGCGACCTCATGCATTGAATGTGCTGTTTTGCATTTGTTTGTGGAATTGAGGATTTGGTTTGGCTCGAATTGGGCTGTCTCAATCTTTCAATGTCACCCGCATCCAGACATGATGCCGGGCGTCATCCAAAGAGGGGCAACTGTAGACACCCCAATTTGAACACTTCGAATTTCCTTAATTTGTGGCCCGGAGGCTCCTCGATGATGATTTTGGATTAAGACGAACTCGAGGTCATTTGAAACTTGGCTCCTTGAAGGACTTCAAAAAAGAGGTATAAATGGTCAAATCATTTCCAAGCGTTCAGGAGTAGTCCCAAGCGCTCAAAACCATTTTCAAAAAGCACTGATTGGGCTTGTTCTCGAGCGCTCGAGAGTGAAGTCCCAAGCGCTCGAGACCACTCTCGAGCGCTCGAGTCCTCCGTGACGGCCAATGGGTGGCAGCCCTTCCCACTACCCATGCAACTCATCATTGCAGACTCTTTGAGCCGGCTGAAACCCAGTCTACACTCAACCTCAGTCAGAGATCCTCAGACCAGCAGTTTTTCTGTTTAAAAAATGTATTATTCAAACATGTTTCATTTTTGCAACCATAGGTTATCTTGGCCTATATATATGGCCTTTGGTCTGCAGAAGGGGGGGCTCTCTCTCTCTAGACTCTCTTCTCCTCTCTCTGGTTAAAACAAAGCTTTCAAACTCAAAAGATTTTGGCAATTACAAGCATTTTGGAAAAGCAAGGTTTTAAACATCAAAGGCAAGGAGGAAAGATAAGAAATCCAGAATAGTCTAAGCTTCTGGTTTCTTGCCTTATTCTTCTTTCATCCATCCTCTCTAAAGTCATCCAAGGAGCCATCTTCCATCCAAAGGTAGAAATAACTTTTACCTTGATATTCAAAAAGGGTCGTCATTTCCTTTCTGAGGGAGGTTTCTTAGCCTTCTCAGTCTTTCATACTGAGCATGGGTTGAGAGACCTTGGCGCGAAAGTAAGAACAAAAGGGGTACAAATGTGTTTCTCATGTTGGCTTACTGGAAGTACTCCCAAGCACTCGGGACTACTCCCAAGCGCTCGAGAGTGGCTCCGGTTTTGCTCCTTCTCTTTTCAGTGTTAAAACAGTCATGCATGGGCATTAAAACGCATTTTCATACAAATCAGCTCTCATGAGCAGTACTGGTACAAAATGTCTTCATCTTTCACAGAGAAATAAAGAAAATCGTTTCATTTGTGGACATGCAGAAGGGTTTTACTTGAAAATTTGGAATAAGAAGTTTTCATAATACAAAAGCATGAGATCCAGTGTGCCAGCATACTAAAATGAGAGTATTTGTTTAACTAAAATCAGTTCTGGAGATGAACTACTCCCGAGCGCTCGAGATCACTTCAGAGTGCTCGAGAGTGTTTGCATGCAAACTCAATCCACTCTTCTAACAGTTTCATGCTCATACTGCTTTTGAATATCCATGCATGTGTCCCCTCTCGTCTCTCATGACTACAAAATCATTTTTCAGAAAGATAATGACGTATGGCTTGGAAGAATGGGGCCGATCCCATTCTGCTAAGTCCTCTGTTAAGCCTGTGGCATGGTTAATGTCATTCCAGTTTACATTTTCGGTGTTATACCCTGTTATGTTCTGTTATACTAACATAGTTTGCAGGTTGAGCATGTAACACTCCCAAGCGCTCGGGAGTGAAGTCCCAAGCGCTCGACTCTGCTCCCGAGCGCTCGAGAGTGGAATTAATGACAGGATTTTCCCAGTTTTCAGCATTTTGGCATTCTATTTCCATCCCTCATTTATCCACTGCACATATGCACATGCATGCACTCCTTTACTTGGTATACTTGTGAATACTTGCTACTTGTTTAATGAAACAAAATCCCTTTGAAAAATCCCGCAAATGTTTAGTAGAGACCGATCTCGTATCGGGCGAGGGGGGTGCCGTGAAACCCTTCCCCCTTCGTAACATGGCTTCCGAACCCTTTTCAAATCTCTGATTTTCAATTCAAATCAATCATTTTCAAATCAAAACGGTTTCTCGGGTGGCGAACCACAAACCTGGGTGGCGACTCTTCAAACTTTTTCAAATCGATTCCAAAATGAGGCGTTTCCTTTTGGGCCGCCCCGATCACACCCGGGGCTGTGGTAGCCCACACTACCTATTCGTGCCTGCTTGTAAAAGTAAAATACCTGCAAGTTAGTACTTGGCTGTTTGTTTTAGGGTTAGGACTTGGGCTGAAAACCCCAACCCTTCTGCATAGAAAGAGTTAATACAATATGATACAAGTTGTGAGGAAGAACTTGGAAGCAAATGCACATAGGTTCCTAGCTTGTACGTTCCTGTCTTAGTTTGATAAGTTCTATGGCTTTCTAACACATGTAAGGTTTAGGTAGTCTCAGGGTGCTCCGTTGTCAAAGGGCACCAGTCCTTTCGCCAGCCCATCATAGGCGGTGATTGGATGATTCCCTTTTTGATATACCTGTAACGACCCTGATTTTTGGTCAATAAAAATTTCGTTAAAAATTTGAATTTTATTTTAATTACTTGGATTTTTATTTCCATAACAAAAAATCGGTCGTTACTGACTAATAAAAACCTCGTTGTTATTCGAAAATCTTTTAATTATGCTTGGAAGGTTTTAATCGTCGTATAACTACCGTTTTCTCGTCGTTTCTAGGATTAAGTCTTAAGACCCCATTTCGTGGCCGGAAATCCAACCTAGCAAGTCTAGCTAGCTTCGAGCCGATTAGGTTGACCTAGCGATCGTTTAACCTAGTTACCGTCTGCTAAGTAAATCTTATGACCCTCGTGACTTATGAACCTTTTTAACCTTTGAGCCAACGACCATTGGACGATAACGTTAGGGATATCTTTACCCATTGGATAATAGGGAAACCTTAGTTAATCCACTTAAGTACAAGATTAGATTAGATTAGTACTTAAGTATCGTATTTAATCAAGTATTAGACTTTTTGGTATTATCCATTGGTTAATAACCGTTAGGAGATTCTTTACCCATTGGACGATAGATTAGAATCCTAGCCATCCTTACCCATTGGTTATTACCCGCTAGGGAAACTATTATCCATTGGATAATAGCTTTACTTGCCAATCAAGTACTAGGCGTATTAAAATACTAGATTTGCCATGTGTGTTATTTGATTAAAATAGGATTAGTACCATAGGTTAATATTTTAGTACTTAGTACTTTGAAAGACTAAGATTAGTTTATTAGATATTGTATCCTTACATATCTAGTCTAGATTATGTGTACTTGCTTGTATATATTATATGTGTACTTGTATATATATATATATATATTATATTGTATATAGCATGCGTGTATTACAATATTTTAATAAGAAAATCTAATTTTGGTTTAAAATACAAGATTTTAAAGGACCCATAGTACTCATATATATACTAGTATATATGTATACTTCCATGCAAGTACAAGGGAGAGGGAGAGAGAGAGAGAGGGAGAGAGAGAGAGAGAGAGAAGAAGGAGAGAGAGATTGACCTTGCTTGATTTTCCTTGTGCTTTCAATCTTCCATTGTACCTTTGGAAGCATACAAATCCATTGGGATTATCCTTACAAGCAAAATCTTGTACAATTGTACATTTCCTAATTTTTAACTTGATCAAATCTTTCTTCCCTTGCTCAATCTTCCATAATCCCATCCTAGGACAACCATATCTAGTTTTCTATGCTTTCAAGTACTAAGACTAGACTAGAAATCCAATTGAATAAACTAGATTTGTCCTAGTTCTTGGAGTACAAGCAAAGCAATATCTCCATAGCCTTGCATGCCTAGTTTTTAGGGCTTTTCTTCCAAGCAACCAAGATTTGCTAGAATAAAAAAATGAGATATAGGAGAGAGAGAGAGTGGCCGGCTAGGGAGAGAGAGGGAGGAGGCCTTGCCTATAAATACCAAGCTCTTGGTGCTTTGAACTCACACCTTCACCTCATTCTCCAACTTCTCTCCTGAAAAAGTTTAGTGTTCTTGCTTACTTTCTTTCTAGTTTTCAAGAAACTTTCCATTGCCGCCACTAAACCACCACTCGACCACCACCTCGATCCAAAAGTAGTGATAGTTGTAGTTAAGATCTAGTTTCGAGAGAAACCATTCTCTTTCGAAGCTACCGGAAGCTTACCGTAAGCCGTTACTCCGTTCGACCGCCGACTTTCTTTCCGTCGTACCTTCCGTAGCTTACTACCGCCAAAAAGAACGGTAGAGTGTCCGTACTCTCTACCCTAAGTATAGTTTGTATGCATGTTGAATCGAACTTAGAAAGCTATATGTCAGTATGAATTTGTTTTACGTAGTTTACTTTGATCTTAAAGAATACTTGACTGCATGATTTGGTTGGTAGTTGTTTATTTGTTACTTGCCTTACTTTTTGCGTTAAATGTTGAGAATGATGATGTGATAGTATGAGCATGCAATCTAAGATGGAGTTGGATGATCTTGCTAGTTTAGTTTCAAGATTATTAGGAATGAGTTATACTTACTTGTGAAGTCTACCGCGGAGTCTATGCATGAATACGTGACACGGAAATCGAAAAAGTAGAAACATGACATCTAGGGTGTATTAATAACAAGAAGCGTTTTGAAACCCGTAATGTGGCCGGACTTGCCCATTGTGGAGATGTGTTTGCAAAGGATAAAATATTTATGAAACTACATAATGACCATGTGTGAAGATCATTATGTGGTGTGTGTGTGTGTGTCCAATGGGAACCCGGAGCAGCGGAACCATTGTGAGGGTGTGTGTGTCCAATGGGAACCCGGAGCAGC
Source organism: Rhododendron molle (assembly GCA_025413875.1). Classification (NCBI taxonomy): domain Eukaryota; kingdom Viridiplantae; phylum Streptophyta; class Magnoliopsida; order Ericales; family Ericaceae; genus Rhododendron; species Rhododendron molle. Next base: position 29,926,537 of record CM046397.1, read on the forward strand.
GGAACCATTGTGAGTGTGTGTGTACTCCCATGGGAACCCGAAGCGGCAGAACCATGGTGAGGTATGGCTTGGTTATCCGTGGAGAGGAGCCAATGCTACTTGTGCGCCAATGGGAACCCGGAGCGGCGGAACCATTATGCGTATACTCGGGAACCCGGAGCGGCGGAACCGAGGTTGTGTGTGTTAAAACTAATTTTTGAAATGTGCGCCAATGGGAACCCAGAGCGGTGGAACCATTGTGCGTATACTCGGGAACCCGAAGCGGCAGAATCGAGGTTGTGTGTGTTAAAATGGATTTTTGAAAAGTTTTGGTAAATTGAAAACGAGACATGTTCTACGAAACGCTGCGTAGGAGAAACTCTGATGACATGGACACTAACGATAGATAGCGAATACGGATGTGTCATTGTTGGTAACTATATCCTGTATTGCATGTGCTGTTTATGGCCCTTTATGATATATGCATGACTTGCTATGTGTAAGTTAAGGGTTAGTGGGTTTTTGGTTACTCTATTGAACTTTCAAGCTCACGGTGTTGCTTTATGTGACCCTAACATATTATACTGGTGGCGACGCTGGTATAATGTGTCAGACCTTTTAGATGAACAAGGAGAGCTGTATACCTTGGAGGCATTTGGAGCTGAGGAGCTTGCTAGGATGGAAGAGGAAACAGAGCTGTAGATAACCTTAGCTGTCCTTCCCTTTTATGTATATGGGTACTCCCTGAGGGGATTATGATGTAATAAAGAGCCAGACTCTACCTAGTTTATCTAATAAAATGATTATTTAACAAACCCGATTTTGGGGGCATTACAACATGGTAATAAGGAGCCAGACTCTACCTAGTTTATCTAATAAAATGATTATTTAAGGAACCCGATTTTAGGGACAATACCAGTAGGTACAAGTGACTGTGGAGTTTGCTAGAACCCCTAACATAACCCGTGTCATGCCGGGATATTAGGTGAACTCAACGAGGCTTGCCTGCTTGATGCATATGGTAAATGAATTAAATAAGGCATGTATTAGTCTTATGTTGAACTTTTTGGTTATGGCTCTCATATCCCCAGCAAAGTCACCAGAAAACTACAGACACCTCCCAAACGGGGCATCGCCATACAGCTTGATGTTGTTTGTTTTGCTCGATTTGTTTCTTGCTTCATAAACCAAGATCATGGACATTCCCATGGCTAGGAACATCGCCACATGATAGTGGTTATCCTCAAAACAGAGTCGCCACCTAGTTTATTAAAACTAGGAAAACAGATAAAGATTCTGGATACGAAAGCCAAAAGTACAGTAAGAGTAAGGTGTTAGGCACCCCTCTCTGCCTAGCCGTGAGGCTAGCCCATAATCATTCAACATAAAAACATATAGATGCTTTATCTAATTCAAACACGTAATCTGTTTTTATGCCATAAAACAGTTAATAAGGTGAGCCGAGACTGTAAATAAATCATGCGTCAGAAAGCAGTAAAGCAAATCAAAGCTGTGCCAGCAAATCGATTACTCGGCTGGTGAATGGATGTCACGGCCGAGTAATCAGGCTGGTCTCAATGTACCGGCCGAGGCATCGAAGCCCCGGCTGCTGTTCTTCCTCACACCAGACAGAAAGTTTAGCGATCCAACAAAATGTTAAGATTAAAGACAAATACGATGAATAAACCAAACCAGAGGCCGTTGAGCCTCACCACCTTGATCCCTCAGTTGCTTGATTGCTTCGGATTGATTGGAATTGACTGATTGATTGCCTCTTGAATGAAACCCTAGGGTTAGGGTTTGAACTTCGGGGTTTGATCGTCGGATTGATAGTTGCCTTCGGGAGGTTAGGGCTTTTGTAGAGATGGTTTTTATGAGTATATGGGCAGAGCTTCGTGATTGATGAGAGGGTGTAGATCTATGAATTTTGTATATCTATTTCAGAGTCCGAGGGCCTCTTTAGATAGGCAAAAGGATGATTCACTCGGTCCAATCAAATCACAGGATTGCAATTGCAATTGCAATTGCAATGCAATTCGAACTCTTCGTCGTGATCTCTGAACGTGGCCCGAACGCATCGGAAAGGTTTCGGGATTGGATCAAACAACCGACAGAACATTCGAGAGTTTGGAAAAAGGCCGATCTGGCGGCCGAGCAAAGGATCTCGTGGCCGAGGTATGGATTGGGCGGCTGAGCCATTGATCTGGTGGCTGAGGTTTTGATCTCTCAGGGAGATTTGGCTAGCAACAGGTTGCTCGGGTGAGGAATGGATGTTAAGGCCATGGGATCGGTGTTGCGGCCGACCGATGGATTTTCTTAGAACACTGTGTTTCTGTCTGAAAGGCTATTTGGCTCTGGATTGGGTCTTCTAAGTGGCTCAAAGTTCTTACCATAAGTCCATGGGTTTCACAAGAAGGCAATCAGCAATTATCGAATCCGTATCATCATCAGGATGGTCCCAAGGTGGGACTTGAAATAATCGTTAGGCCAAATTGAGGTGTCTACAGTAATACACTTTTACCGGCAGTATTTGGACTATTACCGGCAGTTTTTTAATGCTGTTAATGCAAAAATTTGGCGTAGTGGTAGCGGTGGATTATCTTGCTAAGCCGAGCATTGGAAGAAGCATGGAGTTAGTCTTGGACATGAACCAAGGACCAAGTTGGATGCATCCAATAGTGGAGTTCCTATGGGACAGGACAGTCCCCATGGATAAAAAGGAGGCACATAAGATAAAGACAAAATCTGCACTGCTTTGGCTGTCACCCGACGGAAAGCTGTATAGAAAGTCCTTCACTGGGCCATATTTGCTCTGTGTGCACCCCGAGATGGTGCAGAAACTTCTTCACGAGATTCACAAAGGGACAAGTGGAGGCCATGCTAGTGGCAGGTCCATTGCCCACCGAGCAATTACTCAGGGTTACTCGTGGCTGCACATGCAAGAGGATGCAAAAGTATATGTGAAGATTTGTGAAAAGTGCCAGAAGTTCTCACCAAAGATCCAAATGCTAGCCAAGGATCTAGTGCCCTTGACAAGTCCTTGCCCATTTGCACAATGGGGAATGGACATCGTGGGTCCACTCCACAAGGCGACCGGGAATAGGAAATTTCTGTTGGTAGCAACGGATTATTTCACTAAGTGGATTGAGGCAAAACCATTTGCAAATATCACTGAACCTATGATAGAAAGGTTCGTGTGGAAAAGCATCATTACTCGGTTTAGGGTCCCTTATTCGTTGATTACGGATAATGGGTCACAATTTCAGAAGAAGTTCAAAGCATTCTATGCTCAGTATGGAATAAGGAACTACTACTCGACCCCAACCTACCCTCAGAGTAATGGGCTGGCAGATGCATCCAACAAAACTATACTTGACGGGATCAAGAAAAGGTTGGACAAGGCAAAGGGGAACTGGCCCGATGAATTACCTCTGGTACTGTGGGCGCATCGAACAACACCTAGGAGGTCTACGGGAGAGACCCCCCACTCACTAGCATATGGAACAGAGGCTGTAATTCCATTGGAGGTTGGTTTACCGACCAACAGGACCGCTTTGGTTGAAAGTGGAGGCAATGACAGAGCCTTGGAGATCGAGTTGGATCTTGCCGAGGAATGGAGAGAGAGGGCTCTGGTACATTTGGCCTAATACCAGGAGCAGCTGATGAAAAGCTATAACAAGCATGTCAACCCACGAGAGTTTGGTGTTGGAGACCTTGTGCTTCCTAAAGTGTTCGGCAACACCAAGGTGGCCAACGAGGGCAAGTTGGGGGCCAATTGGGACGGCCCATATCGAGTTACAGAGGTTGTGGGCATTGGGGCTTATCGTTTGGCAGACCTGGACGGGAACCCAGAGCCAAGGCCTTGGAATGTCCACAATTTGAGGAAGTTCTTTGTGTAAAAGACTTCAATTTAATTTTCATTCTGTTTTAGGATACACATCGTGATTGTGTGAGAAATACGAATAAAGTTCCCTTGTTTTTATTCTTTGTTAGTTGCCAGGGGTATGCGTACCGCCCCCTTGAGTTTTGGATTATGAATAAAGTCCTAAGATTCTGGTGCACAATACTATTTTTGCAATCTTTTTTATTCTTGAATACGAAGTCAGACCTTTTTCTTTATCCTCACTTCGTATTGGGGAGCAGAGGTATATGGTATGTGTGTAAAATTTTGAGAAATTCAAAACTTTTCAAGTACGAATATACTTGGTCGTCTGTATGGGTATGAATACACCTGGAATGCATACGTGAACATGCACCCTTTTGCCAAATATGAAAACATTTGGGTAACCTAAGATACACTGAGGAATATTTTCGAGTACGAAACACTCGGGTTGCATACGTGAACATGCAACATTATCGAAGTACGAACAAACTTAGGCATTCTAGGATGCGTACGATAACATGTAAAGATTTGCCAAATATGAAAACATTTGAGCATTTTCCCAAAGTATGAGAAACCAAAAAAAATATAACCTGAGTACGAATAAACTTAGGACATTTTGCCACGGTACGTGAAATCTTGGGGAGCATGTGAACATATGCAAGAAATTGCCCAAGTACGAAACACTTACGTAAGATTAACTAAGTACGAAAATACTTAAGTGCATATGACAACATGCACAAAACAACTAAGTACGAGCAAACCTAGCTAGTCATCCAAAGGTATGGAAATACCCAGGCATATACAAACATGCAGAATAAAACATGAATGTCTGGCCACAAAGGGCCAAGCAAACCTGTACTTGGACTAAGAACGGCCACCAAAATCAACATACAGCCACAAAGGGCCAAACACCAGCGTTACACATGTTTTCGAAATTGTACCAGTGCCACGCAGGGCATACTCAATGGACACGCAGGGCCAGCAAAAGGAAATATAGTTCGAAGGAGGGTAAAATCCAACTTACTCTTCGTTTGTTAAATCTTGAATAGCAGGTGGGGAAGCAGCTTGTATGCAGACATCCTCAACGGCTGTACTACCATCAGTAGAACCGCCACTGGTTTCCTCTTGGCCAGGGTTGGTCATCTCTTCAGTCTGGACGGCACCAGCACCAGGTTGCTCGGAGACCTGGGCGTTAAGATCTCTCTCTAAGATGTCTTCCTCTTCCTCCACTTCTTGGTCCTTAGCAACAACTTGAGAGCTCAAAAGGTCCTTGTTGGTCCAAAGGGGGATAGATTCAGGAGCTCCAATCTTGGTGAGGCATGCTGTCCAAGCTGTACCCCAGATCTGGTCTTGAATTGTTGGTATCTGAGATTGTAGCTCTCAGTAGCTACGCTGATTCCTGCATTGTACCCTTGCTGATGCGCATCCTTGGCCTCGTTTTTGGTCGTTTTCAGCTCCATAAGAGTAATCCGTCATAATTAGATTTGAGACTTATAAAATTATATCTTTACGCATCAGACAATCTAGTCATTTTCTAAAGACAAGTATGCTTATAGAAGCACTCGTATATTTTCCTAGAAAATAAAATAAGGTCTTAAAATTATATTTCTTAGCTAGAAATCCCACATGGCAAGTAAAGTTAGCTTCTAACCAATTAGTTGGAGAAACCTAACTACGAATTCAACCTAGTTACATTCTCCTAACCCTTGATGAACCTTATGAACCTTCCAAACCCTATAGAACCCTTTGGACCAATGTAGTATTATATATATATATATATATATATATATATATATATATATATATATATATATATATATATATATATATATATATATATATATATAAGATTTGTCACCTTTATCTCCTGTCCATTGGATAATAAATGTTAGGAAAACTTTTATCCCTTGGGTAAACCTAGACTTATAGCCCTAAGTCTAAATCTTCCACCAAAGTCAAATTCCTAGATTTTCAAGGTACACATATATGGTTATATATAGATATATGTATCTTATAAAGTCAATTTTCTAGATCTTCTAAGTACACATATGTTTATATATAAGTACATGTACTTCTTAGTCTATTTATTTATTCTAAGGGAATCTAGGCTATATCTTCCTTAATTGACATTTGACATAGATTAGATTTAATGACCTTTGAGTGTACTTCTCTACATATTTATATAAACATAGACATATATATATGTACTAGTACTGGAGGGAGAGGGAGAGAGAGAGAAGCCGAGACGAGAGAGAGAGATGGGAGGCCAAGAGAGAGGGAGAGATTTGGAGTGTACCTTGACATGATCTTCTTACATCCTTACAACCCATTGTTATACACTTCTCTATGGGCAGCACGCCCTTGGAAAGGATTTCGTTCCTTTGCCAAAGCGGCCCGGAAATCAATGGAGCGTGAGCGGAGAAGCAAGCGCTCGGAATACAGAGTCGCCACTCAAGTTTGAAGGTCCGATACCCAAGGAACCGTATTTCAAAGCACCTGTCGTGCTAGTTGATTTGAAAAAATGTGAAGGAACCAGTCCGTCATAACCATATCTGGGTTCGGGATCCAGGTTATGAGAGGGGAAGGGTTTTAAGGCACCCCTCTTGCCCAATCCGGAGATCCGTCTCTACTTAGGCATTTTGTGAAAACTTTGTGATTCTTCTTTTATTAACCAATTTTTAGCAAGTTAAGGCGGGGGAACAATTAATCGAGGATTAAAACTATAACACGATCCGCAAGATGTGATTGTATTTAGCATGGATGGATGGAATACTATGAAAATAAATGGGGTAAAACTTAACTCTTTGATCAGAACATCAAAACTGCACAAGGCATGAGCATTCCATGCACAATGGCCAACTTGCATGCATGGATCTACGTACATGCAAGCTGTCCATCGCGCGACATACCCACACCATCGCGCGAGGCTTGATGACTCACCACAGGTTGAATTTTATCCCCTTCTGGGCTTTGGAAGAACCGGTGCTCACCCAATGGGCAAACCAAGCAGTTTATATGTACTGGAATATAATTAATATTACAAACAGATTGGATAGAATTGGAAATACAACCCCTAAACAAAGGGGGGTAAATAAACAGGGGCCTAAGCCCTAGTTGCCCATGCAAGGGCAGCCATTGGAAATCAGAGGACCATCGCGCGACAGAGTGAGACAATCACGCGAGGGTCCTAACTAGACTTCCAGGAATTGCTTTACATCCTTGGGCTCTGACACATATTCAGAAGCTACCTAAGGGCATTCCAAACCAAATAAAACAGCAAACTAAACTGACCTATGAGATTTAGCATGCAAAACTATGAGTTTATATTTAAAAAAACAATGTTGCATAATAATTAAACATAATAAAAACAAGAAATGACTAGCATCCTGTGGGCTGCATGCCCTTGGAAAAAGGATTTCGTTCCTTTTGTGCGAAAGCGGCCTGATAGATCGAGGGAGTGCGAGCGGTGAAGCAGGTGTTCGCAAAACACAGAGTCGCCACCTGGGTTTGAAGGTCCGACACCCAAGGAACCGTATTTCGAAGCACCTGCCGCGCTATTTGATTTGAAAAAGTGAAAGAACCAGTCCGTCTTAACCATATCTGGGTTCGGGAGCCAGGTTACGAGAGGGGAAGGGTTTTAAGGCACCCCTCTCGCCCAATCCAGAGATTGGTCTCTACTTAGACATTCTGTAAAAATATTTGTGATTCGTTTTCTTCTTTAATCAATTTTAAGCCAATTAGGGCGAGGAAACAGTTTAATGGGGGATTAAAAACTCTAACATTTTGCAGGATGTGATATAAACATGATATGGATGGATGAAATAATAAAAATAGGGTAAAATCCAACCCCCTGATGAGGACTGAACCAGGCTGCACAGGGAATGAATGTGCCATACACCATGGCCACCTTTGCATGCATGGATCAACGTGCATGCAAAGGAGACCATCGCGCGACACACTCACTCACTCGCGCGAGGGTCCTGTTTCACCACAGGTTGAATTTGATCCTCTTCTGGGCTCTGGAAGGACCAGTGCACACCCAGGAAGCAAACCAAGCAGTTTATATAGACTGAAAGTAAATGGTTAATTACAAATTATTACAAACAGGAGCCAAATTAATGAAAAGCAACCCCTAAACAGTGGGGGTGTTAAGACAGAGGCCAAGGGCCAAGCTGCTCATGCAAGGGCAGTTACTGGACTCAGGAGGACTATCGCGCGAGACAGTGAGTCCCTCGCGCGAGAGTCCTGACTGGACTTCCAGGAATTGATTTGCATGTTCTGGGCTCTGGTACATGTCCAGAAGCAACCCAGAAGCATTCCAAAAGAACAAATAAGCAATAACAGCTAATCTATGTATTTTTCATGCACAACAGTGAGCTAAAATACCTAACATGCTTTTAAACAAATAACAACATGATAAAACAAGGAAACCTAGCATCCCCAAACCCCACAAGGACTGTCGCGCGAGACAGTGGACTGTCACGCGGGAGTCAAAGTCACTCGCGCGAGGGTATGCTTGAATCAGTCTCTTGTAATTCTGCTGACTTTAGGACCAGAACTGGTATTGATTACCAATCCTGACCCTGACAGCCCCCCTCAGGAATCAAAACAGTAAGCAGTAAAGGTGCTTATACCTTTGCTTGAAAGGTTTTGGAAAAGAATGAGCAAGGTTGATGATGCTTGTGATGGAAAATGGAGTGAAGAAATGTATGGAAAGTGAGCTAGGGTTGAGAGCCTTTGTGCTTGCAAGAGTTCTCAATCTCCTAAACTTTAAAAGTTGGTGATTTTGTGGCCCTTGTAATGGAAGAACAAGGGGAGTATTTATAGGAGGAGCCAAGGGCCAAAGGTGGTGGCAAACACCCCCTTAGGACCAAACTTGGTGGTGAAGCTTGGTGGAAAGGTGATGGGAATGGTTGTGTGAGGGTGTGTTCCCAAGGACAGCTCTGCCACTATCCTGTGGAGAAAAACGGGGTTCAAATAGCCCTGTAGACCCCCAGGTAAGCACCCAACTGGCTGAAAAAGGTGAAAGAGACTGGAGAGGACCGTCGCGCGAGACACTGAGTGTGTCGCGCGAGTGTGACACCTGTCGCGCGTGGGTCAACAGTCAAATGTTTGACTTTGACCACACCTGGCGAAGCAGACTCTCGCACGAGGTAGTGACTTTCTCGCGCGATGGTCAACTCCAGACCCAGGGTTGACTATTTTCTATTTTTTTTGGTTAAAGGTTCAAAGGGAGTTCCACACACACCAAGCTCAATCCTTTCCAACCTTAAGACTGCTTTTTGATCTAGTTCATCATCGGGGAAACAAGAAATCGTAAAACGATCGGGAGATTCAGATTGGGGTGTTTACAGTAGTCCCCCTTTGACGGCACGCGGAGCACCCTTGATTGGTACGGGTAACGTCAAAGGTTTCTAGACACCCACCAAATCCACCCAAAAGCCGATTTAATGAAAAAGCGCGCAAGTATGTAAAAATACCGTGCACCGAAGAAAGATTTGACGGATAGATCGTCGTTGACTGATAATCAGACGGATAGATCATCGATGATTGAAGATTGGACAGATAGATCGTCGCTGTTTGACGGTTAGATCGTCGTTGATTTGAATGTGGACAGATAGATCGCCGCTGATTCGGAGTTGGACGGATAGATCGTCACTGATTGACGGTTAGATCGTCGTTGATTTGAATGTGGACGGATAGATCGCCGCTGATTTGGAAGTGGACGCATAGATCGTCGCTGATTGATGGTTAGATCGTCGTTGATTTGAATGTGGATGGATAGATCGCCGTTGATTTGGAAGTGGACGGATAGATCGTCGCTGATTGAAGATTGGATGGATAGATCGTCGCTGTTTGACGGTTAGATCGTCGTTGATTTGAATGTGGACGGATAGATCGCCGCTGATTCAGAGTTGGACGGATAGATCGTCACTGATTGACGGTTAGATCGTCATTGATTTGAATGTGGACGGATAGATCGCCGCTGATTCGGAGTTGGACGGATAAATCGTCACTGATTGACGGTTAGATCGTCGTTGATTTGAATGTGGACGGATAGATCGTCGCTGATTCGGAAGTGGACGGATAGATCGTCGCTGATTGACGATTAGATCGTCGATGATTTGAATGTCAACGGATAGATTGCCGTTGATTCGGAAGTGGACGGATAGATCGTCGCTGATTGACGGTTAGATCGTCGTTTATTTGAATGTGGACGGATAGATCGCCGCTGATTCGGAGTTGGACGGATAGATCGTCGCTGATTGACGGTTAGATCGTCGTTGATTTGAATGTGGACGGATAGATCGCCGTTGATTCGGAAGTGGACGGATAGATCGTCGCTGACTTGAAAGTGGACGGATAGATCGTCGCTGTTTGGCAATCGGAGGCAAAAGCGTGTGCTGGCGGACCACTGCTGGGGATATAAAAATGCTCTGGATCGCAATATTATTCCGACATGATCCCAAAAATGATTCAGAACCATAATTAAAACCTGGGATTTTAATTAAAGTCGAGAAAAATCGAATTGGGCCTGCCTGCTGGGGTAATGGGCCTGGAGCCCAAAAAATGAGTGTCGCGCGAGGCACTCACTCCCTCGCGCGATGGAGTGTTTTCTGGGCTTGGGTTCTGAACCAGGCCAGACCCGGCCCAAACCGTTCCACGCCGTTAAACATCACGGGGACGTTACAGAAATGCACTCGGCAGTTTCAATAACCTTACAAACTTTTTTCTCCCTTCCTCAAACATTCTCAATCCCAACTCAACCCTTGATTTCGTCTCAAACTTGACAAAAACCAACCATTCAAACATCCATGGCAGACCACATTAATGTGGGCGGCAGTGGAGAAGTAGTGGATCGTCCCGAGGATCAAGGTGGACCAATGGAGTCGGAAACTGGCGAACAAACACCGGCTGAAGTCGTCGAGGGACAGGGTGCAGAGGCGGAGAGTGGCGGCGATGGCGGACAGGAGCGGCAGCAGGAGGCTGCTGATGGCGAGGAGTCGCGCGCGGTGGAGACAGATCCCCGCGCGAGGGACCAGGCTGGGGCCGTGGAGTCCAGTCGTGAGGCAGAGGGCTCGAGTAAGGTGGCCGAGGGCCCACCCATGGTTGACAGGGGTTCTGGTGTTGTTGATAGCAGTGGGGCCATTGGGGATGACACCGGGCCGAACCAAACCCCGCCGAGGGACTCAACAAAGGGCAAGGGGATCTACGTTGAGGAAGAGCGCGTCGAGGAGGAGCAGATTGAGAGAGAACAGACTACAGAGGCTGCCCCCGTAGAGGTTCGGGAGGAGGATATGGCATTCAGGCCACCGGCAGGTGCGGCTACATCATCCCGTCACGTGCCGATCACTTATGCTGATATTGCCGAGCACGCGCCTGACGAGCTGCTGGCGAAGCTCTTGGAAGATCACCCCGTTATTGGGGAGTATGTGTTGAAAGCCAAGGAGGATAGAGCAAGGGCGATTGAGGCAGCCGAGGCCACGGCGAGGGCCGAGAGGGATGGAGCCGAGCCAGAGGGATTGGCGACTGATGTAGAGGCTGAGGAGGCACATGGACCGAGAGTGAGTGCCGTGACTGAGGCGGGTGCCCTGAAGCGCCCAGAGTTTTCAGAGGAGGCCTATACGCTCCTGAGACCGCACTTGTTTGTACCGTTAGGGTTTGCGGGCTACAAGCCACCACAGCAGACTGATTACGACCCGGAGCTCATATTGAGGGATCCTGGGGTGCACATTGCGAACACCTGGGCTGAGGTACATCTCTTTATGCTTTTACTTGATATTCGCATGCTTTAACATTCGCAGAATACTTCGCCATTTGAACTATACGACAATGACATAAACTGCACTCTGAATACAATGCATGCGACAATTTGAACCAACCATCTGTTGTAGACTGAGCACAAACATGTTAGGATAAGAGAAAGCTCATAAAACATGCCATGCATACGATGACTTTCACCAATAAACCCATTGCTAAGCTGCACTATTAATACATCGTGTCAAAAGCATAACTTGAACCAACCATCTGATGGCAGCCCGTGTAGACATCAAAATGTACTGACATGGCCCTTGTATCACATGCCATGCATGCAGAACCTGAACTAAACAACGGTTAAAAATGGCATGGAGTTCCAAGCCTCCCATCATGTAGTCCTAGGATTGTAGCCCCACATGCTGTTACTTGAACGAGAATTTGATCCAAATAACTTAGACCATCCATCCGCGGTCATACCGATACATTGATTACCTAGAACTTGAAAATGAAAGCTCTGCATGCTAACATCATATCCCATTACTTGTTTTTGTTGTCTGAAACAGGCGGAGCAGAGAGACATCCGCGGCTTTGGCGGACCATGCAGTTCTCTGGCACTATGAGGGAGCTGGTGGACACAGCAGGCTTCAGGGAGTTCATACAGACCCTGACAGTACCAGTCAGGAATGATCATGCTGTCCTTGTTGCACTGGCCGAGAGGTGGAGGGATACGTCCAATACCTTCCACCTGCCTCCGGGAGAGATGACGGTGACGCCGAGTGACTTTGCGGCGATCACAGGCTTAAGGCTTGGGGGAGAGCCCATCCCCTTCGACTCAGGGATACACGCCGACCCAGCGGCTCTGGAGTGGTTCTTGGGGGAGGTGCCCCAGGTAGAGAGAGGAGCGGCGAGATACGCTTAGTTCATACGGTATTTGAAGAAGAAGCCGATCAATGAGCATGAGGAAGCGCAGATGGCCCGGGCATACCTGCTGTACATGTTCGGAGCCTCACTATTCCCAGGCAGGGGAAGCACTGTACACCTGTCATACCTGCCTACACTGAGGGATCTGAGGACAGCCTCACGCTTCGATTGGGGTGGAGCAGCGCTCGGCACCGCCTACCAGTTCTTTGGCGATGCCTCGAAGAATGGGCAGAGCATCGCCGGCTATTGGCGTGTCTGGGAGGTATGATTTCAATTGTTGTAGCATAATTTCCATTGTACCAATTGATTGCTTAGATTGTTTACCAGCTTTAACCGCATACTGTACAACTTGTGACTGACGTACTTCTATGTTTGATAACGCTGCAGCTTTGGGCATACGAGGTCCTGAGGATGTACCCTCCGGAGTGTAAGCATCCTGACCTGAGCACTCTCCCTCGCGCGTTGAAATGGAGTAAGAGTACAGGGGCACCAAAGAAGGGAGAGGCAGCCTCAATGCTTACATGCTGTATCTGGATGAGCTGAGAGCTTCACAGGTATAACATAAGAACCCAAAGAACTATCACGCATGCTTTCCATAATGCTGTCGCTGATCAATTGCACACACTGCCTGTTTGTCACTTTATGCAGGTTGAGTGGTATCCTTGGAGGACCAGTGGGCCAGAGCCAGAGTACTTGGCACAGAGCAGAGCAGTCATAGCTAGCAGGTTACTGTTGGAGTCAGCCTTCGGTTGGCAGTGGTATTTAGGGGATCGAGTGGTCCGCTAGTCACTCGGTTACCTTGAGTTCCAGGTGCCAGGGCCACTCCCACCACGAGCTTCCCACACAGGAGACTATACGCTGGCTGAGCTGGAGAGGTACACGAGACCAGATACTGAGCTGACACGCCACCTGCGTCCGACGATGGACTATGCAACCTATCAGAGAGATCGCCTAGCGAGGCCACTTGGAGTCAGGGCTCGTAGAGAGATCCAAGAGCAGGCCCGTCAGGCTGGTGCAGAGAGAAGGGCTGCTGCTGAGGTACAGAGAGGAGGAGAACGCCGCGAGAGGCGCCGAGAGAGCAGACCAGTAGTTGGTGGGCCCCTGGAGTTGCTTTGGAAGGTAGATGTTGTGGACCATTAGGGGAATCCAGCGGAGGTGGAACTTGTGCCTGCACGTATGGAGCCTGCGGCTGTGACTGTACAGGTAAACTAACTTCCATTTCTGTAATTTCAACACCTTTGAACTGTGTCTGAAATATTTGTTGATTGTAAAAACATGCACAGGTGCCTGTTGAGTGGGTGAACGAGGCCATTCGTCGCATGCTTGCATTGGAGAATCTAGTGAGGCGAGCAGCTCAGGGCATGCCATTGCAGTTGCGTTATCCAGCACCCGCAGCTCAGCCAGCTGCTCCGCGGAGGATTCAGGTATACAAACGATACAATCCTTTTTGCTTTCAATACGTACCATACATATCTGTTTTCGATATACGCAAGACTGCCTTGAAAACCCCTGAATACCAATATATACCTGATAGATAGCTTCCAATTGAAAGAACGTACCTGTCGATTAAACATTTGATAGACAAATATATTGCAAAATGTATATTAATGCAACATATAAACATGCAGGCACAGGGACGGGCAGCTTCTAGGAAAAGAGCGCGCTCTCCGCCACGAGCATAGACTACTACACCTCCAGCCGCTACCCGACGTACTAGGAGCTCACAGCTTGCTGCAGTAGGCCATGAAGCAGCTAAGAAGGCAGCGGCGCGTGCAGAGGAACGCTACCGGATTGAGAGGCGAGACAGGTCGGGCCAAGGCGAGCCAGCCCGCAAGAAGCAGCTCGTCCTAGCCCAGCCCCGGGAGGAAGAGGAGGAAGAGGAAAGAGGAGAAGAGGAGGACGATGAGGCCAGGAGCGACTCTGACGACACTGTTGATGTCCCCCGGTACCTGCAGAATCCACATGAGCTTGCTGCAGACGATGACAAGGATGACGACGATGATGACGATGGTGGTGATGCTGTGGAGGACCTGGGAGACACCGAATGGCTTGCAAGAGATGAGGACCGCTGAGGAGCCTCTTTTACCTTTCACGACCTGCTTTTGATTCCGGGCCTGCATGCCCAAGTAGTTTAGACATAGAGGCCGACGTGCCTTAGATACTCTTGATACTTGCTCTTGGAGCACTGCGTGCCTTTTTTGATGGCGAGCGAGTGTGCCCTGGTATACTTTGGTGGTTTTTGACTGGCCGGAGTGCCACACACAGTACTTTCCTTTGGTTTGGTTTGATACAGCATGGTTTAGTTATAAAATTTGCATTTTCATGGTTTATTCGCTCTTAATATGTATAAAAGAGGTAAAACGCCAACCACTAATACCAAACTTGCATTGATAACACACCAAGACTGTTCACAGACACACACGTATGTATAAAAGTGACTAGTTCAAAGGAAAACGGAAAACGTACCCCAGGACACAGCCAGGATACGAGGATACGACAAATTTTGGGCATTAACCGGCCAAGACTCAAAATATACGACTTTGACTGAAATTGATGCTTCCGTAAGGTCGAGCACGCATAACGTGACTTGTATGAGCTGACGGAACTAAGAAAAACGTCTCGAGGCGAGAAATATGCCGAAACGTGTCCAAAAGACACAAAAAGGGACACGGAATGCAAAACATGACTCAATTATGTCTCGGACTGAAACCGACACCTCCGTACAGTCACACACGCTCCACATGACCTGTACGGCATGAAAGAACTTGGCAAAACCCTTCAGAACGGATTTCGAACTTCCAAAACCTTGAACTTAACTTGAAACGGGCCGCCGAGGGTCCAAAATCCTCGTTAAACGCGAATTTTCGAATCCGATGCTTGGATACAGTCCCATATACCCAACATGACCTGTAGGAACCATAAGAAGTGCCAAAAGACCCCTGGAAACCAAAATGACCAAGCCAAACCAGAAGCTGCTGCACACTGTCAAATTGTAGTTTGGACCGTCGCGCGAGTAAGTGGAACACTCGCGCGAGTCATTTATGTCACGCGACTGAGTGAGATGCACGCGCGAGTAAAGTCTGTCGCGCGAGATAGGGAGACGCTCGCGCGAGGGTCAGCCTCTGCCAGGCTGTCTTTAATTGACCAAATCAATCTTTTAAAGCCTTATAGGAGTCAGGAGACTACCCCACGACCTGCACACAGTATATCATCATAATTGGGGAGCCCTTCGCTTGCCAAGTGTAAAGTATCCAAACCTTTTAACTTGTAACGCCCCGAATTTTGGGTACGTTAAATAAACATTTTTATTGAATAAACTAAAGAGAGTCTAGCTCATTATTACAACATAATTCTCACAAGAGTACTTTTATTCAACAAAAGAGGGGATAATCTAAGGTTAACTACTGCTCCGCCTCTTCCTCCATCCTTGCAAGCTCCTCGGCTCCGAAGGCGTCCAAAGTGTACTGTTCATGCTGCTCATCTATAAAATCTGACACATTATACCAGCGTTTCAAGATAATATGTCAGGGTCACCACAAAGGTAACACTGTGAGCTACGGAAGCTCAATAGAATAATCCAACCCGCTAAACCATAACTTCTAACACGAAGGTACATAGGCAATTACACATGCTCATTCAACAACATAATTAACAATGACACATCCGCATTCATTATCTTGCCTACGTTGGTGTCATGCCTTTCTTTGTTTCTCCTACGCGACTCATCGTAAACCGTGTCACCATTTCCAAATCAACATTTTGAAAATCATTTTTCATTCTTTGTTACCAACGGGCTACCAAGTCTAGCCTCGTTATCAAATCTTGCTTTGGCTCCTCTCCGCGGATAACCAAGCCCAATTACCAATGAAGCTACCACGTCCGGCTCCATTAGCAATCTACACAATGGACTACCAAGTCCGGCCTCATTGCGGTTTTCGCAAGTCTACACAAAGGGCTACCAAGTCCGGCCATTATGTAGTTTCAAAATCCTTTTTATCCATATCAACCACTCCCTAAGTGTCATGTTTCTACTTTTCAGTTCTCGTGTCTCATAATCATGCATAGACTCCGCGGCGGGACAAATCACGTTAAAGTAATCTTGAAACTAAACTAGCAAGATCATCCAACTCTATTTAATCATGCTTGTTTACAACCACAAGTAAGGCAAGCAACATGCTAACATGCTTACAATTGTTTAAAAGGTCAAAATACGAATACTTCGTTTAAAACAACACTTTATCTTTTAAACGAAAACGTATAGCCATTTTTTTGGAAGTTCAAAACAACACATGTTTATTGACGAGTTCATACAAGCAACTATCACGAGATCGAGCAATCAAGTAGTCATAAGATCAAAGTAAACTACGTAAAACAATTCATGCTACACATATGGCTTCATGTTCATACAATACAATATACTTAGAGGAAGTAGTTAAGAAAAGTCTACATTTAATTCGAACATGCATACAACTATACTTAGGATAAGTAGGTTCGAAGAACTCTACCGTTCTTCTTGGCGGTAGGGTGGCTACGGGAATTTCGTCGGAGTAACGGCTTACGGTGGACTTCCGGTAGCTTCAAAAGAGAAAGGTTTCTCTCGAAACTAAGTCTTGACTATACTACTAAACTCTTATGGATCGAATGGTGGTGGAGTGGTGGTTTAGTGGCGGCTTAGGATGAGTTTCTTGAAGAACAAGAGAAGAACTTCAAGAACACTCAAGAACAAAGCAAGAACAAGCAAGAACACTAAGCTTTCTAGAGAGAGAAGTTGAATGGTGAAGGTGTGAGTTGAAAGGCATGGAATGGATGCTATTTATAGGCAAAATGAAGCTCCCCCCTCACTCCACTTGGCCGGCCATATCTCTCTCTCTCTCTCTCCTATAGATTTGCTCCTATTGTCTAGTCTTGTCATGCAATAGTATGCCAACTAAGTGCCACTTGGTAAATAGTGTTCAAAGTACACCCACATGCCAAGGTTCAATGCACATACACCTCACTCTCCCCTTCTCTCTCATTTGGCCATATCTCTCTCTCCTCTCCCATGGATTTGTTTCAAGATCTTGTCAATCAAGAGTACATCTACCAAGTGCAACTAGTTAAATAGTGTCATAGATACACACACATGTCAAAGTACAATGCATGCACCTCATTTCTTTTCTCATGGATTTGTTCCATGAACTTGTCAAATCAAGTCCATAATCATGGCAAGCAACCTAAGTCTAGTCACATCAAGTCCTTTCTCTTTCAAATCAAATCTAGGTAATGATGAGGGTCCAAACAATGATGGAGGTGGTCATGGTGTAGTCTTGTCCTAGAAAGGGTCTACTTGGAAGAAAGACTAGAATCATTGGCTAGGTTTTGACTAGAAATGGGTTGGCATGTAACAAATAGGCTTAAGGCTATTAGGTGGCTTGGACAAGTGGCCAAGGACACATACACACACCTCACTCTCTCTCCTCACATTCGGCCTCCCTCTCCCTCTCTCTAGCCGATTCTCTCTCTTGGTTAAAGTACATATATGAATATATATATATATATATATGTGTGTGTGTGTGTGTGTGTACATTTGTGGAAAGAACAAGGAGGATAAGGACAAGGCTACTTAAATGCACACATGGTTAGGTTTATTCTTTTTGTAGGAGAAAGGACAAGGGTTGGTTGGATGACTATGGAAGAGTACAAGATTCGTGTAAGTCAATCTTGTACAAAAATCTACTTCATATCTTCCTACCTCATCCTTACACAAGTATAAGTACTAAACCATTGGTGTTGGGTGTTGGAAGATCAAGAAAGTACTATCATATCTTTCACCAAGAATCCCATGGGAATATTGGACAATGCTATTATCCAAGGGATAATAATTTCCCTAACGGTTATTAACCAATGGGCGAAAGAAGTAATGATGAAGAAACACATGACTTGTCTTGTCATCCTATTTGGCAATCCTAACATCTATTATCCAATGGGTAAAGCTTTCCCTAGCATGTAATAACCAATGGTCCAAGAAAAGTCATCATGAAGTTCAATATTTACTTTTGACTAGACTATTCCAACTACTAGTCAAACTTAGTCTTCTTCCCAACAACTATTGTCCAATGGTCAAAGATCTTCCTAGCATGTAATAACCAATGGTCCAAAGAAAGTCATCATGAAGTACAATGTTTGCTTTTGACTAGACTATTCCAACTACTAGTCAAACTTGGTCTTCTTCCTAACAACTATTGTCCAATGGTCAAAGATCTTCCTAGCATGTAATAACCAAGGGATAAAGACTACCCTAGCATCTATCGTCCAATGGATAGAGATTACCCTTGTGACTTGTCTTGTCAAACCTAGGCTTTCATTGTCAAGACTAACTTCTATTGACCAATGGGTAATACTCACCCTAACAATTATCGACCAATGAATAAAGGTTTCCCTAGAACTTATCGTCCAATGGATAAAGATCAAAAAGGTTAAAATGGTCCAACTAGGGTTAGGAAGAAGTGATTAGGCTAAATGGGCATTAGGCTATTCTAACTAATTGGTTAAAGACTAACGATACTTAATCTAGGCTTTCATTGCTCGAGAGGTATTTTGGTTTTATTAAGTAGGAAATCGCCTTATAACGGAATATTAAAGCCCGACAGTGCCAAACGCCAAGGCAAAGCGTGAGCGTGGCCAAGGCAACGCGCTAGCAAAGCGGTGGCCAAGGCGTAGCCAAGGCAAGGCGGTGGCCAAGGCGGCCTACAAGCAAAGTGGTGGCCAAGGCGGCCTGCAAGCAAAGTGGTGGCCAAGGCGGCCTGCTAGTAAAGCAGTGGCCAAGGTAGCCCGCTAGCCAATCGGTGGCTGTCGGCAAGGCGCCTTGGCACAAGGCTGCGGTGGCTGGCAAAGCGATGGTACAAACAAAGGCTGTCGGCCACAAGCAGTGGTACAAACAAAGGCTAAGGCACTGGCCAGCTGGCCAAAGCAATGGCACAAAGCGGTGGCTAAGTGGCTACCAGTGGCCTAGCGGTGGCCAAAGCAGCCCGGTAGCCAAACAGTGGCTAAGGCAGCCCGGCAACGCTAAGGCAAAAGCAAGGCATGACTCGATGCCAAGGCAGAACCCGATGGTAGCCAAGGCAGAGCAACCCGACAGCGACCCGACGCTTAGGCGAGGCAGGCCCGACAGTGAGCCGACGCCAAGGCAAGGCAGGCGCGACAGCGAGCCGACGCCAAGGCAAGGCAGGCTCGTCAGAGACCTGATGCCTGGGCAGTCTAGCCAAGCCAAAGCAAGGCAGTCAAGCCAACGGTCAAGGCAAGGACCAAAAATTTCTACTAACCACTTCGGCATCGATGCATCACTCCAGGTTAGGAAACAGTAACTAAGCCAACGGTAGTTAAGGTTTGCTAACTAATCGGTTAAAATCTAACTATGCTTGCTAAGTAGGATTTCCAGTGAAGAAATATAATTTAAAGATATTATTACATGTACCAAGTAAATATATAACTGTTTATACAGGTGTAGGGCGGTAATCCCGAACAGGTACAAAGAGTGGCCCGAACACGTGGTACGTGGGGCCCAGGATCGGTATAGTCAGAGTACCCGCCGTGCAGCGTGGTGAACGGCGGAAAGGGCCAGAGACACGAGAGGTCTCAGGTCCAAGATACCCGATCAAGGGTATGGTCCAAAGGGCAAAGGTAGTTGCTGGACCAAGTCGCGTAGAAGAGGGACCAATGATATGAGAGGTCATTGGTCCAGATGGTCTGTTCGGCAGAGTGAAGGCCGAACAGGAGCAGCATTCTGGAGGAGATGCTCCAGATGGATCTAGAAATGGCAAATACCCAGTAAGGAAAGAGGATCTGGAAAGGATACCCAACGAGAATGGGGTGAACGGCCAATTAAGGAAAGAGTTCCTAAATGGTCTAAAAGGAGATATGCAATTATGGGAATGAGAATCCCTGATATTCTAGGTTCCCTTTACGAGAAAGGAAACTTAGGGCAGCAAGATGGCTTGGATAGCAAGTAGACATGGGTCTATAAATATGAGGTAAACCTAGAGGTAAAGGTACGCAATTCCTGGTTATTTGATTACTTCCTACTGAGAGTTAGGGTTTTCACTAGTACGAGATACTAACTTTGGCATCGGAGGGCCTTTGCCACGAGAAGGCAAAGGTGCGCTCACCCATTGTTTGTTTTACAGGTTCAAACTCCGGCGGTGTGCTAGGGCTCCGGCGAGGAGAAGGAAGTAGCCGTTACAACTTTGTGTTGTTCGAAGGCCTCTTACGTTTTCTGCACTTACACCAAGCAAAGGTATAAACATCTTTACTGCTTACTGTTTTGATCCCTGAGGGGGGCTGTCAGGGCCAAGGCTGGTAATCAATACCAGTCGTGGTCAGGTGACAAGTCCCCGCCGGATCCTCCAAGAAAGCCCGATGGCGGGCGAGCGGGGAGGACCACGAGTAAGGACCGCCCCCTGGCAGTCCATGGCGATTCCAGAAAAAAGGACGGACGGACGGCAACGGGATCCACGAGAAGGAGTAAGTCCCGCCGTGACAGGGAGTCGGTGGCACGTTCGAAAAGCGTGCATAGCCGGGAGGATATCCTGGACAAAAAGAGACAGGAGATAGAAGAGTACGCTCGCTTGATTAAAAGGCGAGAGTACGAGATTCAACAGTTGCAGAGGATACGAGAACATCCAGAGGATTCTGGGCTTTCACGAAGGAAGTCCAGAAAAGAAAGGTTGGACATAGTGGAGTACAAGAGAGCTTCTTCACGAAGAAGAAGGAGCAGGAGCCTCCGAGACTTCCACCGAGGGCTTCTTCACTAAAAAGGAGAAGCAGAGCAGGAGCCCCTCCCCGAGGAAGGAGGGGCAGGAAGCACCACAGGGACAGGTATGAGAGACCTGATTCCGACCGGGAAAGGAATAATGCCAGGGCTGCGAAGGTATCGGAGGAAGGGACCATGTCTGCACGAGAAGTAACACGTAGAGCCCTTAGCAACATAGCAACTTCTCCTTTTGCAAAGAGATTGCAGGAGGCAAGGTTGCCGAGCAGGGTTAAACACGGGACGTTTATCCTGTACGAAACCAATGCAGACCCGGTGGCGCACATACAGCATTACCAGCAGGCGATGTTTATGCACGACGGTGATGACGCAATCATGTGTAAGATGTTCCCATCTAGTTTGGGAAAAGTGGCCCTATCATGGTTCTATAAGTTGGGGTCGAACACCATACGAGGGTGGAGACAGTTGGCCGAGGAGTTCACTGCTCGGTTCCTTACGAGCCGGAAACCACCCAAAACTTTTGAGAGTCTCTCAGCTATGAAGCAAGGAGAGAGTGAGCCAATCAGGGATTACGCCAAGAAGTATTGGGAGACTTTCAACGAGATTGAAAGTTGCAGTGAAGAGTACGCAATAGCAACGTTCAAAACTGGGCTACCTGTTCGGGGAGAGCTGCGAAAGTCCCTAAACATGAGTCCAGTGAGCACGTTGGCAAAGCTGATGGAGCGGATTGAGCAGCACGCCAGGAACGAGGATGACATACTACGGGAAGACGGCAAGCTAAGTGCCGAGCAAGTCAAGGGACCCGCAAAGAAGGCGGATAAACCCGAACCCAAGACTTACAAAGAAAGAAAGGAGCACGGGCAGACTAAGAGAGAGTCGTACCGGGAAAAACACATCCCTGATCCGAAGTCGTTCTTCTCGGTGACAACGGTTTGGAAAGAACCGATTTATCGGATTCTTTATCGAATAAAGAACCGCCCATACTTTAAATGGCCCCCACGGCTGGAGGGTGACAAAGATGCAAGAAGGGCTACGAGTCAGCACTGCAGTTACCACAAAGACTGGGGGCACATGACAGAGGATTGCGAGATGTTTAAACATCATCTTGACGACCTGGTCTACCGTGGGTACTTGAAAGAGTTTATCCAAGAGTATCACAGTGGCTCCGAGAAAGCGATGGAACTGGATTACGAGCAAAATCCAAGGGGCGTAATCCATATGATACATGGGTTGGCCACACCTTATACGAGAAATGAGGTGAGATTACTCCAGAGGCAGGTGAAACACGACCAGCATGTGATGCGGTTGGGAAAGAAATGGGGACGTGAAGCGGAAGGGTGCAACGAAGGCATAGTCTTCACGGATGAGGACCTGGGAGGAGTCCAGGTGCCGCACAACGACGCTCTTGTCATAACCCTACGAATTGGGGAATATGACATGGAGAGGATCCTGGTGGATTCAGGAAGTTGCACCGAGGTGCTTTACTACGACGCATTCAAAAAGCTGGGATTGACACAGGCGGACTTGTACAGTCGGTAACCCCGTTGGTCGGGTTTAGTGCAGAGGGTTTGGCCATTGGGTAAGGTAACCCTTCTTGTTCGGGCAGAAAGTGGTGCTCAGAACCGACTTTTTGGTGGTGGATGTGCCGCCTTCCTATAACGCGATTATAGGAAGGACCTGGCTGCATAAGATGAGGGCGTTCGTCCACTTACCATCCGATGGTGAAGTTTCCAGGATCCAATGGGATCGAGAGAATAAGGGGAACCGTAAGACGGCCCAACAAAGGCTTGGTTTCTATAATCAAGAAGGCGCCCAAGGCGCAGCTAGTACAAACCGTCGAAGTTAACAACCACCGACCATCAAGGATGTCGGAGGGAATCCGGCCGAGAAGGTGGTGGAAGGATTGAAGAAAATCCAGATCAACGAGAATGATCCAAAAAGGTATTTCCTGATTGGGGAGAACCTGTGCACAAAAGAGGAGGAAGAATTGGTGAAGTTCCTTAAAGAATACGTTGATGTGTTTGCTTGGGTGCCAGAAGAGATGCCTGGGGTAGATGCAAACGTGATTTGCCACCATTTGAATGTGGATCCACAACACAAACCGGTGATGCAGAAGAAAAGGAGATCAGCCGTACAGCATGTGGACGCTGTCATCGAAGAGGTGGACCGCTTGCTCGAGGCAAAGGCGATCCGAGAAGTGTATTACCCGGAGTGGTTGTCTAACACGGTGGTGGTGAAAAAGAAGAATGGGAAGTGGCGAGTTTGCGTCGACTTCACAGATCTAAACAAGGCCTGTCCAAAAGACAGTTTTCCCCTGCCCAGGATAGATCAACTGGTGGATGCAACAGCTGGGTATGGGCGTATGAGTTTTCTCGACGCTTATTGAGGATATCACCAGATAGCTATGTATGGCCCCGATCAGGAGAAGACGTCCTTTATCACACCACGGAGGCTGTACTGTTACAGTGTCATGCCATTTGGTCTGAGGAACGCTAGAGCAACCTATCAGAGATTAGCAACGATTATGCTAAAGAATCTGCTCGGCAAGACCATGGAGGTATACATAGACGACATGGTGGTTAAAAGCAAGAAGAAACGGTACCACATAGCTGATCTGAAAGAAGCCTTTGAGATACTGAGAGAGTATAAGCTGAAGCTCAACGCCTCGAAATGTGCCTTTGGAGTAAGTTCTGGGAAGTTCCTGGGCCACTTAGTGACCATTAGAGGGATAGAGGCGAATCCTGACCAAATCACAGCTCTGCAGAAGCTGCAGAGTCCAAGAACCACGAAGGAGGTCCAGCGGTTAACGGGGATGGCGGCAGCTCTTAACAGGTTCATCAGTCGTTCGAGTGACAAATGCAGGCCTTTCTTTCAGCTTGTTAAGAAAAAGAGAAGGTTACGAATGGGAGCCGAATGTGAGCAAGCATTCCAAGACTGAAGAAGTACTTGGCAGCCGCCCCACTTCTGTCACTCCCGAGCCTGGTGAGATCTTGACCTTGTATTTAGCAATGTCAGAACATGCGTAAGTGCGGTCTTACTAAGGAACAAGGGATCCGAGCAAATCCTGCTTATTACGTGAGCAAGACGCCATCGGACGGTAAACGCAGGTATCCGCCACTTGAGAAGTTGGTCTGGCGCCGAGAACGGCGGCTAGAAGTTGCCCCATTACTTCCAAAGTCACAAAGTGGTGGTTTACACAGAGATCCCGTTGAAGTCGTTGCTCCGAAAGGCCGATTTCTCGGGACGAATATCGACCTGGTCAGTAGAATTAAGCCAGTATGATATTGACTATCAGCCGCGCACGGCAGTTAAGGGGCAAGTTTTGGCAGATTTCGTGGCAGAGTTTTCTCCCACAGTTGCTCCACTGCCTCCTACGAGAAAGGAGCAGTTGGTTGAGCAATCAGCCGAGAAGAAAAAGGCATCCGCCGAGCAGGACCCTTTGGAATGGAAGCTTTTTGTTGATGGGTCCGCATGCAATACCGGATCTGGAATTGGAGTGGTACTCTTCCCTCCTGAAGGAATTATGATCGAGTTGTCGTTACGCCTAGGTTTCAGCGCGTCAAACAATGTGGCGGAGTACGAGGCACTCCTAGCCGGGTTACGGAGCGCAAAAGCCTTGAAGGTAGAAAGAATTCGAGTATTCTGTGATTCACAACTCGTGGTGAATCAGCTGTCCGGGGAGTACGAGGCCCGGAATGACAAGATGGCAGCCTACGTGAAGGCAGCCAAGGATTTGCTTGATACCTTCGAGAAGGTACACATCGAGCAGATAAGCTCTGGGCGGAACGCCCACGCTGACTCACTGGCTTGGTTGGCGGCGGCTGTGCCAACAGAGTTCAAGAGGAAGGTGGCAGTGGACTATCTTGCTGAGCCGAGTATTGGGAGGAGTGTGGAATTGGTCTTGGGCATGAACCAAGGACCAAGTTGGATGGATCCAATAGTGGAGTTCCTACGAGATGGGATACTCCCCACAGACAAAAAAGAGGCTCACAAAATAAAGACGAAATCTGCAAGATTTTGGCTATCACCAGAGGGGAAGTTGTACAGGAAGTCCTTCACTGGACCGTACCTGCTTTGTGTGCATCCCGAGATGGTGCAGAAATTTCTCCACGAGATACATGAGGGAACGTGTGGGAGTCATGCAGGTGGGAGATCCATCGCTCACCGAGCAATCACACGGGGTTATTGGTGGCCACACATGCAAGAAGATGCGAAGGTGTATGTGAAAATCTGTGAGAAGTGTCAGAAGTTCTCACCAATGATCCGAACACCAGCCGAAGATCTGGTGCCCTTGACAAGTCGTTGGCCGTTTGCGCAATGGAATGGACATCGTGGGTCCACTCCACAAGGCTGCTGGTAACAGGAAGTTCCTGTTGGTAGCAACGGACTATTTTACCAAGTGGATTGAAGCGGAACCATTGGCAAAAATCACAGGAACCCATGATAGAGAAGTTCGTGTAGAAGAACATCATCACTCGATTTGGAGTTCCTTATTCCCTGATCACTGATAATGGGTCACAGTTCTAGAAAAAGTTCAAGGCTTTTTGTGCCCAATATGGAATAAGGAACTACTATTCCACGCCAGCCTACCCTCAGAGCAATGGGCAGGCAGAGGCGTCCAATAGAACCATACTTGACGGGATCAAGAAACGGTTGGACAAAGCAAAGGCAAGTGGCCTGACGAATTGCCACCGGTCCTGTGGGCACACCGAACAACTCCTAGGAGGTCTACGGGAGAGACCCCTATTCGCTAGCGTATGGAACAGAGGCCGTTATTCCATTGGAGGTTGGTTTGCCGACCAACAGGACCACATTGGTGGAAAGTGGGGGCAATGACAGAGCCTTGGAAATCGAGCTGGACCTCGCCGAGGAGAGGAGAGAACGAGCTCTGGTGCACCTGGCTTCGTACCAGGAGCAGTTGATGAAAAGCTACAACAAGCATGTTCACCTACGAGAATTTGGTGTTGGAGACCTTGTGTTAAGAAAGGTGCTCGGCAACACCAAGGTGGCCAACGAGGAAAGTTGGGGCCAATTGGGAGGGCCCGTGTCGAGTTCAGAGGTTGTTGGCATTGGGGCATATCGATTGGCAGACCTGGACAGGAACCCGGTACCAAGGCCCTGGAATGTTCACAACTTGAGGAAGTTCTACGTGTAAAGAACTTCGATTTCGTTTTATTCTGTTTTAGAAGCACATCGTGATTGTGTGGGAATTACGAATAAAATTCCCTTGTGTTTTGTTTTACTAATTGCAAGGGGTACGCGTAACGCCCCTTGAGTTCTTTGAATTATGAATAAAATTCTCGGATTTTGGTAAACAAACACTGGTTTTTACGAGTTTTTCTTTCGTTATGCTTTAAATACGAAGTCAAGCTATGTCCTTAATCCTCACTTCGTATTGGGGAGCAGAGGTATAGGGTAACTAAATGAAATTTCGAATATTTTAAAATCAAAATTGAGCCAAGTACGAATATACTTGTTTATTTGCTCGAGTGACGAATACACCCTGAATTGAGCCAAGTACGAATATACTTGTTTATTTGCTCGGCACGAATACACCCAGAATTTTGCCGAGTCACGAATACACTTGATGAATTTCAAATATTTCAGAATTTTGCCAAGTACGAATACACTTGACAGTTGCTCGGGTACGAATACACCCAGAATTTTGCCAAGTACGAATATACTTGACAGTTGCTTGGGCACGAATACGCCCAGGAGGCATTTGAAATTATGCACACGGTACTCAAACACGAATATGTTTGGAGTAATTCCAAGTACAAATAGGTTTGTTTACTTGTACGGGCCCATACCCATGTATCTGGGTACGAATGAACTCAAATTCACTAAATAATGCTGGGGAAAGTTCCCAAGCACGAGGCATATGGGGAGCATACGAGAGTATGCGTAAGAGCTAAGTACGAATACACTTAGCATGCCAAATGTTGGCCAAAAGATGGCCACCTGCATAGAAAAAGGCCACGAAGGGCCAGGCAAAACTAAAGTTAGGCCACGAGGGGCCAACCAAACATAAGGGCCATGAACGGCCAAAACCAGCAAAGTTAAAAGTATATGGAAATGTATCAAATGCCACGCAGGGCAATACCAAAGGCCACGCAGGGCCGGTCAAAAAACTGTTCAAAAGAAGTTCCAGTTGTTGTCACTACGAAGAGTCCAACTTACTCTTCGATTGTCAAGTCCTCAATGACCTGGGGAGAGGCTGGCAATTGCAGAGGTCTGAGCGATTGTGGAAGCAAGGGCAGCATCGTCCCACAGCAGTGCTAGGTTCGACGGACCTCCACCAGCCTTCCTACGGCCAGTGGTTGGTCGCCTTGATTGGTCAAGATCGGCATTTTGCTGCTCGGGTACATTGGCATTAGGCTCCAGGTTGTCTTCTTCTACAACCTCCTCCTGCTCTTCAACACTTGGGTGCTCGGAAGATCAATCTCCGTCCGGAGGGGAGAAGAATCTGGCCTAACTTTTTAAGGCAAGCCAACCAGCCGACCTCAAACACTTGGTCCTGAATCCCAGGCATCTGATTGTAGCTTTCGGTAGCCACACGAATCCCTTCGTTATAGCCTCGCTGGTAGGAGGCCTTGGCCCGTTTTACTCGCCTCCACTGTCAAAGTCCGATTCAGGCTGTCCTCGGCACCCTCCAGCTTGTTTTTCAGTTCATCCGCAAGCCCGCGGGCTGATTTCTCTCTCTCTCGGCCTAACGATGGTGTTCGCGACTTGGCGTTTTCACTTGCGATGCACGCGTTGAGGCTCAGGATCGCCAAGTTTCGTGCCATGGCCACCATCTTACGCATTGCCTGGATATTTTTGAACACGAAGCAACATCAGGCGGATAACAGGAATAACGATCTAAAAACATCAGCAGACAAGGATGAACGTGGCGGGTTTACCTTAGCATTGTGGCTCATGAATGAGCCAAGGAGATTGTCCGGGGAGCTGGCGATCACTTTTTGCATGTCCCAGGAAGCATGAACTAGGACAGTGCAAGGGCTGTACCCTCAGTGTCCACACTGTCACGGATGTGACTGGCCGGCCGCCATGGGTGAATTGTGGAGCCCAGAGGGTGTTGGAGATGTTGCATGATGAGGGCTGCCCAGCAGAGGAGGCTTCCAACCGTGGACGCTTGTCCCTGTGGCCGGCCTCATTTCCTCGGGAGAGAAGCCTGGAGGAGCGTCCAGTTGAGCTGGGCCACGGCGACCATGAGAAGGCGCTGGCTCACGAGCGTCATGCCACGAGATGTGCCGGCCCGTCCCACGGCGGCCACAGGATATTGAGGAGGCCGCCGAGGTCGTCGATTCTTGCATCTCGTGAGGAGGGAGGCGAGAGTAACCACTTGAGGATGTGGAGGTTTCTTCGGCGAGTTGGATTGGCTCGTTAGGCAGAGGAAGGGTCCGAGAACGCCTCTCTTCTTGCTGCCTGTTGAGCTGGAGGATCGGGGATGATGGGATTGTCTCTGCTCGGATTCGTCGGTCGATGAATCCGCCGTACGATGCACGGTAGTCAGAAGAATCTGCGTTGCTCTTGCTCGGCCAGCCAAGCACGTGCCTTGCCCGTTGAATGCACGAGCACGGTTGATGTCAGTGACGTGAACCTGGGGAGTGATGATGGCGTGCCTGATTGGCGTTTGAGGCCGCAAATACTGAAAAAAATTTGCAGTCAGTGAAGTAAGAACAGGAAGTGCAATACAAGATATTGCTCGGCAAAGAATTCTACGAAAAGGAACTAACGTGGTGTGCCAAATCGTGGGGTGCGTGAAAACCGATGACTCTGCCGTCCTCGTCCCTGGGCTCGAAGTTCCCTGTGACGATGAGGAAGTCATCATCGTCCCCACGGGTAGAGTCTGGCAGTTCAAGCACAAGTCTCCTCCTGGAGTCCCTACTCTTGAGATAGTAGGTCAGAGCATCTTTGGTTCGAGAGATGCTGTACAAATGATGAATATCGTGTAGACCTAAGGACGTGCCTAGCATTTGATTCAGGGCATTGATGCCCATGACCACCCTGAAAAAATTGGCAGAAACCTGCATGGGGGACAGTCTGTAATAGGCCAAAACCTGGCGGAGTAACGGTGCCAGGGGAAACCTAACGCCGCCCTCGACGACGGCAATGACAGGGATGTGCAGAGTGTCGTTGTCAAAACACTCACGAATGGCATTTTCTGCAGCCAAAGAAGTGGCCACATTATCTGGGATCTCGTAGCGAGTTCTAAACTCGGCCATTCTTTGGGGCGTGTCACAGTGCCTACGAAATCGACCCATAACGAAAGCTCTGGGTTTGGGTTTTGATAGGGGAATGGGTACAAGAAAGCCCTAAAGAGATTAGGGAGATCCTAGATCAAACGAGAAAACCCTAGACTTAAGAGAAAAGTGGAGGGAAAGGGGAAATGAAACTTACGAATTAGCGGACGAGAACCCTAATATCGGAAGAGAAGGAGACTTTGAGCAGAGCTTCAATGGCGTGTATGGGCGAACCGTCCGTCTGCAGAGGGAATTTAGAGAGGAAGTGGGTTTGAAAATGGGGATGAAAACCCAAGTATACCCCAGCAAAAGGGGGTGACGTATGAGAAACGTCACCCCAGACGCCGTTTGGGCGTTCCGTTCCCCGAAACGCCTGCTCACATTGAATGTGGGCGGTATAGGACAAGCCGCGTGTAAAGGTGTTAGCTGGAAAAGCCTGTGCAGGCCAAACGACGAGACGTTTGGGTTGGGTTAATGATGAGTTTGCACCAAGTACGAGAAACATAGGTGCAGGAGCAAAGGACGAAAGCTTTGCTCGGTGTCTAGAAGCTTTGCTCGTCATATTAAGAGAAAATAACGAGTAAAGCTGGGGAGCCATTGTAGGGAGGAAATCCCGAACAGTACAAAGAGTGGCCGAACACGTGGTACGTGGGGCCGAGAATCAATATAGTCAGAATATCCGCCGTGCAGCGTGGTGAACGGCGGAAAGGGCCAGAGACACGAGAGGTCTCAGGTCCAAGATACCCGATCAAGGGTATGGTCCAAAGGGCAAAGGTAGTTGCTGGACCAAGTCGCGTAGAAGAGGGACCAATGATATGAGAGGTCATTGGTCCAGATGGTCTGTTCGGCAGAGTGAAGGCCGAACAGGAGCAGCATTCTGGAGGAGATGCTCCAGATGGGTCCAGAAATGGCAAATACCCAGTAAGGAAACAGGATCTGGAAAGGATACCCAACGAGAATGGGGTGAACGGCCAATTAAGGAAAGAGTTCCTAAATGGTCTAAAAGGAGATATGCAATTATGGGAATGAGAATCCCTGATATTCTAGGTTCCCTTTACGAGAAAGAAAACTTAGGGCAGCAAGATGGCTTGGATAGCAAGTAGACATGGGTCTATAAATATGAGGTAAACCTAGAGGTAAAGGTACGCAATTCCTGGTTATTTGATTACTTCCTACTGAGAGTTAGGGTTTTCACTAGTACGAGATACTAACTTTGGCATCGGAGGGCCTTTGCCACGAGAAGGCAAAGGTGCGCTCACCCATTGTTTGTTTTACAGGTTCAAACTCCGGCGGTGTGCTAGGGCTTCGGCGAGGAGAAGGAAGTAGCCGTTACAACTTTGTGTTGTTCGAAGGCCTCTTACGTGTTCTGCACTTACAACAGGTACACTTGTCTTTAGAAAAATGACCTTAACGCTCGGGCGATGAATTTCCAATCTCCTAAGTCTTAAACCTAATTATGACGGATTATTAATCGCTAAAAGGGATTTATGAAACAAATAAAGAATTTTCAAATATAACAACAAAATTTTTATAAGTCAATAACGACCGATTTTTGGATGTTAAAAATGAAATCCAAGTATTAAAATAAAATTCAAATTTTTAACGAAATTTTTATTGACCAAAAATCAGGGTTGTTACAACCTATCCCCCTTAAAATAGAAGCAAGCCACTCTTAATCCCTTGTAAACATCAACGCCAAATGCAAAACCTCTGTCAAGTCATCATGCGGACTTATATCCTACAGATGTTTCCTTAACACGACCCTCCTTTAGCTTGGCAGGGGCAATATGGTAACTTTTTGGGGTAGTAAGCCAGGAAGTTCTTCTGGAGCATATCGACGTACTCGTACTCAATGTGTGGTAATCCCACTTCTATTCTATCAGCTACCAAACATTTATCGTCGATCATGTCGTTTGCCTATCCGCCTTAAATTGGAGACGAGATGTCGTCACCATCGTCCGATGACAGTCTTATGACTGCTCGATGTGCAGATAGACAGTCCTTTTTCGGATTTTGTCGAAATCTACCACGTTGATCGCTCTAAGGTTGCGGTTAGGCATAGGTTGGCTATTTCTAGTCCGCACTCACTACACATTTAGACTAATGGCTATACTCTCCCGAAATGGTGATGATACTGCCTTACTCGACCTTAGGGTTTTGTTACTGATGTTAGCATGCAATGAACAAGATAGATCAAGCAACTAAATTTTTTTTTTTTTTTTTATAGAACAAGATCATTATATTACACGCCTAACGGTATTATCAGATACAAGAAAATAAAAGTAAAGGCAGATAATAATGGCTAGGGTGCCATTGCTACTCCTCGAGCCGCCATCGATCGGCGAAGGCTTGGAGCGCACGGCGTTCGTATTCCTTTCCGAACGCCGCGAGTGCGACGGCCACCGCGGGAATCCAATACCAGAAGGTAGTGAGGCGGTCGTTCTTGTCGAACCACCGCGGCATGGCTATAGTAAGCACGGCCCAGAAGAGGACGAAGGTGAAGGGCAGTAACTGTATGGCTCGGACCATCGAGGTGAGCTCGATTCGCTCCATCTCTCGGAACTGGGCATCCTCCGGGAATCCTCGTCGGTAGATCGCTGCCATGGCTCGGTTTGATTGGATAGTGGTTTGGAGGGGTTTAAGATGGTGAAAGAGAGATGAAGAAATGAAGAGATGGGGTGAAGAAAATGAGAAGCGGAGGGGGGTATTTATAGGGCCGGGTGAGGGGTGTGAAGGAGGGAAATGTTTAATTTGAATTTTGGGGGGAGGTTGAGGGTGGTTTGCCGGGGCCCCCTTTTCGGGTATGGCCGACGCGCGATTACCGGGCCCCCCTTTTTTTTGGGTTATGGCCGACACTTGGCGTTCTCATCAAACTAAAATAAAATGTCTAATGGTAGTGTGCTACAGTACCCATAACAGAGAAGATTTTATAGATAAGCAAAAAGATTACTATCATTTAGCAACTTGCGTCACTAAAATAATTGTCCTTTGTAATAAGGGTTTTATTTACTATAGCAAAATATTGTATAGCATGCAAAAGTACTCTTTCAAACAAAGCAAGCTTTTTATAGATAACAGGGAGATATAATCAGAAGCATAGAGTTCTACTACAAAGGCAAGTTTGCTAATACTAAGGAATCATTGAAATTTCTATAATTGGATGGTCATAGTTTCTAGGGTGACCTCGAGTTGGTGAGCTTCAATTATCAGGTTGGTTAGGTGATCCATCTACAAAGGAGAAGTGTTAACCTCAATGAGTAACTTTTAAGGCAAGTTTGCTATTGCTAAGGTATCGTTGAAATTTCTATATTCCACATTCGATTCTTGATTTAAGCCATCATCCAATTGTTTGGGAATTTCCAGCTCGGTGGTACTGCCAACTTCCACACCTTGCTTCAATCCGAAGATTGTTTTGTCAAAATTCCACCCAATTTGGGACGGTAAACTTAAACTCAATTCACGTTTGTGCAACGGTCAACTTATCTTAAACTTATCTCAAGACTTATCTTAAAGGCTACCCATTCTACCCATGGCCGAGTGTTGAGCCTAGAGCTCTGATACCATGTTGTAACGCCCTGAATTTTGGGTACGTTAAATAAACATTTTTATTGAATAAACTAAAGAGCGTCTAGCTCATTATTACAACATAATTCTCACAAGAGTACTTTTATTCAACAAAAGAGGGGATAATCTAAGGTTAACTACTGCTCCGCCTCTTCCTCCATCCTTGCAAGCTCCTCGACTCTGAAGGCGTCCAAAGTGTACTGTTCATGCTGCTCATCTATAAAATCTGACACATTATACCAGCGTCGCCCCCAGTATAATATGTCAGGGTCACCACAAAGGTAACACCGTGAGCTACGAATGCTCAATAGAATAATCCAACCCGCTAAACCATAACTTCTAACACGAAGGTACATAGGCAATTACACATGCTCATTCAACAACATAATTAACAATGACACATCCGCATTCATTATCTTGCCTACGTTGGTGTCATGCCTTTCTTTATTTCTCCTACGTGACTCATCGTAAACCGTGTCACCATTTCCAAATCAACATTTTGAAAATCATTTCTCATTCTTTGTTACCAACAGGCTACCAAGTCCAGCCACGTTATCAAATCTTGCTTTGGCTCCTCTCCGCGGATAACCAAGCCCAATTACCAATGAAGCTACCACGTCCGGCTCCATTAGCAATCTACACAATGGACTACCAAGTCCGGCCTCATTGCGGTTTTCGCAAGTCTACACAAAGGGCTACCAAGTCCGGCCATTATGTAGTTTCAAAATCCTTTTTATCCATATCAACCACTCCCTAAGTGTCATGTTTCTACTTTTCGGTTCTCGTGTCTTGTAATCATGCATAGACTCCGCGGCGGGACAAATCACGTTAAAGTAATCTTGAAACTAAACTAGCAAGATCATCCAACTCTATTTAATCATGCTTGTTTACAACCACAAGTAAGGCAAGCAACATGCTATCATGCTTACAATTGTTTAAAAGGTCAAAATACGAACACTTCGTTTAAAACAACACTTTATCTTTTAAACGAAAACGTATAGCCATTTTTTTGGAAGTTCAAAACAACACATGTTTATTGACGAGTTCATACAAGCAACTATCACGAGATCGAGCAATCAAGTAGTCATAAGATCAAAGTAAACTACGTAAAACAATTCATGCCACACATATGGCTTCATGTTCATACAATACAATATACTTAGAGGAAGTAGTTAAGAAAAGTCTACATTTAATTCGAACATGCATACAACTATACTTAGGATAAGTAGGTTCAAAGAACTCTACCGTTCTTCTTGGCGGTAGGGTGGCTACGGGAATTTCGTCGGAGTAACGGCTTACGGTGGACTTCCGGTAGCTTCGAAAGAGAAAGGTTTCTCTCGAAACTAAGTCTTGACTATACTACTAAACTCTTATGGATCGAAGGGTGGTGGAGTGGTGGTTTAGTGGCGGCTTAGGATGAGTTTCTTGAAGAACAAGAGAAGAACTTCAAGAACACTCAAGAACAAAGCAAGAACAAGCAAGAACACTAAGCTTTCTAGAGAGAGAAGTTGAATGGTGAAGGTGTGAGTTGAAAGGCATGGAATGGATGCTATTTATAGGCAAAATGAAGCTCCCCCCTCACTCCACTTGGCCGGCCATATCTCTCTCTCTCTCCTATAGATTTGCTCCTATTGTCTAGTCTTGTCATGCAATAGTATGCCAACTAAGTGCCACTTGGTAAATAGTGTTCAAAGTACACCCACATGCCAAGGTTCAATGCACATACACCTCACTCTCCCCTTCTCTCTCATTCAGCCATATCTCTCTCTCCTCTCCCATGGATTTGTTTCAAGATCTTGTCAATCAAGAGTACATCTACCAAGTGCAACTAGTTAAATAGTGTCATAGATACACACACATGTCAAAGTACAATGCATGCACCTCATTTCTTTTCTCATGGATTTGTTCCATGAACTTGTCAAATCAAGTCCATAATCATGGCAAGCAACCTAAGTCTAGTCACATCAAGTCCTTTCTCTTTCAAATCAAATCTAGGTAATGATGAGGGTCCAAACAATGATGGAGGTGGTCATGGTGTAGTCTTGTCCTAGAATGGGTCTACTTGGAAGAAAGACTAGAATCATTGGCTAGGTTTTGACTGGAAATGGGTTGGCATGTAACAAATAGGCTTAAGGCTATTAGGTGGCTTGGACAAGTGGCCAAGGACACATACACACACCTCACTCTCTCTCCTCACATTCGGCCTCCCTCTCCCTCTCTCTAGCCGATTCTCTCTCTTGGTTAAAGTACATATATGAATATATATATATATATATGTGTGTGTGTGTGTGTACATTTGTGGAAAGAATAAGGAGGATAAGGACAAGGCTACTTAAATGCACACATGGTTAGGTTTATTCTTTTTGTAGGAGAAAGGACAAGGGTTGGTTGGATGACTATGGAAGAGTACAAGATTCGTGTAAGTCAATCTTGTACAAAAATCTACTTCATATCTTCCTACCTCATCCTTACACAAGTATAAGTACTAAACCATTGGTGTTGGGTGTTGGAAGATCAAGAAAGTACTATCATATCTTTCACCAAGAATCTCATGGGAATATTGGACAATGCTATTATCCAAGGGATAATAATTTCCCTAACGGTTATTAACCAATGGGCGAAAGAAGTAATGATGAAGAAACACATGACTTGTCTTGTCATCCTATTTGGCAATCCTAACATCTATTATCCAATGGGTAAAGCTTTCCCTAGCATGTAATAACCAATGGTCCAAGAAAAGTCATCATGAAGTTCAATATTTACTTTTGACTAGACTATTCCAACTACTAGTCAAACTTAGTCTTCTTCCCAACAACTATTGTCCAATGGTCAAAGATCTTCCTAGCATGTAATAACCAATGGTCCAAAGAAAGTCATCATGAAGTACAATGTTTGCTTTTGACTAGACTATTCCAACTACTAGTCAAACTTGGTCTTCTTCCTAACAACTATTGTCCAATGGTCAAAGATCTTCCTAGCATGTAATAACCAAGGGATAAAGACTACCCTAGCATCTATCGTCCAATGGATAGAGATTACCCTTGTGACTTGTCTTGCCAAACCTCGGCTTTCATTGTCAAGACTAATTTCTATTGACCAATGGGTAATTCTCACCCTAACAATTATCGACCAATGAATAAAGGTTTCCCTAGAACTTATCGTCCAAAGGATAAAGATCAAAAACGTTAACATGGTCCAACTAGGGTTAGGAAGAAGTGATTAGGCTAAATGGGCATTAGGCTATTCTAACTAATTGGTTAAAGACTAACGATACTTAATCTAGGCTTTCATTGCTCGAGAGGTATTTTGGTTTTATTAAGTAGGAAATCGCCTTATAACGGAATATTAAAGCCCGACGGTGCCAAACGCCAAGGCAAAGCGTGAGCGTGGCCAAGGCAAGGCGGTGGCCAAGGCGGCCTACAAGCAAAGTGGTGGCCAAGGCGGCCTACAAGCAAAGTGGTGGCCAAGGCGGCCTGCAAGCAAAGTGGTGGCCAAGGCAGCCTGCAAGCAAAGTGGTGGCCAAGGCGGCCTGCTAGCAAAGCAGTGGCCAAGGTAGCCCGCTAGCCAATCGGTGGCCAAGGCGGCCCGGTGGCCAAGCATTGGCCAAGCGGTGGCCAAAGCAGCCCGGTGGCCAAACAGTGGCCAAGCGGTGGCCAAAGCGACCGTGGCACAACAAGGCTAAGGCAGCCCGTGGCTATGGCCTAAGCGGTATTAAAAGTAGCCAGTAGCCAAACGATGGCTAAAGCGGCACCGGCAACGCTTAAGGCAAAAGCAAGGCATGACTCGATGCCAAAGCGAGAACCGATGGTAGCCAAAGCGAGCAACCCGACGATGACGCGCGGCTAGCGGCAGGCCGGCGATGAGCCGACGCCAAGGCAAGGCAGGCGCGACAGCGAGCCGACGCCAAGGCAAGGCAGGCTCGTCAGAGACCCGATGTCTGGGCAGTCTAGCCAAGCCAAAGCAAGGCAGTCAAGCCAACGGTCAAGGCAAGAACCAAAAATTTCTATTAACCACTTCGGCATCGATGCATCACTCCAGGTTAGGAAACAGTAACTAAGCCAACGGTAGTTAAGGTTTGCTAACTAATCGGTTAAAAGCTAACTATGCTTGCTAAGTAGGATTTCCAGTCAAGAAATATAATTTAAAGATATTATTACATTTACCAAGTAAATATATAACTGTTTATACAGGTACACTTGTCTTTAGAAAAATGACCTTAACGCTCGGGCGATGAATTTCCAATCTCCTAAGTCTTAAACCTAATTATGACGGATTATTAATCGCTAAAAGGGATTTATGAAACAAATAAAGAATTTTGAAATATAACAACAAAATTTTTATAAGTCAATAACGACCGATTTTTGGATGTTAAAAATGAAATCCAAGTATTAAAATAAAATTCAAATTTTTAACGAAATTTTTATTGACCAAAAATCAGGGTCGTTACATAACTTGTTCCTTAGCACAATCAAACAAAGGCCGACACTTCCAACCAAATTCTTGTAAATGGAACCCACTGGTAGTGATGTAGCACTTCATCCCCTTGCGAAAGTGCAAAAACTCATCAGTCATTCAAAATGGAGAGTCTATTAGCCGCAATGCTCGATCCTTGGTTGACGAGAACCGAAACTCTCGATTGGGCGAGTCTGCGGTCTCGAGGCTTGACCTCAATTAGATATCTTCGATATGTGGGGCCACGCCCTGAGCTTCTTGAAGCTGCTATGATCCACTGGGATCCGGTTATGCACGTCTTTCGTAATTATGATAACGAAACGTGCCCAATAGTGGAAGAATTCCAAGCCTACCTACCCGGCTTTGCAAACTCCAATGTCCTTGCCGTTCCTCCGGTGCAGGAGAACATGAGCCATTTACTGATGATGAAACTGAACATTTTCGGAGAACTAACGGCCAGCATTATCCACGACGACGAATTGGACATCGCGCGCTTGATTGAGTTGTATGGGCCTGGCGGCATTTTGACGGATTACGTTGAAGAGGCTCACAAACGCTTTGCCTTCTCGATTTGCGTGCTGGCGGCTTACGCACTGGTTCCCGCTAACGAAAGGGTTAGTCCCAGCGTGGAGAGCATGGCTTCACAAATGGGAGCTGGCAAAAACATCATCCCGACAGTCCTGGCCGAAACACTAATGGGCTTGGACCTGTTCAAAAGCCGACAGAGCAATGTCTTCAGTGGCAGTCCGCGGTTGCTCCAGGTAACTCCTCACTCAACTCACCTTTTTTCGATTTTCGCACGTTCTCATTTTACCTCGAGACTCGGTTAAGGATCACTCTAGAACCTTACTTGTCTTTTCGCTCGGGCTTTATCTAGCTCCTCACTTGTCTTTTCACTCATACAGGTGTGGCTTTCGGACAAGGCTGGCCTACTCGAAGCCCCAAAAGCAGGTTGGGAATATTTCCCGAGGCGGTTGCTCGAACGATCCCTGCTGTATCCTGAACAGGACGTAATGGGATGGTACATGATCCTGCACGACATGCAGTCTGATGATTTTGTCTGGAGATGTCCCTGGCTGATCATGCCTGAAATGGCTGTCAATACAACAGGCCTTGAAAGAGTGATAATTGCTGGGCTGACAAGCTTCACCTTCTATATCCCGGGTCGCATCCTACGCCAGCTAGGCATAAGCCAAGGGTTGCACAGGGCCGGAATTGAGGAATTCCACTTACCTGACTTCAATGTGGCCTCACTGCGCGAGTACTGAAGGCTTTGGAGGAATGGGGTGCTTGAGGGTCCCAGTCCAGACTTCGTGGATTGGCTGGATAGCCATTACGTGGCATGGCTCCGTGCCAAAATCCAGGCAAGGCCCGGGGGATACTACTGAATCCAAGAGAATCCCGTCCATATTAAGAATAAGTTCAAGAGCCGTTTAGGCATCCGAACAGTTTTCTTTACTTTGTTTGATCAACAGGCCCGTTGTATGGTGCTGTTTGCTCGGCACGCCAAATAAAACGAACATTTTGTATCCTTGTCCTGAAACACTTGACCCGCTAATCAACGTACAAAACCCTAAAAGTCAGCCCGAGATGAAGCATGAACGATCACTCCAAATAATCCAGTAGGCTGCTCTTGGAATTTGTGAAAAGAAACAACACTCGGGCGAGTATATAGCAACCTCGCGCGAGAACACTTACTCGCGTGACGATACCAGTGTCTCGCGCGACAGTTATGTCCAGTACAGCTGCCAATTTTGACCCTTTTTAGAAAGTTGCAGTGCTTGCAGGCCTTGTCCCCACATGTGGACGTCCAACAAAGGTCTGGGTCAGTTCATAAGTGTGCCCTTGAAAGGACTCATACCAACCTCTCTAGATATTTTCTTTGACAAAGATGAATATCCTGCCATGCTTGGGCTATAAAAAAGCCAGGCCCTAGTGAACATAAAGTAATCCTCTACGAAGACTATTCCAGAAAGTAATCAAAATGGCAAACCACCTCCCCACTCTGATTGGCCCGTGGCTTGAAACATTCGTAGCAGGCAATTGGCTATCATTCCGGACTCACGGGTTGGCTGCGTTTCGTTACCTCCGAAGCGTAAGATTGCGCCCAGAAATCCTATGGGCGGCAGTGTGGTTCTGGGATCCAGACGTCCACGTGTTCTGATTTGGTGATGACGAGTTATGTCCAATGGTGGAGGAATTCCAAGCGTACCTCCAAAGCTTTGCGTCCGACGTGGTCATCATACCCCCCTATAGGGAAAGCCTGTCCAAGCTTCTAAAGTCCGCGTTGAAGATCTCAAAAGGTGCAGCAGAGGGTTTGTTATGCGGAGGGCAGATAAACATAATGCGCTTGATGGAGTGGTATGGCCCCGAAGGTGACCTTACAGACACCGCCGTGCAGGCCAGGCGACGTTTTGTTCTAACAATCTACGTGTTAGCTGCATATCTGCTGGTGTCGCCAGACAGCCGAGTTAATCCTTCATTGGTCTATGTTGCCACCCAGCTGGGTGTTCGAAAGAACATTGTGCCATTGGTTCTTGCAGAAACGCTCATGGGGTTGGACTTAGCGGCTACCGGTCAAACAGAGACGTTCGGCGGTAGTCCGCTCCTACTGCAGGTGATCTCACTCAACTCACCTTTTCTGTCTTTCACACATTCTGGTTTTACCTCAACACTCAGCTAAGGCTAATATCAGAGTTTCTGACTTGTTTTTCCACTCAAGTTTTATGTAGCTTCTTACTTGTCTTTTTCACTCATGTAGCTGTGGTTATCAGACAAGCTGGGATTGATTGCAGCCCTGTGGGCAGCATGCCCTGGAATTTCCGAATTCCAAAGCGAGCCTTCGGGAATTTCGTTCCCCGAAGCAAGGGCCCATAATCGAGGGAGCGCGAGCGGAGATGCAGACAAAACGAAGCAGGTTTGAAGGTCCGTCACCCAAGGAACCGTATTTCAAAGCACTTGCTGTTTGTTTGATTGAAAAAGTTAAGGAACAATCCGTCATAACCATATCAGGTTCGGGAGCCAGGTTACGAGAGGAAGGGTTTTATGGCACCTCTCTCGCCCAATCCGAGATCGGTCTCTACTTGAGCATTTTGAAAGCGTTTGGGATTCTTTTTCTTCTTTAATCAATTTTAAGCCAATTAGGCGGGGGAACAGTTAATCGGGATTAAAGCTGTAACAATTTGCAGGATGTGATAGATGACATGTTTGCTCTATTGAAACAGAGTTAGTATAGGATGAAAGCAGACTGCTGTGGGAATAGACTGGAAAGCCCCTGTCTCGGAGTGTTGCACGCAGAATGAAATCAGTATGCGCTGAACAAGTCCTTGCATGCTGACCCAACCTGCGCCGCGACACTCACGGGACTAGCGCGACGATAAGCCTAAGCCCACGACTCTTATTCTCAACCCTTCGGGCTCTGGGAGGACGGTGCACACCAGGACAAACCAAGCGATTATATGAGCGTAAGTTACAATATACGGTTTAAAGGCTGAAAAGCCCTATAAATTGACAAAACACCCCATAAACAGTGTGTGGACAAAATAATAGCCTAAAACCAAGTTAAACATACATGGCAAGCTACTGGTCGGGGACGAACCGTCGCGCGAGGGTTTCAAATTGTTGCGCGAGGGTTTAGAACTGTTGCGCGAGGGTTTAGAACCATCGCGCGAGGGTTCGGGTCAACCTTCCAGTGTTTGGTTTTGCTCATCCTGGGTTTTGGGACAGGTCCAGAATGATCCCAAGGATGTTCCAACAGAACAAAAATGCATTTTGACATTTTGAATTTGCAGTTTAAGCTAAGAAAAGCAGTAAACAAATTTTAACATGCATCAACAGTGATCTAAAACCTAAAACATGCTCCAAAACAGTAAGAACTATTTATGAAACACAAAGAACAGGATACCCTTCCCCACGAAGTTCATCGTCACACTGACACAAAGTGTCGCGCGAGGGTTAAGAAACGTCGCGCGAGGGTTCTTGCTCCACTGCTTCTTGTAACTTTGCTTGGTTTAGGGCCAGTGGTATTGATTACGCCTTGGCCCCGCCAAATTTCTCGAGAGATCAGAACAGAGAGCAGAACAAAGGTAAGCTATACCTTTGGTTCTTGGGGTTTGAAATGCGTTTGACCTTTGAGTTGAATTGAGGTTGAACAAGGTGATAGAGCTTGGAAAATAAGTGTATGAAGGTGGCTAGAGTGGTGAAATACCAAGTGTATTAAAGGTTGTATAGCCTTTTGAACTTGAACCTTGGTACTTTCTTCTTTTTTTCTCTTGAACCCAAGATTGTTAACCCTTCTTTTTGGAACCCTTTAAATGGAAGCACCATGGGGGTATTTATAGGAGGAGTGGTGGAAATGGTGTATGGAGGAGAAAGAACCAACCAATTTGGCTTGGTGGCCAAATTGCCACTTATGGAAAGCTTGCAAGGAGAGAAGCCCAGCCAGTCCACGAGGTCTGGCTGAAGATTACTTGGTGATTAAGCTGCCCAGCTGAAAAACGTGAAAAGGACAGGAGAGAACCGTCGCGCGATGGTTTGGAATTGTTGCGCGAGGGTTCTCCCTGGCACGCGATGGTCAACGGTCAACAATTTGACTGTTGACCACACCTGGCAGCTTGACCCTCGCGCGATGGTTCTAAACCCTCGCGCGACAATTGGTTTTTGGCTAGGTTAGGTTCAAGGGTTCTTCAAACACTCAAAGCTCAAACACTCGACATACTCGAGGTGTTCTTGATCCGTTTCATCATCGGGGAATCAAAAACCGTAAATAAGCTAATCTGAAAGCCAGATTGGGGTGTCTACAGTAGCCCCTCTTTGACGGCACTTGGAGCACCATTGACTTGGTACAAGTAACGTCAAAGAATTCGAGACACCCCTCAAGGCAATCCAGAGCGGAACATGGTAAAGTAGACAAGCATACTTACAGAACCTGATTGGTTGAATGGACGGGAGGACCGTCGCTAGGGATGGAAGTTGAAGTGGACAAGGGTATCGCCGCTGGTTGATCAAATTTGGACAGAACAGGTCATTCGGCAGATTTGGGCGGAGACGGCCGTCGTTCTTTGGAGATCAAGCTATCCTCGGCACAAAGTATTCCAACAAACACGGGTAGGTCGTGTCAGGCAGGTTGAATTCCAACTGTTGGGAATCAGA
Organism: Rhododendron molle; assembly: GCA_025413875.1. Taxonomy (NCBI): domain Eukaryota; kingdom Viridiplantae; phylum Streptophyta; class Magnoliopsida; order Ericales; family Ericaceae; genus Rhododendron; species Rhododendron molle. The sequence continues at coordinate 29,969,237 of CM046397.1, forward strand.
GCCAATCTCCTTATCAAAGACCATCCGAGACAGAGCAATAAGCCTGCTGGAAGATGCACTTGCGGCTAGACTGAGGGTGATTGTCGTTCGGGACAGGCCAAGACGGACTCTCCTGGGGAACAAACAATTGCGGATGAACAGACCATTGGACGATAATCTGATCGTCGTTGTGGTTGAATGCGGACGATACAATGATCGCCATCGATGGATTTGACAGGACTGGCTGCCATGAAGGCGGACGGCAAGATCAATGTGCTGATTGATCAAACCGCTGGGGAACTTTGACAGGATCGGCTGTCGTGAATTTGACTTGCCAATGTCACAACACTGACGGTTGAACGCCATAACATGCTTTGAATTGCCAATGCCTCAACACTGACGGAAGAATGTCACAACGTGCTTTGATTTGCCAGTGCCTCAACACTGATAGAAGAACGCCACAACGTGCTTTGATTTGCCAGTGCCTCAACACTGATGGGAGAACGCCACAACGTGCTTTGATTTGCCAGTGCCTCAACACTGATAGAAGAACGCCACAACGTGCTTTGATTTGCCAGTGCCTTAACACTGATGGAAGAATGCCACAACGTGCTTTGATTTGCCAGTGCCTCAACACTGATAGAAGAACGCCACAACGTGCTCTGATTTGATTTGATGCACATTCCTGCTTTTGACATGACATACAATATGCAATGATAATGTATGATATACTGAAAAATGCAGATACAAGCTAAGGGCGGCTCCTAGGAGGACAACGACGCCTAAGGACTATCACTGAGCCCCATTATTTTACCATCTTTTGCTTCTGAGATGTGCACCTAGATAGAAAGACATTGAGCGGGCAAGCGTGCCCCAGTTGATGTTTAGCAATGAGATTGGGCCTGCATGCCCCCTTTCTTCGATGCTTGGGCAGATGACCCAGACAGATATGTTTTGCTTGGCCTTGGGCTGACGTGCCCCTGCTGCTTATGAGATTTCCACAGCTTGTAGATTACAGGAGCTATGGTAGCAAATGTAAAAATTGCACTTTCTAGCCGCTAATATCTAATTTGCATTGACAAGTGACCTGAATTGACACACAGATATGCGCGCATGTACAGACTCGCCTAGCTCAAATGAAAAGGGAGAAAGAGTCCCAGGGTATAATGCGAACCCTTAGGCACACAGAACATAATGAAATTTTGGGCATTAAGGGGCCAAAACTCACAACATTCCTTAGATAGGTGAAACTGACACTTATAAAAGTGCAAAAGGTACAAAGACCTGTACAAACAAAATTGAGAAAAGTATCTCAACATGACAATTGATTGAAAAACTAGAAAAATGCCGCAAAGATGGACATAAGATGCAAATGACGACTCATATAGGCCCGGACTGAAACCGACACCCCCATGCAGTCACATTAACTCCATATGACTTGCATGGTATGACAAGACTTGGCAAAAGCCCTTGGAACGTCATTCGAGGGCAGTAGCATGCTATCGCTAGAATTGAAAAAGCACGCACAGGACTGAGACCAACGCGAATCACTTTGAAGAAATGCGCGTGACTATAAGCTAGCACGCGAGGCTGCAGCTGCTCATACCAGACCTCGCTGAACTTAGAATAAACTGTGAGCCATTAGGCTTCTAGCATTTCATTCTGTTTTTGATGCTTCAAATATTTTAAGACTTATGCTCAGCTTGTAATAGAAATAGCGGTTTGCAATAAAATTGAAAGACAAAGGTTTTCCCCCTTATGGCTCCTCCAATGCAGCCTGATCTTTGATCCTCTTCGACCTTTGATTTGTACCAAAACGTCAACCATGGATCCAATGGGTAGATTGTGACCGAGTCTCGAAGAGAAACTGCCTACGTATCCCAAGCTAGGGAATCAGGTCAAAACGTAGTTCAGGCTAAGGTTCACTCGTGTGTTTACCTCTCCTTTTGCGCTCTAACTTTTGCCTAGTATCGCCCATTCGGGTTTTCGGTCTAGCGAGCTTTCAAATATTGCATATGCATTTTTGCCTAGACCGCCTTCATAGGTTTTCGATCTAGCAGGCTGCTCTAACTTTTGCTTGGAACTACCCACCCTTGGGGTTTTCAGCCCAACGAGCTTCTCTCAGGGAAAAGTAACTTTTGAATTGATCCAGGTTGACCAAGGTTTTGAAATTGTTGCTGTCGAGGTCGACGATCTTTGGCCGTAGCCCCAGATAACATGGCTTTGATGACGCAGGGTCAAAAGTACTTTGATTGGAATACCCTACTCTGGGCCATTTTGTACACTATCTCATTTGTACTTGGCGGAACGCCACTGTTATTGCTTTTGAACATGGTAAGAGGCCCAAAATCCTTCTGCTTCAGTTTTCTGGATTGGCACCCGATAACAGGGGATCTGATGCTTCTTTATCTCAGAATCAATGCGAGGCGTGACTTGATGAGACCACACCACGATGTCGATGAATTCTTTAAGCCTGTCTGACCGGGCGCAATGCTCCTTTGGGGCGGTGTTTGGACCAATTTTGAACCTTTTGGGAGGTTATACTTGTCTTTCAAGTTTATTGAAAATTACTTCTTCTTTTAATAGGCTGAGCACGCCTTTCGTCTTCCCTTTCGGCGAGGGAACACATTTCCTTGGGGATGATCCCATCGAAATCTATCCCTTCGTCGTCAGAGTCGATACAGTTTATATGAAAGCCAGTGAAGTACTTAGAAGCAAGATAAAGCATATCACAAAAACCCACAGGGTTTGCCAAGTACAGCAGACTCAAAACTTGAAACAAAATCTACGACGTGGAGGGCCAAGAGGCACGAACCCCGACTCAGAGCTAGACTTTAGACAAACGCAAAAGACTCTGTGTCAGACTCAGACATATCGCCAATGCAAACTAGACGCGGTTTTCAAAACGCAATATGTAAAAAGCTACCCATAGCTTTCCACAAAAAAGGTAGAATACAGGGGATGTCAGGCCCAAGCAACAGCACTTCGGCTTCCACAGCTTCTTTGACCAAACCTACTCGATGCTCCTTTGATCAATGGACCGCAACCAGTCAGTTTTCCCCCTTTGCAAGCCCCTCATCACTGTCAAACCAGATGTTGACAGCGAAAACTTCGATTGCCCAACCTACAGCCATCATGTTAACCTCCAATTCGAAAGGGATGGATACAATGGGTTTGGGTTGATGTGCTGGGACGATATAGTGGCTAGGGTTGAATATGGCAGAGCTCGGGTTGATTTGAGTGGTGGTGATAGATATCTGACCAACCAGAGGGTCAGACCCGTGTTGAGGCAAGGAGTTGGTAATGATGTTGGGCTTTGGTGGAACTTGAACCGTGCCATCATCAATAAGATCTTGATTCTCGTGTCGGAGACGCAAGCAGTTATCAGTAAGGTGGCCAGGCATTTGGTGGAAGGCACAGAAAAGGTTAGGATTATAACCAGCAGGTAAGACTTTGGGAGGGGAAGTTGGGGTCAAAGGCTTGAGATGCCCAGACTTAACAAGTTTCTCCAACACTGCAGACAGAGATGCCGTGAAGGCAGAGAAACTCCGAGGTTGAGTTCGGGATCGGAGGCTTTGAGCGCATCGAATTTGGCCAACATCGGCAGCGCGACTGGAATTGACAGTTGGAGCATTGCTCCCACTTGTAGACTTATTGGAGTAGTTGCTGTTACCAAACAACACACTACTATCCCCTGAATAAGCCCTCGGCTTAGCTTTTTGAGCGGAAGAAGAAGAGGACTCCCCTCTTGGCAGAACTCCACTTTGCAACGCATCCTCGATGGCTAGGCCAGATTCGAAGAAGGTCTCGAAATTGGCAGATGCTTGAACAAGAACCAGATGCCTGGCATAGTTTGGAGATTACGAGGAGATGATGCGGAGTTGGTCTCTCTCGCTAGGGCGCTCAGTCATTAGAGCGGCTTTGGCTCTCCACCGCTTGACAAAGTCCGCAAAGGACTTCTTAGCTTCCATCTTGGTGGATTCGAGCTCCCGTGTAGTCATCTTGAGCTGAGAGTTGTAGCTATACTGCGATATAAACGCAGCCCCAATGTCCTCCCAAGTTCCTCTTTTGGAGATGCCGAGCGACAAAAACCAATGGAAGGCAGGCCCAGAGAGAGTTTGAGGGAAGAACTGAGACATGGCCTGACTTTCTACTTTGAGTAGCTTCATAGCAGCATGATAGCCGTAGAGATGAGTCTTGGGATCACCGCTACCGTCGAACTTAACCAAGTCGGGCATTTTGAACTTGTCAGGCAGCTTAGCATTAGGATACAGGCAGAGACGATCCAAGTCTATTCCGCATGTGCTGATCTTTTGAGATTTTGTGACGGATTCTTCTAGCTTTGCCATCTTGGCCACAAGAGCGGCTATGTCAGGGTTTTGAACAAGTTCCCTCCCCGCAAGATTCAGGTTTGCAGCAGGCGCACGAGCCTTCCTAGGGTTGGGCTGAACAATGAGACGCCCCTCGTGATTCGGATCTGGGACCATGATAGGCTGCTCCTGGTCGTCCTCATCGTCCTCGCCTTCCTCTTCGAGCGGTGGTGGAAGACGAGTGTTGACAAGGTCATTGAGACGGGTGATGTTAGCATCAGTCTGGATGGCCCTCTGCTGCATAGTGGTAATGTTGTTCTGAAGATTCATGAGCATGGTCTCTAGGCGGCGGTTGATCTCGCCATGGTAGGTGATTCGAAGTGCTCGATGAGAAGATGGGGATCTTTGGTTGCCCTTCTGCCTGGCCCGGTGGTGACCACGGTATCAGAAGCGACCAACAAAGCGCGGAGAGCCTTCGTTGACTGATTGGGATTGTAACTGACCAACCTTTGACTCGGATTCGAAGACGTTTCCAAGTAGGTTTGGCTCTTCCTTCGGTACTCTCTTGCTCGGTGCAATGGCTCAAAACTAGACAAGAAAATACGTGAAAGCTCGGTGGCACTCCTCTGACAATTGGAATGCAACGCATACACGCCGTTGTCGATGTCAACCATAGACTCTAGAACTAGAGACAAATCTGTCTCATGATGTTCGGACACTACCAAAATCCTCAGATTTCTTTTAGGGTGTATCCTTTGAATAGATCAAACCGATCCTAAGAGATGTCAAAACAGACTAAGTCTTCGACTAGTCCCTTTTGAAGATTCGACTTTGAACTTGGAACAACTCGGTATTGATGGCGTGACACCTTTACCGGGGTGGCTTCAGCGACAACGCGCGTTAGCCGGGCGGTGTACGTGCTTAGCACGATAACCAAAATGACATCAATATCACGACATCAATACTTTGTGGTTCCTTGTTTTCGGTTGAATCCTCAACCGGGCATAAGCCAAGGATTTAATAAGATTTGATTTCTCGAAGTCTCGCTGACCTAAGGACTTTAAGAATTGACAACGTGCACCATCGAGATGCACGACTCTTCATCGGGTCTAGCAGTGTCCAAATTAGCATAAGACAGACTCGAAAGCGAGAGACAACCCTGAAGCCGCCCTAAACATGCTCCTATGCAAAACGACATGTATGTGTGTGCAGTTCCAGAGACGAGTTTGCCTCACGAATTTCAGACGTTGCCGAAATCCTCAGATTTCTTTTCGGCGATGTGTCCCCATGTAGATCGACAGATCCTAAAAGATGTCAAAATAGACTAAATCTTCTTCTAGTCCCTTTTGAAGATTTAACTTTGAATTAGAAACAACTCGGCATTGATGACATGGCACCTTAACCTTGAACAACGTGGTGTATAGTGACAACGCACTTCAACCTGGGTGGCGCCAGTGACACAGCATCAATACTTTGTTGTTCCTAATTGTCAGTTGAATCCTCAATTAGGCATGAGCTGAGGATTTAGCAAATTTTGATTTCTCAAAGTCTCATTGAACTAAGGACTTTGCAATTGATAACGAACATTCGACAGAATGAACGACTCCTCATCGGGTCCAACAATGTCTTAGACAGCGTAAGACAAACTCAAAATAAAGAACTGCCCTAAGGATGCTCCTATGCAAAATGACATGTATATACAGTGCAAGCGATAGGGAAAGCAGTAACACGTAGACAGTATATGGGGTTAGATGCAGATAGATCCTACCCTGCAGGTACCTTTCTTAGTTTGGAAAGTTCTAATGCTTTGTATATGCAAAGGCCGGTTTTGGTTCGTAACGGGTTCCTCGGACTAAGGCCACAGATATACCTCCCGCTACCCGCGATTTGCAGAGCAACAGTCGAACGGTAGCATGACCTATCATCGTCGAAGGTTGTTAGTCATTCGGGGTCCCCGGGCTCCGGTAAACCGTGCCGGCTTGCCAAAACGATCCAACGAGGCTTATCCCACATCGATGCACATGAAATGCTAGAAATTGATTAAGAAGAAGAAGAATCCCAATGTTTCAGAAATGCTTTTTCAATTTTGGCTCACTTTACTTAGTCCATCTTTAGAGGAAACTACGCAAGTGAACAAACGAAAAAGCCCCAGATTAGGATGGCCGGACACGAGGTCCTGTTAAATCACCATTCCAACCTTCGGCAACGCGAAGCTCACCGGTTTGACAAGCTTTTGAAGGATTGTTTACAAGCGTATTAAACTCTAAGTATAGATTAATATCGGTTCGATTTTCCCCAGCAGAGTCGCCACTGTGGGCAGCATGCCCTGGAATTTCCAGATTCCAAAGCAAGCCTTCGGGAATTTCGTTCCCCGAAGCAAGGGCCCATAATCGAGGGAGCGCGAGCGGAGAAGCAGGCGCTCGCAAAAATACAGAGTCGCCACCTGGGTTTGAAGGTCCGTCACCCAAGGAACCGTATTTCAAAGCACCTGCTGCGCTGTTTGATTGAAAAAGTTAAGGAACCAGTCCGTCATAACCATATCTGGGTTCGGGAGCCAGGTTACGAGAGGGGAAGGGTTTTATGGCACCTCTCTCGCCCAATCCGGAGATCGATCCCTACTTGAGCATTTTGAAAGCGTTTGGGATTCTTTTTCTTCTTTAATCAATTTTAAGCCAATTAGGGCGGGGGAGCAGATAATCGGGGATTAAAACTGTAACAATTTGCAGGATGTGATAAATAGCATGTTTGCTCTATTGAAACAGTTAGTATAGGATGAAAACAGACTGCTGTGGGAATTAAACAGATTGGAAAGCCCCTGTCTCGGAGTGTTGCACGCAGAATGAAATCAGTATGCACTGAACAAGTCACTGCATGCTGACCCAACCTGCGCACGACACTACGGGACTAGCGCGCAACAGTAAGCCTAAGCCCACAGCTCTTATTCTCAACCCTTCTGGGCTCTGGGAGGACCAGTGCACACCCAGGACAAACCAAGCAGTTATATGAACTGTAAGTAAGCAGTTATAAGCAGTTTAAAGGCTGAAAAGCCCTATAAATTGACAAAACACCCCATAAATAGTGTGGGGACAAAATAATAGCCTAAAACCAAGTTAAACATACATGGCAAGCTACTGGTCGGGGACGAACCGTCGCGCGAGGGTTTCAAATTGTTGCGCGAGGGTTTAGAACTATTGCACGAGGGTTTAGAACCATCGCGCGAGGGTTCGGGTCAACCTTCCAGTGTTTGGTTTTGCTCATCCTGGGTTTTGCGACAGGTCCAGAATGATCCCAAGGATGTTCCAACAGAACAAAAATGCATTTTGACATTTTGAATTTGCAGTTTAAGCTAAGAAAAGCAGTAAACAAATTTTAACATGCATCAACAGTGATCTAAAACCTAAAACATGCTCCAAAACAGTAAGAACTATTTATGAAACACAAAGAATAGGATACCCTTCCCCACGAAGTTCATCGTCACACTGACACAAAGTGTCGCGCGAGGGTTAAGAAACGTCGCGCGAGGGTTCTTGCTCCACTGCTTCTTGTAACTTTGCTGGTTTTAGGGCCGGGATCGGGTATTGATTACGCCTTGGCCCCGCCAAATTTCTCAGAGATCGGGCAGAGAGCAGAATAAAGGTAAGCTATACCTTTGGTTCTTGGGGTTTGAAATGCGTTTGAGCTTTGAGTTGAATTGAGGTTGAACAAGGTGATAGAGCTTGGAAAATAAGTGTATGAAGGTGGCTAGAGTGGTGAAATACCAAGTGTATTAAAGGTTGTGTAGCCTTTTGAACTTGAACCTTGGTACTTTCTTCTTTTTTTCTCTTGAACCCAAGATTGTTAACCCTTCTTTTTTGGAACCCTTTAAATGGAAGCACCATGGGGGTATTTATAGGAGGAGTGGTGGAAATGGTGTATGGAGGAGAAAGAACCAACCAATTTGGCTTGGTGGCCAAATTGCCACTTATGGAAAGCTTGCAAGGAGAGAAGCCCGCCAGTCCACGGGGCTGAAGATTACTTGGTGATTAAGCTGCCCAGCTGAAAAACGTGAAAAGGACAGGAGAGAACCGTCGCGCGATGGTTTGGAATTGTTGCGCGAGGGTTCTCCCTGCCACGCGATGGTCAACGGTCAACAATTTGACTGTTGACCACACCTGGCAGCTTTACCCTCGCGCGATGGTTCTAAACCCTCGCGCGACAATTGGTTTTTGGCTAGGTTAGGTTCAAGGGTTCTTCAAACACTCAAAGCTCAAACACTCGACATACTCGAGGTGTTCTTGATCCGTTTCATCATCGGGGAATCAAAAACCGTAAATAAGCTAATCTGAAAGCCAGATTGGGGTGTCTACAAGCCCCAGAGGCGAATTGGCCAAACCTGCCCGGGCGAATGCATCAACGAGGGATGCTATATCCAGATATGTCCACAGGGGACTGGTATGCCTTCATGAACAACCTGTCGCCGCAGGAAATTGTCTGGAGGCACAGGGCTTTAGATATTCCAGATATGGCCCTGCACTCTGCCGGTTATGAAAGAATGGTGATCGCTGGGCTGTCCAGCTTCACTTTCTATATTCCAGGTCGTATCCTTCAGCAGTTAGGCATGAGTCAAGGGTTACACCAAGTTGGGGTGGAAGCCTTCCACATTTCTGCATTCACTGCCCAAAACCTGATTGGTTATACACACAACTGGGGCTTGAGGCAACTTGGAGGAGCGGACCCAGATTTCAGCGTCAACCTCCAGCGTCGCTACAAAGCATGGCTACGAAATGAAGTTGCAGAAAGACAAAATGCAGACTGACTCCTGGCAAGACTTGCATGATCTTGAACAAACTGTGAGCTTGTTAAGGCCTCTAGCATGTATTCTGTTTTTATGCTTAACTATTTTAAAGGCTTTGCTTAGCTACGTAATAGAGATAATAGTTTGAATAAAATTAAAAAATCAAGAATTCTCCCCTTGTGGTCCAAGTGTTGAATACCAAGCCGGCTTTTGAACGTCGGTATATATGCTGGAAAGGAGAACCATGGATCAAGTTGATTGATTATGACCGAATCTCACAGAGAGATTGCCTACGTATCCCTTTTCAAGGAATCAGGTCAAAACGTAGTTCAGGCTAAGGTTCACTCGTGTATTTACCTCTCCTTTTGCGCTCTAATTTTTGCCTAGGACCGCCCATTTGGGTTTTCGGTCTAGCGAGCTCTTGATTTTTGCCTATTTATTTTTTCCTAGACCGCCTCCTTAGATTTTCAGTCTAGCAGGCATGCTCTAATTTTTGCCTAGAACCGCCCACCCTTGTGGTTTTCGGTCCAACGAGCTCTCTCAAGGATAGTAACATTTGAGTTGATCCAGGTTGACCAGAGTGTTGAACTCGTTGCCGTCTAAATCAATGAGTTGAGCTGCTCCACCCGAGAGGATGGTCTTGATGATGTAAGGTCCCGCGCGCTTTGGTCGGAACTTTCCACGAAGATCAAAGATGGGAGCACGGATTTCTTTCGTAACCATATCACCTTCAAGCAGGTCACGAGGCTTGACTTTCTTGTTGAATGCCCGAGCAATCCTTCGCTGATACCCCTGAACATGGTACAAGGCTCGGAGCCTCCTCTCGTCAAAGAGCATAAGTTCAACAAATCTCCCACTGAGCCATTCAGATTCCGTGAGTTCACACTCTGTCGTGATCCTCAAAGATGGTACCTCAAGCTCAATAGGAAGCACTGCCTCCATCCCATAGACCAGGGAGTAAGGTGTTGCCCCGGTCGACGTTCGAATTGACGTGCGATACCCCCACAAAGCTAGAGGTAGCTGCTCGTGCCAGTCCCTGGCGGACTCTGCAGACTTCTTGATGATTGTTTCAATGTTCTTGTTGGCTGCCTCGACCGCCCCGTTTGTCTGAGGCCGATAAGTCGTTGAATGATGTATCTGGATTTTGAATTTGTCAAAAAGCTCCAAAACCCTGCCTTTAAAGTGAACTCCATTTTCTGATACGAAGGCCTGAGGGACACCATATCGATAGATAATGTTCTTCCTAATGAACTGAGCAACCTGAACTGTAGTCAGAGTTTTGTAAGACTCAGCCTCAACCCATTTGGTAAAGTAGTCTATTGCCACCAGGATGAACTGATGACCATTTGAAGCAGACGGCCTGATCATGCCGATAACATCAATGCCCCAGACAGAGAAAGGCCAAGGTGAGGTCATACCGAATAACTTAGAAGGAGGAACATGCATGAGATTGGCGTGAATCTGACACCTGTGACAGTGACGGACATAATCCACACACTGTGATTCCATAGTTGACCAGTAATAACCTTGACGAAGGATTTTCCTGGCGAGCATGACACCGCTCATGTGAGGACCGCAGATTCCCTCATGAATCTCCTCCATTATCGTGGTGGCTTCAGCACCATTGACACAGAGCTTGTGCATCCCACAATGAGATCTCTTGTAAAGCTTCCCTCCACAGATGATGTAATGAGCAGCCATTCTCCGCAGTGCGAGTTGATCCTTCTTAGAGGCCTCAGCCGGATATTCACCCCTTTCTACAAAGTTCCATATGTCATGATACCAAGGCAGGCCATCATCAAGTTCCTCGATGGCGCTAACATGTTGATAAGCAGGATAGCCCCGCTGTTCAATTAGGATAGGACGAAGCTTGACACCCAACGGAAGTTCAACCATGGAGGCCAAAGTTGCCAAGGCATCGGCAAATTGATTTTTCAGACGAGGAATATGAGTAAAGGTCACCTTGTTGAAACGAGGAATAAGGTCTTCCAAATCTTGATGATAAGGCTTCAACCTTTCTTCCCGAACTTTTCAGTCCCCGTTAGCCTGAGATACAACAAGGTTGGAATCGCCAATAACCTCGAGCTTTTCGACACCAAGCGTTAGAGCAGCCTCCATGCCAACAATGCAGGCCTCATATTCGGATTGGTTATTTGTGACATCAAAATTGAGCTTGAACGCCAGAGGAATATGAGAGCCGTCGGGCGTTATCAACAAAACCCCGATTCCATATCCTTTCTGATTGGCTGCCCCATTGAAGTAGAGAGTCCATACGTCGTCAACTACTGTTAGCACCTCTTCATCTGGAAACGTAAAGTTTGAGTCCTCCGGCCCATCCACAGGGTGATTAGCCAAGATTCTGCCACAGCACGGCCTTTCACAGACTTCCTCGTGACGTACTCGAGATCAAATTCGGCTAGCATGAGCAACCAACGTGCTAACTTACCAGTAAGCGCTGGCTTCTCAAATAAATACTTGAGAGGATCCATTCGAGAAATCAACTTCACTGGGTAAGCCAGCATGTAGTGTCTCAACTTCTTGGAAGCCCAAACGAGAGCCCAACACGTCTTCTCCAGAGCAGTGTAGCGTTCTTCGCATTTAACCATCTTCTTACTTAAGTAGTAAATGGCCTTCTCGACTCCCTTATCTCCTTCCTGAGCTAGTAAGCATCCCATAGAAGATGGATTGATAGATAAGTAAAGTATCAAGGGTTTCCCGGGTACCGGCGACATCAAAACCGGAGGATTCTAAAGATAGTTCTGAATGGAAGTGAAAGCCGCTTGACACTTGTCTGACCACACAAACGGGGTATCCTTTTTGAGTAGACGAAACATCGGCTCGCAAGTTAAGGTCAACTTGGCGATGAATCTGCTGATGAACTGAACCTTTCCCAAAAAGCTCCGCACCCCCTTTTCAGACACTGGTGGCTTCATCTCAAGCACTGCCTTGATCTTTGACGGGTCAACCTCTATCCCACGGGAAGTGATCATAAAACCGAGCATATTGCCAGCTGTGACTCCGAAGGTGCATTTCTGTGGATTGAGACGCATACGAAACTTACGGAGTCTCTCGAAAAACTTCCTTAGCACAGGAATGTGTCCTTCTTGAGTTTTCGATTTAGCAATCATGTCATCCACATAAACCTCAACTTCCTTGTGGATCATATCATGCAAAATAGTCGTAGCAGCCCGTTGATAGGTAGGTCCAGCATTCTTCAGTCCGAAAGGCATGACGAGGTAGCAGTAAGTTCCCCACTCAGTGATGAACGTTGTCTTCTCACGGTCCTCGGGTGCCATAAGAATTTGGTTATAGCCTGAAAAACCATCCATGAATGAAAGCAAAGCATGCCCGGCCGTGTTGTCCACAAGCACATCGATGTGTGGCAAGGGAAAATCATCTTTAGGGCTTGCTTTGTTCAAGTCCCTGAAATCAACACAGACTCGTATTTGCCCATTCCTCTTGGGAACGGGAACGATGTTGGCCACCCAAGTGGGATACTGAGAAACCATGAGGAATCCAGCATCGATCTGTTTTGTGACATCATCCTTGATCTTCTGAACCCAATCTGGCCTCATCCGTTTGAGCTTCTGTTTCACAGGCTTAGCATCTGGTAACAAAGGGATTCGATGCTCCACTATCTCGGGGTCGATGCCCGGCATGTCTTGATGAGACCATGCGAAGACATCACTGTACTCAGTGAGCAGCTCTTTGAAATCACGATGCTCCTCTGGTGAAAGCATGGAGCCTACTTGAACCATTCGGGGATCATTTTTATCTTTCAAGTTTATAGAAACTATTTCCTCTTTCAATGGCTAAGCATGCCTTTCATCTTCCCTCTCGATGAGGGCACGGATTTCCCTGGGAATATCCCCATCGAAATCTATCCCTTCATCGTCGGGGTCGACACAGTTTATATAGAGATCATGCAAGTACTCAGAAGATGCCTCATTCATTTCATAAGACCCCGATGGATCGCCAAGTACAAGAGAGTCAAACTCGAAATAAAAGCTATGACGTGGTGGGCCAAGAGGCACAAACTCCGACTCAGAGCTAGACTTAGAAGACTCACTGGACTCTGACTCTGACTCAGACGCAGACTCAGACTCAGAAGTGTCATCAATGCAAGTTAGGCGCGGTTTGAAAATGCAATTTTTAACGCTACCCTTGGCTTCAGTGATAAGAGCAGTGGGGTCCTCGAGAGCGTCAGGCTCGAGCATGAGCACTTCAGCTTCTTCAGCTTCCTTGGCCAAACCCACTTGAGAGAATTCTTGGAAGAACAAGTCCAAGCTCCCCTGATCGAAAGTCCCTAACCAGTCAGTCTTCGCTTTTGGCTGAGTAAGCTTCGTCTTGAATTCTAGCTTGGCTGGCTCGTCATCACTCTCAGACCAGGTGTCGTCGACAAAGACCTCAAAACCAGGCAGCAGCTCCCCAGTTTTCGGATTGATGAAGGGCTCATACTGTCTAGTGTAAGCAGCATTCCCCACTTCATGCACAAAGTAGCTGTCAGGCTCACCATAGAGAGTTCGAGGTTTTCCCGTATGTTTCCTCCTTTTGGCATTTCCGGCAGAGGCAGAGTACCCCAAACCGAAACGGCCCTCAGAAGAAGGAAAAGTAGAGAACTCCGGAACTCCCTGATGGTGGATTCCTAAGCCCAGACCAGGAAAATAAGACATCCTGAGCATGATGTCCATAGCGACAGAGCTGATGAGGAAGTCGCCGTCCACATTGATAGCCAAGACAGAACCGGACGTGTCAAAAGAGAATCCTCCGAGGTCGACATCCTCTTCACCGTGCATGATTCCCAGCATCGGTGTTCCATCTTCTTTGAGCGGGCGAATTCCAGAGTCCCCGCAAATGGTCAGCGTACCAGTTGGCAGTCCCAGCATGACTTTTTGGTGAAGAGTGGATGGCACAGCCATGATATCTGAACGGTGGAGCCATGGCCTGCCTAGCAACAGGTTGAAGGTTGCAGGTATGTCGACGACATGGAACTCAACGTCCATTTCGAAACCCTCAGCATCGAGCTTGAGCATCAGAGTGCCCTCGACCACACGACGGGTACCGTCATATGCCTTGACAGCTAGATTGGAAGGTGCAAAGTCTTTTTTGGCCAGTCCCAGACGATAGGCCACCCTCATCGGGCAAACGTTGATGGCTGAACCGTTGTCTATGAGGACAGTCGGGACCCAGAGTCCGCGACACTTGACTGTAATATGCAGAGGGCGGTTATGATCAGTTCCTTCCACAGGAAGATCCTTGTCGGTGAAGACCACGGTGTGCTTAGCAGTAGGAGGAAGGATGAGGGAGATCATAGCCTCAGGAGTGACATCAGATTGAACTTCCAGGCAGGCAAGGGTGTGGCATAGCTTATCACGATGCTCACGGGAAAAACAAATTAAGCCCCAGAGGGATATTGCAGCGGGAACCCGTTCAAGCTGCCTCCGAATAAGATCCGTGCTTGGTAACTCAAGTGGTGCAGACCCTGGGAAGGCAATGGGTTCATTCCTTTGATTAGAAGGGTTGGACGAAGTCCCAACTTGCAGATTAGCAGGCTGAAAGACTCGTCCACTCCTCGTAACGTTAAGAACATTTCCCAAGGAAGGCACGGCTTGAGGGTCTTAATTCACATCCCAGAGATCAGATGGAACTTCACCCAGTTTACGCTTTCCTTTGTCAGTGGCCAGTGCAGCTACCAGCGCTTCTGTATTCAACCCCAAGTCTTCAGCGAGATCCTTCATCAGTAGTGAGTCCCAGAAATTCAGATCTTGGACCGCTGTAACTTCGTGTTCTGGCTTCGGATTTGCAGTGAAAGGAACATCCCAGAGGCCACCATCAGCTAGAGAATGGCTGACAGCCCAAACTTCGGCCCCAACCTGGACATCGACTATCTCGTCCACATCCCAAAGATTAGCTAGGGGAATCAGACCTGTAACCATGACGCTGAAGTCTTTTGGAGGAGAAACCACAGGGCATGGTTGATCTTCATCTATAATATTGAGTACAGGGTCATACGCAAGAAGAGGCACCGAGTCAACAAGCCTGTTGATGGTAGAAGGGAAGAAACACTCTCCCAAGACACGGGCCTCTTCTTGAACCAGGTCGTTTTCAACAAAGTGCGTCATGTACTCAGGAGTAGTGTAACCTTGGAGAGGCCCAGGAAAAGTGACCGAAAAGTGCCAAACAGGCTCAGGATCCCAAAAGTAATCCTCCTCAGGAATCTGAGGCTGGGGTTCTTAGAATAGCATGTACAAGGAGATACCATCCGGAGGGTTGAGTGCCAATTGCTCATGCTGAGCAATCCATTCCACATCCCATGCCAGATTGGGCGGAGCTTGCTCAAGGTGCAAAGGGAAACCCTCCAACTCAAGTTGGAACCATTCTTGGATGAGAGGAGCATCGTAATCCTGACTATCAGCTATCGCCCAGCCTACAGCCTGCATATCAAGTTCTGGTTCTAGCTCAGGTAAGGCTGGCATCATAGCTCTGAATCGATTTACAAAATCCTACGCAGAATCAGGAGAATCAACACCAAAAATGGGAAGATTACGAGTTAACGTAGAATCAAGTCGGATTCGTGGAAAAGGACCGTCTTGAAGATCACTGACATTGTCATTGAGGAAGTTCAAGCCCGCTTGCACCAAATGAGTAGGTGGATTATAGGTTTGCCCTATAAACATGAGTTCAGCATCAGATTCTGAAGGCATAAGCACCACGGGCTTGGGTTGATCGATTAGGATTATATGGTCAGTGGGGTCAAATATAGTAGAGGTAGGGTTGATTTGAGTGGAGCTGAGAGAGATTTGGCTGATATGTGGAACAGCCTTGTGGTTGGGTAAGGAATTGGAAAGGATGTTTGGTTTTTGGGCTGGTGGAGGCGGTGCCGAGAGAGTCCCTTCGTCTATAAGGTCCTGAATTGCATGTCGAAGACGAAAGCAAGAGTCTGTAAGGTGGCCGGCACCCTGATGGTAGGCACAGTAGAGATTGGCCTTGAAGCCTGGCGAAGGGTTTTTGGGTAAAGGAATTGGGTCCAGGGGCTTGAGATGCCCTGACTTCATCAACTTCTCCAAAACTGAGGACAGAGGTGCCTCAATTGCAGAGAAGCTACGTTGCTGTCCGCAGGGTCGGTTGTTCTGTGCTGACTGAACCTGATTGACACCAGCGATGTGGTTTGCGGTGTCGGAAGCAGAGGCGTTAGTACCATTGGTTGCTGTATTGGAGTAAGTCCCTGTCCCAAACAGAGCATTGGTGTTCCCAGAGTAAGCGCGGGGCTTTGCCTTCGGGGGATTAGAAGATTCCCCTTTTGTCAGAATTCCGCTTTGGAGTGCATCCTCGATGGCCAGACCAGAATCATAGAAGGTGTCGAAGTTTGCAGATGCCTGAGCGAGAACCAAATGCTTGGCATAGTTCGGCTGGAGATTCCGAGAGATGATGCGGAGCTGGTCTTTCTCGTTGGGGCGATCAATCATTAGGGCAGCCTTAGCTCTCCATCTCTTGACAAAATCGGCAAAGGACTCCTTTGCCTCCATCTTTGTGGAT
Organism: Rhododendron molle; assembly: GCA_025413875.1. Lineage (NCBI taxonomy): Eukaryota > Viridiplantae > Streptophyta > Magnoliopsida > Ericales > Ericaceae > Rhododendron > Rhododendron molle. Next base: position 29,985,836 of record CM046397.1, read on the forward strand.
TCCAGCTCTCGTGTGGTCATCTTCAGTTGAGAGTTGTAACTGTACTGTGAAATAAACGCAGTCCCAATGTCCTCCCAAGTCCTCCTTTTGGCGATGTCGAGTGACAGAAACCATTGGAAGGCAGGGCCCGAGAGGGTCTGAGGAAAGAGCTGTGACATGGCCTCAGGCTCAACTGAAAGCAGCTTCATCGCAGCATGGTAACTGTAGAGATGGGTTCGAGGGTCACCACTTCCATCGAACTTTGCCAAGTCTGGCATTTTGAACTTCTCAGGAAGCTTGGCATTAGGATACAGGCAGAGACGATCTAAGTCAATGCCTCCAGCTTTGACTTTTTCCGCCATGGCAATGGATTCTTCAAGCTGGGCCATCTTGGCCACGAGAGCAGTAATGTCTAGATTTTCAGCGAGGACGTTGTCTACAGGGTTACTAGCATGTGTATGAACAATTCGGGGATTGTGCTGAACAATGACGCGCCTGGGATTGTTGGGATCTTCAACCATAACTCGCTACACGTGTGGATCATCTTCGGCCTCGCTTTCCTCTTCAAGAGGCGGTGGAATGCGGGTGTCGAAGAGTTCATTCAAACGGGTGACATTAGCATCAGTTTGGGCGGCCCTCTGCTGCATGGCAGTGATGCTAGTCTGAAGGTTCATGAGCATTTGTTCCACAGTAAGCGGCTGGAACTCTGGGTTTCCTGCCATGTCGGGAGTTTCAGATGCTGAAGAGAGACCAGGTGATGTTGGCTGAATAACTTCTTCCAAGATTGGTGACGAGCTTGACCGTAAGGCAGCTAACGAAGAAAGTGGTGAGTCTTCCGTTGCGACTGACTGGGATTGTAACCTGACAAGCCTCTGACCCGGATTCTATTGCAGACGTTCCCAAGTGGGTTTGGCTCTTTGCCTCGATACTTTCCTTGGCGGTGCAATGGCTCAGAACTTTGCTTAACAATAAAACGGAAAGCTTAGAAGGGATCCTGCAGCAACTTTAATCTAAATAAAGACTAAAATAATGCAACCAGCGTCGTCAGTGTCGCCCCTAGACTCTAAGACTAGAAAACAAGTCTGTCTCGAGCTTTTCAGGCACTGCCAAGATCCTCAGAATTCTTTTCAGAGATGTACCCTTGTTTGAGCTAATATGAGACTAAAGGATGTCGAAAGAAACCTAAACCTTCAGCCGTTTTGCTGATTGGGGTTTCAACTTTGTAGTTGGAACAACTCGGTGTGCATGTCATGATACTATAACCAGAAACAGCATGAGCGGCACAGTGCTGCTAGCCGGGCGGTGTAAGTGACGAGGCACTTGTTACCTGACTAGTGTAAGCATCATGGCATGTTCTTTGTTGTTCCTAGTTTTCTGTTTGAAACCCTAATCAGGTATATAGACAAGGGTGTAGGAAACTTTCAATTTCCTAAAGTCCCTGCTGTTCTAAGGTTTTGAAAAAAGCTGACAACATGCATCATCTGGGTGCATGACTCCTCATCGGGCTATAACAATGCCCAACACAGCTCAAGACATACTCGCATGAACGAGATCCTAGAAGCCGCCCTAGACATGCTCCTACGCAAGACAGTATGATGTACAGTGCATGCGATAGGGAAAGCAGTAACACATAGACAATATATGGGGGTTAGATGTAAATAAGTCTTACCCTGTAGGTACCTATCTTAGTTTGGAAAGTGCTAGAGCTTTTGTATATGCAAAGGCTGGTTTTGGCTCATATTAGGTTCCTAGGACTAGGGCCACAGATATACCTCCTGTTGCCCGCGATATCGCTGAGCAACAGTTGAACGGTAGCATGACCCATCATCGTCGAAGGTTGTTAGTCATTCAGGGTCCCCGGGCTCCGGTAAACCGTGCCGGATTGCCAAAACGATCCAACGAGGCTTATCCCACATCGATGCAAATGATATGCTAGAAATTGATTAAGAAGAAGAAGAATCACGAAATCACAAAAATGCCTTTTCAAGCTCGGCTCACTTTATTTAGTCCATCTTTAGAGGAAACTACGCAAATGAACAATCGAAAAAGTCCCAGATTAGATTGGCCGGACACGAGTTCCTGTTAAATCACCATTCCAACCTTCGGCAGCGCGAAGCTCACCGTTTTGACAGCCCTTTTATGAATTGTTCACAAGCGTATTAAACTCTAAGTATGGATTAATATTAGTTCGATTATCCCCAGCAGAGTCGCCACTGTGGGCAGCATGCCCTTGGAAAAAGGATTTCGTTCCTTTTGTGCCAAAGCGGCCCGATAGATCGAGGGAGCGCGAGCGGTGAAGCAGGCGTTCGCAAAACACAGAGTCGCCACCTGGGTTTGAAGGTCCGACACCCAAGGAACCGTATTTCGAAGCACCTGCCGCGCTATTTGATTTGAAAAAGTGAAAGAACCAGTCCGTCTTAACCATATCTGGGTTCGGAGCCAGGTTACGAGAGGGGAAGGGTTTTAAGGCACCCCTCTCGCCCAATCCGGAGATTGGTCTCTACTTAGACATTTTGTAAAAATATTTGTGATTCGTTTTCTTCTTTAATCAATTTTAAGCCAATTAGGGCGGGGAAACAGTTTAATGGGGGATTAAAAACTGTAACATTTTGCAGGATGTGATATAAATATGATATGGATGGATGAAATAATAAAAATAGGGTAAAATCCAACCCCCTGATGAGGACTGAACCAGGCTGCACAGGGAATGAATGTGCCATACACCATGGCCACCTTTGCATCCATGAATCAACGTGCATGCAAAGGAGACCATCGCGCGACACACTCACTCACTCGCGCGAGGGTCCTGTTTCACCACGGGTTGAATTTGATCCTCTTCTGGGCTCTGGAAGGACCAGTGCACACCCAGGAAGCAAACCAAGCAGTTTATATAGACTGAAAGTAAATGGTTAATTACAAATTATTACAAACAGGAGCCAAATTAATGAAAAGCAACCCCTAAACAGTGGGGGTGTTAAGACAGAGGCCAAGGGCCAAGCTCATGCAAGGCGATTCTTGACTCAGGAGGACTATCGCGCGAGACAGTGAGGCCCTCGCGCGAGAGTCCTGACTGGATTTCCAGGAATTGATTTGCATGTTCTGGGCTCTGGTACATGTCCAGAAGCAACCCAGAAGCATTCCAAAAGAACAAATAAGCAATAACAGCTAATCTATGTATTTTTCATGCACAACAGTGAGCTAAAATACCTAACATGCTTTTAAACAAATAACAACATGATAAAACAAGGAAACCTAGCATCCCCAAACCCCATGAGGACTGTCGCGCGAGAAAGTGGACTGTCGCGCGGGAGTCAGAGTCACTCGCGCGAGGGTATGCTTGAATCAGTCTCTTGTAACTCTGCTGACTTTAGGACCAGAACTGGTATTGATTACCAATCCTGACCCTGACAGCCCCCCTCAGGGATCAAAACAGTAAGCAGTAAAGGTGCTTATACCTTTGCTTGAAAGCTTTTGGAAAAGAATGAGCAAGGTTGATGATGCTTGTGATGGAAAATGGAGTGAAGAAATGTATGGAAAGTGAGCTAGGGTTGAGAGCCTTTGTGCTTGCAAGAGTTCTCAATCTCCTAAACTTTTAAAGTTGGTGATTTTGTGGCCCTTGTAATGGAAGAACAAGGGGAGTATTTATAGGAGGAGCCAAGGGCCAAAGGTGGTGGCAAACACCCCCTTAGGACCAAACTTGGTGGTGAAGCTTGGTGGAAAGGTGATGGGAAGGGTTGTGTGAGGGTGTGTTCCCAAGGACAGCTCTGCCACTGTCCTGTGGAGAATTCAAATAGCCCTGTAGACCCCCAGGTAAGCAGCCAACTGGCTGAAAAAGGTGAAAGGGACTGGAGAGGACCGTCGCGCGAGACACTGAGTGTGTCGCGCGAGTGTGACACCTGTCGCGCGTGGGTCAACAGTCAAATGTTTGACTTTGACCACACCTGGCAAAGCAGACTCTCGCGCGAGGCAGTGACTTTCTCGCGCGATGGTCAACTCCAGACCCAGGGTTGACTATTTTCTATTTTTTTTGGTTAAAGGTTCAAAGGGTTCAAAGGGAGTTCCGCACACACCGAGCTCAATCCTTTCCAACCTTAAGACTACTTTTTGATCTAGTTCATCATCGGGGAAACAAGAAACCGTAAAACGATCGGCAGATTCAGATTGGGGTGTCTACACATCCCATCCCCACATGGTCCATTCTCGTGCAGACAGAACTGTCGTGCGATTGGGTGGGACCATTGCGCGCGGGTCTACTAGGCCACGGTTTCTTGTAACCCTACTGACCTTAGAGGCCAGGACTGGTATTGATTACCAGCCTTGGCCTTGCTAGCCCCCCTCAGGGATCAAAATAGAAAATAGGCAAAAGTTTATACCTTTGCTTGAGTGGTTTTGAAATGGATTGAAGAAGATTGCTGTGCTTGGAAAATGAGTGCATGGAAGTGGCAAGGATTAATGTATTAGGGTTTGTGTGCTTTTTTTGCTTGATTTTTTGTAACCCTAGACTTGAAATGGTAATGGGGTATTTATAGGAGAATGGGAGGCCAAGGGTTGGTGGTAAACTTGGTCTAGCAACCAGCCAACAAGCCTGGCCAGCCTAACTTGGTGGAGAAGGTGGCCAACAAGGTGAGGGGAGTATTTGTGTGGGGAGGAGCAACCCATGCAGTCACCAACAGCTGTTCTGGTGGTAAACGGGGTTCTAAAGCCCCATAGACCCCCTAATGATCACAAAATCCATCTGGAAAAAGATGATGGGGACAGGCTCCAACCATCGCGCGATGGAGTGGGACAGACGCGCGAGGGAGCAAACCATCACGCGATGGTCAAATGTTAACACTTTGACTTTGACCAACACCTGGCAAGCTCATAATCGCGCGGAGAGTCACTTCAACGCGCGACAGTCAAACCTAGGTTAGGGTTTTGACTTAGGGTTTCAAGGTTAAAAAGGTTCAACAGGGGTTCCAAGCACTCCAAACTCAATCCGTTCCAATCTCAAGTCCGTTTTGAATCCAATTCATCATCGGGGAAACAAGAAACCATAAAACGATCGGGAGATCCAGATTGGGGTGTCTACATTCTCCAAGTCAAATCTACCTACCATTGTCCTTGTATATACCTTTACCAACTAAATCTTTGAACCATCCTTTCCTTCTTCCACCAAATCTTCCTAAAACCTAACCCAAAGTACAAAGTCTAGTCTTTCATGCTTAGACATTGATAGTTACTTGTACAATACCCTTCTACTTACCCACCAAGCCATGCCTTGATGTGACAAAACAAGAAAAAAATCAAAGATAGGAGAGAAAGAGAGATTTTGGGTGAGGGAGGGAGAGAGGGAACCCTTGGCCTATGAATAGCAAGCTCACTTCAAGCCATTCTCACACCTTCACTCCTTTGCTCTCACTTCTCTCTAGAATTTCTAAGCTTTCTTAGTTACAAAGTTCAAGTTTCTTTAAGTTCTTGAGAGCTACCACCAAACCACCTCCGAAACCACCCCTAGATCTTTAAAGTAGCCTAGTTTAGTTAGCAAAGTTGTTTCTAGGAAGAGAAAATCCATTCCTCTTCCTTTCGAAGCAATTCGGAGCCGTTACGCTGCCAAAACCGACGACCAATTCTCGAAACCGACCTACCGCCAAGACGAACGGTAGAATAATCTCATCCCTACCCTAAGCATAAATAGAAATGTGTTTTGTTTGTAATACATGAAGAATATCTCTACTTACTTACTCTAGGTATATGTAGATTATCCTTACTCTCTTCTCTAATATAATTAGAAGTTTGTATATTACTCGTACATTTGAATTGCATGATAGTTAATAAATTTATTTTTCTAATGGATGTATGAACATGTTGAATAATCAACTTTTACTCCAATAAACATATGTTGTTATTCTGAACTTCCCAAAAAGGAAGAAAGTACGGATTTTGAAAGATAAGAAATTATCGCTTGAATGAAAGTATTCGTATTTTGATCTTAGGATGGTTATGAGCATGTATACCTGTTTACTTGAATTACTTGTTTGATGTGTGGTAAAGCATAAGTGGTTTTCCACTCCAAAGGTGTCCGTCCATGTGACACTATGCTTCCAATTGTGTGTTGGATGTTTAAGCATGACTATGTGAAACTAAGGGAGTATAACATGGTATCAATAATATAGAGGTGGATGATCTTGCTAGTTTAGTTTCAAGATTATAATGAATGATTTATGTGTACGTGAAAAGTCATACTGCGGAGTCTATGCATGTCACGAGACACAAAAATCAAGATAGAAACATGACACCTAGGGTGTGTTAATGACAAGGTGTGTTTTGAAATCGCAATGTGGCCGAACTTGCCCATTGTGGGAATGTGTGTGTTCCAATGGGAATCTGGAATAGCGGAACCATTGTGAGGTTGTGTGTGTTCCTATGGGAACTCAGAGCAGCGAAACCATGGTGAGGTATGGCTTGGTTATCTGCAGAGAGGAGCCAATGCTATTGTGAGCCAATGGGAACCCAGTGCGGCGGAACCATTGTGAGTATACTCGGGAGACCGGAACGGCGGAAACAAAGTTGGTTATGTAAAAACGATTTTGGAAATGATGATTTGGTATATGAAAAAGTGGAAAAAGGTGACATAGTCTACGACGAGTCGCGTAGGAGAAACTCAGAAAATCATAGACACCAACATTAGTTTGAATAATGAACGTGGATGTGTAATTGTCAACTGTTGTTAATTATGCACGTACTATGTGAAAATCGTTAATTTTTATGATCTTCTGTCTATAAGTTAAGGGTTAATGGGTATGGATTATTCTATTGAGCTTTATAGCTCACGGTGTTGCCTTTGGTGACCCTGACATATTATGCTGGTGGTGACGCTGGTATAATATGTCAAACTTTATAGATGAACAAGGTGAACAGTACACCTTGGAGGCCTTTGGAGCTGAGGAGCTGGCTAGGATGGAGGAGCAGGCGGACCTGTAGCTAGGAACCTTAGTTTCCATTCCTTATGTAAATAATGAACTCTTGTGGAAGTTATGATGTAATAATGAGCCAGACTCCATTAGTTTTATCAATGAAATGTTTATTTAACGTACCCAAAATTAAGGGCGTTATAGTTAGAGTCTGGTTCAAGCTATCCTCAACACTGTCCAGTTTGCTCCTCAACTCATCCACGATACCACGAGCCTGGCTTTTCTCTCTCTCTCTCTCTCTCTTTCTCTCTCTCCTGACAATGGTGTTTTGGAGCTTGGCGGTCTTGTTGGCAAGTTTGGCTCACTGAGGCTCGGAATGGCCCAGCTTTTGAGCCATGGCAACCATCTTTTGCATTGCCTAACATAGCCATTGGATGTCGGAAATACTAACAAGCAGAGTACAACATTAATTAAGTGCTATAAATTAAAGGAAGGTGTACCTTGGCACTGTGAACCATAAAAGACCCAAGAAAATTGTCCAGGGAACTGGCTACCTCCTTTTGCATGTCTCTGGGTAACATGAAAGCCTGGGACAGGGCCATAGCAATTCCTTCAGACTCTGCACTGTCCCTGACGGTTACAAGCCTATTCCCATGAAAGAATTGGGGAGCCCAGACAGGAGGTGTTGTTGTTGGATTCTGGGTTGATAAGTGTTGCTCTAAAGTTGGGTCAAGACGTTGACTTTTGTCCCTAGGGCTAGCCTCAACCTCTTCAGGTGAGAAGCCAGGAGGGGTATCCAACTGAGCAGGCCCACGGCGACCGTGGGGAGGCAACGGACTCTAAGAACGTTCGCGGCCTCGAACGGTGCCACGGCCTCTTCCACTGCCAGCCCCAGGGATGGTGAGAAGCTCGATGAGGTCGATTGGTTGATTCATTTCCTAAGGTGGGGGAGATGGAGAGTAACCACTGGATGATGTGAAATCCTCTTCGGCGAGTTGTATGGGCTCGTTGGGGATTGGGGGGGTCTAAGAGCGCCTCTCCTCTTCTTGTTCGGGGTGAGTTGTGGATGGACCAGCTAATACGGGGTTGTCAGCTGCACGGATGCGCCGATCAATAAACCCACTGTATGAGACTCTGTAGCTCAAAAGCATTTGGGTAGCTCTTGCTTGGCCTACAAGGTACGTGCCCTGACCATTGAAATTAAGGGCAAGGTTGATGTCTGCTACGTGAACTTGGGGGGTGATGATGTTGTGCCCCTGGTTGACGTTTGTAGCTACAAGAAAGAAAGTGCAAAACGATAATATGCAACGAAATTGAATAGGAAAAGTACGAAAAAACTTTAAACGAGTAAAGGGAACTAACGTGGACACCTAAATGTGTGTGGGGCATGAAAACCTATCACTCGGCCGTCCTCATTTCTGGGCTCGATGTTCCAAGTGACGATAAGGAAATCGTCATCATCTCCTCGAGCGGATTTAGGCAGTTCAAGCACGAGACGTTTCCTGGAATCTACATTCTTTAAATAGTAGGTTACGGCGTCTTTGGTCCGAGAAATACTGTATAGATGATGGATGTCATGCAGACCTAGAGACGTGCCTAACATTTGGTTCGAGTATTGATACCCATGACAATGTGGAAGAAATTGGCAGACACTTGCAATGGTGATAACCTATAGAAAGCAAAAACCTGGCGAAGTAATAGAGCCAGGGGGAATCTAACACTGCCCTCAACAACGGCCACTACAAGAATATGAAGGATGTCGTTGTCTGGGCTCTCACGAATGGTGCCCACGGGGGCTAGTGAAATGGCTACGTTAGCTGGGATCTCATATCGAGATCTAAAAGCAGCCATGGCTGGAGGGGTGTCACAATGGCGTCTGAACCTCCCCATCTTTTGAAATGAGATTTACAAAAGTTTTACAGATAGAAGAAAGGGTATCAAATGAACCCTAAAGTGACAGAAGCCCTAAGTTAACGAAATAACAAGGGAAGTGAGGAGCTGTGACTTACGAAGTGATGATCGAAGATCCTAAAACTGTAAGAAGGGAAAAACCTTGAGATGGTGAACAGTGCTTCAATGGCGGGATCACTTGAGCCTTCTTTCTGTAGAGGGAGTCTAGAAAGAGAATGGGGGTTTTAAAACTGGGGGTGAAATCCCACATATACACTAAAGAAAATAGGGGACGTACGTGAAACGTCACCCTATACGCCATTTGTGCATCTCGTTTCACGAAGGACAGCTGTACGCATTAAATGAGGGCAAAATGAAGCGTGCCACATGTAAAGTTTAGAGTAGAAAAACGATCAGTCCAGCCCAAACGATGAGACGTTTGGCGTGGAATAATGATAAAAGTTGCACCAAATACGAGAAAGAAGGGGTAGGAGCAAAAAGGAACTTTGCTCGGTACTGGGGAGCTTTGCTCGTCATTTGAGTAGAAATAAACGAGTAAAGATGGGGAGCAATTGTAGGGAGGTATTCCCGAACAAGCCCAATTAGGGCCCGAGCAAGTGGTACGTGGCACCACGGAGTAAGTAAGATAAGATAAACCACTGTGGAAGACGGTGATCGGCGATATAGGACCAAAGACATGTGAAGTCATTGGTCCTGGCAGTGTGATCAGCAGATAAGGACAGAAGACACGAGAAGTCGTCGGTCCAAATAGTTGGAAAGGACCAGTGACATGTGAAGTCACTGGACCAGATGGACTGCTCGGCAATAAGGGAGCTAAATAGGGAAAGAACTCATGGAACGGGGGACCATGGTATAGATATGATAGGAACAGTTGCTGTGCAATACTATGGTCTGCGATATGGATCAGTGATAGGAGAAGTCATTGGTCCAGGAAATCTGTACGGGGTCTTAGACCAGTGACATGTGAGATTGTTGGTCCAAGTAGTCTGTTCGGCAATGAGAAGGCCGAACAGGAGGAGAACTCTGGGGAAAGCAGTCTCAAAAGAAAGAAACACTCTGGAAGGTTCCAAACAGTATAATTCTGTAAAGGAATAAGAACCCAAGAAAATAGGATCTGGGAAAGATACCCAACGGGAATGGAAAGTTCGGCCAGCTATGGAAAGGAGTCCTAAAATGACTAAGCTAATGAATTGATAAGGGACAAAAGTGATAGGAAACATAGGGCAACAGGGATGCTTCGGCAGCAAGCATCTATGAATCTGTAAATACGAGGTAAACCTAAAGGTAAAAGGTACGCAAGAGCTGCATTATTCAATACTACCTATTGATAATTAGGGTTTCTAGGCTAGTACGTGATACAAACTTAAGCATCGGAGGGCCTTTGCCATGAGAGGCAAAGGTGCGCTCACCCCTTGTTTGTTTTGCAGCTTAGGGTTTCGACGACGTGCTAAGGATCCAGCGATGAATCTCAAGTAGTCGTTACGTTCTTGTGCTGTTCAAACCCTCTTTCATTTTTCTCTACTAACAGTAGTCATGCAGACAGAAGGGGTCTACGCACTGAAAGAACCAACACTGGCACCATATCAGATGATGGTCCAGAAGCTGATGAAATTTTTCAAGAACATCAGCATCATTCGTAAACCGAGGTCGGAAAATCGATTTCCAAAACGCCCTCGCAACACTGAGGGCAAATACAGAATTTGAAGAGGAAAAAGCATACATCAAAATTGTAAAAATGTTTGAACCATCTGTGATAGAAGACTTCTTAGAGCCAAGCGAAGACTGGCGCAGAGCCATCAAGATATAGCTAACCACTGGCGCAGGACTCATGTCTATTGGAATATTTGAGTAGTTGTTATGTCTTGTCCCACATTGGTTAAACAAGTCTTGTATCAAGTTATCTCTTAATATAAATAATAAATCTTTTTGTTAGGGTTAATTAACACCCTATACACTTTTTACTCTTCTAAACAACATGGTATCAGAGCCTTGCCCAAATCCACCTTAGATGTACGAACCCCACGACCACCACCGCCTGTCGCCGCCGCTGTCAACCACCAAATCTTCTATCTCTACTCTCTCTCTTGTCTCTCATACCGAAACCTGTGTAAAACAAAACCCACCCACCGAAACCCCTGTAAATCAACATCTACCCCTATGAAACCCTAAGTCGACTGCACCCATTCTTCAAACCCTAAATCAACCATCTCAAAACCCTAAGTCGCATCCTTTACGAACCTAAAAACCTTACATCACCACTCCCACAAACTTGAAAACCCTGATACAGTTCGCAATACCCTTATTTCTATTTGAAATACCCTTAACCAGGCTCGGAACAGTTTGCAATTCATAATTTTTGCTCACAGCAGTTCGAGAATCACGATTGGAGTTCATAAGAGTTTGCTTTGCTTGTGATTTGTGATTGCAACCTTACCTGTACGTCTGTTTGCTGTTGATTGTCGCTAGTACTACGGTTGATCAGATGAGTTCAGTTGTTTATGGTGATCTAATGTTGCGTGTCCTTTGCTTCTCTCAATTTGATGTTGTTTTGTTATGAACTTTTGTGGTGTTGTGGCTATTGATGTTGCTCTTAGCAGTAGTTGTTCGATGTATGTTTTTTTTTTTGGTGGGTTGGTGCTCTAAGTTGGGCTCGTGGCTATTGTTGGTCCTCTAATTGTGTTCATCATTGCGGTCATTTGATTCATGTCCTGATGGTAGTTGTTTAATGGTAATCGGTTGTTAACAGTTTCTGTGGTTGATATTGAGTTGGTCGGTATTGTGGTGTCAGATATATGGTTGGTTAGTTGGTCGTTGTTCGTGGATGGTTTTGTGTTGCTTCAGTATTGGGTTTATTTGCTCCCATTAGTTGATTTTGTTGATTCTGATTGGTGGTTGTTCGGTGTAATAGAGGAGAGTGGTAAGTCTGCTTCTGGTTTCTGTGGCCATGATTATGGGTTCAGTGATAATGTTTTTGGTGGTCGCCATTCTAATTATGGCGGTCATAATTTTAGCCGCGATTCTGGTCGAGGTAGGCATACACAGGGTTGTCGTAGTCGTGGTTGTGTTCCTCGAGATTGCACCTATTGTAATGCCAACAATCATACAGTTGAGTATTGTTGGGATCTTCATGGTCGGCCTTTTACTCACCAGGTTACTCTCTCTACTAATGCCATGGTGACTATTTCTGCGAGGAGTACCAACGTCTTGTGTCACTTCAGACAGGTTCTTCCATTGCTATGCTATCTCAGACAGGTTCCTCCGATGCTTGTATTGCACCTTCTTTTGCTTCTACTCAGTGGGTTATAGATTCTGCTGCATCTGATCATATGACTGGTAATCCTTCTATTCTTTCTGGTCGTCAATCTGTCGATAAACTATCTCGTGTTACCTTAGCCGATGGTTCTACCACTGAAATTACTGGTTTGGGGTCAGTTTCTGTTACTTCCTCTCTCACTTTGGACTTAGTACTACAAGTTCCTCGCTTTCCATTAAATCTCGTGTCTGTTAGTAAACTTACCAAGTCTTTGAATTGCGCTGTCACGTTTTCCCTTCATGGTTGTGTGTTTTAGGATCTTAAGACATGGAGGAAGATTGGTGGTGATACTGAACGTGGTGGCTTGTATTATTTTACTAATGATGTTCACCCTAGCTCTATTGCTCTTCAATCATCTGTGTCCCCATATCAACATCACTGTCGTCTCGGTCATCCATCACTTCAAAACCTTAAAAGGCTAGTGCCTTCATGTAGTCGAGTGGATGCTTTGCCTTGTGAAGTCTGTGAGTATAGTAAACATCATAGAGTGTCCTTTCATCCTAGGGGTTGAGAGTTGTGTATCCCGTCCATTTCACTTAGTTCACTCTGATATTTGGGGTCCAATGCGTGTTCCTAATGTTTTTGGCTTCCAATATTATGTTATCATTATCGTTGATTACTCTCATGTCACGTATCTTTATCTCATGAACGAGAGGTCAGAGTTGTCTTCTATCTTTAAGTCATTTTATACGGAGATCAAAACTCAGTTTGATACTTGCATTCATACATTTCATTCTGACAACACAAGTGAATGTTTTCATAATTCTCTTTCTAAGTTTTTTGATGATCATGGTATAATTCACCAATCTTCTTGTGCTCGGACTCCACAACAAAATGGAGTTGCCGAACACAAGATTAGGCATTTATCGGAGGTTATGCGTCTGTTATTCCAAATGCAAGTTCCTAAGTCTTATTGGAGTTATGCTGTCCTTACAGCATGTTATTTGATCAATCATATGCCATCTAGAGTCCTAGGCAGTCAGATACCCCATATGGTTTTATTTCTTGGTCGGTCTCTCCACTTATTACCCTTACGAGTGTTCGGGTGCACCTGTTATGTTCATGCTCTTGATCATGACCGGGACAAACTTGATCCACGATCAATTTAGTGTATTTTCTTAGGATACTCGCGCACTCAAAAAGTGTATAAGTGTTACTCACCGTCTCTACGTCGCCATTTTGTTTGTGCTGATGTTACGTTTAATGAGTCATTACCCTTTTATTCGGACCACAGTACTCTAGTTGATCTTCCTGAGACTGAGTCTTTGTTTCCTGTTTGTGAACCATCTATGCCACCCTTACAGGTGTATGTTCGTCAGCAGAAAGTATTACCAGCCCCACCAGTCCTTTCTGCATGCCTCCTCCATCTCAAGATCTCGTTCCACAACCATCGCCACTACCACCTCTATCATCACCTGGTCTTCCTATAGCTCTTCGCAAAGGTATTCGGTCTTGCACTTCTCACCCTATTGATAGATTTGTTTCCTATGCGCACTTGTCTCCGTCATTTTGTGCTTTTACTACTTCTGTTTCGTCTATTTGTTCCTAACACTGTTCAAGAGGCCTTATCTATTTCTGAGTGGCGGCCCACTATAGAGGCTGAGTTGTCTGCTCTATATGACACTGGCACTTGGGAGTTAATTCCTCTTTCACCTGGAAAGTCTACTGTCGGTTGTCGGTGGGTCTTTACGGTCAAATATCATCTTGATGGGTCTGTTGAGTATTACAAAGCTCTTCTTGTTGCTAAGGAATATACTCAGACTTATGGTGTTTATTATGCTGAGACTTTTTTCCAGTTGCCAAACTTGGTTCTGTCGCCTTCTTATTTCCCTTGCAGCCAATCTTGGCTGGCCTTTATTCCAGTTGGATGTCAAAAATGCCTTTCTTCATGGGGATCTCCAGCAAGAAGTTTATATGGAGCAACCACTAGGGTTTGTTGCTCGGGGGGAGCGTAATCAAGTATGTCGTCTTCGCAAAGCACTATGGCCCGTTTGATAACTTGATTCGGCTATGGGATTGGACTAATGGTCCCTTCGGACTATTAATTCCTTGTTTGGTAACACAAATGACTTCGGATTGGTAGTCACATGGGATAAGGAAGCCGGACTTTAGGGGGTATTAGCAATACCCCGTGGGACTTGGTATTCATAGTCCAATCCCATCCTCTCCTCATTACCAATCTTTTCTCATTACCAATTTCTTCTATCAATCCAATCCTATCATCTAATCCCATCTCAAACAAACATGATATTAATAATCCCATCATCTAATCCCATCCCAAACAAACATACTCATTATCAATCCCTCCTCATTAACAATCCCTTCTCATTACCAATCCCAATCATAATCCCATCTCCTTACGAATCCCATCCATCTATCACTGTTATCAAACGGGGCCTATATGATCTTAAGTAGTCTCCTCGGGCTTGGTTTGGCAAGTTCAGTGATGCAATTTTGAAATTTGGGATGAGTCGCTGTCAGTCTGATCATTCAGTTTTCTCTCTCATATCTGACCGAGGGAAAGTATTATTGATTGTTTATGTGGATGATATTATTATTACGGGCGATGATCAAAAAGGTATTGATAAGTTGAAGGTATTTCTGCAGAGTCAGTTTATACCAAAGATCTCGGAAGGCTACGATATTTTTTGGGTATTGAGGTTGCACGATCTAAAGATGGCATTAGTTTACCACAGAGAAAATATGTGCTAGATATTCTAGATGATCGAGACTGGTTTATTGAGGTCGAAGTCTATTGATACTCCTATGGATCTTAATGTCAAACTGTGCGTTGATCAGGGGGAGTTGCTTTCTAGCCCTGACCAATATCATCGCTTGGTTGGTAAATTGAACTATCTTACTATTACTCGTCCAGATATCTCGTTCGCAGTTAGTATTATGAGTCAGTTTATGTCTGCTCCTCGTCTTCCACATTGGGAGGTTGTTCTTAGAATAGGGAAGTATATCAAGGCTCATCCAGGACGTGGTTTGTTTTATCGAGCTGATAGTCACTTCCGTATTGAGACTTTTACTGACTCTGATTGGGCAGGAGGACCTTCTGATAGGAGATCCACTACAGGATATTGTATTTTTCTCAATGGAAATCTTGTCAACTGGAAGAGTAAGAAACAAACAGTGGTTGTACAATTTAGTGCAGAGGCAGAGTATAGAGCCATGGCCCACACAACATGTGAAATTGTATGGGTGCGATCTTTTCTTGAGGAGATAGGATTTAGTGTGCAATTGCCAATGAATTTGTAATGTGATAATCTGGCAGAAATTCACATTGCATCCAATCCAGTATTTCATGAGAGGACTAAGCATATTGAAGTTGATTGTCATCTGGTGCGTGAGAAGTAAGCTGGTTGTGTAATATCTACTCATGTAGACACCTCCCTGGAGCGGGGCATCGCCATACAGATTGATCGTTGTTTGCTCGTTTGGTTGCTTGCTTCATAAACCAAGATCGTGGACATTCCCATGGCTAAGAACATCGCCACGCGATAGCTGTCATCATCAAAACAGAGTTGCCACCCAGTTTATTAAAACTAGGAAAATAGATAGAGATTTCGGGTACGGGAGCCAAAAGTACAGTAAGGGGAAGGTGTTAGGCACCCCTCTTTGCCCAGCCACGAGACTGGCTCATAGTCGTTCAACATAAGACATGTACATGCTTTATTTTATTCTAACACGTAGTCTGTTTTTAGCCTTTAAGCAGTTATGGGTGAGCCAAGATTGTAATTGAAGCATGCATCAAAAAGCAGAACAAAACAAAACTGTCCCAGGGGAATGGATCCCGCGGCTGGTGAATAGATGTCACGGCCTAGGGATCCTCCTAGTTTGATGTATCGGCCGAGGGATCGAAGCCCCGGTCGGTGTTCTTCCTCACACCAGACAGAAGAATTAGTAGATCATCAAAACGCTATAATTAAGCATAAAAACGATAAATAAACCAAACCAGAGGCCGTTGGCCTCACCACCTTGATCCCTCAGTCGCTTGATTGCTTCGGATCGATTGTGATTGGCTGAGTTGCTCCTTTAAAAACACTCGGGTTAGGGTTTGAACTCCGAGGTTTGATCGTCGAATTAGTGGCTGCCTTCGGGAGGTTAGGGCTTTTGCAGAGGTGATTTGAGAGTGTATATTGACAAAGTTTCGTGGCTTGAGAGAGTGTGGAAGTATATAAATTTGTGTGTTTTGTTGTTGAACCCAAAGGCCCTTTATATAGGCAATTGGTGACTCACTCCAACCAATCGAAATGCACGATTAAAATTGGAGTTAGAGGGTGATTCTAACTCTTCATGGCAATCCTCTAACGTAGCCCAAACGCATCGGGATTCGGTTGTAGGGTTTTGTGATCGAATCAAACGTATGATAGAACATTCCAGAATCTAGAAAAGGACGATCTGACGGCCGAGCCATCGATCTGGCGGCCGAGGATTGGATGTTGTGGCCGAAGGATAGATCTTGTGGCTGAGGGATTGAACTCTCAGGGAGATTTTCAAGCAACAGGTTGCTCGGGTGAAGAAATGATGTTGAGGCTGTGAGATCAATGTTACGGCCGATAGATGGATTCTCCTGGGATACCATATTTCTGTCTAAAAGGCTATATGGCTCTGGATTGGGTCCTCTAAGTGGCTCAAAGTTCTTACCATAAGTCCATCGATTCACAAGAAGTCAATCAGTAATCACTGTATCCATTTCATCATCGGGATGGTCTCCAAGGTGGGACTTGAAATAATCGTTAGGCCAAATTGGGGTGTCTCCAGATGCCCCTCTTTGACTGAGCTCAGACGGATCGTGAGACATGTTTGAGTAAGAGTCAAAGCTGTAAAAGCAACTCAATTTGGTCCAACCACTATTCCAAGGGTTTTTGAAAAAAGTTTTTGTTATGGTCGGGCCGGGAGGCTGCCTAAGTATTCCACAGGGGAAATTCAAACCAACCGTAGTTCGGAGGGCAATAAAAAGAAAAAGTTTGGAGGGTTAGAAATAGAAGACGTACCTTCGGGCTTAAAAGCCGTAGTGCAACGTACCTAGCCGGTGCCAGGATTTTTGGCGAAGGGTAGTTGAAGGAGCACTGGGCTGCCGAGGATATTCTTGCGGAGAGCGTCCTTAGTATTTTTGGGGTAGATCAGTACATGGCAGGTGTGTTTACTTTTCTTGATCATCTTGACTTCGACTGAGGGAAACTCGGTAGGGTAGCCCACCCTTACGAATGAGCTGGAAGGAATTGATGTAATGGTGTGGAATCCAAGTCATCTGCTAGCGATGAATTGGACGCCGCTTTTGAGATATGGGGTGGAACCCAAGCCATCTTCTGGAGACGAGTTGGATGCCATTCCTTGAGATACGGAGGGCTCAGGGCCAGTAATTGGAGCACGGAGCATTGGAATGAAGGAACCGAGGCGCGGAGCCGGTTACAGTCATGAGGTGAGAGCTTGAAGTGTTGGAACTTTTGAGCTTGATGGAACCGAAGTGCGGAGCTGGCATTGATGATAAGGCGAGAGCCTGGAAAGATAGAACCGAAGCGCTGAGCTGGCTGTAGTCATTAGGCAAGAATCTGAGGAGTCAGAGCTTATAACTTTGAGGTGATTGAACCGAGGCATAGAGCTGGTTGCATTCTGATGGTCTGTGCACGGAGCTTTCTCATCATAAATTTTTGGCGTGGAGCCAAAGGATCGAGGTTCTGGACCGATAAATAAAAACCGAGGTATAGAGCCGATTGATTGCGGGATTGACCTATTTCATGAATAAGAGAGATATGCAGAATGTGCATATGATGATGATTGGTAGATATGGGCAGATATGATGAATCAGACTCGATGTGATAATGGTGATGCAATTGATGCAAATGTGCATGGGCTCGTGCGTGTGTGTTTGATTTAAGCATAGAGCTTCTATCAAGTTCTGGACTTGAGCATTCGGAGCGTAGAGCTCGAGCATTCAAAGTACAGGCTTTGAGCATCCAGTACGCAGTGGTTGGGCATCCAAGCGTAGAGCTTGAGCATTCAAGTATAGAACTTGAGCATCCAGTACACAGTGGTTGGGCAGTCGAAGAGCTTCGAGCATTTAAAATGTTAGATTTTGAGCATTCAAGCGTAGAGCTTGAGAACAGATGATATCTTGATTCGGGTAGCGTAGAGCCTATTAAGGATTGAGTTACGGCGTAGATCCAGTTGAAGTTGTTACGGCATAGAGCCACTTGAAATAATGGGCATGGAGCCGCTGAGATGACTGGCGTGGAACTTGTTGAAATAATGGGCGTGGAGCCGCTGAGTGATTGAGACAATGAATACGGGCGTAGAGCCTGTTTGATAATTGCTACGGCGTAGAGCCAGTTGAGATAGCAGATATGGGCGTAGGGCCAGTTTGATAGCTTGATAGTGATGAGCTCGGAGCTGCTGCTGAGTGGTGAGCGTAGAGCCTGTTGAGGTGAATACTGGTTTAGAGCCCGTTGGTAGTTGTAGAGCCCGTTGGTAGTTGTAGAGCTAGTTGAGATAGCGGGCATAAAGTTGCTTAAGTGGCTTTGAGCACCAAGCTTGGTGTTGTCGAGCGACGTAGAGCTGCTGAGTGACTTGTCAGTAGTGGGCACGGAGTAAGAGCTTGGTTTGAATAATCCTCAGTGGTCAAGTGACCAGCATCTGGTGAGTTCATTGCCATGGATAGAGAGCTTGTGCAGGTTTTAATGTTTCCTGTGCTCGGAAATGCCCTCGAGGCTAATTCTAATCATGTTACATTTGCTCGGGGATGCCCCAAAGGCTTATTCAATCACTGGTTCTGTTGGTCAAGGACCTAAAACTCCATAATCGTTTGAGTTGGTGCACTAAGCAAGATCTGACGCCGCTGAGGGCGAAGGATTAGGGGGGCAAGAGATCGATCTCTCGGCCGAGGAATCGAAGTCTCGGCCATGAGAATGCCAAAGGTTAGAAAATCGATTTTAAGTTCGGTTTAATTGATTTCACTGCTCATTTTTTCTTTTTCCTTCCTCCATTCTTCTTCTCCATTCCTCTCGTCCAACGACCACCACCGTTCGCCGCCGTCTTCCTCCTTCATCACAGTTACCTCCAGCCACCATTGTCGTCACTTGCTTTCTTTTCTTCCTATTTTGGACGTGATTGCCACGCCATCTTTGGACATTATGGGTTCGTCCTCGCACCCTCCATGTAGGTGCGAGTATCCGTCTTCCGACAAGGAGGCGATTGTGGAGCGGGGGTTATTCGACACTGCAACCTATGTTCTTCCTTCGCGTAGGTTGGGTTTTGGCAGTTTCTTGCAATACCGCCCTCCTGTTGGCGGCTGTAGGTGCAGGAAAATGAAAAAGCCTTTGAACAGCACCAAGATCTAACGGCTACTTTCTTTTCCACGCCGGAACCCTAGGCACACCGCCGGAGTTGAACCTGTAAAATAAACAAAGGTGAGCGCACCTTTGCCTTCTCGTGGCAAAGGCCCTCCGATGCCAAAGTTAGTATCTCGTACTAGTGAAAACCCTATTCTCAGTAGGTAATCAGCCAATAGCCAAGAATTGCGTACCTTTACCTCTAGGTTTACCTCATATTTATAGATCCTTGTACGCTTGCTGTCCAAGCCATCTCGCTGTCCTAAGTTTCCTTTCTTGTAAATGGAACCCGGAACATCAGGGATTCCCGTTCCCATAACTGCATATTTCCTTTTAGACCATTTAGGAACTCTTTCCTTAATTGGCCGTTCACCCCATTCCCGTTGGGTATCTTTTCCAGATCTCGCTTTCTTACTGGGTACTTGCCATTCCTGGACTCTTCTGGAGTATCTCCTCCAAAACGCTGCTCCTGTTCGGCCCTCTCGTTGCCGAACAGACTACCTGGACCAATGATTTCTCATATCACTGGTCCATTTACCATGTGACTAGTCCAACAACTTCCCTTGCTCTTTGGACCATACCCCTGCTCGGGTATCTCGGACCTGGGACCTCACATGTCCCCGGTCCTCTCTGCCGTTCACCGTGCTGCACGGCGGATGCTCCGATTATGTTTAACCTGGGTCCTACGTACCACATGTTCGGGCCTCTTTTACACCTATTCCGGATTACCTCCCTACAATGGCTCCCCAGCTTTACTCGTTATTTTCTCTTAATATGACGAGCAAAGCTTCTGAACACCGAGCAAGGTTCTCGTCCTTTGCTCCTGCACCCCGTTTCTCGTACTTGGTGCAAACTTCATCATTAGTCCAGGCCAAATGTCTCATCGTTTGGTCTGGGCAGGCTTTTCCAGCTATCACTTTTACACCCGGCACGCTCTATACTGCCCATATTAAATGCGAGCAGACGTTTCGGGGAACGGAACGCCCAAACGGCGTCTGGGGTGACGTTTCTCATACATCACCCCCTTTGCTGGGGTATACTTGGGTTTTCGTCCCAATTTCAAACCCACTTTTCTCTCACCTTAGTTCCCTCTGCAGAAAGCACGCCCAAACGCTCTCGCCATTGAAGCTCTGCTCACCGTCTCAGGGTCTGATTCTAGGGTTCTACTCATTCGTAAGTTCTTACTCCCCTTTTCTATTCCGCTTTCCTCGTTGATTTTGGACTCCCACAGTCTCTTTTAGGGCTTCTTCGTACCCAACCTTCTTTTTAGAAAACCCGTACCCGCAATTTATGGGTCGATTTCGTAGGCACTGTGACACTCCCCAAAGGATGGCCGAGTTCAGATCTCGCTATGAGATCCCAGACAACGTGGCCACTACATTGGCCCCTGAAAATGCCATCCGCGAGTGTTTTGACAACAACACCCTGCACATCCCTGTCGTCACTGTAGTTGAGGGCGGCGTCAGGTTTCCCCTGGCACCATTGCTCTGCCAGGTTCTGTCCCATTACAGACTGTCCCCTATGCAAGTTTCCGCCAACTTCTTTAGGGTTGTCATGGGCATCAATGCCCTGAACCAGATGCTAGGTACGTCCCTAGGTTTACACGATATTCACCATCTGTACAGCATCTCTCGAACCAAAGATGCTCTGACCTACTATCTCAAGAGTAGGGATTCCAGGAAAAGGCTGGTGCTTGAATTGCCTAACTCTGCCAGAGGGGACGACGATGACTTCCTCATCGTCACGGGGAACTTCGAGCCTAGAGACGAGGACGGTAGAGTCGTCGGCTTTCATGCACCCCACAGATTTGGCACTCCACGTTAGTTCTCTTTCTCGTAGAACTTCATACCGAGCAATATTTCATATTGTATTACATGTTTTCGCTTTACTGACTGCTAATTTTTCTCGTATTTATTGCCACAAACGTCAACCAGGGGCACGCCATCATCTCCCCTCAAGTTCACGTTACTGATATCAATCGTGCACTTGCTTTCAACGGGCAAGGCATGTGCTTGGCTGGCCGAGCAAGAGCAGCTCAAATCCTTTTGAGCTACCGGGCTTCATACGATGGATTCATTGATCGGAGGATCCGAGCAGCCGACGATCCTGTTATCTCAAATCCTCCTGCTCAACTACCCGAGCAACAAGACGAGAGGCGTTCTCAGACCCCTCCGTTTCCCGACGAACCCGTCCAACTCGCCAACGAAGCCTCCACGTCTTCGAGTGGATGCTCTCCATCTCCCCCACCTCGAGAAATGGATCAACCAATCAATCTCAACAATCTGCTCACCATCGGCCGTGGTAGAGGCCGCGGCACTGCTCGTGGCCGCAGACGCTCTCAGAGCTCGGCGCCGTCTCATGGCCGCCGAGGACCGGCTCAGCCGGCTCCTCGAGGCTTCTCTCCCGAGGAGATTGAGGCCGGCCAGAGGGAAAAACGCCAACGGGTGGAAGCCTCTTCAATCGAACAACCTCCTCCCTAACTCACAGCACCTCCAACCCCTCTGGGCTCCTCAATTCACCCATGGCGGGCGGCGATCACCGTCCGCGATGTGGAGTCTGAAAACCGCACTTGCACTGTCTCAGGCATTCATGCTTCCTGGGGACATGCAGAAAGTGATCACCAGCTCCCCAGACAACCTCCTTGGCTCATTCATGAGCCACAGTGCTAAGGTAAACTTGTCATGTTTATTTTTGTCTGCTTGATGGCTTCAGATCGTTATTCCTGTTATCTGCCTGACGTTGCTTCGTGTTCAAAATCTCCAGGCAATGCAGAGGATGGTGGCCATGGCATAAAAGCTGGCCAATCTGAGCCCCAGCGTGCCAGATTGGCAAGTGAGAACGCCAAGCTGCAAAATACTATCGTCAGGCTGGAGAGGGAGAGGAACCAAGCTCGTGGGATTACTGATGAGCTAAGAGGCAAGCTGGAGGGAGCCGAAGACAGTTTGAGCCAGACTCTCATGGAGCTGGAGGTGAGCAAGAACGAGGCCAAGGCCGCCTATCAACAGGGCTACAACGAGGGAATCCGTGTGGCCACTGAGAGCTACACGGATCAAATGTCAGGAATCCAGGACCAAGTTTTTGAGGCCGGCTGGTTGGCCTGCCTCAAAAAGTCTGGTACAGCAGAGTCTTCCCCCCTTTGGACAGAGATTGACTTCCCGAGCATCCAAGTTGTTGAGGAGCAGGAAGAGGTTGTAGAAGAAGACAACCTGGAGCCTAATGCCAACGTCCCCGAACAGCAAAGTGCTGATGCTGATCAGACTGGAGAAGTGACCAACCCTGGCCAGAAGGAAGCCAGTGGCGGTCCGTCTGAACCTAGCACTGCTGTGGGTGATGCAACTGCCCCTACCTCTACAACCGCTCCAGCCTCTGCAACTGCTCCAGCCTCTCCCCCTGTCATTGAGGACCTGACAATCGAAGAGTAAGTTGGACTCTTCGTAGTGATAACAATTGGAACTTTTTAACTATCTTCTGTTGGCCCTGCGCGGCATAGATACATTTCCTCACACTTTAATTCTCGTGTTTTGGCCCACCGTGGCCAGAATTATTGTTTTGCCTGGCCCTTCGTGGCTCGAATGTTTTTGGATGGCCCTTTGCGGCCTAAACTTTAGTTTTGCCTGGCCCTTCGTGGCTCTTTATCAATGCCGGTGGCCATCTCTTGGAGAAATTTTTTCGTGCTAAGAGTCTTCATACTCTAGCCTTGTTTCTGCACACGCTCATGTGCTCCCCAGGTTTCATCGTGCCTGTCATAGATTTAGCTGTATTCTCATTTACAGTGTTGCAGGTTTCTCGTGCCTTAGAAGAGTGCTAGTAGTATTCATAGCCTGCCAATCAGTGCACATATTCGTATGTGTTCAGGGTCTGCTCGTGCCCGAGCAAGCTATTAAACACATTCATTTAATGTTGCAGGTGCTCAAGGTTTGTTCGTACCTGAGGAACCCTTAAGTTTTTTCGTACTTTAGATATTGCTGTATGTTTATGTATGCAGCTCATATGCTTTGTGTTTGGAAACTTTAGGTTACCCAAACGTGCTCGTATTTGGATTAGGTAATCTTGAGTTTATTCATACTCAGATTACGTTACAAGTTCCTGTACAAGTAAACAAATCAATTTGTACTCGAAATTATCCCAAACATATTCGTGTTTGAGAACAGTGTGCATAATCTCGTATGCATTCTGGGCGTATTCGTGCCCGAGCAAATAGTCAAGCATATTCGTACCTGACCAACCCGTCAAGTATATTCGTACTTGGCCAATATTCTGGGTGTATTCGTACCCGAGCAAACTGTCAAGTGTATTCGTACTTGGTAAGAATTCTGGGTGTATTCGTACCCGAGCAAACTGTCAAGTGTATTCGTACTTGGCAAAAATTCTGGGTGTATTCGTACCCGAGCAAACTGTCAAGTATATTCGTACTTGGCTCAATTCTGGGTGTATTCGTACCCGAGCAAACTGTCAAGTATATTTATACTTGGTAATTTTTGAAATATTCGAAATTCCATTTAGTTACCCTTTACCTCTGCTCCCCAATACGAAGTGAGGACTGAGGACATAGCTTGACTTCGTATTTAAAGCATAATAAAAGCAAAACTCGTAGAAAACAGAGTTCGTGTTACCAAAATTCGCGAATTTTATTCATAATTCGAAAAACTCAAGGGGGCGTTACGCGTACCCCTTGCAACTAGTAAAAGAAAACACAAGGGAATTTTATTTGTAATTCCCACACAATCATGATGTGCATCTAAAACAGAATAGAAACGAAGTCGAAGTTCTTTACACGTAGAACTTCCTCAAGTTGTGAACATTCCAGGGCCTTGGTACCGGGTTCCCATCCAGATCTGCCAATCGATATGCCCCAATCCCCACAACCTCTGTTACTCGATACGGGCCCTCCCAAATAGCCCCCAACTTTCCCTCATTGGCCACCTTGGTGTTGCCGTGCACCTTTCGTAGCACAAGGTCTCCAACACCGAACTCTCATGGGAGTACATTCTTGTTGTAGCTTTTCATCAGCTGCTCCTGGTACGAGGCCAGGTGCACCAGAGCTCGTTCTCTCCTCTCCTCGGCGAGGTCCAGCTCGATTTCCAGGGCTCTGTCATTGCCCCCACTCTCCACCAATGTGGTCCTGTTGGTCGGCAAACCAACCTCCAATGGAATCACAGTTTCTGTTTCATATGCTAGTGAATAGGGGGTCTCTCCCGTAGACCTCCTAGGAGTTGTTCGGTGTGCCCACAGGACCAGTGGCAATTCATCAGGCCACTTGCCTTTTGCTTTGTCCAACCTTTTCTTGATCCCGTCAAGTATAGTCTTGTTGGACGCCTCTGCCTGCCCATTGCTCTGAGGGTAGGCCGGTGTGGAATAGTAGTTCCTTATTCCATACTGGGCACAAAAAGCCTTGAACTTTTTCTGGAACTGTGACCCATTATCAGTGATCAAGGAATAAGGAAATCCAAATCAAGTGATGATGCTCTTCCACACGAACCTTTCTATCATAGGTTCTGTGTTTTTTGCCAGCGGCTCTGCTTCAATCCACTTGGTAAAATAGTCCGTTGCTACCAACAGAAACTTCCTGTTTCCAATAGCCTTGTGGAGGGGACCCACGATGTCCATTCCCCATTGCGCAAACGGCCAAGGGCTTGTTAATGGCACCAGATCTTCGGCTGGTGTTCGGATCATAGGTGAGAATTTCTGACACTTCTCACAGATTTTCACATACACCTTTGCATCTTCTTGCATGTGCGGCCACCAGTATCCCAGGGTAATTGCACGGTGAGCAATGGACCTGCCCTCAGCATGACTCCCACACGTTCCTTCGTGTATTTCATGGAGGAATTTCTGCACCATCTCGGGGTGCACACAAAGCAGGTATGGTCCAGTGAAGGACTTCTTGTAGAGTTTTTCATCTGGTGATAGCCAAAACCTTGCAGATTTCGTTTTGTCTTGTGAGCCTCCTTTTTATCCGTGGGGAGTGTCCCATCTCGTAGGAACTCCACTATTGGATCCATCCAACTTGGTCCTTGGTTCACGTCCAAGACCAATTCCACACTTCTCCCAATACTCAGCTCAGCAAGATAGTCCACTGCCACCTTCCTCTTGAACTCTGTTGGCACAGCCGCTGCCAACCAAGCCAGTGAGTCAGCATGGGCGTTCCGCCCAGAGCTTATCTCGCTCGATGTGTATCTTCTCAAAGCTATCAAGCAAATCCTTGGCCGCCTCCACGTGGCTGCCATCTTCTCATTTCGGGCCTCGTATTCCCCACTGTGATTCACCACGAGTTGTGAATCACGGAATACCGAATTCTTTTTACCATTAAGGTTCTTGCGCTCCGTAGCCCGGCCAGGAGTGCCTCGTACTCCGCCACTGTTCGACGCACTGAAACCCAAGCGTAGGGACAATTCGATCATAACTCCTTCAGGAAAAGCACCACTCCAAATCCATCAGGTGTTGCATGCGGATCCATCTACAAAAAGCTTCCATTCCAATGGGTCTTGCTGCTCGGCGGATGCCTTTCGCTTCTCGGTGATGGCTCGACCAACTGCTTCTTTTCGTAGGAGGCCGTGGAGCCACCGTGGGAGAGAACTCCACGAAATATGCCAAAACTTGCCCTTTGATCGCCATGCGCGGTGATAATCAATATCATCTTTGGCGCAATTCCACCGAAACCAAGTTGATATTCGTCAGAAATCGGCCTTTCAAGCAATGACTTCAACGGAACTCTGTGTAAACCACCACTTTGTGACTTTGGAAGTAGTGGGGCAACTTCCTAGCTGCCGTCTTCAATGCCAGGACCAACTTCTCGAGGGGCAGATATCGTCACCGCATCCAATAGCGTCTTGCTCACGTAATAGGCAGGATTTGCTCGGATCCCTTGTTCCTCAATAAGACCGCACTTACGGCATGTTCGGATCTTGCTAAGTCTGGTCGAGGATCTCGCCAGGCTCGAGAGTAAACGGCAGTGGGTGCCGCCAAGTACTTCTTCAGGTCTTGAAACGCTTTCACACTCTGCTCCCCATTCGTGAACCTTCTCTCTTCTTCAATAACCTGAAATAAAGGTCTACACTTGTCACTCAAGCGACTAATGAACCTGTTAAGGGCCGCCCAGTCAACCGCTGGACCTCCTTCGTGGTCCTTGGACTCTGCAGCTTCTGCAAAGCTGTTATTTGATCGGGATTCGCCTCTATCCCTCTAATGGTCACTAAGTGACCCAGGAATTTCCCAGAACTTACTCCAAACACACATTTCGAGGCGTTGAGTTTTAGCTTGTACTCCCTTAATATCTCGAAAGCCTCATTCAGATCAGCGATGTGGTCCCGTTTCTCCCTACTTTTGACCACCATATCATCTATGTATACCTCCATGGTTCTGCCGAGTAACTTCTTTAGCATAATCGTTGCTAGTCTCTGGTAAGTTGCTCCAGCATTCCTTAGACCAAAGGGCATAACACTGTAACAGTACAACCCTCGTGGTGTGATAAAGGACGAATTCTCTTGATCGGGGCCGTACATGGCTATCTGGTGATATCCTCGATAAGCGTCGAGAAAACTCATACGCCCATACCCAGCTGTTGCATCCACCAGCTGATCTATCCTGGGCAGGGGAAAACTGTCTTTTGGACAAGCCTTGTTCAAATCTGTGAGATCGACGCAAACCCCCCATTTCCCATTCTTCTTTTTCATCACCACTGTGTTGGATAACCACTCGGGGTAGTAAACCTCTCGTATCGCCTTTGCCTCGAGCAGACGGTCGACCTCTTCAATAACAGCATCCACATGTTGTACGGCAGACCTTCTTCTCTTCTGTATTACGGGCTTGTGTTGTGGGTCCACATTCAGGTGGTCGCAAATCACGTTTGCATCCACCCTAGGCATCTCCTCGGGCACCCAAGCAAACACATCAACGTGCTCTTTGAGAAACTTCACCAACTCTTCCTCCTCTTCTTTGCACAGGTTTTCCCCAATCAGGAAATACCTTTCAGGATCATTCTCGTTGATCTGGATTTTCTTCAATCCTTCCACCACTTTCTCGGCCGGATCCCCTCCGACATCCTCGATGGTCGGCTGGTTGGTAACCTCAACTGTTTGCACCATCTGTGCCTTGGGTGCCTTTTTGATTATGGAAACCAAGCATTGCTGGGCTGTCTTCTGGTTCCCCCTTATTCTCTCGATCCCATTGGACCCTGGAAGCTTCACCATCTGATGGTAGGTGGATGAAACTGCCCTCATCTTATGCAACCAGGTCCTTCCTATAATCACGTTATAGGAAGATGGCATGTCCACCACCAAAAAGTCGGTTCTCAGCGCCACTGTTCCTACCCGAACAGGAAGGGTTACCTTGCCCAATGGCCAGACTGCCCCTGCACTGAACCCAACCAACGGAGTTATTGACTGTACCAAGTCTGCTTGTGCCAATCCCAGCTTCTTGAACGCGTCGTAATAGAGCACCTCGGTGCAGCTCCCTGAATCCACCAGGATCCTCTCCATGTCATATTCCCCAATTCGTAGGGCTATCACAAGAGCATCATTGTGCGGCACCTGGACTCCTCCCAGGTCCTCATCCGTGAAGACTATGCCCTCGTTGCATCCTTCCGCTTCACGTCCTCGTTTCTTTCCCAACCGCATCACGTGCTGGTCGTGTTTTACCTGCCTTTGGAGCAACCTCACCTCATTTCTCATATAAGGTATGGCTAATCCATGTATCATATGGATCACGCCCCTTGGATTCTGCTCGTAATCCAGCTCCATTGCTCTCTCTGCACTTTTGTGCTCCTCTTGGATGAATTCCTTCAAATACCCACGTGAGACCAGGTCATCGAGGTGCTGCTTGAACATCTCGCAGTCCTCCGTCATGTGACCCCAGTCCTTGTGGTAACTGCAATGCTGACTCGTAGCCCTTCTTGCATCTTTATCACCCTCCAGCCGTGGAGGCCACTTAAAGTACGGACGGTTCTTTATTCGATAAAGAACCCGATAAATTGGTTCTTTCCAAACCGTCGTTACTGAGAAGAACGACTTTGGGTCAGGGGCATGCTTCTCCCGATACGACTTTGGGTCAGGGGCATGCTTCTCTCGGCACGACTCTTTCCTGGGCTCGGGTTTATCCACTTTCTTCACGGAACCCTTGACTTGCTCGGCACTCAACTTGCCATCTTCCCGTAGTATGTCATCCTCATTCCGGGCATGCTGCTCAATACGTTCCATCAGCTTTGCCAGCGTGCTCACTGGACTCATGTTTAGGAACTTTCGTAGCTCCCCCCGAACAGGCAGCCCAGTCTTGAACGTTGTTATTGCATACTCCTCACTGCAATTTTCAATCTCGTTGAAAGTCTCCCAATATTTCTTGGCGTAGTCCCTGATCGGCTCATTGTCTCCTTGCTTCATAACTGAGAGACTCTCAAAAGTTTTGGGTGGTTTCCTGCTCGTCAGGAACCGAGCAGTGAATTCCTCGGCCAACTGTCTCCATCCTCGTATAGTGTTCGGCCCCAACTTATGGAACCTTGACAGGGCCACCTTTCCCAAACTAGATGGGAACATCTTGCCCCTAATCGCGTCATCACCATCGTGCATAAACATCGCTCTTTGGTAATCTTTGTATGTGTGCCACGGGTGCATTGGTTTAAATGCAGGATAAACGTCCCATGTTTAACCCTGCTCGGCAACCTTGCCTCCTGCAATCTTTTTGCAAAAGGAGAAGTTGCTATGTTGCTAAGGGCTCTCCGTGCTGCTTCACGTGCAGACATGGTCCCCTCCTCTGACACCTTTGCAGCCCTGGCATTTTTTCTTTGCCAGTCGGAACCAGGTCTCTCGTACCTATCCCTGTGGTGCTTCCTGCTCCCTCTTTCCTCGGGGGAGGAACTCTTGCTCCTGCTTCTCCTTTTTCGTGAAGAAGCCCTCAACCGCTTTGGAGTGAGACTCCTGCTCCTTCTTTTTTGTGAAGAAGCTCTTTTGTATTCCGCCATATCCAGCCTTTCCTTCCTAGACTTTCTTCGTGAAAGTCCAGAATCCTCCGGATGTTCTCATATCCGCTGCAGTTGTTGAATCTCATATTCTCACCTCTTAATCAAACGAGCGTATTCTTCTATTTCCTGTCTCTTTTTGTCCAGGATATCTTCCCTGCTGTGCACGCTTTTCGAACGTGCCGCTGATTCCCTCTCACGGCAGGACTTACTCCTTCTCGTGGATCCTGTGGCCGTCCATCCGTCCTTGTTTCTGGAGTCGCCATGGGCTGCGAGGGGGCGGTCCTTGCTCGTGGTCCTCCCCGCCCGCCCGCCGTCGGGTTTCCTCGAAGGGTCTGGTGGGGACTTGTCACCTCCCCCACCCAGTTGATTGTTTGGGTCGAGTGGAGTCTTTAGATCTTCTTCCGCCATGGTCACTTTTTCAAAGGGATCTCTTTCGTTTCCCATAGACGGTGCCAATTGTTGGTGCAGGAAAACGAAAAGGCCTTTGAACAGCACTAAGATCCAACGGCAACTTTCTTTTCCACACCGGAACCCTAGGCACACCGCCGGAGTTGAACCTGTAAAACAAACAAAGGTGAGCGCACCTTTGCCTTCTCGTGGCAAAGGCCCTCCGATGCCAAAGTTAGTATCTCGTACTAGTGAAAACCCTATTCTCAGTAGGTAATCAGCCAATAGCCAAGAATTACGTACCTTTACCTCTAGGTTTACCTCATATTTATAGATCCTTGTACGCTTGCTGTCCAAGCCATCTCGCTGTCCTAAGTTTCCTTTCTCGTAAATGGAACCCGGAACATCAGGGATTCCCGTTCCCATAACTGCATATTTCCTTTTAGACCGTTTAGGAACTCTTTCCTTAATTGGCCGTTCACCCCATTCCCGTTGGGTATCTTTTCCAGATCTCGCTTTCTTACTGGGTACTTGCCATTCCTGGACTCTTCTGGAGCATCTCCTCCAAAACGTTGCTCCTGTTCGGCCCTCTCGTTGCCGAACAGACTACCTGGACCAATGATTTCTCATATCACTGGTCCATTTACCATGTGACTGGTCCAACAACTTCCCTTGCTCTTTGGACCATACCCCTGCTCAGGTATCTCGGACCTGGGACCTCTCGTGTCCCCGGTCCTCTCTGCCGTTCACCGTGCTGAATGGCGGATGCTCCGATTATGTTTAACCTGGGTCCTACGTACCACGTGTTCGGGCCTCTTTTACACCTGTTCGGGATTACCTCCCTACAGCGGCCCAGAGGCCGTGGTGATTCGCCGGGAACCTGAGCTGCACCTGAGTGTTCTCAGTGTACCAGTGAATTTCTTGAAAAGCAACAAGTTTGCTTTAGTTCGGAGTTTTTTGTATGATTAAAAAGTGAGTTTCTTACTTGCGGGATGAAATCCCTTTCAGCTAGGGGCGTAAATGGGTCAGAATTGTTTTGTTTAGAAAGACTAAATTGATTGTGCCTCCTGTTTAGGCAATGCATGCTTTTTAAACGTTAATTTGATGCCCCTAGCTTTTTATTTGTTTATGCAGTCGTGAGATTAAATCCTTTTTTGTCTTTGGCAGCGAAATAGGAGACTGGATGCTCGTGGCGGGGGCAAGGAGGTGCACAAGTGGTTCATGATGTTGCCGGAGCAGGCTAAGGAGTTAGTACGTGCTGCTGGTCTTGAGGCGTTTGTTTTGGGCCTCAATCTTCCGAAGATGGATTGGTCGTTGATGACCTCGCTGGTTGAAAGGTGGTGGGATACTACCAACACGTTCCACTTTCCTTCTACTGGTGAGATGACGGTCACGCCAGGTGATTTTTCTTTGCTTACTGGCCTGCGAGTGGGTGGAATTCCTCTTCGGGTTGATCCCAAGCTTTGGGAGCGGACAGGGGCTCTAGAGTGGTTCTTGGGCAAAGTGCCACCTCTTCACTCGCGCGGTCATGTCGATGTCTCTTGGCTGAGCAAGACTTTTATGAAGGCTAAGATTCTTACTCAGGTGAGCGTTAAGGAGCTGATGTGGGCTTTCTTTCTCTACCTCCTTGGGCAAACGTTGTTTGCC
Source organism: Rhododendron molle (assembly GCA_025413875.1). Classification (NCBI taxonomy): domain Eukaryota; kingdom Viridiplantae; phylum Streptophyta; class Magnoliopsida; order Ericales; family Ericaceae; genus Rhododendron; species Rhododendron molle. Next base: position 30,017,252 of record CM046397.1, read on the forward strand.
AACAAGGATGGTTTGGTGCATATGCAGTTTCTGGCTCCTCTGCAGCATTTGGAGGCTATTAGGGAGTTTGACTGGGGATCGTCCGCTTTGGCTACCCTGTATGGCAACCTTGGAGCTTGTTCTCGGGACAAGAGTCCTATCATTGGTGGTCACTACCGGGTGCTTGAGGTATTCATCCTTTTCCTTTGCTTCGTTTCCTGTTTTTGATTTTTCCTAGTTTTGAACTTTGTTTGTTAATTCATTTCAGCTCGGGGCTTTCGAGTATCTTCTCCAGTTTCCTCCTGGCACCAAGCACAGGGATGCAAACTGTGTTCCATGTTATGAGCGATGGTTAGCGGGCCAACGGAAGCTGCGGTCGCTTGTTTGGAGCCTTCTTGAGTGGCGACGGGTTTTGGACCATTTGACGATTGATCAGGTATCTTCCCTTTTTGTATGTTTTTTGTCTTCGGGTTTCCACACTTTTATGCTGTGGCTGATTTGATCTTGTTTTGCAGGTACAGTTTGACCCTTGGGGTGGTGTACCAGAGGATGCTCTTCTTGCGCGTTCCAGGGTTCTGGATCGTACTCGTAACTTACTCGAGGGTCCATTCTATCGAGCCTGGTACTTAGGTGACCGGGTGGCCAGTCAGTGGCACCCGCGTGCTGAGGCGCTTCAGTTCGTTCCTCCTCCTCCTCCGGCATCGATGAGGTCTACTTCTTTGATGTCTAAAGAAGATTTGAAGAATGCTCGGATCAGGGATTGGGCAGGCTTGCTTCTTCAGGCAGGAGACTACACGGAGTACTGCCGTCTTTACTTAGCTCCAGCGATTGCAGCACCTCCTGTTGCTCCTGTTTGGCCACGGCCCCCTTCTTTTATTTCTTTCCATTCTGATGATGGAGAGGAGGAGCGCTTGGCGCTTACCCCTTGTACGACCCAGCTTTATACGCTGCCAGCTAGGGTTTCACAGGTATCACCCTATTTCTGAACTTGTTTCCCTGTTTGTATCTGGCATTTCAATGCTTGAAATGTTTGATTTGCACAGGTGCCTGCTGAGGTGGAACATGAGTGCCTGCATGCTTATCAAAGTGCAGAGGCTTTGGTTCGGAGATAGCGCCGTAGGATTCTAGAGGTATGACTTTCTCCATGTGTTCCATTTGCTTTGTATCATTCCTTGAATCTGAGTGTTTGTATCCTCTTTTTGTTGCAGCTTGAGGCTGAGTGAGCTCCAGCTGCTGGTGGGGAGGGTATGGGAGCTAGTGAGCAGTCCCCATCTTCGTCTCAGAGGCCATCTCGGAGGCGCCACCATGACTAGCTTTTAGGATTTTCTCTTTTCCTGTTCATAATTAGTAAAAGAGGCAAACAGAAATTGTTTAGTGAAAGCTACCACAGCGAGAATTTAAACTTTTGTTCATGAAATGAGAAGAGCTTTTTGAGCGTAGACACCCCAATCTAGACTCCCAGATTAGTTTATTTACGGTTTTTGATTCCCCGATGACGAAACGGATCAAGAACACCTCGGGAATGTCGAGTGTTTGAGCTTTGAGTGTTTTTAAAACCCTTAAACCTAACTTAGCTTAAGCCACTTCCAAAAGCCAAAACCCTTCTGACCCGCGCCAGGGCGCAACCGTCGCGCGCCAGGGCGCACCGTTGCGCGATGGTTGACCATCGCGCACCGGACCCACTCCATCTCGCGCCAGGGCACACGATCGCGCGATGGACTGAATCCCTCACGCGAGAGTCAGCCTGGGTCAAAGTCAAAGATTTGACTGTTGACCCATGCGCGATAGCTGTCACACTCGCGCGATGGTCCCATTCCATCGCGCGATGGTCCTAACCAGTCACTTTCACCTTTTGCCAGCCAGTTGGTTGCTTGCCTGGGGGTCTACAGGGCTATTTGAACCCCGTTTTTCTCCACAGGACAGTGGCAGTGCAGGCTTTGGGCCCTCCACCCTCACAACAACCTTTCTTATCACCTTTTGCAAGCCTTCACCACCAAGTTTTGGCCTTGGGCCTTGTTTGGCACCCTCCTACACCTTCCAAGCCTCCTATAAATACCCCCCTTTGTTAATCTTTTCAAAGGTTCCAAAAAATCAAGCAAAAAAGGTTCTAACCCTAGCCCTTTGTTTATCTCTTCTCCATTAGCAAGTGAAACATTTTGGTTTCCTACCTAGCACACAAGAACATAGTTTGTTCTCATTCAAATCCTACTTTCAACTTCAAATATTCAAAGCTCAAACACCTTTCAAACTCAAAGAACCAAAGGTATAGGTTGCCTTTATTCTGCTCTCTGTTCTTATCCCTGAGGGGGGGCTGGCTGGGCCAAGGCTGGTAATCAATACCAGTCCTGGTCCAAAAGCTGGCAAGGTTTCAAAAACCGTCATGGCTAGAACCAACGCGCGATGGACTCACTGTATCACGCGACAGTCCTCTGTCTTGCGCGACAGTCCACGTGGGGATTGGTGTCTTGCTGGTTTATGTTTTTTCTTTCATATAGATCACTGTTAAGCATGAAAATAACCAGTTTATTACTTCTCCTTTGTTAGAAATGCTAGTTTTACATTTCAATATTCATTTCTGTTGCTGTGGAGTACCCCTGGGAGCTTTCTGAACATGCTTCAGAACCCAAAAACATGTAAACTAAACACTGGAAGGTTGCCCGAACCCTCGCGCGATGCACCCAAACCACCGCGCGATGGTCAAGTGGAGAGTTGACCATCGCGCCAGGGCGCACCGTCGCGCGATGGTCTGACTCCATCGCGCGATGGTTGACCATCGCGCGCCAGAGCGCAACCCTCGCGCGACAGAGTGACTGGCTCGCGCGACTCTTTGTCCCCGACCAGTAGCTAGCCATGCATGGTTAACTTAGTTTTAGGCTGTTATTTTGTCCCCACACTATTTATGGGGTGTTTTGTCAATTTGTAGGGATTTTCAGCCTTTAAGTTGTTTAAAACTGTATATTATAACTGCTAATCAACTGCTTGGTTTGTCCTGGGTGTGCACTGGTCCTTCCAGAGCCCAGAGGGTTTGAGAATAAGAGCTGTGGGCTTAGGCTTACTGGCGCGCGCAGGTTTTGTAGTAGCGCGCGCAGGTGTGATCAGCATGCAGTGACTTGATCAGTGCATACAGATTTCTTCCTGCGCACGACACTCCAAGACAGGGGCTTTCCAGTCTGCTTAAACTCCCACAACAGTCTGTTTTCATCCTATACTAACTGCTCATTCATGCCATCTATCACATCTTGCAAACTGTTACAATTTTAATCCCCGATTAACTGTTCCCCCGCCCTAACTGGCTAAAATTGATTAATAAAAGAAGAATCACAATGTTTTCAAAATGCCTAAGTAAAGACCGATCTCCAGATTGGGCGAGAGGGGTGCCTTAAAACCCTTCCCCTCTCGTAACCTGACTCCCGAACCCAGATATGGTTATGACGAACTGGTTCCTTCACTTTTTCAAATAGCGCGTTAGGTGCTTCGAAGTACGGTTCCTTGGGTGTCGGACCTTCAAACCCGAGTGGCGACTCTGTATTTACAAGCGCCTGCTTCTCCGCTCGCGCTCCCTCGATTATGGGCCCTTGCATTTTGGAATCCGGAAATTCCAGGGCATGCTGCCCACATTGTGCCCCTAAATGCATGTGAAAGTCAGAACATGGCTTTTTGAACAAGTATTTGTCGATAGATAATAATCTGTGTGTAATGAAGTACTAGCCGAAGAATCGATTATTCGGCCGAAGAATCAATTATTTGGCTGAAGAATCGATGTTGCGGTCGAGATATCCATTCTTCGGTCGTTACTTTGATTTTCCAAAGGTAGATTTTTATTTGGCCAAGTGGCATCCTCTTTTCTCTTCCTCCTTATGCTTGGTTTTGATTTTTTGCTTTTTGCCATATTCCGTAATCTTTTTGCCAAACTCGAGAATTTTTGAGGTATCCTGCTCATTGTGTTAATGACGTTTAGGTTAGAGCAGAAGAACAATAATTCTTGTGTGCTTTGCTATTGCTAATTCCATGAAAAAGGCATGCTCATCTTTTACAAGCTCAATACGCAAGGTTAGCTATGCCTACCATTGAGTACAAACCTGTTGATGTTTGTCCTTCTCTCCAAATGTTTGGGCCGCATCTCAATGTGAGATTGCCGACGTATCCCAATCAGGGAATCAGGCCTTTTACGTAGTTCCAAAGTCACCACCTTTGAGGTCAGGTTTTCACTCTTGGTTTTTTTTCCCACGTGCTATAAATTTTGCTTAGGTTACCTGATGGAGGTTGAGTCCCTAGCGAGTTTCTGAATGCCTTAACTTTTGCCTAGGCTGCATTTTCTTGCCCTAGCAGGCTTTGCTCTTACTTTTGCTTGGGCTGCTTGGTCACCCAACGAGTATTTTCTCACAAGAAGTTTTCTGTACCTTGGAGAGGAATTTGATGGAGATATTTTTATGAATCTCCTCTTGTGTTCATACTTTCATGATGGGCAAGCTAACCCTAAGTGTTCTCACGGAGATAGCGTCTTCTTTCTAGGTTTTGACAAAAACCTAGTTTAAGTAACTAAAGTTCATCCCTTCTTTCCCTTTTTGTCAGCAACACGAAGAACTTGATTACCTGAAATTTCTTTTGTTTGGCAAAGAGATTATAGTGTATAGCAATTGCAATTTAGAAATTAGATTGTTGAATAAGCATAATCTGGGAGATAAAATAGGAGTTCACTTAGAAATAAAATGCCCAAACAGGGGCCCAAAATGTGTTCTAGTTTGAAAAAGCATTGTTTTAATGTTCTTTGCCATGTTGTGACTTCTCAGCTACTGCAGCATTTTGGGGTTGCCCTCTTTTGCTTTGTCTTTCGCAATTTTATACTCTGTTCCGCCCTCTTCTTTGCCAAACAGAGCCTTTGAACTAAATTCATCTTCGAAACTTGCACGGTGGCTACCTTTTTGGAACATAAGTAGTCCCCAGATGGAAATATCAGCTTGGGCTTTTATCGCCTCTTCATCCTCCTTGTTGATTGTGTAGTTATGAAGGAAATTAGTTATCCCCATTTGGTCGAATAGTGATGCTAAGGAGATTCCATCGAGTGGATCATCGTATTCCCCTTCCATTTCGTCGAAGTTACTTTCCCCTGTTTGACATGGGTCCGCGCATATGAAACCTAGATCTTCTCTTTCCTCTATCCACTGGCTGTAGTCGCATTCAACGTAGGGATTGACCCATGGTTGTATTTGGAGCTCCTCCACCTTCTCTACGAGACGGATCGTTTCCCAGATGATGGGTGGTGTCGGAATTTTGGGACGGTTAATGTGTACCACTATTTGGGCAGGCTCGAAGTGGGCGTGCCTTCTCATCATAATGACCCTTTCCTTTTCTTTCTTCCTATTCTAAAACTAGATACGTAGCCATTCGTCATCCTCTACAAATGGGATGTCAAGATCCTCTAAATTGTGCTTTGCCTTCTCATCATTGTGCTCTTTCCATTTCTTTAGCTTTTCTTCCTTTGTTCGCTCTTCTTCGTCACTCATATCGGGATCAATTACTTCTGATTGATCGGACTCAACGTCCTCCTCCATCATGAAACACTCATCCTCCTCTGCGAAGGTTAAAGTTGGCTTGGCTAGGTTGTTTTGGACAATGTACTGGCTAGGATTGTATGTGGGGTTGTGAGATAGGGTTATAAGGTTGACATTTCAGGGCGGTTCAATATTGGGTGGTTTGGTTTGTGTATCAGGTTGTGGGGGCTTTATGGTGCGGCTATCAATGAGGTCTTGAATGTCATGGCGAAGACGCATGCAATTGTCCGTCACGTGGCCAGAATGTTGATGGTAAGCACATTGCTTATTGGGGTCATGGTTTGGGCCGTAAGGCAGCTGAGGAGATGGCTTGTTCAAGGGTTTGAGATGTCCTTGATGGCTTAGAATGGTTAAGGCTTGGGAGAGAGTCATGTAAAGAGGGCTAAAGTTACGACGAGGTCGGTTTAAGCTTCGGGATGAGCTAGTTTGAAAAGGGTCTTGTGGTGAGGTTGAGTTAAGAGTATTTACAGATGCGTGAGATGCACGGTTTGGGAAGGATTTTTTAGGTGGAGGAGCTTCTTCTTTCCCAATGAGTCCGAGTTTGATTCCTTCTTCAATCTGCAGCCCAGTAGCATGCAAGCGCTTGAAATCTATGATGGCCTGTGTGTAGATATGCTTGAGATACTTGGATTGCAGATTCTTGATGGCTATCCTCACTTGATCTTCCTCAGAGGGGTGGTTTTTCATTTTGGTAGCCTTTTCCCTCCATCTAGCCACGAAGGTAACAAAATCTTCGTTTGACTCTTGCTTGGTCATTTCCAAATCTCGAGTGGTTAGTTCAACTTGGACATTGTAAGCATATTGCTTGATAAAAGCTTTGGCGATTTCGGGCCAAGTGTGATAATGTTCGAACTCCAAAGTGAGAAACCAATCGAGAGCACTTCCAGTGAGAGTTCTTTGAAACAGTTGAGCGATGAGCTCATCATTCAAGCCCATCGGTTTCAGGGTGTTGATGACATGGCGGACATGGCTAGTGGGGTTGCCGATTCCATTGAATTTTTCGATGTTTGGCATCTTGAATTTCTCAGGCAGTTGAGAGTCTAAAAAGAGGCAAAGTCCTTCAAAGTCCAAAATTTGGTCTCCCTGTGAACGAGCCAGAGCATGCTTGATCTCTTTGACTTGCTTGGCTAACTCAGGATTTTCTGGCCTATTCTCGTTTGCCATTGATCTTTCTTCGTCTTCAGCATCTGTCGCTGCTTTTTCTGCTAATAAGGTAGTGACTTGAGCCTAGAGATTGGCAATGGCAGCGTTGTCGTCTGCCATGGGTACAAGAGGATTGCGTGGTGAAGCTTGGAATTTGGTAGATGATCGGTTTTGCTGAGAAGATGACTGCAAAGTCCCTGGAAGTGATTGGGACTTTTGCGGTGAAGGTGTTTTAGCAGGTGAAGATGACAAGCAGGATGGCTACAAAGACCTCTATTTGGCATGACTTCAGGTGTTATAAGAGTATAAAATTGGCTGTGGTTGCTTTCTTGGCTTACCTATTGTGCCACCTTGTAAAAGTAAAAATACCTGCAAGTTAGTACTTGGCTGTATAGGGTTAGGATTTGGGCTGAAAATCCCTACCCTTCTGCACAAAAAGAGATGTTACAACTATGAGTGATACAGGGTGTGAGGAAGAACTTGGAAGCAAAAATGCAGGAAATTTCCTTAACCTGCGGGTTCTTGTCTTAGTTTGATAGGTACTATGGCTTTCTAACACATGTAAGGTTTAGGTAGTCTCAGGGTGCTCCGTTGTCAAAGGGCACCAGCCCTTTCACCAGCCCATCATAGTCTCAGGGTACAAGTGACTGTGGAGTTTGTTGGAACCCCTAACATAGCCCATGTCATGCCGGGGTATTAGGTGAACTCAATGAGGTTTTCCGCTTGATGCATATGATAAATGAATTAAATAAGGCATGTATTAGTCTTATGTTGAACTTTCTGGTTATGGCTCTCAACATCCCCCGCAGAGTCGCCCAAAAACTGTAGACACCTCCCTGGAGCGGGGCATCGCCATACAGATTGATCGTTGTTTGCTCGTTTGGTTGCTTGCTTCATAAACCAAAATCGGGGACATTCCCATGGCTAGGAACATCGCCACATGATAGCGGTCACCATCAAAACAGAATCGCCACCCAGTTTATTAAAACTAGGAAAATGATAGAGATTCCGGGTACGGGAGCCAAAAGTACAATAAGGGGAATGTGTTAGGCACCCCTCTTTGCCCAGCCGCGAGACTGGCCCATAGTCGTTCAACATAAGACATGTGCATTCTTTATTTGATTCTAACAAGTAGTCTATTTTTAACCTTTAAGCAGTTAAGGGTGAGCCAAGACAGTAATTGAAGCATGCATCAGAAAGCAGAACAAAACAAAACTGTCCCAGGGGAATGGATCCCGCGCCCGGTGAATAGATGTCACGGCCGAGGGATCGAAGCCCCGGTCGGTGTTCTTCCTCACACCAGACAGAAGAATTAGCATATTATCAAAACGCTATAATTAAGCATAAAAACGATAAATAAACCAAACCAGAGGCCATTGGGCCTCACCACCTTGATCCCTCAGTTGCTTGATTGCTTCAGATTGATTGTGATTGGCTTATTTGCTCCTTTGAAAACCCTCGGGTTAGGGTTTGAACTCCGAGGTTTGATCGTCGGATTAGTGGCTATCTTCAGGAGGTTAGGGCTTTTGCAGAGGGGATTTGAGAGTGTATATTGACAGAGTTTCATGGATTGAGAGAGTGTGGAAGTATATGAATTTCGTGTGTTTTGTTGTTGAACCCAAAGGCCCTTTATATAGGCGATTGGTGACTCACTCCAACCAATCGAAATGCACGATTAAAATTGGTGTTAGAGGGTGATTCTAACTCTTCATGGCAATCCTCTAACGTAGCCCGAACGCATCGGGATTTGGTTGCTAGGGTTTTGTGATCGGATCAAACGTATGACAGAACATTCCAGAATCTGAAAAAAGGACGATCTAGCGGCCGAGCCATCGATCTGGCGGCCGAGGATTGGATGTTGCGGCCGAAGGATAGATCTTGCGGTCGAGGGATTGATCTCTCAGGGAGACTTTCCTGGCAACAGGTTGCTTGGGTGAAGAAATGATGTTGAGGCCGTGAGATCAATGTTACGGCTGACAGATGGATTCTCCTAGGATACTGTATTTCTGTCTGAAAGGCTATATGGCTCTGGATTGGGTCCTCTAAGTGGCTCAAAGTTCTTACCATAAGTCCATGGGTTCACAAGAAGTCAATCAACAATCACTGTATCCATTTCATCATCGAGATGGTCCCCAAGGTGGGACTTGAAATAATCATTAGGCCAAATTGGGGTGTCTACAACTCCCTTTCTGTCTACAAGTGCTCAGTTAGCCGACATGTTTACTAAGTCATTGTTCAAGCCCCGGTTAAAATTGTTATGTAACAAGTTGGGACTTTGTGATATCTATTCTCCAGCTTAAGGGGGAGTGTTGGAATATTTGAGTAGTTGTTATGTCTTGTCCCACATTGGTTAAACAAGTCTAGTATCAAGTTATCTCTTAATATAAATAATGAATCTTTGTGTTAGGGTTAATTAACACCCTATGCACTTTTTACTCTTCTAAACAACAATGTCCACCACGAAACTTTCCTGTTTCGTGATTTTACGAGGAGAGCTATATCACCATGCTTCTTAAGGTTGGCTAGCGCAATGTGTTGGTCCTGAAGAAGCAAAGGAAAGGCTAAATCAAATCCATGATGACAGCTGTGGAGAGAACGAGATAGCCCTGTATAGAAGGATCCAGAGGCAAGGGTACTATTGGCCCAACATGAAGGAGGATGCTGACTTGATCACAAAGAATTGCACGTGGTGGTCCCTATACGCAGTCAAGCTGGAATGCTTGATGGTGTGTGCTAGTGATCAAGAGGAAGATTGGAGGCAGGTATACATCGACTACCTGCGGGAAGGATCTTTACCTATGGAGCAGATGGAGGCCGCGAGGGTCGTCCGCGAAGCACGACGTTTCTTCGTTGAGAAGGGTTACTTATTTAGAAGGACCCTTGATGGGATGCCGCAAAGATGTGTAGACAAAAAGAAAGCAAAGGAGATATTGAGGAGGGTGCACGGAACTGAACACCAAAGATGAAGAAAAGCCTTAGGAATAGCTGGTTCATCTGGGGCATTTTTGGCCCACCATGGAAAGTGACTCCAAGCGACATGTGCAGAGGTGCCAAGCATGCCAGAAATTTAGGAACTTGGTTCACGCTCTTTCCGTGGAGCTGCATTCAATTTGTGCCCCATCCCTTTTCATACATGAGCCATGGACCTGGTTGGACCAATCACTCCAGCCTCACAGAAAAACAGATGGATCCTGGCAGCCACAGAAATTTGTACAAATGGGTTGAAGTAGCTCCGCTGAAGAGGGCTACGGGAGATGCAGTGTCAAAATTTATCAAGGAAAACATTATTTGCAGATTTGGCATATCCAAGATGATTCTGTCAGACAACGGGACTCCATTTATCAATTGTCACGTGGGGAGCCTCCTCGATGAATACACGGTTGAACACTGTACTTCCAGTACCTACTACTCGCAGGGCAATGGGCAAGCGAAAGCAACGAATGAGACCTTCATACGAATCCTGAGCAAGTTGTTGGACGAGCGTGGCAATACTTGGGCAAATCATTTGCCAGTAGCCCTTTGGGCTTATCGAACCTAAAAGAGAAAGTCCACTCGCGCTAGGCCTTTCAATTTGGTCTACAAAGCGAAAATTGTGTTGCCCGCGGAGTTAAGCGTGCCTTCCGCAAGAATGATCCTCGCAATGGAGAGCTCCTTGGAGGGAAGAAGGGCAGATTTGGAGGCCACAGAAGAGAGAAGAGTTGCTGCAGCCCTTGCTCAAGAGAAGTACTGGGAGTCCGTGGCGCGTTACTATAACAAGGGTGTGGTTCCGCGGGTTTTCAAAGTTGGAGATTTGGTTTGGAAAGCAACCATGGAAGTTTTGAAAGTGCTGAAGACCCCAAAGTTCACGCACAGATGGGAAGGGCCTTATGAAGTGACTAGTGCCTCCGAGAGCGGGTACTTCCATTAAGCCCGCGTGGAAGATGGGTTCCAGACAGGGGCAGTCAATTTAAAGTACATTAAGAAATTTTACCGTGAGAAGGATAGTGGAGATTTATATTTTATTGAGGTCTCTCTGTTTTCTTTTTGTTAATGTCGTTTCAAAAGTTCAATGAAAGGCGGTTTTGTTCCTCCATAGAATATTTCGAGGTGTTGTAAGCTTGAATCAGCAAGTTCGTTGTCTAAAATTATTAATGAAATGCCAAGATGCTTTTTATTTCCCTGTCTACTTGATTTACTTATTACTTCGAAAAATGGGTCGCGCAAAGAGAACATCCCGGCCATCCCCAACAGTCGTCTTGTAATTATGGGGTGTTTGGGAGCCTACTTTTTAGCTTTTCATTTTCAGCTTTTTCATTTTTTGGCTTTTTGGATTATGGTCAGAATGTGTTTGGAGAATGAAGGAGTGTTTGGAAGATATGTTTAAAATGTATATTGGAAGAGTAATAGTGTTTGGTAGATGAATGATGAAAATGAATTATGGATTGATTTTTTACCAAGTTGCCCTTGACTTTTATTATTGTTTTAAAAGGTGTACAAATTAAAGGTAGGGCAAAAGTGGTAAATAGGTAATTATAGTATGCGTATTTTGTTAATTGCACCGAAAATGGGAAAAGGTGAAAAGGAGCTCCAGAGCTCATTCTGGTTTTTTGCTTCCTTTGTCAAAAACAGAGAATGGGTTTTACAAAATAAGTTTTCATAATTGGGTAACGAAACAACCAAAATATGAAAATGAGAATGCAAAAATGGGAAAATGCACTAACCAAACACCCCCTTAATAAGTCTTACTAAGAGTACGAACGTTCACGGAGAGTTGCCTGACAAGCACCCGCGAGTTTAGACTTAATGATTATCAATCAGAGATAATGTTAAGACAGAGGTGGTCAGAACATGACCCGCAAGTTTAGAATTAACGATTATCAATTAGAGATAATGTTAAGTCAGAGGTGGTCAAAACGTGACCCACGAGTTTAGACTTGACGATTATCAATTAGAAATAATGTTAAGTCAAAGGTGGTCAGAACATGACCCGCGAGTTTAGACTTAACAATTATCAATTAGAGATAATGTGAAGTCAAAGGTGGTCAGAACATGATCCGCGAGTTTAGACTGAACGATTATCAATTAGAGATAACGATTATCAATTAGAGATAATGTTAAGTCAGATGTGGTTAGAACATGATCCGCGAATTTAGACTTAACGATTATCATTTAGAGATAATGTTAAGTCAGAGATGGTCGGGAAATGACCCGCGAAGTTCAGAGCTAACGATTATTAATTGGAGATGATGTTGAGTTAGAGGCGGCCAGAATGTGGTCCGCGAGTTGAAGGCAAATAAAAGTAATGGGTCAAATAAGCATAGCGTCCAGATAGAAACAATTAAAATATGATCCGCGAAGAGCAGATGAAGAGAAATTAGCATCAGCAATGGAAACACAACTATTTGCCAAAAGCGTCCCTTTATTCATGAAGAATGGACTAATGATACATGTGGTACAATAGAAAACAAAAACAAAAACAAAAAAAAAAAAAAAAAAAGAGGAAAGCCTAAGATGCCAACTCCTCAAAGACAAGCTCACTGGGATCCGAGTCCGCAAGATTCAGGGCCGCAGCAGCCAGCTCCGTGTCCTATCGCCTGGCTTGAGCAAGCCTGACCTCCAGGGCCACAAATCTTGCCTGGTAGACTCCACCCGGGCGGAAAGGCTCTGGATTTCGGGCTGCAAAGTTGTTTGCTTTCCCGCGGCCTTGAGTGCGGAACCCCTCGTGCTTAGCCAACCCAGGTCAAAGCCCAAATCCGTCAAGTCCTGTGATAGCTCCTACATAGCTGTCTCCGTGGCAAGCGTAAACTCGCTGAAGCGCAGCCTTGCCCAGGGGCACCAGCAAGTCATGAAGGTTCCTTAGTAGCACTGACCCGAGCAGAGGCGTCCACGGATTGAAGTGGGCAAAAGTTTTTGGGTGGGCCCAAGCAATGGCATTAAGGAGTGGGTGATAGACCTCCTCGATTGGGTAGGTCCCGAGGAAGAGCCGGATGGGGACCTCTGCCTCGTTATTAGCTGGCCCCTTCCTACGATCCGCAGTAGGGCTTAGCTGGGGAGGACGCTGCTCCCTGGACTCCACTTCTCTGTTTTGCTCCCCCATATCAAAATCATTATTGTAATCTCCAAGAGCAGTGCTGCCTTGGCCTCCGAAAATATCATCAGTCTGTGTAAAAATCATGTCTTTAAATAAGAGGTTTAGATCTGAAGAAGTAATGGAGGTGGGGCCCCTAAAATATGATTCGTTTAATTTCAGTTGTCGGTCCTCGAAAGGAATTGAGGGTTAGGCCGATGGAGTAGGTGTACGTCTTGCGGATGGACGGCGAGAGAGAGTCAGAGAAGTGGAGCACACGGGAGAATGAGGGCTAGTCGTGTCTGCGGCCTCACCCACCCACCCCTCTTGTAGGGTTGAAGTTTTTGGAGGAGATCCATGTCCGGATACCTCAAAGAAGCTATCAGTGGAGCAGATCCTAGCGCCAGTAGAGGAGTGTTGCTGAGAACCCAAAGGGGTGGAGGTTAAGCCCGTCCCATGCAATCCCGCGGGGAGACCTCCCGCGGCAAGGTGATGGAGTTCTTCAATATCATCCTCCCTTAAATGCTGCACGACTGCCACTGCGACCGACTCCCCAACGATATCATCTTGGCCAACATACTCATGAGAATCTGCCGGTGGAGGAGGCTTGCAGATCTCAGAGGTTGCTGCATGAGAAGGAGAGGGGTCTCGGTCAGTTATATAACTGATGAAAATTTCAGATTCTTTGGAGGAAGAGGAAGACTCGGAAGAAACTGTGTTGGGGTTTCCTCCAAGATCCATAAGTGCAGGCAGATCAGGGCGGAACATACCTCCTATTACCGCAGAGGGCTCTGGCTCCACCTGGGGATAAGGGACTTGCTCCATGGGAGGCTGCGCAAGCTCCGCTCCCCTTGTCTCCTCTGGGGAAGCAGAGATGCCCACGACGGTGACATCATTGACCGCGGGAACGGAGGATTGAGCCCGCTTGGCTCCTAAAAGAGTGCCGATGGGCATGTTGTCACCATTATCGTCGTTGTCACCATTATCGTCATGGTCATCATCACCATCAGCATTCTCGTTCCCCTCCTCCTCGGACTCATCCTCCACCACGGTTGTTCAAAAAAGTTTAATAAATCAAGTGTCAAAAATCACAAGAGAATAGCGGAGGTGACAATGCAATAAAAGAGACGTACTCTAAAGACGGCGCCACTTAGCGAGAGCAACTGAGGCTATCTCCTCTGCCTCCTCCGCGGCCTCCTCCGTCTCCACTCTCGCAGTATCTCCAGCCTCTACCGCCGCGGCAGCCATCAGTGGCTCGTACTCCACAAAAGTATGAGTGCCCAGCTTCTGCTGCTGAAAGAGAGTTGGGATTCAGAAATATTGAAATAACAAAACAAGACCAATTGAATATAAAAAGTGAGAAAAAGCATACCATACGAATACGCTTACGGCGTCAACCACCCCCAGCAAGGGGTGCCTGCGAAGAGGATGGTTGAGATGGCTCCATTGGGGTCGTAGGTTGAGTTCTCCCTCAGGTGCTCCGCCCTGAGGAACGACGTGCGATGACTAGAGCTGCGGGAGGAGGCACCGGTGAAAAGCCCTTGTTTTAGGGTTGTGCATTAGTTACAGCCCACCTATTGTGGGGCCCGCACCAATCATCTCTTCGAGGTTCGGTGAGTGCTCGCAGCGAAGTATCCCACTGCCTAATCTCTGACTCCTTGGGAATATTGGCATTCCTGCGCACGAAGGTGAGGAAAGAGTCCAAGTTTCGACGCCAGAACAGGCGGAATTCTGTGGTGTAATGCCCGACGTTGTCCCTCGTGGGGATGGTTAGATGCCTGAGTCATTCCAAGACATCGGTGGTGTGCGTCCACACAAAGCAGCATTGAGAATCAACGAAAGAGGGCATCGGCGAAGTAGCCCCCGGTACGCCTTGGTCAAAACTTAGTTGCTTGGCAAAGCGGTCTAGGCGGTAGATGGTCACGCTGCTAGCCTCGTTGCAAAGTTATAGAAGCCATCTTGGGATGGCAATAAGAGTGGCGTTGACAACCGCCCGCGCAACAGAGTCGCCCCTGCTCGCAGCTGAGATGGAAGTGCCGACCGAGAGAAGGCATTGGCCCATGCCAACCACTCCTAGAGGAGCAGAACTGTAAGGGCTTGCGGTGAAATTTGTCGCGACATCACACGCCTCGTACCAGGAGGCGTCGCTGCTGGCCTCGTAGCACCGCTCCGCACGAGACCATTGTGTCAACGCTGGGAAATATCGCAAGACCAGAGCAATGGTATGAAAGTGCTCATAGAAGTACGTGAGCAAGAAGCTGGTGTGGACCATAGAAAGATGGTCACACCTCCTAAGAGACATTGCGAGGTTGGTGTGAACCAGGTCTAGTTGACGATAGAGTGACCCCAAAAACAAGAGGCTAGTGAAACAGGCTCCCCACAGGCCAAGAGGATGGCAAGCGGGAAAACCGCCGGGGAAGGACTATCTGACGGATAGTTGGGGAGGACGAAATAGGAGAGGAAGAAGGAGATGAAGCCTGCCATATAAACTCGTTGCTAGTGTGAGGACCCTTAATGAAGTCCCGCGCTTCCCCAAGAATCACCGTCTTCGCGAGTTAGAAGTCCTTGAAGAAGAAGCGGATCTAGCTTGGCCAGGAAGTCTTCTTGGCGATTGCCACGGAGTCCTTGAGGACACCTTGAGTGGTGAACCGAGGATCGAATTTGGCCAATTTGCCCAACCGCCTTAATTCTACGACATCCTGCTGGTCCACAGGGGAAAGACTATCCAGGTTGAGGGGACTGACCCCGCGGAGAGAGAGGCGAGTGACGATGACCACGTCCTCCAAGGAAAGGCCACTATACCCCCCAAGCCCACACAAAGGAATGGGTATCAATGCTCCAGCAAAAGAACGCGTGCTCCAGGATCTTGAGGACCACCCCGTGCCTCGAGCTGTTCAAATTTTGCGACAGCATCACGGCGTCAAGGGTGCTGGTGCCAAGGAGAAGCTGCTTCCGGCCAGGATCGCTGACGACTTCATCGACCCACTCTGGCCAGTTAGTGGGTGGAGAAGATTGAGCCCCAAAACAACACTCAAAGTGAGGGAAGTCTCCGCGATTTATACAAAGGTGGAGGACAGAGGATGGATTAACAAGTTCCGCTTGCCCTAAGTCGACGAGACCTGTAAAGAATGTGGGGTTGGCGAGAGGTGCCCCCTCAGCAGGGTAGGCATCCGCAAGAGCCCAGAATGGGTCCCCAACAGTTTGGAGGTAAGGGGCCCTCCGCCACTGCTCCACGCCCGGGACGGGCTCCTCAACGACTAAATTACGTGCCGCCAAGAATGTTTGGTATGAAGAGAGAAGAAGTTTCTAGAGAGCTGAAAAGAAAGAGAGACGGGGAGCTATTATTTGCAGAGAGTGAGAAAGCGTTTGATTGTAGAGAGAGAGAGAGAGAGAGAGTTGAATGGTTCGTGAGAAGGAATGAAGAATAGAAGCCTTATATAGCAAGTCCATTAATGAGCATTAATGGCGACCGTACACCAAAGGTCATCTCAGTACACGAAGAGGTGCAACCAACGGGCAAGAAACCCGCTGTTTCGTGGAACAGCTCGTAGACATCTGCGGAAACTTGCAGAGAATAAAATACACACACGCACGACATGCACCTGCCGTACGCACACGGGGGGCATATATAGGCGCGGTCAAAATTATTAACCTTTGATCACAAAAGACCGTTTGACCAGGTAATCACTGATGGACACATGGCAACAAGGGGAAGGAAAGCCTCGGTCAAACCTCGACCTAAAGAAGAATAGTTGACTATCCAATTGAGAGGAAACACGTGTACAAAGTTCGAAGAGAATGTCTGCGGAAGGCACGGTACCCGCGAAAGTCAGCTCAATCCGCGGAAGAGGAAATGGATTCCCAAACAACCTAGCAGCGGAAGACCGTGGGAAGAGCCCCGCGAGCCTCCAAGATTTCGCAATTACAAGAAAGCAATTTAACTAAGGAGTCTCTAGAGTTCCTTCCGAGTCATAAGGCAAGGTCTAGAAGGAACTCCACGACGAGGAAACGATCGCCGTAGGTCCCAACCTTACTCCCGCGGGAATAGGGGAATTTCTTGTCGCTTGGTGGCTTGGGATGGAGGTTGCGTCGCGGGAATTCAAGCTCTCCCGCATAAAAGATTCCACGAGAGAACGAGCTTTTTCCAAGACCCAAAGGTACAGGAGGGACACGTGTCGGGGTTTCATAGGGATGCCGTTCTGGGCCTAACCTATGCCCAAGTGTCCTATAAATATCCTTGACATTCCTCCTCATTTGAAAGAGCTAACTTTTTATAGGGAGAGAGGGTGTGAGTACTGAATTTGACAAAGGAGAACATTCTTTCCCAAAGAAAAGGTGGCATCACCCATTCAATCCAGGAAAAGTCAGACGCTACGCCCGCAAAAAGAAACAAGGGACACGTGTCTTTGTCTCTTCTGTACCTCTTGTTCCTTCCCTCACCCCACAAGATTTCTCCTTCTATTCTCCTCACTAATCATCGACCAATCGTATCTCTCTAGCTCACACGTATCTACAGGTAAACGAACCTCTGCAGAACCCCTACCTACATATTCTAAACAAATTAAACTCGTCATGAGTACATAATCTAAGAATCAAGAATGGGTGTGCGGCAAAAACAAAGAATGAGTTAAGAGCTGCCAAAGACAGTCCTGATTGTGGAGTCTGCAATATTTCCACTGCACATCCTCTCTCAGTTGCAGTACCCGTTAGATTCTAGTTGATCACCATTGATCCCTCTTAGCAGGGCTGGCCCAACCCCAAGGCCCACAAGGCCAGGGCCTTGGGCATCCCAAAAAGGCCAAATTTTAGGGGCACCCTACTAATTTTGATATTTGGGCCTGAGTAGAACTCTTTTTGGGCTAAAAAATGGAAAAAAAGGGCCCATGATTACTCCAATCCACCAGCAGCCCACAAACCAAATGAGGCCCAACAAATTACACGGTGGCATTTTTGCAAATAAGTGATCCAAATGGTCCATTCAATTAAAACCATTTCTCAGCTTTTTTACCTCTCCCATAAAGGCTTTGCCCAACAGAAAACAAAAAAAAAAACGCAGAAAAGAAGATCAGATCAGGGCCATCGCCATTCGCCCATCAGGCACCTCTCCGACTGATTCACGACGGCGTCCAGTCCGACTCCCTCCGATCGTCCGACTTCGGCGACGAACAGGTACCTCTCCCGCTCTCCGACAGTCCGACTCCCTCCCTCTCTCTCTCTCTCTCTCTCTCTCTCTCTCTCTCTCTTAAATACTTACACAGAGTGGGTGCCGACTGCCGGAGCCCGAAGAAGAAGGGGAGGCCCGGAGAAGAGTGGGTGTCGGAGGCCTGGAGGAATGGGTGGTTGACTGGACAATCTGGACCGACTGGTTACGAACTTACGATTAGGGGTTTAAAACTAGATAATTGGCATGGAGCAGTGGAGCACTGAGCACATATATTATATATAGGTGGTAATTAAATCAAACCCAACATGGGCCCAGGCTGTTAGGGCTTTTTAAAAAATTTACTCCGCCAAATCAAGAGTCAGGACCACATAAGTTTAAGCATTTGACTATTTGAGCGGTATATTCTTGGGCCTCTCGCCATCGACAAATCGTAGTTTCTTCGAAAGTTCGGCTTTTTTTAATTTTATAGGCAGGAGTGCTGGACCAGTGGACCACATAAAATTTGTTAGGGCTTTTTTAATAGGCAGGACCACATAAAGTTTGGCTTTTTTTTTTATTCTCCACTTGATTTATGTTTAAACTTATTGGAAATTGAAATGCAGGACCAATATATACTAGTATACTACACATTGCGGAATCGTAGAGGATCTCTCTCCCATTCGCTTGCGACTTGCGAGGCTTCAAATCGGTAAGTATTCTCTTTTTATGCAGAGCCCTGGCTGGTGGTGCTTAGATTTGTACGTATGTTGTTAAATGCAGAGCCCTGGCTGGTGGTGCTTAGATTTGTGCTGATTTAGTTGACATTAGTTGGTGTGCTTAAATTTAAAAATATCTGATTTATCTGATTATCGATTAGTGCATCATTAATAATAATGTTATAAGCCTCTTTTTTTAATTCTTACTTAGGTGCATCATGCCTAAACGTCAACTATCTGGTCATCAGAAAAGAATAAAGAAGCAAAAGACAGAAGCATTAATAAATTCTCAAAAAGGGGCTATTAAAAAGTTCTTTTCAAGCAACGAAAATGTACAAAGCTCAGTCGAAGAACACGAAAATTTGGTGATTGATGTCGCTGAAAACTTGGTGAATGAAGAACAAGTAGAAGAAGAATGTGGGGATTTGGGGGGTGAGGAAGCCTATCAATGTATCAATGAGAGCAATAATGAAAGTTCGAGGGATGTTAATCAAAATGAAGACTTGAATGTTGAATGCACTCCTGTGAACATTGATGATCCATGTAATTGGGATAACATGGATCAAAAATTAAGGGACTTATTGGTTGAAAGAGGTCCCGTAAGAAGAAATGGTGATGCTACATTTCCTAAGGATGACAATGAGAAGAGTAGACATTTCTCTTCTGTGCGCTATATTCGCCATTTACCCAATGGAGAGAAATATGATAGAAAATGGCTAGTATACTCGGAGGCTTTGAATAAAGTATTTTGCTTTTGTTGCAAATTATTCAAGAATGAAGGAAACAAGACTCAATTGGCCAATGATGGATTTCAAGACTGGAAAAATATTGGTGATAGGCTTAAAAGTCATGAAACTAATTGGGAACACCTCACGTGCATGAACAAATGGATTGAGTTGGAGAGAAGATTTCAGAAGAATCAAACAATTGACAAAAGTGTTCAAGAACGAGTCATTAAAGAGAGGGAACATTGGAGAGGGGTATTACTGAGAGAAATTGCTCTTGTGGAAGCACTTGCGCAGAATAATCTACCATTTCGTGGAGAAAATGAGAAGATTTACCAAAGGAATAATGGAAATTTTTTATGTTTTATTCAAATGATGGGAAAATTTGATCTAGTAATGCAAGAGCACTTGAGGCGAATTGAAAAGGGTGAGATTCATAACCATTATCTCAATCACAAAATCCAGAACGAGTTGATACAGATGTTAGCGGCAGAAGTGAAGAGTAAAATTGTTGCAACAATCAAAGCCGCTAAATATTATTCAGTTATACTTGATTGTACCCCGGATGTAAGTCATGAAGAACAAATGTCCCTTGTCGTACGATGTGTGGATATTTCAACAAGTCCAATAGAGGTAAGGGTGAGTGAGTTCTTTTTAGAATTTTTGAAGGTGGATGACACGACGGGATTGGGACTATTTTGTGCACTTCAAGAAGTATTAGTTAGCCTTCAACTTGATATTGGTGACTTAAGGGGACAAGGTTATGATAATGGCTCTAACATGAAAGGGAAAAATAAGGGTGTGCAAACCAGGGTACTTGAAGTAAATCCAAGAGCATTCTATACCCCATGTGGTTGTCATAGTCTCAATCTTGTTCTTTGTGATATTGCCAACTCCTGTTCTAAAGCAAAAACATTTTTCGGAGTGGTACAACGTCTATATGTGTTGTTTTCCTCTTCAATCCAACGGTGGGCAATTTTAAAGGATAATTTGAAAGATGTGAAGGGTCTCACGCTTAAGACATTGTCACAAACACGTTGGGAAAGTCGCATTGAAAGCATCAAGCTGATTAGATACCATCCCTCAAAACTAAGAGATGCTTTGGTAGACTTGGCGAACGACCCGACGACAGACTCGTTGGCACAAAGTGAAGCTAAATCCCTTGCAAAGAACGAACTTGAGAATTTTGAATTCTTGTTTGCCATGGCTATTTGGTACAAGTTGTTGTTTGTTGTTAACATTGTGAGCAAGTTTCTTCAAAGTGAAGACATGCGCATAGACCTTGCTATCGAGAAGTTAAAAGACCTGATTGATTATTTTGAGAACTACGGAAAAGTTGGTTTTGCGGAGGCAATGGTTGATGCTACCGAAATGGCGAATGAAATGGGGATTGAACCTAAGTTTGTTGAAAAGCGCATCATTCAAAGAAAGAAGCAATTTGATGAAGATGTTACGGACGAGGTGACACACTCTGCTGAAGAATCAATGAGAGTGAATTACTTCTTGGTAATTGTGGATAAAGCTCTTTCTTCTTTCAAAGATAGGTTCCAACAATTTGAAGTGTATGAGAAAAATTTTGGTTTCTTGTTTGATTTGGAAAAGGCGAGTTCGAGTGATGATTGCTTGAAAAATCATTGTACTAACCTTGAAGAAGTTTTAAAGCATGGCGGGGTTTCCGATATTGTAGGGAGAGATTTGTTTGTGGAGTTGAAATGCTTGAAACAAGTATTGCCAAGAGGAGCGCAGAAACCAATTGAAGTGCTCAATTATATCAAACTTATGGCGGACTCTTTCCCAAATGCATGGAATGCGTATAGAGTGCTTTTGACTATACCGGTTAGTATTGCATCGGGAGAAAGAAGTTTTTCAAAGTTGAAATTGATCAAAAATTACCTTCGATCAACCATGTCACAAGAAAGACTAAATGGGTTAGCCATGTTATCAATTGAAAATGACTTGGTGAAAGAGGTGGATTATACAAATTTAATTGATAGTTTTGCTTCTAGAAATGCAAGACGGGTAATATTCAAGTGAAACCCATGCGTTCTTGAGATAATATGTATTTGTCTATTTCGAGACTTTGTATTTTGTATTCGTATGTAATGATTAGTAGAATTTTGTATTGGTTTGGCTTTCTTGTATTGTGGTTGTTGCGTAAAAATGGTTAAGTATTAACTCTTTAAGGGCACACTTTTTTTTATTGGCCTTGGGCACCCAAAACCATTGGGCCGGCCCTGCCTCTTAGATTCAAGAGGCAGGTCCGAACGCATATAATGAAGCCTATCTACATAGACAAAGCGCACAAAAAGTGGAAACATAAAGAGAGACTTTAGCCAAAGAGCTCTAAACACTGTAGCATTCCAGACAACCAATTGGCCGAAGGATTAAGGCGGTCAAGATGAGCAAGAAAATGTACGACAGATAATTCAATGAAAATGAACCAAAACCAAATCATGCCCGCTTTGAGCGTAACCGGCCTTTCATAGCAGATATAGAAGGACTTGTTTGGCCATCTTTGTAATAGAATACCGAAAAAGTACAGGCCGGTTTCCATCACGTGGCAATCGGTAACCATTTGAGCAGTTCTAAGATAAACCAGATGGGCTCACGACTTCAAATCAAAAGTTTACCACTTGATAGTCTGGCCTGTTAAAAGTATCATCAGTAGAGCCACCTAGATCTTGAAGCACACTCGTGTTGATTCCAACAAATAGCCAAAGTTTGAACTTACAGAAAACATGATAAGTAGAAAAAAGGGATATGTTACAACATCCAATACAAAACCAATTGGTAAGGATTCGAGAGGCTGGCCAGTCTCATTTACGGATATTAAAATCAACCGATGTGGGATTAGCTATTGCATTCCCTCGCACTTGTGACATTGACTCAGATGTGAAGAGGTATCGAAGGATCCATAACCAAGGGATCACTAGAAAAGAAAGTACACTTTTGCACAAAAGAGAGAATAAATCAAGAGAGTTGTGTCCAAAAAATGACTCCGCAAGCCTGGCCCTGATAGCATGATAGAGGACCCAAGTAAAACCTAATTGGCAATAAGGGGTGATGCCACCCATGTTCACAGTTAACCAATGTGGGACAAGCTTTTACACGATGAATAGCGGGTGTAGGATGTAGATTAACGTAAGTAAACTACAAGGGGACTACATGAAGAAAAACTAGAAGCACGATGACCTTGCAACCCAGGATGTGTACATCACATTGGAAGATTCGTTCAGGGTTGCTTGGTTAAAGTTTCTTTGTCTAGTACTAAAGCTAAACTAGAAGAAAATTCGTTCAGGGTTGCTTGGTTAAAGTTTCTTTGTCTGGTACTAAAGCTAAACTAGAAGAAAATGAAAGCATTGTCTCTCATGACTTCGAAGCACACCAGAGAATCCCTATCAAACTTACAAGTTACAACGAGTACAAATGTGCTTTTATGTCATTGTTTCATTAATAGCCAATAGGTGACATATTAAGGTTAAGAGAGTCAAGTAATATGCATTGTCGAGTTCTAGAGATATTGATTAGGGAACTTGGTAAATCCATTAGAGTGGACTGGGAGCGTCAATCGCCATCCCTCTATCAATTTCTAAGCCGTTTCCCGCCTCCTCTCTTCAATACTGCTACAAGCTACTAATGCAGACCCAAAAAATAAATTACATTGGGAAAATCTACTAGTTAAAAGATATTAAGCTGATGACACACATTTTTTCTAGGTATCTACCACATGGATGAGTTTAGCCCATTTTTTATTAATCCATTTCAGGTAATTAAGAGTGTTTGCTGATAATTTACTTTAACGGAAAATATTATTTTACCCACCAGAGATTATTTGTCGAGTGATAGGCAAGTTCCTTTCCTTCGTCGAGCTCTAGACGCCAGACGGGTCTAGGGTCTAGTTTGGCGTCAAACTTTTGTGAATTATTGATTCTTTTCAACGAAAGGAATCGAAGAAGTAAAACAATTATTTTTTTGAATAAAGACAAAAATAAGTCAAAGAGTAAAAAGTTTTACTCTTTGACTTATTTTTGTCTTTATTCAAAAAATTATGAGTTTCTATCATATTTTCTACTTTTTCGATTCCTCTTGTCAAAACAAATCAATAATTCACAAAGATTTGACGCAAAGCTAACAAATGTAAAAAAAATTTGAACAAAGACAAACCAATAAGTCATTTTGACTTATTGGTCCAAAACCACGCTTACAGCCTGATTGGATGGGGTCTTAGGCGAGTGGATGAGGTTGCGCCCCGATTAGTAATCCCGGTCCCACCCATCATTCTTGGTTTGGGAACCAAAGGGTTGTCCGGATGAGTTATCCCCCCTCCTCCTTTAATCCGCCCTAGACCCTCTTAAATATGGACAGCCGCACCCGTCCTTATTTATTCGGGCAGATGAGGCAATAATCGCAGGAAGAGTGTCTGCAGGCCCTTAAAATATATACTTGAGATTGGCCGAGAGTTGAATGCCATGACTAGGAAGGATCACTTTCCACTTCCATTTGTCGATCAAATCCTAGAACGGTTGGCGGGCCAGAGTTATTATTGTTTTCTTGATGTCTATTCAGTCTATAATCAAGTGCCTGTCGACCCCGCAGACCAAGAAAAGACCACATTCACCTGTCCATTTGGCACCTTCGCCTATCGACAGATGCCTTTTGGTTTGTGCAATGCACCTGTGACTTTCAACGGTGCATGATGGCAATATTCTCCGATATGGTGGAGAATTTTCTTGAGGTCTTCATGGATGACTTCTCGATTTTTGGGAAGTCTTTTGAGAGTTGTCTCTATAATCTTGAGAGGGTGCTTAAGCGCTGTTTGGAGACCAATTTGGTGTTATGTTGGGAGAAGAGCCATTTTATGGTTCAAGAGGTGATTGTGCTATGTCATGTCGTGTCTAAAAGGGGGATCGAAGTCAACCAAGCTAAAGGGGGCCTCATTTCTAAGCTTCCTCCCCCTTCTACCGTCAAGCAAATACGCTCATTTTTAGGACATGCGGGGTTTTACCGCCGCTTCATTAGATATTTTAGCAAAATTTCAAAGCCCTTGTGCGACCTCCTTGCCAAGGATGCTCCTTTTATCTTTGATAATGCGTGCATGAATGCTTTCATGAAGCTTCGTACTGCGTTGTCTTCCGCCCCGATCATGCAATCCCCTGTTTGGTCTCTTCCCTTTAAGATCATGTGTGACGAGTCTGACTATGCGGTCGGCGCGGCCCTTGGCCAACGGGTGGATAAGGTGCCTCACGCCATTTACTATGCGAGTAAGACTCTCTCCGATGCTCAATTGAACTATACCACTACAGAGAAGGAGATGCTCGCAGTAGTGTTTGTGCTGGATAAGTTTCAGTCCTACCTCCTGGGGACGAAGGTTATCGTGTACTCTGACCACACTGCATTGCGATACTTACTTTCTAAGAAGGACATGAAACCTAGGTTGATTAGGTGGGTCTTGTTGCTACAAGAATTCGACTTAGAAATCCGGGACAAGAAAGGTTTTGAAAATTCCGTAGCCGACCACCTTTCGAGGATCTTGATTGACTCCGCATGTGATCCTTTACCCTTAAAAGACTCCTTTCCAGATGAGCAACTTTTTGCAATGTCACATAGTCAACCCCCTTGGTATAAGAGCATTGTAAATTACCATGCCACTGGCGCCATTCCTTCGCATTGGTCCAAGAAAGACAAGGAACGATTCTTTGCATAGGTTGGTAATTATTTTTGGGAGGATCCGGAATTGTTCAAATATTGCTCAGATCAAGTGATTCGGCAGTGTGTCCCCGAAAGTGAGCAACAGAGCATATTGACTTTTTGTCATACTCTCGAGCGTGGGGGACATTTTAGCGGTAAGAGGACCTCGACGAAGGTCTTGTAATGCGGGTTCTATTGACCCACACTTTTAAGGATGCCCATGAGTTTTGCAAGGCATGCCTTCGTTGCCAAAAGGTTGGCAACATATCCCACCGATACATGATGCCTTTGTCTGATATTCTTGTGGTAGAAATTTTTGACGTATGGGGAATTGATTTTATGAGACCATTCCCAACCTCTTTTGGAATGATTATATTTTAGTGGCAGTCGATTATGTCTCAAAGTGGGTGGAAGCAGTAGCCACGCGGACTAATGACCACAAGGTTGTGGTCAAATTCTTGCAAAGTAACATCTTTAGTCGCTTTGGCTATCCGCGTGCGATTATAAGTGATGAGGGAACCCACTTCCTAAACAAATACTTTGCGGCGCTAGTGAAGAAATATTCTATCACTCACAAGGTGGCAACACCTTATCATCCTCAAACTAGTGGCCAAGTAGAAGTCTCGAACAGGGAAGTTAAATCAATTCTAGAGAAAACGGTCAGGCCCGATCGGAAAGATTGGTCACTTAGGCTGATGATGCTTTGTGGGCCTACCGTACGGCTTTTAAAACTACCATTGGCATGTCTCCTTACCGGTTGGTTTACAGTAAAGCGTGCCACTTGCCTGAAGAGTTGGAACATAGGGCCATGTGGGCCATTAAGAAATTTAATTTTGATATGGTTGTTGCCGGTTCGAATCGTAAACTCCAACTCAATGAATTAGAAGAACTTCGAAATGATGCATATGAGAGTTCTAAAATCTATAAGGCTAGGACTAAAGCATTCCATGATAAGCACATACATAGAAAGTCCTTTGAGCCTAATCAAAAGGTGTGGCTCTTCAACTCACGTTTGAAATTATTTCTGGGCAAGTTGAAGTCTAGGTGGGATGGACCTTATATTATTACTCATGTTTACCCCCATGGTGCGATTGAAATTTGGGATCCAAATGATGGCCAAGTATCTAAGGTTAATGGCCAACGATTGAAGCCGTATGTGGACGGTTTGAGTGAAGAGGGTGAGATTGAATCCATCGATTTGTTGGACCTAGTGTACCCTAACCTTTAAGCTCTTTCAATGAGTCTTAAAGACTTGAAATCTATGGAGTTTGAGAGACCTCTAGTGTTTTCCGTGCTCGAATGGCTTCTAAAGGTCTGGTATAGCCACCTTGTCAAAGCTATGTATGTAGTACTTAGGAGGTTGGGTGTGCGGCAAGCGTGTAGTTAGCAGAGAGAATTTTGTCTGAACCATCTGACTTTAATGTCCAACTTGGTGGAGATTGCTTCATAAATCGAGTGGTGGGTAAGGAATCTGACAGCCCCAGCGGGAGTGACAGCCTATTAGATGATGGCACCACTTCTCAAGATATCGTTGAATCCTACATATATTGTCCTTCCAACAAATAAGGAACCACAGTCTTTGACAAAGGAGAAAAGTAGTACCTGTATCTTTCGCATGAAGAAAGTGGATATGTTTTTGTCTTGGTGGAGTATTTTAGGGGGTCTTTGTTATCATTTTATTTTTATATTTCTTTGCTTTTTGTCTTTGCTTGTAACTTCTTTTATTTTCTATATTTTGTGTTGTGAGACTAACAAACTGCAGGTTCAACGCTTCGAGTTGGGGGATGACTCCCTCCTTTTCTTTTGCCTTGCCTTTTGTTGATCCTACGTGAGGTGATATCTCTCATTTTCTTTCTCCGGCTTGTCTTTTATTTTTCTATGGTTGGGCCCTCACTGAGGACAGTGCCGTTTTAAGTTGGAGGATGGATGACTTTGTTTTTTATTTACAGTTAGAGTCATTAAAAAAAAGGTTTCAAAAAAAATATATACTTGTTGGATCCTTTTTACTTGAGACTTGGAGATTGTAATGTTTACTTGTTGGTTGCTTGTGCTGAGAATCTGTGGGCATTACTTGAATATTTATGTTGCATGGTAGTTCTTTTTGCTAGCTTGGCGATAGGACTTTATCTTGGTGCACACTCTTAGCATTTTTGCACATGCACGTTTCTTGGACCTTGACTGCTTGTGAGTTATGACTGCTTTCAATGGCTAGATTAGTGGAGACTTATACCCATGTGAGCTTTAGTGCCTTACTTTTCTTTGGGACGGTGTCACATAAACTCTTTGTTTGTCGTAAAAAAAAAAAAAAAAAGAGCTTAATCGTTATTGATCTCATTATCTTTGTCGTCAAGTATTGGGACTTAATGCATGCCTATTACTTCATCTTTTGGGAATGGAATGTTACATGGTTATATTGCCCCTTGGAGAAGATAGTAGGCCATTTTTTTGCTTTGAGCCGGTTCGTTTCTTTCTACACGCTTACCCCTTGTTAGCCACATTGAACCTTTTGCATAAGCTTTTTTCTTGGTGCGCTCCACCATCTATATTGTGTCTTGAGAATTGGCAAATATGTGAGAATTAATCTTTGAAGAAGGGCGTGAGCGAATTTTTGAGAAAGAAGTGCTTTAATTGTGGTATGTTCTTCCCCCATGGCTAAAAAGAAAAAAATTGAAAAAAATTACAAGAAACATGAAAAAAAATATAGAACTTGAATAAGAAAGGGGAAGACACCTATGCATTTGTATGAAGAAAGAAGCGTGTGAACTTCATCGTGGAATTGTGTGAAAGGTGAAAAATAAGAGAGATGTGGCGGAGTTGAAAAGAATGATAAGAGGGCGCACATTGTTATACTTGCCCTACGTTGTTTTGGCCTATTCTCGGACACTTGATTATGTCTTACCCTTACCTTTGAAGCACTTTTCTTTACCCAACGATATAACCGAATAAAAGTCCTACTTGATCTTAGGGGCAATGGGTTGTGGATCGATGGATAGATATAGTCTTTAATACTTGGCATTCCATTCATGAGATCTTGTGTCCACTTTAAAAAGCATTCTTTTCGTGTCTAAGTGTGTGGGGTACTTTGGTTCTTTATTGCATAACTTCCGCCTGCACACATTGAGAGTCTATTAAATGCACCTTATTTCGAGTGTTTTCTGTTGTTGAGTGCATGACACGGTAAGAATTGAAGTCGAGGCTCAGTCCGGAGAGGGTGCTCGGTTGTGGTTCACTTATAGTCGAGGTCTTTGCTCACACATGCTAAGTTTGAATGCCATGATTTATTTCTATGTTTTGATAGCCTCTAGAACTATTTTTGCATATGCTATATTCTCGGCAATGGCATATCAAGGAGTTGCATTGCAGGTTTTTGGGTTCCAAGTGAAGGGATTTACGATGTTTTGTGGGTGATCACTGCTGAAAACCCTCACGAGACTTCACTCGTCCTACCAGGGCCACCTGGGGGTTTAAAAGATATATTCCTTAGCTATTTGCTTTACTTTTGTAGACACCTCCCGAACGGGGCATCACCCTACAGTTTGATATCGTTTATTTGCTCGTTTGGTTTCTTGCTTCATAAACCAAGATCATGGACATTCCCATGGCCAGGAACATCGCCACATGATAGCGGTTATCATCAAAACAGAGTCGCCACCCAGTTTATTGAAGCTAGGAAAATAAATAGAGATTCTGGATACGGAAGCCAAAGGTACAGTAAAGGGGAAGGTGTTAGGCGCCCCTTTCTGCCTAGCCGTGAGGCTAGCCCATAATTATTCAACATAAGACATATAGATGCTTCATTTAATTCTAAACAAGTAATTTGTTTTTATGCCTTTAAACAGTAAATAAGGTGAGCCGAGACGATAAGTAAATCATGCATCAGAAAGCAGAAAACAAATCAAAGTTGTGCCAGATAGATCCGCGGCGATGAATGGATGTCACGGCGAGAGATCCTCCTGGATCGATGTACCGCCGAAGGATCGAAGCCCCGATCGATGTTCTTCCTCACACCAAGCAGAGGTAGACGATTAAAAGCTACGATTAAACAAGAAAACGATAAATAAACCGAACCAGAGGCCCCTGGGCCTCACCACCTTGATCCCTCAGTAGCTTGATTGCTTCGGATTTGATCGGGATTGACTGATTGCTTCTTGGGAAACCCTAGCGTTAGGGTTTGAAACTTCGGGGTTTGATCGCCGGGTTGATGGCTGCCTTCGGGAGGTTGGGGCTTTTGTAGAGAGGGTTTGAAAGAGTAATTCTGCAGAGTTTCGTGGTTTTAGGGGGGATCAATCTTATTAATTTCGTTGTGTAAGGTCCCCTTTATATAGGCCAAGGGATAACTCACTCGGTCCAATCAAATCGCACGATTGCAATTGCAATTGCAATGTAATTCAAACTCCTCGTTGTGATCTTTGAACGTGGCCCGAACGCATCGGAGAAGTAGTGCGATCGGATCAAACAATCGCCAGAACGTTCCAGAGTGTGGAAAATAGACAATCTAGTGGCCGTAGAAAGGATGTGGCGGCCGAGATATGGATTAAGCGGCCGAGGAAATGATCCTGCAGCCGAGGGATGGATCTCTCAGGGAGATGTTTGGTGCAACAGGTTGCTTGGGTGAGGAAAAGATGTTAAGGCCGTGAGATCAATGTCACGGCCGATAGATAGATTCTCCTAGGATTCTGTACTTCTGTCTGAAAGGCTATTTGACTCTGAATTGGTTCCTCTAAGTGGCTCAAAGTTCTTCCCGAAAGTCTTAAGATTCTCAAGAAGTCAATCAGCAATCATCGTATCCATTTCATCATCGGGATGGTCCCCAAGGTGGGACCTGAAATAATCGTTAGGCTAAATTGGGGTGTCTACAACTTTATTTATTTATTTTTCTTTTCTTTGCTAGAGACTAGCAAAGTGTAAGTTGGAGGATACAAAATTTGGTCTATCGTTTTCGTACCAAAAATATAATTTATAAAACCAAGGTATTAACTAGTATTTCGAAGAACAGTGGTTAAGTCCAGGATCGTCCGCATGGAGTAAAAAACTGAGTTGCAGTAGTTTCAATTAATTTCTAATTTAATTCGGAAAGTAGCAGGAAGTTGGATTTTGATTTGGATTTGATTAAACTAAAATTAAACTAGAAAGCGATTAAAGGATTTTGAAACAAATGAGAGAAAGGACTAGGGTTTCCGATTCAGTCTCCCCTTGTAACAGAATTGTTTCGAAACCTAGGGTTCACATTCAACATTCAACCAGACCACCGTAGGGTAGCAATTCCTATCGATAATTCCCAAAAAGATAATCAAGATTTGTACTCCGTATAGGCTATCTCAACACGGCACGGATCGTCTCATTGAATTTAACCAACGGCACAACCCATCTCACGTCGTATAGTCTATCTCAAAGCCTATCCTAAAATATTAAAAACCATTGTATGACAATGCTTGAAACCATGGATACAAACACATTCGAATATCAGAAAAAATATTAGCTCTCATAAAAAGTTATGAATCAACCAAGTCATATAGTCAAATCGAATATAAAACCCTAGAAATCAAACAACTACGCTACTTGGAGAGACCTCCTCATCACCCTAGTCAAGGGATTTAGCCGCTCATATAGTTAGAATAAATAATCATGAAACACATAAACTCCATTAAAAATTTCGGAAGAATAAGAAAAGAATAAAACCCAAAGCCTTTGATGGCAATGATTTAGCCGTGATTGTGATCCACGAGCCGTGATCGAAGTGCTGAAGCTTTGCTTGCTGCGAGAACCAAATCTCCGAAGCCCCGTTCTGTTGTTTCTGCATGTGAGAGAAAAGATTAAAAGCTGCCTTCAACTAAACCCTTGCTGCTCTTTTTATAACCCATTTTCAGCCGTGTAAACCTTTGTTATGTGTAGCTCTGGCCCACTAATAATTTCCATCCAATGATACCAAGGCCTCCACGTAACCTTTCATCTTGATGCAAAGTCAAACTCCAATTTCCAGCCAATTAAAGATTGGGCCACAATGGATTTTGACCCGGATAATATTAGGAAAGCCCATCAATTGCCACGTGCTGGCAAATTTATCATATTTTCCTCGATTTAGCTTCGAGTGTTATCCAACAGCTCAGCGGGTCCTGAAATAAAGAAAACGAGTATCAAACTCCAAATAATATAATAAACGGACATAACAAGAGTAAATTAAGGGTGTAAATGGGCACATTTACGCACCTATTAGGCCCTCCTCATCCCCCTCCCACAACAGCTTTGCTATTGACACAGATTTTCTGTGCATGGATCATGATGAGGGACCCGTAATAGGTCTCACACAAAAGATTCAAGCCATTCATTTGCATAGATCGTGATGTGGGAGCCAGACCCGTGATAGGTCTCACACAAAAGATTCAAGCCATTCATTAAATTTAAAACATTTTTTTGAAGGCCTCTACGAAAAATTAGCTAAATTCGATACCTATAGGGATTCGATCTAATCATCTAACTTTTCATTCACGTTTTAAGATCTTATAATCTGAATAAAAAGTTGAATGATTGGATCGAATACTTATAGATATCGGATTGAGCTGATTTTTTGAGGAGGCGTTCAAAAAAATGTTTTAGATTTAATGAATAGTTCAGATCATTTATGTGGGACCCGTAGTGGGCCCCACATTACAATTTGTGCACAATCAATGCACCGAAAGTCTGAGCTCCCCTAACTTTATCCTTCCATTTTAACTACAAAACAACCTTATTCCTCCATTTTATCTCTCATCCAAATCAAGTGTTATTTTATCCTCCATTTTTTTAATACCTCATCCAAATCAACTTCTTTTTTATTATAAATTTCCATAAAAATTAATTACATCAACGTGGACTCACCCTTCATAAATAATACCTCCTGCTATCTCATTCCCCTCCATAAATAATCTCCCAAAAACTCATCCCGCATCCAATCGACCCCTTAGGGACTTAGCAAAAAAAATACAATTAGGAAAAATCTGTTGTACACATCCCTAATTTAAAATGTACTGTAAGCCCTTAGAAATATGTTTGTTCATTTTGTGGTCCAATTTATATGAACTTTTGTAGTTACTTTAACGAATTTTGTGTTCCAATATATGAATTTTCGCGTGTAAGTGGAGAAAATTGAAAGGGGCTTTGAACAGCACAAGAACGTAACGGCTACTTGAGACTCGCCACCAGATCTTTAGCACGTGTCGGAACCCTAATCTGCAAAACAGACAAGGGGTGAGCCCACCTTTGCCTCTCATGGCAAAGTCCCTCCGATGCCTAAGTTAGTATCACGTACTAGCAGAAAAACCCTAATTATCAGTAGAAAAGTTGAATTGCACCGTATTGCGTACCTTTTACCTCTAAGTTAACTTTGTTTATATAGGCATACGTTTGCTTGCTGCCCAAGCGTCCTTGTTGCCCTAAGTTTCCTACCTCGTACAGGAAACCCAGAATATCTTGGATTCTCATTCTCTTATCTGTTCAGTACCTTGGCCCTTTTAGGACTCTTTTCCATAGCTGGCCGAATCACCCTATTCTCGTTGGGTATCTTCTCAAGATCCTATTTTACCGAGATCCTGCCTCCTTACGGGATTTCACTATTTTTGGACCCTTCCATCGTGTTCCTTGCACCTGAGGCTGTTTTCCCTAGATTCCTCCTCCTGTTCGGCCTTCTTATTGCCGAATAGGCTACCTAGACCAATGACTTCACATGTCACTGGTTTTTTATCTAACCCTTGGACCAATAACTTCTCATGTTTCACCGGTCCAAGGCCCAGCACAGACTTCCTGGACCATTGACTTCACATGTCTCTGGTCCCAGTCGCCGACCACTGTATTGCACGGCGATCATCCATATCGTATCTATACCATGGTCTCACGTACCACATGCTCGGGCATCATTTACACATGTTCGGGAATAACTCCTGTAAGTGCAAAAAAATGAAAGAGGCTATAAACAGCACAAGAGAGTACCGGCTAACCGCGACCTCTAGCCAGAACCCTAATACGTTGCCGGAACTCTAATCTGCAAAACAGATAAGGGGTGAACGCACCTTTGCTTCTCGTGGCAAAGGCCCTCCGATGCCTAAGTTAGTATCACGTACTAGCAAGAAACCCTAATTATCAGTAGGAAAGTCGAATTGTAATGTATTGCGTACCCTTACCTCTAGGTTTTACCTTGTATTTATAGATTCACAGATGCTTGCTGCCCAAGTATCCTTGTTGCCCTAGGTTTCCTATCTCGTATAGGAATCCCAGCATATCTTGGATTCTCGTTCCTTTATTAATCCATTACCATAGTCTTTTTAGGACTTCCTTCCTTAACTGGCCGAACATCCCATTTTCGTTGGGTATCTCTCCTTGATCTTATTCCCTCGAGATCTCATTCCTTACGCGACGCCACCATTTTGGAATCTTCCAGGGCTTTCCCTGCAGCTGAGGCTGCCTCCCAGAATGTTGCTCCTATTCGGCCCTCTCATTGCCGAACAGACCATCTAGACCAGTGACCTCTCATGTCACTGTTCCTTACCAGATTCTTGGTCCAATAACTCCTCGTGTTTATTGGATCATGCCCTTGTTTGGATTACTTGGACCATTGACTTCTCATGTCATTGGCCCATGCCGCCGTTCACCGTCT
Organism: Rhododendron molle; assembly: GCA_025413875.1. Classification (NCBI taxonomy): domain Eukaryota; kingdom Viridiplantae; phylum Streptophyta; class Magnoliopsida; order Ericales; family Ericaceae; genus Rhododendron; species Rhododendron molle. The sequence goes on from CM046397.1 coordinate 30,050,870, forward strand.
TGCTCGGCAACTATCCTTATTACCATTATACAATGGTTCCACGTACCACGTGTTCGAGCCCTCTATTTGCTTGTTCGGGAATACCTCCCTACAATCGCTTCCCAACTTTACTCGTTATTTTCTCTTAATATGACGAGCAAAGCTTTTAAACTCCGAGCAAAACTTCTTTCTTTGCTCCTGCGCCTTATTTCTCATATCTGGTGCAACTTTCATCATTGATCCAGGTAAAACGTCCCATCGTTTGGGCTGTTTCAACTGCTTCTAACTTTACACGTGGCACGCCTTGCCTCGCCCTCATTTAATGCGCATAGTTGTCCTTCGTGAAATGAGACGCACAAACGGCATCTGGGATGACATTTCACGTACGTCCTCTACCTCCTATAGGGTATATGTGGAATTTCGCCCCCATTTTTAAATCCTACTTTATCTCTCTAGGCTCCCTCTGCGGAAAGAAAACTCAAGAGCTCCCCCCATTGAAGCACTGTTCATCGTTTCAAAGTCTCTCTCTCTCTTTGTAACTCTAGGAATTCCGATCGTCACTTCGAAAGTCATCCTCTCCTTTATTTTTCCCTATCATTCTCGTTGATTTAGGGTTCTCCTTCGTCTAGGGCTTACTCTTTGCCCCTTTCTTCCATCTATAGAGCTCATTCCGTCAGACATGGGGAGGTTCAAACGGTACTGTAATACTCCCCAGGCGATGGTCAACTTCAGATCTCGTTACGAGATCCCTGACAATGTGGCCACTGCACTTGCTCCTGAGGACGCTATTCGAGAGTGCCCAGATAACGACACCCTCCATATTCCTGTAGTCGCTGTCGTGGAAGGCGGAGTTAGGTTCCCTTTAGCACCATTGCTCCGATAGGTTTTAGCCCACTATAGGCTTTCACCTATGCAAGTTTTTGCTAACTACTTTAGGGTTGTCATGGGTGTACATGCCCTAAACCAGATGTTAGGCACATCATTAGGCTTGCATGACATCCACCATCGTTACAGCATATCTCGAACCAAGGATGCCTTAACCTACTACTTAAAGAGTAGGGACTCCAGGAAGTATCTCATGCTTGAACTTCTTGACTCCGCCCGAGGAGATGATGACGATTTCCTTATCGTCACTGGAAATTTCGAGCCCAGAAGCGAGGATGGGAGAGTAATAGGTTTCCATGCCCCTCACAGATTTGGGCGACCACATTAGTTCCTCTTTTACCTAAAGTTTTCTCGTACTTTAGTCATACAATCTCATTGTATTTAATCTGTTGCATTCTTTCTTTGCAGCTACGAACGTCAATCAGGGGCACGACATCGTCACCCCTCAAGTGCACGTAGCAGATATCAACTGTGCTCTTGCCTTTAACGGGCTAGGTACATATCTTGCTGGCCGAGCAAGGGCAACCCAAGTTCTTTTGAGCTACAAGGCATCATATGGCGGGTTCATTGATCGACGGATCCAAGCAGCCGACAACCCAACAATCCCTGGACCGTCTACCGCACAGCCCGAGCAGGTGGAAGAGGAAAGGCGCTCTCGTACCCCTCCAATCCCTAACGAGCCCATACAACTTGCTAAAGAGGCCTCTGCGTCATCCAATGGTTCTCTCCATCTTCTCATCCTCAATAGATGAATCAACCGATTGACCTCAGTAATCTCCTTACCATTCCTGGAGCTGGCCGTGGAAGAGGCCGTGGCACTACTCGTGGCCGCGGACGCTCTCAGAGTACGGCGCCATCTCATGGTCGTCGAGGGTCTGCTCAATTGGACACCCTTCCAGGCTTCTCTCCCAAGGAAATTGAGAGGTCAGTCACCGTGACAAACGCCAACGCCTGGAATCGTCTTTGAATGAAGGAATTCCACCTAAAACCGCCTCAGTTTTGACACCTATCTGGGCTTCTCAACTCTCTCATGGTAACCGCCCGTCACCATCCGTGCTAGTGTTGAGTCCGAAGGGACATGCAGAAGGAAGTGTCCTGCTCCCAGACAACCTCCTCGGCTCGTTTATGGTCAATAGTGCCAAGGTAAACTTCTCGTGTTTATGCAGTAATGACGTAAATCACACCCCTTCGTTTTTGCCTAACTTTGTTTTGTTCTAAAACTTCCAGGCAATGCAAAAGATGGTGGCCATGACACAAAAGCTTGGTCATTCTAAGCCTCAGCGGGCCAAACTTGCCATTGAGAATGCCAAGCTCCAGAATACCATCATCAGGCTCGAGAGAGAGAGGAACCAGGCTCGTGGTATTGTGGATCAATTGAGGGGCAAGTTGGACGGTGCTGAGGATAGCCTAAATCAGACTCTCACGAAGCTGGAGGTGAGTAAAAATGAGACTAAGGCTGCATACGAGCAAGGTTATAATGACGGGATCAATGAGGCCACTGAGAGCTACAAAAACCAAATGCCTGGGATCCAAGACCGAGTATGGGCTGCTGAATCGACAGCTTGTCTCAAAAAATCTGGTACAGTTGAGTCCTCTCCCCTCTGGACAGAGATCGATCTCCCGAGCACCATGGGTGCTTTGAACGAGGAAGAGGGTCTGGAGGAAGAAGATAGTCTTGATGAGGAACTCAATGCCAATGTCTCTGAGCAACATAGTGCAGATGCTAATCAAAATGATGAAACAACCAACACTGGCCAGAAGGAAGCCAGCGGTGGTCCAACTGATGGGAGCACAGCTATGGAAGACATGCCCGCACAAGTTTCCCCTTCTACCGTTCAAAACCTGACTATGGATGAGTAAGTATGACCCCCCCTCCTTGGGACAATTTAAACACTTTCAACGATATGGTGGCCCTGCGTGGCCTTAAGGCTTGCCCTGCGCGGCATAAGTACATTTCCAAAACTTTTTAACACAGGTATTTTGGCCTTTCGGGGCACGACTTTTGTTTTGGCCTAAGCACAGGTATACCCAGCCTTTTGTGGCCAATCGTTTAATTGCTAAGTTTCTTCGTACTTTAGATAATATCACATGGCCTCATATGCCTGCGCAGTGTTTCGTACTGGAATATGTCTATCGTTGGATATCCAGCTAGGTATGCTCGCATTTAGCTGTCCTGTGCATGTTATCGCATGCATTCCAAGTTTTCACATACTTGGGGCAATTCCTAAGTTTACTCATACTTAGCTCTTGTGCATGTTCACGTATGCATTTAAAGTTTCCCATACCTTGATATAGTGCAAAATGTATTCGTATTTTGTCAAATCAGTGCATGTACTCATATGCATCCCAAAATGCCTAAGTTTGTTCGTACTTTGACAATGTTGCATGCTTTTGTATGCAGTCCGGGTGTTTCGTACCCAGAAATTTTCCTAAGTGTATTCATACTTTAGGTTACCCAGATGTACTCATAGCTGGCATACCGTGCATGTTCTTGTATGCAATCCGGGTTTGTTCGTACAGGGAAATATCCCTATTTCCAAAGTTTTGAATTGCTCATAATTTCATGATCACCATAACCCTTTGCTCCCCAATACGAGGTGAGGATTAAGAATGATGCCTAACTTCGTATTATAGTAACAGAAAGTTTGCTATAAAAAAAAACAGCATTGTTTTACCAAAATCCGAGAATTTTAATTCGAAACTCATGGCCTTGCAACTATCAAAAGTAAAAACAAGGGAATTTTATTCGTAATCCCCACACAATCACGATGTGCATCCTAAAACAGAATGAAAAATAAATTGGGCTTAATTGCAAGAACACCTCCTAAACTATCATTTTTTGGCAACTTCACCCCCTTAAGTTTAAATTCGAGCAACTTCACCCCCCTAACTACCGAATTCGAGCAACTTCACCCCTTCCCCCATTTTCCGTCCAATTCTGTTAGGGATTTGGATGGAAAATTGGATAGAAAAGCGATATAACATACCAAAATACCCTTTATACACCCATTATAGACTCTCTCGCTCTCTCTCTCTCTCCCTCTCTTTCTCTCTCTCCTCTCTCTCTCTCCACGATCGAGAGAGAGAGGGAGAGAGAGGAGAGAGAGAGAGAGAGAGAAGGAGAGAGGGGGGGTGGTCTATAATGGGTGTATAAAGGGTATTTTGGTACTTTTTCATCTAATTTTCCATCCAAATCCCTAACAAAATTGGATGGAAAATGGGGGAGGGGGTGAAGTTGCTCAAATTTGGTAGTTAGGGAGGTCAAGTTGCTCGAATTTAAACTTAAGGGGGTGAAGTTGCCAAAAGGTGATAGTTTAGGGGGTGTTCTTGCAATTAAGCCAATAAATTGAGTTATTTAAAAGAAAGAATTTCCTCAGATTATGGGCATTCCAAAGCCTTGGCACCGGGTTCCCGTCCAAGTTTGCCAATTAATAAGCCCCAATGCCCACTATTTCTGTAACTCGATGTGGGCCTTACCAGTTGGCCCCTAACTTACCCTCGTTGGCCACCTTGGTGTTGCCGAGCACCTTTTGAAGCACTAGGTCTCTAACACCAAACCCTCGTGGGTGGACGTGCTTGTTATAGCTTTTCATCAGCTGCTCCTGATATGAGGCCAAGTGCACCAGGGCCCTTTCTCTTCGTTCCTCGGCTAGATCCAATTGAATTTCCAAGGCTTTGTCATTGCCCCCACTCTGAACCATTGCGGTCAATCACAGCTTCTGTTCCATATGCTAATGAGTAGGGGGTCTCTCCCGTAGACCTCCTAGGAGTTGTTCGGTGCGCCCACAGGACCAGTGGCAGTTCGTCGGGCCACTTCCCCTTTGCCTTGTCCAACCTTTTCTTGATACCGTCAAGTATAGTCTTGTTGGACGCCTCTTCCTGCCCATTGCTCTGAGGGTAGGCTGGGGTCGAGTAGTAATTTCATATCCCATGTTGGGCACAGAATGCCTTGAACTTTTTCTGAAACTGCGACCCATTATCCGTAATTAATGAATAAGGGACTCCAAATCGGGTTATAATGTTTTTCCACATGAACCTCTCTTTGATAGGTTCAGTGATTCTTGCCAATGGTTCTACCTCGATCCATTTAGTGAAATAATCTGTTTCTACCAACAGAAATTTCCTATTCCCTATTGCCTTGTGGAGTGGACCTATGATGTCCATTCCCCACTGTGCGAATGGCCAAGGACTTGTCAACGGCAACAGATCCTCGGCTGGTGTTCGGATCATAGGTGAGAACTTCTGACACTTCTCACAAATCTTTACGTACACCTTTGCATCCTCTTGGATGTGCGGCCACCAGTAACCCTGGGTAATTGCTCGGTGGGCAATAGACCTGCCACCAGCATGAGGGTATCTCTCCTTGATCTTATTCCCTCGAGATCTCATTCCTTACGGGATGCCACCGTTTTGGAATCTTCCAGGGCTTTCCTTGCAACTGAGGCTGCCTCCCAGAATGCTGCTCCTGTTCGTCCCTCTCATTGCCGAATAGACCATCTGAACTAGTGACCTCTCATGTCACTGTTCCTTACCAGATTTCTGGTCCAATAACTCCTCGTGTTTATTGGATCATGCCATTGTTCGGATTACTTGGACCATTGACTTCTCATGTCATTGGCCCATGCCGCCGTTCACCATCTTGCTCGGCAACTATCCTTATTACCATTATAAAGTGGTTCCACGTACCACGTGTTCGGGCCCTCTATTTGCTTGTTCGGGAATACCTCCCTACACCTCCCTACATCACGCTCCAATCTATGAATCTTTTAGTTCGAAAAGTCGGCAAGGTCAAAAAAGACGCTCGCATATCTTTTTACTTCTAGCAATGTTGGTTACGAACTTTTGTGGAATTTTTAAATCTTATTTTCTGGTAGGATAGGATACAAGTTTTTGGAGCTCTAAGTAAAAAAGTGCATGCAATATCAATTTTATGAGTAACCTTGCCCTAGCAACTAATGTGGCTTCTCCTATTCACTTCACTTATTATATACTCCCTCCGTCCCTAAATAAGTGTCCGGCGCGCAAAACTAGGCCTTACAAAAGATACATGTTTTTAATTAAGAAATTTAATTTTTTTTCACAATCTAATAGAACACGTTGCGATCTATTGATTTGTGAAAAAAATTTAATTTTTTTAACAAAACAAATGCATTTTTTTGAAAGCCTAAATTTGCGCGCCGGACACTTATTTAGGGACGGAGGGAGTATCCATGATTGATGAGAAGCTTTTGTTTATTTAGGTTCCAGAAGACAAGCTACACCAAGCAAAGAAAGGCAGTTATTGGCACCGAGATTTGGGCCCACCTAACAATAAAACAAATACTCGTACTACAATAGGAGATATTGACGACTCCTCCTAGATCAAAAAAGTCACGTACGTCCAGCCAAGATGAGGGAGGCAAAAATCATGCCGATGCCATTAAGAAGCCTGAGAGTATCGGGTTAGCGGCTGCGATAATATATATATATATATATATATATATATATATATATATATGGAATGGTTCAATGAACACCTTAATAAAACACCCAACGGGGACACCCAAAATCCCAATTTGATAGTCCCGATTGAATTTTTATGATCCGAACCGCTCAATGTGTGCAGAATGTGATTTTAAGGGTGTCCGCGAGAAATTAGCAAAAAAAATGACCGGGAAAGGCTTGATTTGAGCAGTTTTTATTTGAACCGTTCAATAAATAATTGTTCAAAACTGTTCGGATCAAGCCCTTCCCGGTCATTTTTTTTGCTGATTTTTAGCGTGTACCCTTAAAATCACATTATGATCACGTTGAGCTACTCGGATCATCAAAATTTGATCGGGAACCATGGGGTGTTTTTTTAGGTGTCCCCGTTGGGTGTTCCCGGAACCGCCCCCATATATATATATATATATATATATATATATATATATATAGGGACAGTTCCGGAGATCTCTATAAAATCCCCCAAGTTTTCGATCGATTTTTTATGATTCAAGCCGCTCAATGTAATCAGGACATGATTTTAAGGATACACGTCAGAAATCAACAAAAAAAACTGATCGGGAAGGGTTTCATCCGAGTAGTTGTTTTTATTTTAACTTTACTGAACGGTTCAATAAAATACTGCTCAAATCAAACCCTTCCTGGTTATTTTTTTTGCCAATATCTCGGGCACTCTTAAAATAACGTTCTGAACACATTGAGCGGCTTGGATCATCAAAATTTGATCGAAAATTATGAGATTGAGATTTTGAGAATTTTTTTAGAGGTTTTTTTAGGAGTCCCTGAAGGGGCCGGTTCCGCTCACACCCATTTTGACACCCTTTTTGACACCCGTTTTTGTTTTGGGCCCGATTGTGATGGCCCGAACCGTTGATCTTATTTAAATTATTAAAATAGGGGGCCCTGCAAAAATTCAGCTCATTTTGATATTTGTAAGTGCTCAATCCAAACAGTTTTACAAAAATTGTGACAGGAATTGGTATTTGCACAACTGTTTGGATCAAGCTCTTACCGATATCAAAATGAGCTAAATTTTTGCAGGGCCTTCAATTTTACTCATTTAAACAAGATCAACGGTTCAGAATAGCACAGTGAGGCCCGAAAGAGTGAGGTGTCAAAATAGATGTCAAAATGGATGTGAGCGGAACCGTCCCCTACACACACACACACACACACTAACCTTCTAATGAGGACGCCCCCAATTTAAGAAAATGCGGACGTCCATTTTGGGCCGTTGGATCTCATCTAATGGCTGTGATTTTAACAGGCCTCTCGCGAGTAAAATGCTACCATGGGTTGGGTAAAGATGGTCTCGCGGGTACACTTCGGGTCAGCCAAGCAAAACCCCCCATAGCTTCCACAATACGCTTCCCCTCAAATCAAACGAAGAGAGAAAGAGAGAGAGCAAGAAGCAGGCAGCAGCCGATGACGATGACGATCGAAGCCACACAACTGTTGACGACGAAGACGACTGGCGAACAGAGGTCTCTCTCTCTCGATTGCAGCAAGGTCACGAAGACGACCGACAAACTCATGAACAGATCCACGAAGATCGTCGAAGAAGAGGAACGACGAAGCCCTAATCCACTCGAACGATGAAGCCCTAATAGAGGTCTCTCTATTCGAATCGACACAAATCTGTTTTTTTTTTTTCGAGTTAGGGATTTTCGAGAAAAAGGGTATTTTAGAAGTATGTTTTAAAAAAACAAAATGAGTATTTTCTTTGTAGCTTGCTGATCACAGAAGATAACTCCTCCTCTCTCTTGGTGTTAAGGTCGAATCGGCAAAATTATTAATCAAAACTGTTTATTTCTAGCAACAGTTCCTTTCACCGAATATATGTATTGAAAAAGGTTTTTTCAGCTGTTCAGTTGCTGGAGAGATGCCCATGAACCATTTTAATAGTTGTCTTTTTTTTCTTAGCTCTTCGCAAGATGTTAGGTTGAGTGATGATGACAATGAGGACAATGATGATGACGATCAATCTGTAGTATTTCAATTTGTTTAAAAAGACTTCAATTGAAGTTTTGGTCATATAGATTCATCAATGAGAGATTAAATTTTTTCTAGAGAGTCAATAAGTGCTCTCCTGCAATTGCGAAATCTCAATTGGAAGTCTTGGGTTTGATTTTTGGCAGGTGGGTTGTGAGCTGATATTCTGCCTGGAGTGGGTGGTTCTAACTCTTGCATTCTTCCTTAAGTACTATGCATATGTGGAAGGTGATGATCTTTCTAAGAGGAGTGCAAAGGTACAGCAAGTAGAGGATGACATGAAGAACTGGCCATGGCCCTTCCTAGTATGGACATGATGGGAACTGAATTTGTATTTGTGTTGGCATTTGTAAGAGCACCGTGACTTTTTTTGTTTACCTTCCAATATGCTTGAAGAATATTTGAATTTCGAAGCAGGTCTTGTTAGAAGTTGGCACATGTAAAATTGTTAGAGCATCTTCAATGGGTTTGGTTTTTTGAATTGCCTACTTTTAACCAAATTCAGACATCCATTTGGTTTTTTATATACAATCCTCTCAGCTTTCGGACAAGAAGAAATGAAGTTAAAACCAATAAGCACAACGATCCATGATCTATAAAACTTGGTATTGACAAGATGATCAATGAGAATGAAAGTGGTACCGGCCAATTTACCTCAGCAAAAAGAAACCACAACATTTACGATACAGAACATTGTTTGCGCAAACCAATCGTTCTGAACTAGATCTATACGTGGTCTATTAGTCCAACAAACCTAGTTGGTAACCCCTAAACTTGCTGTCATGTCTCTGTTTTTTTGGGTAAGGTAAAATTTTATAACAAAACAGGGGAGCTACCCCCCAAAACACAACATACAGCCAAGAAGAAAGGAAAAGGGCTAGGAACAAACTCCTACCCTAACAACAACAACAACAAAACAAAACCAACTACTCAACCAAACAGACCAAAGACAAAACCAACAAAAGACTTAGACCCGCCATTAAACAGTGGAGAAAATAGCCTCAGAGATATTCCACATAGTGCACAGCCTTTGGTTCCTGGCACTCCGTTTCACCTTCCTCCAAAGACTTAAACAACTCCTGCTATCAGCCTTCACCACTGAGACAAGAGATAGAGCATCCCTCTGAGAGCCTTGAAAAACTCTCTTATTCCTTTCCAACCATATATGATAAAGAGAGGCAGCCAACACCATTTTATACAAAGACTGCTTGTGGGCTACCACAGCCCCAGGTGGATCGGGGTGGCTCGAAGAACACCGTCTTTGAATCGAATTGAAAAATTTGAAGAGTCGCCACCCGGATTTGTGGTTCGCCACCCGAGAAACCGTTTTGATTGAAAATTGATTTTTTTGAATTGAAAACCAGAGATTTTTTTGAGGATTCGGAAGCCATGTTACGAGGGGGGAAGGGTTTTACGGCACCCCCCTCGCCTGATGCGATTTCGGTCTCTACTCAATGTTTGTGGGATTTTTATCAAAAATATTTTGTTTCATATTAGCAAAAATAATCAAAGGTACAACAAGTAAAAGTGGATATATGTGCATGTGTACATGATGTAGAGATGCCATGATGCCATGATGCGAAATGAAGGAATATGAGAATTAGGACAATGCTACTGGAATCACTCCCGAGCGCTCAGGAGTGGTTTCGAGCGCTCGGGACCTCTTTCTCCTGCAAAGCATAATTTAGCACTTTTGAATAGTAGGCAAAATATATAAACACCTATGAGATGGATTCAGACAGGTTCTCTCAGCATCGAACTCAAACAAACAAGAACATGTCTTGTATATCCAAGTACAGCTTCCTTGCAAACTAAAAATAAAACTAACTAGGCTCTGGAAACTAGCACATATGTACAAATGCCAAAATATAGCAGTGCATGCATGTGCAAAGTGTACAGGGTGCAATAGAATGATGAAGCAAGTAAACAGAATGAACTGTCACTGGAATCACTCCCGAACGCTTGGGAGTGATCTAGAGCGCTCGGGAGTGCCGTTAGCACCTCCTGCAAATTTTGTTAGGCATATTCACAAGCTAGTACTGCCAGCAAAATCACAAAGAAATCAAAGTGCATGCATGTTCAGCCAAAGGCTTAAACAGCTAAGAACTGGTCTTAACCATTCAAACCTGGCTTCCTCGCAACTGTAAAGAAACCTAACTGGGCTCTGGAAGGACCAGTACACACCCAGTGGCTACTGAAAATAGAAAATGAAATACATAATGAACAAAAATACGATTTTAGTGGCAGCGTCACTCCTGAGCGCTCAGGAATGGTCCCGAGCACTCGGGAGTGAACGTAGTGCCCAGAAATTATTTTGTTTCTTTGTGCTCCCCTTGCTCTTGTTGTTAAACTAAGATCAAAGGAACTCACGACCAGTATAAAGAACTGGTATGAGCCCCTGATCTCCCTCAGAAGTGGAAAAACAGTAGACTTTAAGTATAAAATGAAATTTTATACCTATGCTTGACTTGAACTTTGCTTCTTGAACTGATTTGGCTGCTTGAAAGTAGGTAGAAAACAGTAGGAAAATGGGGCTTTAGGTAGACTAGAGATTTGAAGTTTGAAGATTGCTTGAAACTTTTCTTTTGAAAACTCAAATTTTGAAAAATGTTTGAGGGAGGATTGGAGGCTGAGATTTTCAGAACACAGGGGAGAGAGAGACTGGTTTTTCCTCCCTTTCTCAGCTGGTAATGAAGGGGTATATATAGGGGAGGGAAAATTAGGATTTTAGCTTGAAAATCAAATCAAAAATGAAAAGAAGTCATTTTGGGGGGAGAAATGGAATGATGAGACTCCTGCTGGCTCAGGCAGGCCTCTGGAACATGTTGTGTTGAATGTTGAACGGACTGAAAAGCCTGAAAAGCCATGGTCAAAGGACAAGATCAACATGCATTGGTCTGTCAGCACTCCCAAGCGCTCTAGAGTGGCACTCCCGAGCGCTCTAGAGTATTCCCGAGCGCTTGGGAGTGGCTGCCCAACTTCCGAAGGGCGCCACGGACACTCCCGAACTCGGTTTTGGGTGTTTTTCGAAGCGTTGGAAAGCTCGTCGAGTCCTCTTTCTAACCCAATTGGTTTCATTCAAATATATTTTATGTGCTAAAATGTGTGCCCATTTTACCCTCAGGGTGTCGGAAAAAAGAGGATTTTGGTTTTGAAAAAGTCCATGAAGCATCGTCCAAGTTTGTCCAAGGTCGGTTTTGATTCTGTTTCATCATCGGGGAGCCTCGAGGGCACAAATTAAGGATAATTAATAGGTCCAAATTGGGGTGTCTACAGTTGCCCCTCTTTGGACGGCGCTCGGCATCATGTCTGGATGCGAGTGACATCCAAAGATTGAGACAGCCCAATTCGAGCCCTACTAAATCTTTAATTCAAAATCAAATGAAAGTAAAGATGTACAAGCATTCGAACCATGAGGTCGTGCTCTTTTGAGCTGCCTACGTACCCCATTTGTAGGGTGTAGACACCTCCCAAATGGGGCATCACCATACAGTTAGATCATCACTGTGTTTGCTCGATTGGTTGCTCGCTTCATAAACCAAGATCGTGGATACTTCCATGGCTAGAGGTATCGCCACACGATAACGGTTATCATCAAAACAGAGTCGCCACCCAGTTTATTAAAACTAGGAAAACAGATAGAGATTCTGGGTACGGAAGCCAAAAGTACAATAAGGGGAAGGTGTTAGGCACCCCTCCCTGCCTAGCCGTGAGGCTAGCCCATAATCATTCAACACAAGACATATAAATGCTTTATTTAATTCAAACACGTAATCTGTTTTTATGCCTTCAACAGTTAATAAGGTGAGCCGAGACCGTAAATAAATCATGCGTCAGAAATCAGAACAAAACAAAGCTGTGCCAGCAGATCGATCACTCGGCCAGCGAATGGATGTCGTGGCCGAGGGATCACGCTGATTCAATGTACCGGCCGAGGCATCGAAGCCCCGGCTGGTGTTCTTCCTCACACCAGACAGAAAGTTAACAGATGAGCAGAAAGCTACAATTAATGAAATAAACGAGAATTAAACCAAACCAAAGGCCGTTGGGCCTCACCATCTTGATCCCTTAATTGCTTGATTGCTTCGGATCAATCGGGATTGACTGATTGATTGCCTCTTGAACGAAACCCTAGGGCTAGGGTTTGAACTTCGGGGTTTGATCGTCGGATTTGGGGCTGCCTTCGGGAGGTTGGGGCTTTTGTAGAGAGGGATTTTAGGAGTATATAGCCAGAGTTTCGTGGCTTGAGAGTGCATAGATCTGAGGAATTTTGTATCTCTTTGTTGTATCCGATGGTCTCTTTATATTAGCAAAGGGATGACTCACTCGGTCCAATCAAAATCACGGGGTTGCAATTGCAATTGCATTGCAACACAAACTCTTCGTTGCAATCTCTGAACGTGGCCCGAACGCATCGGAGAGGCGGTGTAATTGGATCAAACAACCGACAGAAGGTTCGAGAGTCTGGAAAAGGGCCGATCTGGCGGCCGAGTAAAGGATGTCGCGGCCTGGAAATGGATGTGGCGGCCGAGCCATTGATCTGGCGGCCGAGGCTTTCATCTCTCAGGGAGATTTTGCTAGCAACAGGTTGCTCGGGTGAGGAATAGATGTTAAGGCCGTGAGATCGATGTTGTAGCTGACCGATGGATTTTCCTAACACTCTATGTTTCTGTCTGAAAGGCTATTTGGCTCTGGATTGGGTCCTCTAAGTGGCTCAAAGTTCGTATCATAAGTCCAGGGGTTTCACAAAAAGGCAATCAGCAATCATCGAATCCGTATCATCATCGGGATGGTCCCAAGGTGGGAGTTGAAATAATCGTTAGGCCAAATTGGGGTGTCTACAGATGCCCCTCTTTGACTGAGCTCAGACGGATCGCGAGACATGTTTGAGTGATAGTCAAAGTTGTAAAAGCAACTCAATTTGGTCCAACCACTATTCCAAGGGTTTTTGAAAAAAGTTTTTGTTATGGTCGGGCCAGGAGGCTGCCTACGTATTCCTCAAGGGAAATTCAGACCAATCGTAGTTCGGAGGCAATAAAGAAAATGAAATGTTTGGAGGGTTAGATATAGAAGACGTACCTTGGGGCTTTAAAAGCCGTAGTGCAACATTCCTGGGTAATGCCAGGGTTTTGGCGGAAAGTAGTTGAAGGAGCGCGGGGCTGCCGGGGAGGTTTTTGCGGAGAATTACCTTAGCATTATGGGGTAGATTAGTACACGGCAGGTGTGTTTGCTTTTCTTGATCATCCTTACTTTAACTGAGAGAAGCTCGGTAGTATAGCCTATCCTTGCGAATGAGCTAGAAGGAATTGATGTAATTGGGGTGGGGTGAGAGCTTGAGGAGTCGGCAGTTAGAGCTTGGCATGATTTGAACCGAGGTGTGGAACCGGTTGTATTCTGATGGTCTGTGCATGGAGCTTTCTCATCATGAATTTTGGCTTCGAGCCAAAGGATCGAGGCGTCAAGCCGATCAATAAAACCGAGGCTTAGAGCCAGTTGATTTGCAGGATTGACCTGTTTCATGAATAAAAGATATGCAGAATATGTATATGATGATAGTGGTTAGATATGAGTAGATATGATGATGCAGACTCGATGATAACAATGGTGATGCAATTGATGCTAATGTGCACGGGCCCGTGCATGTGTATTTGATTTAAGCATAAAGCTTCTTTCAAGTTCCGGACTTGAGCACTCGGAGCATAGAGCTCGAGCATTCGGAGGGTAAAATCCGAGCATTCAAAGTACAGGCTTTGAAAGTAGATGATATCTTGTTGTATGGTATTGTTGAGTAATGAGTTTGTAAAACTGCTGAGCTGTTGAGTATTCCATCTTCCATCTTCCACGGGGTTTGATTTGTTCTTTTTGCTTGGAATGCTTCCAAGGCTAGTTTCCACATGCTCGGGATTGTCCCCTAAGGCTAGTTCTGAGTATGCTCGAAACTCCCCCCAAGGCTAGTTCTGAGTATGCTCGGGACTCCCCCCTAAGGCTGGTTCTGAGTATGCTCGGGACTCCCGCCAAGGCTAGTTCTGAGTATGCTCGGGACTCCCCCCAAGGCTAGCTGTGAGTATGCTCGGGACTCCCCCCAAGGCTAGTTCTGACTATGCTCGGGACTCCCCCCAAGGCTAGTTGTGAGTATGCTCGAGACTCCCCCCCAAGGCTAGTTGTGAGTATGCTCGGGACTCCCCCCGAGGCTAGTTGTGAGTATGCTCGGGACTCCCCCCAAGGCTGGTTCTGAGTATGCTCGGGACTCCCCCCAAGGCTAGATCTGAGTATGCTCGGGACTCCCCCCAAGGCTAGTTATGAGTATGCTCGGGACTCCCCCCAAGGCTGGTTCTCAGTATGCTCGGGACTCCCCCCAAGGCTAGTTGTGAGTATGCTCAGGATTGTCCCATGGCTAGATTCCACATGCTCGGGATGTTTCCAAGGCTAGTTCTTGACCCTATTCCACTTCGATTCTGTCGACTTGTTGACCCAAAATGCCATAAAGCTTGTAAAACACTTTGGCTAATATGGCCTTTAGAGATTTCCATCACCTTGACTGACGGGGTGATTCACACATACGCTCTAGGAGATTTCCATCGCCTCCTTTGGCAAATTCAACTTGTTTTGGGAGATTTCCATCGCCTCCATTAACGAGGTACCTTCCAGAGGTTGAATGCTTTCTGAAAGCTGGCTACACAAATGCCTTCTAGAGAGCTTAAGTAACATGGATGCCTTTTGAAGAGCTGAAATGTGTACTAGATTATTGTAAGCTTCATACAGGTGCTTTTTCTTGTTGACTGTTGACTCAGAACTGCTGAGCGCGAGGTTGCCTGAGTGTAGAGTTGCTCGAAGTTCATGAAACTCGACATGGTCGTGAATATGACAAGGCATGTGCATGGTGCTATTTAAAGAGTAAGTGTGAGGCTTCTGAGTTATGAAGGCAGAGCTGCTGATAGGGAGATGAAAGCATGAAGCAAGGAGCTTTGGAGATGCAAAGTGCGAAGCCACTTTAATGTTGTTGATATGGTGCCAATTGTAGAGTTGGCTCAGGACTAGTTACGAGGCTATTTTCCAGCTTCTTTGACTTGGCTTTGTCAGTCATAGACACAAAGCTTGATGTGGTTGATCCTGATAGCTTCAAGGACCGAAATCTAAGAGAATCCTGCAATCCACATTTGAATAGTTTAGAAAATAGCAATGGATAGGAAAATATCATGTAACAGGCTCGAAGTCGACCACGGGCCGAAGTCCTTTTATGTTGACTGCTAGGGGCAGGACCACCACACTTGAAGAACCCTAGTTCAAAAGCTTGAACGATTTTGGGTGACATAGATTGCAATGCAACACATATGAATGTTAATTTGAGGATTTAAAAAGAAACGTAAGCCCCCTGTTTAGGCAATGGATGCTTGATTCTAGCTTAACCATGCGTGATAACAATGAACTAATTGCCCCTAGCATGTAAATAACAATGAATGTGAGTTCAATGTTTCTGTTTGGCAGAGATCTTGGCGTGCCCTTGACAGTGCTGTGTGACAGCATTCCACAAAAGAGTTGAGGTGTTCCCCTGGATATGATGCTTCTCAGGCTGAGCTTTCTTCAAGTGTGCTGACAGGGAGGTAAACTTTATAGTGCATCCCTTTTGTTGCCCTTTATTCCTTGTATAGAGATGATGGCCATGATGCCTTTGATGAACCTGCTTTACTTGAGCATAAGAACACCTCATGCTTTGGGTTAGCTCGTGCAACCAAGATAACTACTTCCATTAAGCAGCCATAATGACATACACATGAAATACTAGGATCAAGAGGTTAATGCAAAAGACAAGGTGATAATGATATGCAAACAGATCTACAATGTATTCTGGACATCTCAACTTTTGCATTTTTAAGCTAATGCTCCTCTTTGATTTAGGGAGACCAAGAATGACTTTAAACTAGTTAAGTAACTATGACAAGATAGACTACAATATTCTAGCGACACTACTGAGAATATTGTTTGACCCAGGGCCCATCTAAATGCACCCTTCATGAAATGAGAAACTCATTTTATCTCCTCGAAAGTTTGTAAAAGCAATTGTGCTTGTATTGCTGTGTCAAGAATGTTTAGGATAAAATCATCTTTGAAAGCTTTTCCTCGAGGATTTCAAGGTCATATCATTCTATCCATATTCCACACTCACGTCATTCAATCATCAAAGAACATAGAATTATTTTGCAAACCTATGCCCCTAGTCAATTAGGTTAGTTTGTTGCTTCGAGCTTGATTTGGTTGACTTGAGTTGGATTGATAAGCGCCTACTGAGACCCACATAAGAGGTTGGATACTTTTGAGAGAAATGCATAAAAGGGGAACATAGCCATGCCCCTTGTCTCACGTAACCTTCCATGTCGTGTGATTTGCCAAGATGATGCAACTTCCAGGATTCTTGCCCTTCGAGTTAAGTCCCACATTGGTAATGTCCCTAGTGTCTAGGACCTTGCTACTAAGCCGTGTTCCCCAATCTGAGAGGACTTTGTTATGGACCATAATGTAGGCTTGGGTTTTGGCTTGAGAAAGAAGCGGATGTAAAGGCTCAAACCTAATTTCTACTCATGCTTGGGTTTTAAAGCTAGCAGCCATCTTCAACATTTTTATCAACTCTTGTTGTCTCTTGCCTTACTTTGTGTGAAAGAGTTGATTTCTTCAAAAATGGCCTTTGTATGCATTGGAAGAAATGTTTCCTTCAAAATGCCCTTTGTATGACAGGGTGCTCATTCTTTCATTGATTTTTCTTTCATCTCTCCTTGTATTTTTTTGTATTTGCCCCAGTGTAGGGGATGGCTGCCTAGCAGGCTTTTCAAAGAAATTATCCAGAGGCTCGACGTGGCTAGCAAAGGATAAGTGTTTGGGATAGAGAAATGAATGCTTTTTGTCATCTTGAAACACACGACAAAGTGGCAAGATCCTAACTAAGAGATTAGGGGCTTTGATGATTAACCAAGTGGATTTTCTAAGATTGAAGACAATCCTTTGAGACACATAGTAGATGCATGGAGACAGGGTGCTCTAACTTTTGCCTAGACCGCCCTTACGGGTTTTCAATCTAGCGAGCTCATCATTTTTTTTTTCTCTTTTCATTTTTTCTTTTCTTCTTTCTCCTCTTTTCTACTCTTCATATTCAACAGCATGTCTTGCTTACAGGTGATCTCTGTGAGGGTGCAAAAATATGTCAACTCCTTCTTAGCTCAACAGAAATGACGCAGGTCATAGCTTTGAAAAACTCATTTTGCGCTTTTGACAATTCAAGTGATTATGATGTGTTTCAAAAGATGTTATAAGATTACTTTGAAACTCTTGCGGATTGTTTTCAACGTTTGATGTTATCATGAGCATTCTATGGCAGCAAACTAGCACATAAGAGAACATTTTCAAAATTGTGGCCGACCAAAAGGTGCCTACGTATCCCAACAGAGAATCAGGCCATTCGTAGTTCATATCTAAGGAGATTCACATTCTGGAAGAGATTCATATTTCATGTCGAGTGCAAAGAGTTAATGATGAACAAAATGGCTTTAATTTTAAGAGAAAATAAACTCAAGACTCAAACTCCTAAAAGAAAATAAACTCAAGACTCAGATTGTAAAAAGAAGCTAAAAAAAAACATTGACATAACACTCAGACTAAGACGTGACAGACTTGGCTGTTGCTACTCAAACATTCAACTTGGCTGGATTAGAACACCCCTTGATCAATGAGTTTTTTGATATCACGTTGCAACTGGAGGCAATGATCAGTTTCATGCCCAGAAATTTGATGGTAGGCACAATGCTTGGTAGGATCATGGTTTGGGCCAAATGGTGGGCGGGGCGACTGAGTTTCTAAAGGTTCGAGGAGTCCTTGTTTGACCAGAGTAGCCAGGGCTTGAGATGGGGATGAGTTAAGATTTCGGCAGTGATAGAGTGCACAACGTCTGGAACTGGGGTTTTTGTGAGTAGGGATGTGTTGGGATGGACTTAGTGATATGGTACTGCTGGCATTTGTGACAACGGTATGGTTGAGAAGGCTTCTTTTTGGTTGGGTGATTTCTCCCTCGATATGTTTCATATGTTGAGGCTGCAGGTTCATCTTTGTCCCTCCTTGTCCTTCCGTGGTAGAGTGGATTTCTGCTTGAACTGTTCTTTCCATCCATCTAGCAGGGGGAGATGGAGGTGAAGCTTGTGGGGGACTTCTTTGCAAACTGTGAACAGTGGTGGCTAGGGCAGCCACTGATTCAGCCAATTCATTAACTTTAGCAGCCAGAGCTTCAATCTTGTCAGCCATTGCTGTCACGTCTAAGACCAAACCCAAAATTTAGGAAAAGCAAGAATTTAGTTACGCTCGGGCTGAGATGTCCAAAATCAAGTGTCTATGCAATGCACACATCAAACACACTTATTGCCCTTAAAAGGCAAATCTAGCATGATGGGGTGGCTTAACCAAATGATACTTGATGAACAAAGAAAGGAAATTAGGGTAAGGAGCTCGTCTTTTGGTTTGCCCCCTGCATTGTTAGAGAAAGGCAAACAAAATGACATACATAGCACCACAGCTACTTGCACAGATTATGGATGGGTCATGCATAGCAATTCGTGTGCATGCATGAGTTTATCGGATACTATAGACAGCTAGCAATTTTATATGAATGATTCGTAAGACTCGTTGCTTACAAATACTACATGCCACTTAAGATCCTACTTCCAAGCCAATCCATACTATAAGACAGGCCGAAAAAGTTGAGCAGATGCCTATAACAGAAAATAGACTTAGAGTTTTATCGCAGTGCTGACGGCTATTTGAATGTTCCACAACTCTTGTCATTTGAGGATTAAATCAAGTTTTGCAAAAAGTTTTGAAATTTCTTTCAATTCTTGGTTAGGGAAGATTCCTTCATTCCAAATAATGCTAACACGACCTTTTACCAGCTTTGGATTATTATTATTATTATTTCTTTTTTAGTGAGTGCTTACCAAAACTTTTTTCACCAAAACACATTGAGGTTGGTCTTTCAGAAACTCATTCAACAAGTTTTTTTTTTCAAAACATGATCGAGGTAACTAGGATTCATATGATTACCTGTCAGCACATTGACAAACTCCTAAATCTTACCAACTCGTTGCAGTAAGCATGCTCAAAATTTTGAATTTTAAAAGATGGGTTGCTAGGTTGATTTGGAAATAGGAATCAAAGTTCTAAACTTGTCATGTTGAATCAGCCATCGGGAAATAAGTATTGTTAGTTCTATCCATAGTATTCTTGACTCATCATCCATGACCTGCATTAACACCTCACACTCTTGCTTTCTTTTAGCCTCGCAAGGCAAAGATTGCTAAAGCAATCCCTAGTTCAATTGCCGACGAGGCGGCCAGTGTCTGATTTCGTTCTAGAAATCCATGCTTTGCGGTGCTTTAAGTAAAGCGGGAGTGTTAAGTAAGCAATGATGCTTTCAACTTACCAAAAACATACCTTGTAGGCAATGCTATACCTTAGTGCTTAACTATAAATACTTAGAGTTAGGGCTCTTAGTTCATGCCCCAACCCTTCTGCAGAGAAAGCGATGTTACAACAACAGATGATACAAGGTGTGAGGAAGAACTTTTGCAAACAAAAATGCAAGTACGTTCCTAGCTTGTAGGTTCTTGTCTTAGTTTGATAAGTTCTATGGCTTTCTAATACATGAAAGGTTTAGGTGGTCTCAAGGGTGCTCCATTGTCAAAGGGCACCAGTCCTTTCACCAGCCCATTATAGGCGGCGGTGATTGGGTGATTCCCTTTTTGATATACCATTAGGTACAAGTGACTGTGGAATTTGCTAGAACCCCTAACATAGCCCGTGTCATGTCGGGATATTAGGTGAACTCAGCAAGGCTTGCCTGCTCGATGCATATGATAAATGAATTAAATAAGGCATGTATTAGTCTTATGTTGAACTTTCTGGTTATGGCTCTCAGTCCCCAGCAGAGTCGCCAGAAAACTATAGACACCTCCCAAACGTGGCATCACCATACAATTAGATCATCACTGTGTTTGCTCGATTGGTTGCTCGCTTCATAAACCAAGATCGTGGATACTTCCATGGCTAGAGGTATCGCCACACGATAACGGTTATCATCAAAACAGAGTCGCCACCCAGTTTATTAAAACTAGGAAAACAGATAGAGATTCTGGGTACGGAAGCCAAAAGTACAGCAACGGGAATGTGTTAGGCACCCCTCCCTGCCTAGCCGTGAGGCTAGCCCATAATCATTCAACACAAGACATATAGATGCTTTATTTAATTCAAACACGTAATCTGTTTTTATGCCTTAAAAAGTCAATAAGGTGAGCCGAGACCGTAAATAAATCATGCGTCAGAAAGCAGAACAAAACAAAGCTGTGCCAGCAGCTAGATCACTCGGCCAGCGAATGGATGTTGCGGCCGAGGGATCACGCTGATTCAATGTACCGGCCGAGGCATCGAAGCCCCGGCTGGTGTTCTTCCTCACACCAGACAGAAAGTTAACAGATGAGCAGAAAGCTACGATTAATGAAATAAACGAGAATTAAACCAAACCAGAGGCCGTTGATCCCTCAGTTGCTTGATTGCTTCGGATCGATCGGGATTGACTGATTGATTGCCTCTTGAACGAAACCCTAGGGCTAGGGTTTGAACTCCGGGGTTTGATCGGCGGATTTGGGGTTGCCTTCGGGAGGTTGGGACTTTTGTTGAGAGGGATTTTAGGAGTATATAACCAGAGTTTCGTGGCTTGAGAGTGCATAGATCTGAGGAATTTCGTATCTCTTTGTTGTATCCGAGGGTCTCTTTATATAGGCAAAGGGGTGACTCACTCGGTCCAATCAAATCACGGGGTTGCAATTGCAATTGCATTGCAACACAAACTCTTCGTTGCAATCTCTGAATGTGGCCCGAACGCATCAGAGAGGCGGTGTAATTGGATCAAACAACCGACAGAAGGTTCGAGAGTCTGGAAAAGGGCCGATCTGGCGGCCGAGTAAAGGATGTCGCGGCCTAGAAATGGATGTGGCGGCCGAGCCATTGATCTGGCGGCCGCGGCTTTGATCTCTCAGGGAGATTTTGCTAGCAACAGGTTGCTCGGGTGAGGAATAGATGTTAAGGCCGTGAGATCGATGTTGCGGCCGACCGATGGATTTTCCTAACACTCTATGTTTCTGTCTGAAAGGCTATTTGGCTCTGGATTGGGTCCTCTAAGTGGCTCAAAGTTCGTACCATAAGTCCAGGGGTTTCACAAAAAGGCAATCAGCAATCATCGAATCCGTATCATCATCGGGATGGTCCCAAGGTGGGAGTTGAAATAATCGTTAGGCCAAATTGGGGTGTCTACACAGGGATCAGACCAGCGTAGTTCTTCGGGGCAAATGCAAACATGCATGCTGTAGAAGACATGAAAACATGCAAGTAAATACTCGACAAGATAGGTTGATTGAGGAGCGTCCCACCGATTGCTCAGTCTCAGTGGGTGGAATAATTAAACAGGCGGAAAGATTATAAACGTAACATAAAATACACCGCGAGGGGTGTCATCCAACGAAACAAGTTAGATTGTCTCGAAGGGATAAAACCAAATCTATGGTAGAAGGTGATTGAAAGATGTGCCTCAGGACGATGCCAAATCTATGGCGGGAGTTGATTGAAAGATGTCCCTCAGGACAATGCCAAATCTATGGCGGGAGTTGATTGAAAGGTGTCCCCCAGGACGATGCCAAATCTATGGCGGGAGTTGATTGAAAGATGTCCCGAAGGGCGATGCCAAATCTATGGCAGAAAATGATTGAAAGATGTCCCGAAGGACGATGCCAAATCTATGGCAGAAGTTGATTGAAGGATGTGACAGAGAATGATGCCAAATCTATGGCAGAAGATGATTGAAAGATGTCCCAGAGGATAATGACAAATCTATGGCAGAAGATGATTGAATGATGATGTCCTGGAGGACAATGCCAAATCTATGGCAGAAAATGATTGAAAGATGATGTCCCGGAGGACGGTGCCAATTCTATGGCGGAAGATGCTTGAAAGGTGTCCCTCAGGACAGCGCCAAATCTATGGCAGAAGTTGATTGAAATGATGCCTATCAAGATGGTGCCAAATCTATGGCAAAAGATGATTGGATGATGTCCAACATGTCAAGTAGTCATGTTGACAAATATGATAGATGAAGGCGACCATAAGAGGTCGAGGCTAGAAAGTGAGACCTGTGTTTCGACATTTGACAACAACGATGATTTTTATTTTTTTTATTTGAAAACAACAAAGGGCATGTCTGAGTACCCTTTCTGCTTTACAGTTTTTGGCCAGCCGGCTGTTATTTTCAAGACTTTGGGATTTGGGATGGAGTTTGTCTTTGGATGGAGATTGGGTTTGAGCTGGATCCAGGGCTTGAGCTGGAGTTAGTTTGAGTTTGACTTTGATCAGGGCTTGAGTTTTGAGCTTTCATGCCCCAGTCTTGACATGCTTGCTATGATCGATGACATTGACCTGATGTGCATGCCCCAGTGACAGATCTCAGTTCTGATTCTTTTCCTTGATTCCACTGATAGTTTCGGCAACCAGTTTTATCATGAGTGCAAGCGCGGGTTCTTCCATGTATCGGAATTTCTCTCACGAGTTGGGGCCTCAAGATCAAAGTGACTTGACTAGACAGATGACCTTGTGTGAATTTGGACAAGTCTTAGATGACTCAAAAGACATGAAAGACCACTTATGAGAGGATTGACTCTCCATGATGACCTTGACTAGACGAGGAGTTTGATTTGACTAGACGAGAAACTTGATTATTTGAGGATTTGAAAAATGGCAAGCATGCCCCGCAATTGATGTTTGAAATCGTCATGATAAAATCAAGTTTTGGTGATTTTCCCATTGTTTTAGCTCCATCAAGTGATGCTCATTCAGGATTTTCTTTGATCTTGTTTTGTCAAAACATGAGAATTTTTACCACGAACTGTGCCCCAGGTTGCTGATGACAATCCATGAATTTTGAAAATGCCCCAACTTGGATTTTGCGAGATTCACAAAATGTATGCCTTGTCGCTCCTTCTTGTTTTCTCCCAGTGCCTAGGATTCTTGTTATCAAGTTGCATTTTCCAATCTGAAAGGACTTTGTCTGGGTTGTAACGTGGCCAGGGTTTAGCTTAACAAAGAAAGGATAATAGGCTCAAGAAGTTTTCATTTTCTTTGGGTTTCGAGAGCTAGCAGCCATCTTGAATATTTGTGTGCCCTTTTTGCTCTTGATGGGCTCCTTCTTTCACTTGATTTGCTTCACACTTTGTTGTGCCAATGTATTGGCACTTTCATTGATTTTGAGTTTTCTCTGATTTTTCTTCAAAGTTTTGCATCTCATTGTGTCCATGTATTTGGCACTTTCATGCTTTGAATTCTGATGCGCCGATGATAACCATGTGTTTGTGGCACATTTGTCTTCCTCACTTCACCCCGGTGTTGGGGATAGCTGCTTAGCTGGGTTCTTTCAAAGAAATTGATTTAGGCTCAAAGGTGGGGTATCAATGGATATATATCTTCAAGCGTTGGATAAAAGAAAAGAATGCCTTTCTTCATTTTGAATTGCACAACTTGATAACTTGATCCTAGATGCAACCTTTTGCTTAGATCACATTTTGAGGTTTTGATCTAGCGAGCTTTTTCTTGGGCCAAGGCGTTCCTCCTTGACGGTGCCAGGGAGTGGTCTCATGAAATTCTTCTTCTTGCAATGGCAAAGTATCTCGTGTTTTGATTCCTCAATTGATGGTGAAAAACAATTCCAAGTTAAGGGATTATCATAAAATGTGAGTTTATCATCACAATTTCGACACAAGAAGCTTGAGATTGATTTCAAAAGACAGAACAGACTGACGAAAGATTGACACGAAGGATCGTGACCAAATTTTGGGATCGACTTGAATGAACATGATCGGGCCACAGGATGAGGCTGCCTACATATCCTTCTTACGAAGGAATCAGGTCATAACGTAGTTCGGGATTATGAAACTGACTCTCTTTTTGATTTTTCGTCTTTGACTACAAACTTGAATTTAGAAACATACAGACATGAAAACATGAAAGACTCGAAGTACAAGCTGACTCGAAATTGAAAGACTAAGACTCGACTTGAAACCTAAAAGCTTTTTAGACTCGTGAGAAATTCCCATCATGGATTGGCTTCACTGCACTCAAAATCCTTCTTCACACCTGAGGTTCGGCATTGGGATGCTTCCGTCATCAATTAGGTCTTGGATTTTGTGATGGAGATGGTGACAGTCATTGGTAGCGTGACCGGGCATTTGGTGGAAGGCACAGAAGGCATTGGGGTTGTCAGCATTTTCAAGGACGCTCAACTGAACGGCTTCTTCGACGGCCAAGCCTGTTTCAAAGAATGTCTTGAAATCGGAAGAGGCTTGCTAAGATCATGTGCTTGGCAAGTGCGGGCTGGAGATTTCGGACAATCATCCGAATTTGATCTTTCTCAGAGGGTTTGTCCTTTATCTGAACAGTCTTTGCTCTCCATCTTCGGACAAAATCCATGAAAGACTCCTTCGGTTCCATCTTTGTTGATTCCAACTCTAGAATGGTGACCTCAAGTTGGATGTTGTAGTTGAACTGGGCCACGAAAGCTTCACAGATGTCCTCCCAAGATCTCTTCTTCGTCGTTTC
This sequence comes from Rhododendron molle, assembly GCA_025413875.1. Classification (NCBI taxonomy): domain Eukaryota; kingdom Viridiplantae; phylum Streptophyta; class Magnoliopsida; order Ericales; family Ericaceae; genus Rhododendron; species Rhododendron molle. Next base: position 30,075,878 of record CM046397.1, read on the forward strand.
CAAGGCAGTGAACCAGTGCATGGCATGCCCAATAAGTGTTTGAGGGAACATTTGGGCCATGGCGTCTTTTTCCACTCCCCACATGGAAAATGCCCCAATGTAGCTGGTCAAGTGTGCTTTTGGATCATCGGTTCCGTCGAACTTAACAAAGACAATTGGCTTGAATTTCTTGGGTAGTCTGGCATTTGGAAAGAGGCAGAGTTCGTCGATGTCGAAACCAATTAAGGTGATTCTTTCGCTTCTGGCTAAGGACTGCTCAAGTTAGGCTAATTTGGCTTTGATGGCTGCCATTTCTAGGCTTTAGGGGTTTGGTTCAGGGGGTGGTTCGTGGTTATTTTCGAGGGGTGTTTCTGGATTTTGAGGAGGTGGAAGTCGTATGGCAACCCCGGTTATCATGAGCATCAACTGGGTAATCTGGTTGTCTGTTCGCTTACCCATCTGTCGGATAGAAATTCGGATTTGATCCAACTCATTCAGATTCCCTGTTGGCTGTTCCCTGTTCGAATGCTCCCCATTCAAATTTTCCACCGGTTGTTCCATATCTTCCCACAAATTCTGAGTCTATGAGGGTATGGTTTTGCTGTAGGATGGATGGCCCAGTGCTAACAATAAAGTAAGAAGCGAACTCAGAATGTGCCCCTGTCGTGATTTATTGAAAAAAATGTGTATGAATAAAAGAATTGTTATTCACGTGTTGTCATCGTCGACTCAAGGAATCAGACTTTACGGATAGTTCCAGCAGTCACGGGTAGGTCCTTGTCAGGCAGGTTAAATTCCGCACGTTGGGAATCAGAGCCAATCTCCTTATCTAAGACCATCCGAGACAGAGCAATAAGACTGCTGGAAGATGCACTTAAGGCTAAAATAAATTAGAAGGAGCCGTTCGGGCACGGTGAACACCAGAATCATCCCAAACTCCATGGATTTATGGTCTCCTGGACCCTGACTCAAGAAATGACAACCTCTGAAGGATTGTCTTAGTCCTCAGAGATTCTTCCGAGTGTGTATCCTTTGATTAGGAATAACAAGACTTGGGAGATATCAAGGCAAATTAAGGCTTCAACATTTTTCACCCGAAATTTCTGTTTTGGTTTCAAAAAAAAAATGCTTGGCGTAAATGACATGATACTGTAATCGGGGTGGCGTTGGTGGCATGGCGCCATTAGCCTAAGCGGTGTAAGTGACTTGGCACTATAACCTGAGTGGTGTGGGTATCACAGCATTGTAGCCTAATTGTTTTGTTGATTTTCATTAAATCCATGATTGAAAAATGTATTGAAGACTTAATGAATTTTGATATCCCCGAAACCTCATCGTTCCAAGGACTAATTAATTTCGACAACGTGCCTTTTAGAAAAGCACGACTCTTCATCGGTCCAGACAATCCAAACCGCGTGAGCAAGTCTAAGAGTTCTATACGCGATACGAAAGCAAACGGATAGCATAAGATGCTAGGTGCAATGTGCAAGCGGGACATGATCACAGCCTTTCGAAGGTTGCCTCATTCCTCAGAATTTCTTTTAGCGTGTATCCTTTGTTTAGAACAACAAGTTCTAAGAGATGTCAAAATGAACTAAGTATTCAACTAGTCATCATTCGAAGTTTCAATTTTGAACTTAGAATAGCATAGTATAGATGACGTGATACCATAACCAAAGTAGCGTCAGTGGCATGGCGCCATTAGCCGAAATGGTGTAAATGACGTGGCATCACAACATCGTTTCCACGTTATTCCTTATTCTCCATTGAATCTTCGATTAGGCGTTAGTCCAGGACTTAGTATGCTTTGATTTCCCAAAGTCTCGTTGTTCTAAGGACTCATGTAGTTTAGACAACGTACACTAGGGTGCACGACTCTTCATCGGGTCTAAGCAACCTTCTATAGACCGCGCGAGCGAGCTTAAGAAGCACAACACTTGAAACAGACAACATGATGGAATGGCATGGATAAGATGCACAATGAGATGTAGGAAACAGTAACATGTAGGCAGGATATAGCACATAGTCCTACTTTGCGGGTCCCTGTCCTAGTTTGGAAGGTTCTATTGCTTTCTACACATGTATAGAGGCTGGGTTTTGGTTTAGAAAGGGTTCCCCGGACTAGAGTCAAGGTATGCCTCCCGATTATCGAGCGTACACCCAATAATGGTACAAACGGCAGATATGACTCATCACGATCGAGGGTTGCCGAGCATTCTGGGATTCCTTGTCACCGGCAAGCCAGGCAAGATTGCCAGAACACAACAGCGAGGTTGAACAGAATATATATACAAAAGATAGAAAATGAAACAAAATGTTTTGAAAATCCCACAAACATTTTTTAAGCTTGCCTCTCTTGATTAATTAATACTTAAGGAAAGCGGGCCGTTTTGTCAACATACCAACTTTTTCTAAAGTATATCAATTCAACACACTCCCCAGCGGAGTCGCCACTATGGACTACCACAGCCCCGGGTGGATCGGGGCGGCCCGAAGAACACCGTCTTTGAATAGAATTGAAAATTTTGAAGAATCGCCACCCGGATTTGTGGTTCGCCACCCGAGAAACCGTTTTGATTGAAAATTGATTTTTTTGAATTGGAAACCAGAGATTTGTTTGAGGGTTCGGAAGCCATGTTACGAGAGGGGAAGGGTTTTACGGCACCCCCTTCGCCCGGCGCGATGTCGGTCTCTACTCAATGTTTGTTGGATTTTTATCAAAAATATTTTGTTTCATATTAGCAAAAATATTCATAGGTACAACAAGTAAAAGTGGATATATATGTGCATGTGTACATGATGTAAAGATGCCATGATGCGAAATGAAGAAATATGAGAATTAGGACAATACTACTGGAATCACTCCCGAGCGCTCAGGAGTGGTTTCGAGCGCTCGGGACCTCTTTCTCCTGCAAAACAGAACTTAGCACTTTTGAATAGTAGGCAAAATATATAAACACATGTGAGATGGATTCAGACAGGTTTTCTCAGCATCGAACTCAAACAAACAAGAACAGTTCTTGTATATTCAAGTACAGCTTCCTTGCAAACTAAAAATAAAACTAACTAGGCTCTGGAAACTAGCACGTATGTACAAATGCCAAAATATAGCAGTGCATGCATGTGCAAAGTGTACAAGGTGCAATAGAATGATGAAGCAAGTAAACAGAATGAACTGTCACTGGAATCACTCCCGAGCGCTCAGGAGTGGTCTTGAGTGCTCGGGACCACTGTCAGCCATCCTGCAAATTTGGTTAGACATATTCAAATGCTAATAGTGCCAGCCAGATCACAAGAAATCAAAGTGCATGCATGCTCAGCCAAAGGCTTAAACAGCTAAGAACTGGTCTTAACCATTCAAACCTGGCTTCCTCGCAACTGTAAAGAAACCTAACTGGGCTCTGGAAGGACCAGTACACACCCAGTGTCTACTGAAAATAGAAAATGAAATACATAATGAACAAAAATACTGTTTTAGTGGTAGCGTCACTCCTGAGCGCTCAGGAATGGTCCCGAGTGCTCGGGAGTGAACGCAGTGCCCAGAAATTATTTTGTTTCTTTGTGCTCCCCTTGCTCTTGTTGTTAAACTAAGATCAAAGGAACTCACGACCAGTATAAAGAACTGGTATGAGCCCCTGATCTCCCTCAGAAGTGGAAAAACAGTAGACTTTAAGTATAAAATGAAATTTTATACCTATGCTGGACTTGAACTTTGCTTCTTGAACTGATTTGGATGCTTGAAAGTAGGTAGAAAACAGTAGGAAAATGGGGCTTTAGGTAGACTAGAGATATGAAGTTTGAAGATTGCTTGAAACTTTTCTTTTGAAAACTCAAATTTTGAAAAATGTTTGAGGGAGGATTGGAGGTTGAGATTTTTAGAACACAGGTGAGAGAAAGACTGGTTTTCCTCCCCTTCTCAGCTGGTAATGAAGGGGTATATATAGGCGAGGGAAAATTAGGATTTTAGTTTGAAAATCAAATAAAAAATGAAAACAAATCGTTTTGGGGGGAGAAATGGAATGATGAGATTCCTGCTGGCTCAGGCAGGCCTCTGGAACATGCTGGGTTGAATGTTGAACGGGCTGAAAAGCCTGAAAAGCCATGGTCGAAGGCCAAGCTCAACATGCATTGGTTTGTCAGCACTCTCAAGCGCTCTAAAGTGGCACTCCCGAGTGCTCTAGAGTATTCCCGAGCGCTTGAGAGTGGCTACCCAACTTCAGAAGGACGCCACGGACACTCCCGAACTCGGTTTTGGGTGTTTTTCGAAGCATTGGAAAGCTCGTCGAGTCCTCTTTCTAACCCAATTGGTTTCATTCAAATATATTTTATGTGCTAAAATGTGTGCCCATTTTACCCTCAGGGTGTCGGAAAAAGAAGATTTTGGTTTTGAAAAAGTCCATGAAGCATCGTCCAAGTTTGTCCAAGGTCTGTTTTGATTCCGTTTCATCATCGGGGAGCCTCGAGGGCACAAATTAAGCATAATTAATAGGTTCAAATTGGGGTGTCTACACTGCTGCAAACCATTGCCAGTCATATGTCGACTAGCCCAACCAATCTCTTGATCCAAACTAATCAGACCCCTCCTATAGCCATAGATTCTCAAAAGCTGCCCCACAATATAGGAAGAATAAGGACACATGAAAAAAAGATGCAAATGGCTTTCAAGAGATGCATGACAGAGAACACCTGAAGTATTGGGCACCAACCCCCAATTCTGCAGTCTATCCTTCGTAGCAAGCCTACCATGAACAGCCAGCCATTGAATAATTGCCCAACGAGGAACACAAGCCTTAAACCAGACCACTTTCCACCAAGTAACACCTAGCTTAACCTCTCTAATGCTATCCCAAGCAGATTTGATAGTAAAACCGTGAGCATGCAGCAGCCAAAGTACAGAATCAGACTGACCAGAATTAGGAACCAAAGTAGTAGGAGTGTGCTCAATGATTTCTTTGGTGACAGCATTCCGTCGTCTGGGCCAACACCAGGAATCATTACGGATAATAGAGGCCACTTTAGAAGACAAAGATCTCCCCAAATTATACACAACCCTCTCCCCATATCTAGAAAAGAAAGGCCCAAGAGGGTGCCAATTGTCTAACCAAAGAAAAGTATCAAGCCCATTACCAACTACAGATTTTATCCAAGGTTGAACCAAACTGCGAAGCTTAAAAATCTTCCTAATAGTCCAAGAAGCAGAAGGAGGAATATTCATAAACCAAAGACACTGACCTTTAATGATATAGGAATGAATCCACCTTATCCACAAAGAGTCAGCTTTTTTTGCTATGGCCCAAAGGTGTCGTGACATGGCAACTTTATTCCAGTCCGGAAGAGCCCTAAGCCCCAGCCCACCATCCTCTCTCGGAGAACAAATATCCCTCCATTTGACTTTAGCACCTGGAGCTGTCAAAGCTGGCCCAGACCAGAAAAAGGCCTTAAGAACCCCCTCAATAGTTTTAAGGATTTTTTGAGGCAAGATGAAGATGGAACTCCAATAATGCTGCATACTGAACAAAACTGAACTGATAAGCTGTAATCGACCCCCATAAGATAGCAGTTTGTTAGTCCAAGATTGAACACGCTTGAGGATCTTATCAACAAGGGCTTGACAATCACTTGCATGAAGTCTTATAGTGATAAGAGGCACACCAAGGTATCTAACTGGGAGCACACCTTTAGAAATAGCAAGAATAGCAAATAAGCCCCGTTTGTCCCCAACATCAACTCCAGAGAAGAAAACATTACTCTTTTGCAAATTAGGACGAAGCCCAGAAAAGGAATGAAAATCAGTCAACGTAGTATTGATCAACTGAAAAGAGGATTGGTCAGCTCCACACAAAATAAACAAGTCATCCGCAAAGATAACATGAGAAAGTTGCAGAGACAAACATCTAGGGTGATAAGTAAAGCTGCCATGACCAATTCGATATTGAAACAAAAAGGAGAACCCTTCCATAACAAGCAAGAAGAGGTAGGGGAGATAGGATCACCTTACCGTAAACCCCTCTTACCAAGGAAATAACCAACAAGCTCACCATTAATCACAATAGAGAACATGGCAGAGGTGACACACTTCTTAACCCAAGTGATGAACAGAGCAGGAAAACCCATCACAGTCATGATGTCAAAAAGGAAAGGCCAAGCAACTGAATCATAGGCTTTCATAAGATCTAACTTCATGGCACACCTAGCAGGACCTTGATCCTTATGATAACCCCTAACCAACTCTTGCATTAGTAACACATTGTCAACAATACTTCGGCCTTTCACAAACGCTGACGGACAAGGATTGATGAGGCTGGGAAGAAAAGATTGCATTCTATTCACAAGAATTTTAGTAATGCACTTATATGCAACATTACAACAAGAAATGGCCTGTAATCCTTAATAGAAGAAGGGGCTTCAACCTTAGGAACTAGAGATATAGCAATAGAGTTCCATTCTTTTAGCAGGAACCCTGATTGAACAAATTGACTAATAGCAGCCACTAGATCAGGACCAACAATACCCCAATTCTGATGATAAAAGGCTGAATTGTAACCATCCGGGCCTGGGGCTCTATCCCCTTTAATAGACTTCAAAGCTACTTGAATTTCATCCACAGTCACAGGGGAGATCAAAGAATTCATCCATTCCTCAGGAACTCTAGCTGTAACCGCCTGAGCCAACTCATCATAAGCACTAGAGACCGGAAAAGAAGAACCAAGAAGACCTTTATAATAACCCACAATTTCAGACTTGATAGCTCCTGGATCCTCCAATCTAACACCATGGCTATCCACCAAACTTAAAATCTTATTATGCGACAGGTGAGAAACCATTTTCTGATGGAAAAATCTTGTATTTTTATCACCTAGAGTAAGCCACTACACCCTAGATTTTTGCCTCTTAAAAGATTCTTTGGCAGCACTTAACTCCATAAAGGCACACAGAGCTACTTTCTCCTGCTCATTCAAGGAAGCATCCTGGGATTAGCAAAACACGACCTCTGAAATTGAGTTAGAGCATCTCTAGCCTCTTCAACTCTGGAACAAATATTGCAATAATGCTGCTTATTGAAATCCCTTAAAGGACCCTTCAACCTTTTCAACTTAAGGCTCAACTTTAACATAGAAGATTGACACAGCACAGGACCACTCCAAGACATAGCCAAGACCCCCTGAAAAGCAGCATGCTTCATCCAAAAAGTAAAAAATTTAAAAGGCCTCTTCCTTCTGATCTCAGGAACAATTGAAACCATAATGGGAGAATGGTCAGAAACTCCAGGAGCCAAGAAACAGGCCTCGAAATCGGGAAACAAATTCAGCCAAGCAGGATTAACTAAGGCCCTATCAAGTTTACTCATATTAGCCCCTAAACCACCACGTTTATTAGTCCAGGTATACCAAAACCCTTTCGCCATCATGTCATCCATCTCAAGAGAATCCAAACAGTCATTAAACTCAGTAGAAGCAGCCCTATCAAACCCCTCAAGACGCTCATTAGCTTTCCGAACAATATTAAAATCCCCCATTTGAAGCCACGGATCAGTCCCAACTACACCACCAACCAACTGCATATCATGCCACAACTGCTGCCTAGCCACCACACAATTATGCCCATATACTATAGACACACAAAAATCCTTATGACATTCCACCCCAACAACCCTAGCAACTATAATCTAAGGAGAAGAAAACAGAAGAGAAATGGTCATAACCTGAGGATCCCAGGCCATGGCAATACAAGCAACAATAGCAGTCCCACAATCATGAACATACATCCAAGTAGCAGGAACACAATGTCTAATGGCAGAATCCAAATTATCACTACGAAGTTTAGTTTCCACCAAACCAATCAAACTCAGATTCTGAGAATGAACCAAAGAAAGAACCTCTTTCTGCTTCAAAGGGTTATTAAGACCCCTAGTATTCCATGCAAAAACCTTAAGCATAGGAAAAAATGAGAAAGAACTGCCTATCTTTTCTTGGAGGCTCCACGATTCCTCCCTTTCCCAGCCTTAGCAGCCACAGAGACAAAGACAGGCTGAGCAAAGCTTCCCTCCACTTGCCCACTCACCACCCCTACCACAGGTTCAGCCGTTGGTTGAACAAGAGCAGTAGGGAGTAGCAAAGGAACAGCCCCATCAGCAACACTAGATTGCTCCTCCTCAATCACAGTGGATTGTAGGATAGCAAAAATATTAGAAAGGCCAGAGTGGACCTTAGAAGGAGAAATGTTGTTGCTACCATTAGGTTCTGGTGGATTCTTGGCATCTAAACCTCGGCATTTAATTACCCAATCTGAAGCAACACCATCAGTCATGACAACTGTATTCTTTTTCAGAGAATCAACACCAGGTGATCTAGACTTCAGCGTTGGAGGAAAGCTAACCTGCCCATGAGTCCCAGAAGCATTCAACACAGACGCAACAGGATGCAGCATGGCTTGTTCAACAGATTCTGCAGAGGGAAGACCAGCTGCCTGCCCTAAAGCAGTAACAAGAATAGGATTTTCTTGTAAAGCGCCACCAACCACAGTATGGTTTCCTTTATGACTAGCCTCAGTATGCCCAAACACATGACAGTCAGAGCATCGAGAGGGTTTGCAAGGGTACTTAACAGTCAAAAAAGCAGGAGCCCCATTTGCATATTCCACTTCAACCACATCCAGAAGAGGAGTATCAACATGAACTTTAACATAAATTTTTGCAAAGCTAAGTCTCTGCCGCTTCTCTGTCATATCATCTGCATGAAGGGGTTTACCTATGGCACTAGCAATGTAGCTAAGCCCTTGTTCAGTCCAAAATTCCAATGGGATATGAGCAAATTGCACACATATAGGAATAGTACTCAGCTTCTCTTTTGTTAAAACCATTTGAGGCTCCCATGGCTTAAGAATCAAGAGCTTCCCAGTAATATGCCAAGGACCAGCCTTCATAACCATACAATAAGCATCAGCCTTATGTGGGCTACCATAGCCCCGAGTGGATCGGGGCAGCCTGAAATACATTGTTTTGATTTGAAAATTTTGAGGAGTCGCCACCCGGATTTATGGTTTGTCACCCGAGAAACCGCTTTGATTGAAAATTGATTTTTGAATTGAAAACCAGAGATTCGTTTGAGGGTTCAGAAGCCATGTTAATAGGGGGGAAGGGTTTTATGGCACCCCCCTCGCCCGCGGTGTCGATCTCTACTCAATGTTTGCGGGATTTTTCGAAAACATTTTATTTCATTAAACAAGTAGCAGGTATTTAGTAGTATATCAAGTAAAGGAGTACATGCATGTGCATGTGTACAAGAGGTAACGGAATAAGAATGAACAAATGCATGATGTTAGCAGGACTGGAAACTGCCACTGACTTCACTCCCGAGCGCTCGGGAGTACTCCCAAGCGCTTGGGACTTCTGATGCTCAACCTGCAAACTTTGTTAGGCATAAAGAGGACACGACACTAAACCATGAACTGGAATTATTTTAAACATATGATGGGCTCAGCAAAAGGCCTGGAAAATTAAAACTGAACTTTAGTCTTCCAGACCATGCATCCCTGCCTCTAAAAAGTCAGATCTGTCTCATCTAAAGAACAAATGGACGCGTCCCTGCATGTGAAAATCAGATGCATGGCAAGACAAGGAGAGAAATGATCTGCAACAGCATGCATGCACTCCCGAGCGCTCGAGAACCGTTCCAAGCACTTGGGAGTATATTGCCTGTCAGCTTGCTACCAGGCAGGAAATGTTCTCATCTTGACATGCAGTTATCCCAGTATGGATTTTCTAAAAAGCAAGCCTTCTTTTGAACTTGGGAAAGAAAAAGACTTTTATTCTTACTTAGATCTTGGTAAGAAAAATCTCTGATGTGTGAAAATGGGTTTTCTAAGTCTGCATGTCACGAAGAGACCATTTTATGTGAGACTGCGTTTCATTTCTACCCATTATTTACCAAGATACAACAAAAAGGGACTGGAGACAGTTTCAAGCGCTTGGGACTACTCTCGAGCGCTCGAGAATGGCTCCAGTAAACTTTTAGAAAATGAGTTTGTGGTCCCTTTGCTCTTGTTTTTACACTAAGGTCCCTCAACCCATGCTCAATATTAAAGACTGAGACAGGCTGAGGGACCTCCCTCAGAGAAGAAAACAGCCTTCTTCTTGTTTGACACTAAGGTAGAAAGCTTCTACCTTTTAGATTAGAACTTTGCTCCTTGAACAGTTTTGAAAGATGAATGAGAAATGAAAACTTCAGAAGATCAGAGACTAGAAATGATCTGAACTTCCTCCATCTTCTTGATGCCTTGACTCTTTTTTGTTTTGCTTTTGAAAATCAAGTTTTTCCAAAGGGATGTAAAATGATTTTCTTTGAACAGTCAAAGGGGTTTTTAGAGAGAGGGATCTTCTCCCTGCTTTTGTGCTGAAGTGAGCCTTTATATAGGCAAAAAAACCTATGGTTTCATTTTTTTGAAAATGAAATTTGGAATCAAATCTTCTCTTAGCAAATCTCCAGGCCTGACCTCCCCTCTGACTGAGGTTGAGTGTTGTCTGAAGTATAAACCGGCTCCAACGGCTGTAATGATGAGCTGCATGGGAAGTGGGGAATCTTCATCACCCCTTGGGCAGCACAGAGGTCTCGAGCGCTCGGGAGTGTTCTTGAGCGCTTGGGAGTGTCACTCTCGAGAGCTCGAGAGTTGGACTGGCTGGCACGTGGTTTTGAAAACGGTTTCGAGCGCTTGGGATTGATTTTGACACTTTATTTTCCCTTTTAAAGTCTTCCAAGAAGCTTGGTTCTGACTGGTCTAAGGCTTGTCTTTATCCAAATTCGTCATCGGGGAGCCTCTGGGCCACAAATTAAGGAAATTCGAAGAGTCCAAATTGGGGTGTCTACACCTTAGAGAATTTGAAAAAGAAAAACCCTTGGTCATTAGCTAAAACATCAGAAATACCAAATTTCTCCCATATCCTCATAATAACGCTCTTAATAGTAGGGAAAGGAACCCGCTTATCCAGAAAATACCCCACCACACAGTCAGCCCAGAGTTCTGAACCAAGATCAACCACATCCTGAGGGGGACGGACCACCACTTTCGCATCACAAAGCTGGGGAGGATGGTAAGACAGAGTCATGTGAGACGAGCCAGAGGTGCTCAAAGGAGGAGCCACAACCTCCGCCCATTTAGGTTTATCAGAGTCTTGGCGAGGACTACCCGCAGGAGTCTGAATGGGAACCACAGAAGATGAAGCCGCTACCAAATAATCCAACAGTTTCATCGAATGAACTTCAGTAGTAGCCAAACCAGAAATTGAGGGGATTACATTCATCACAGACGATGAGTTAGGGTTTTGAGGATTTTCCATATTTTTAGGGTTTTTAACAACAGAAGACGAACGTAAAACAGGGAAATGATCAACTATCTCCATCACACTAGAACAGGAAGAAAACCAAAGAAAACGAACTAGGAATCCAAGATCGCCATGGAAAAGGAGAGAGAATTTCGAAGAAAACTGGAACAATACCTCAAGATCGCCTCCTGTGCGTGCTTTTCCGAGGGGATTCTGGTAGAGGGGTAGATGTTGACGGTGAAGGTCGTCGACGGACTGGAGGTGTCAAGGCAGAGGCCGCCGGAGGAGGGGACAGGGGAGTTCTCTCGCTCTTCTTCTATCGTCTCTCGTCATGTCTCTGTTTGTTAAACCAATCCATTAACCCACAACCTCATCTCAGCTTGGTAGAAGCCGCAAGGCTATAACTCATTGACTCTTAAAACCAGTATCACATTTCAAGTTCACTTTATGCAGTAGAGCACCATTCCAAGTTAAACCATGGTGACGCAGTAATATTTAGGTGGAGCAATGCACGATTCTTTGATAGATACACCCAATCTGGTATTGAACGAAATAAAAAGAACAATCGATGTTGAACATGAAGGACTGCAACTGATATTTCAATTTGATCAAGAGCACTCTCAATTCCAGTCATCTCATTCAACTTTTCACTACTAGTTTGAACATGAAGGACTGCAACTTTTACAATTGAAGGGAACCTCATTGAAAAGCAAACCAGTAACAGGAAAGCTACTATAGCATTACAATTTACACGAAGCTTAACATCGAGAAATATATTAACAATTTCCTTGGGTAATGAGACGGACAACAATTTACAAAGTAATCAAAATTCCATTATATTGTTCTTCACTGAGAATAATCAATGTTCTTCTATATCTTCAGTTCAAATCTGAATCACCGGAGTAGAAAACACGGACTTCCTCAACCCCTCAAGCCTCTTCGAATCCCTTTTTTTTTTTTGCCGATTCGACCTTAACTCCAAGAGAGAGGAGGAGTTATCTTTTGTGATCAACAAGCTACAAAGAAAATACCCATTTTGTTTTTTTAAAACATACTTCTAAAATACCCTTTTTCTCAAAAATCCCTAACTCGGAAAAAAAAAAAAAAAAACAGATTTGTGTCGATTCGAATAGAGAGACCTCTGTTAGGGCTTCGTCATTCGAGTGGGTTAGGGCTTCGTCGTTCCTCTTCTTTGACGATCTTCGTGGATCTGTTCGTGAGTTCGTCGGCCGTCTTCGTGACGTTGCAGCGATCGAGAGAGAGAGAGAGAGACCTCTGTTCGTCGGTCGTCTTCATCGTCAACAACTGTGAGGCTTCGATCGTCATCGTCATCGGTTGCTCTCTCTCTCTCTCTCTCTCTCTCTCTCTCTCTCTCTCTCTCTCTCTCTCTCTCTCTCCGTTTGATTCGAGGGGAAGCGTATTGTGGAAGCTGTGGGGGGTTTTGCTTGGCTGACCCGAAGTGTACCCCATCTTTACCCGACCCATGGTAGCATTTTACCAGCGAGAGGCTTTTTAAAATCACAGCCGTTTGATGAGATCCAACGGCCCAAAATGGACGTCCGCATTTTCTTAAATTGAGGGCGTCCTCATTAGAAGGTTAGTGTGTGTGTGTATATATATATATATGTGATATGGCCATTCCCATTGCATTATCTCCTCTCCTTATGACAAATTGATCGAGAATCCTGCTTAATTTTGTCTGCCAGCCAAAATTACGGCCCTATCAACCCCACTTCAGTCATCGATCTATTTGACATCTCCGTTGAGAGTTGTGATCCCTCAACTATATTACCAATTATTACACTACTGTAAAGATAGCAAATGCTAACTAATGTCTCCAGGCACAAGTTAAGATGCAATAAACTAATATACACACACTATATATTAAAGCAAAAGGGGTCATTAATGATGAGAGCTCTCATCGCGACAACTGGCCGGACTTGATTGAATCAGAGTTATAAATTTAAAAGTTTTTTTTTTTTTTTGAAGTGGCTTAATCCTATAATGTCCAATCTTTTATAGCATATATTCAATAATGCTAAAATCTTGCTCAATCCCATCTATATCTATTTATCTATACTATATATAAAATTGGCCTCCTAAATTGATCCCTAAAACTCAATGCAATCAAGAAATTTGTGTTTCCGGCACTTTCCTAAAAAGAAATTCAATACACGAGCCATGAAAAAATTGGACCCCTTTGCTCGGTTGGACTCTATTAATATAATACCTAATATACTACCTACTTAAATTGGGGGGCCCTTTTATGCATGGGCTTAGGATTGAGGGCATGAAGCGGCTACTTCCACGGCCTCTCCTTTATGGGCTTTAGTTTTAACACAACCTTTGGAAAAGAGCGGCTTGATCGAGAGGAGGTCGAAAATCTGGCTGGGAGAAATGGCTCTCACATTTGGACTTGGTTCTCTTCATATATATATGTCCACAATTGCACTTTATTTACTACTCCACTATTGGGGTTTTTTTTTTTTTTTTAAATATTGTTGTTAGTGTCCACTAGTGTGAGACAAACCCCACCCGGGAGTAAATAATACTCCTAGTAAGGAAAAAAGAAAGAAAGTTGTATTATAAGAGGCCCTTGGTAGCTTAAGTGGGGTCATAATAAAAATAGTAGTAGCCCAGCCAGGCAGCCACGACCCAAAAAGAACCTGAAACTTCCAAGAAGGCTGCCAAAACAAACAACAGTACTACTGAAAGTGATCAAAGGGTCTGTTTGGACAAATAAATCATTGTGTCTTATTTTTTATCTTTACTCAAATTTTTTTCGCATTTTGTGGTTTATTGTCAATTTTTTGGGGATTATTGCTTCGTTATGGCGAGACGAATCGGAAAAGTAAAAAATTTTGATCGAAATCCATTTTTTTTGGAATTTCGACAAAATTTGGCGGGAAAGCCAAGTTTTTGTCTTTTTGTGCAAAAATTTGGATTTCGACTCAAATTTTTTACTTTTTAGATTCCTCTCGTCATAACGAAGCAATAATCCTCAAAAAATTAACAATAAACCACAAAATGCGAAAAAAGTAAGTCAAAGTGACTTATCTGGGCAAACAGCCAGAAACATTTGTTGGTTCATTTCTCGTAGAGAGAAGACATGTACTACTATGCCCTTTATGCTGCATGAAAGGCCGGGTATTTAATTTCATATACAACTATACTATATTTCTCTGTTGATGATGTGATGCGATGGGATGTGATGTGATCAAACCATATTCATCCCCCTCTTTTGTTTGCTTTTCATTCTTACCAACGAAATCCAATGAGTTAAAGCCAGCAGCTTTTAAAGGGAAAAATTCAAAAAAACTTCTAATTTTTAGGCCCAAATTTAATTAGACTCCCAATCTTTTAAAAATTTTAATTTTACTCCCAACGTTATCTTCCGTTAATCAAAATGAGTCCTTCCGTCAGAATGACTAACGAATTCTGTTAAAGGCTCCGTTAAATATCGTCTCAATCGAATTTTGGTGATCCGAGCCGCTCAATGTGTTCAAAACGTGATTTTAAAAATATCTAAGAAAAATCAACAAAAAAAATGACCGGGAAGGGCTTCATCTGAACAGTTTTTTATTGAATAGTTCAATAAAAAACTGTTTAGATGAAGCCCTTTCCGGTCATTTTTTTTTGTTGTTTTTTCGCGAGTACCTTTAAAACCATGTTTTAAACACATTGAGCGGCTCAGATCATAAAAATTCGATCGGAAAAAGGGAGGTGCAGACCGAAGCAAAATCCGAACTTGAACAACATCTGGATCAATCCACACCTCCCCTTTTCCAATCGAATTTTGATGATCCGAGCCGCTCAATGTGTTCAAAACGTGATTTTAAGGGTACCCGCCAAAAAAACAACAAAAAAAATGACCGGAAAGGGCTTCATCTAAACAGTTTTTTATTGAACTATTCAATAAAAAACTGTTCAGATGAAGCCCTTCCCGGTCATTTTTTTTGTTGATTTTGCGCGGGTACCCTTACAATCACGTTTTGAACACATTGAGCGGTTCGGATCATCAAAATTCGATTGAGACAATATTTAACAGAGCCTTTAACAGAATCCGTTAGTCATTCTGACGGAAGGACTCATTTTGACTAACGGAAGATAACGTTGGGAGTAAAATTGAAATTTTTAAAAGGTTGGGAGTCTAATTGAACTTGGGCCTAAAGGTTGGGAGTTTTTTTGAATTTTTCCCGCTTTTAAATGATACTAGTAACTAGTAGTTTGTTTTTTAATCGCAGAAAGATAGTATATGAGTAATCGGTATTCCCTCCGTTCTTAAATAAGTATCCAGTGCGTAAAATTAGATCTTACAAAAGACGCAATTTTTCGTTAAAAGTTTAATTTTTTTCCACAATCTAATAAAACTTATTACCTCTATTGATTTGTAAAAAAAAATTAATTTTTTTAACGAAATAAATACATTTTTTTAAAGGATTAAGTTTGCGCACCGAACACTTATACTAACTAGTAGACAGTAATATGCAAATTAAAGCTCTAGAAGAAGCATCCTAGCCAGTAAGTGGTTGAGTAAAGTGACATCTCTAGTTCATCTCCTTTGGACTAATTAATGCAATTTAAATATATATGCTATATTATCCTTCTTTGAATACTAATGGACCATTCTCTTGATTTGGAAAAACCCAGGATAAACCTCATGGTGCTACACAGTTCTTGACCTCTCCACCTCAGCCAGATGCAACGACAAGTACTGTGATATTCCCAAGGGTTCACATGTCCGACAAGAAAGACCCAGGGTTAGTCCAGTTGATCAAGGTTCGATACTTGAGGTCGGGTCGCGATAAATTAAGCCCTTGTTGATTGTGGATTTTGAGTAGTATTTTTGAATAAAAGTAGAAAGAGAAATGAGAGTAATAATTGTAGAGAGAGATAGAGTGAAAAATGAGAGTAATGATTGAAAAGTTAGAGAGAGAAAAAGTACAAAAGTTACTTTTTCTGAAAATTATGGTTTTGGAGTTCCAATCCGAACATGTCAGATAAAATAATTCTCAGACTAGTGTCAAATTTGGCATAACAAATTTATTTTGAACTTTTATTAGTTTTGCCTTCAAATTTTTTGAATTTGAATTATTTATTCATCTCGATGAAAGGAAATCTTAAAAGTAAAAATCTTATAACAAAAACATAAAACACTTCATTAAATAATAAACTGAATCTAAATTAGAAAAATTCGTTATATATATATAATTTTTATCTCTTCTCAACTTTTTCAAAAATTGATATTTTTTCTACTTTTTGTCGTCGCGGTGAATAAATAATCTTAAAAAAAATCTTATGCAAACCGAAAAAATGTTCACAACATACAAAAAGAAGCCAAATTAAATAAGTCAGGCCAAATGCCCCCTAAATTTTTTCTATAATTCTGGTGTCCAAATCTACCCAGGGTAACGTGCCCCCACTCAAACATCCAAAAAGCATTTTCGTAATATTATATATTTAGTTTAATTATGAAATATTTTTATATTTAGATTAAAACAAACTTATACATTTCTCAAAAATAAAGATATAGAAGTAATCTTATTCTTCAACTTTCCTTGTACGGTTCAATAATAAATATCAGTTTATAAACCGTTTGTCTGTTTGGGACTTTTATTTCTTGATTCTCTTTAGTTTTAACCGTTGTGGAGAAAAATTTAAAAGTAAATCATAATAAGACCATCTTGAACATTTAAAAAACTTGTGAATTCCAAGGTAAAACATACTTTAAAAATTTTGTCTAAGATTTCATGCCCATTTGTGGATACTTTTATATATAAAAAAAAAAAAAAAAGTACGTATTATACACACTTTTGTAGATAATAATAATGCATGCATGTCTAAATGTAGTAGGATCTTAATTAATGTGGTTGGCCTAGGTTAGGCAAATAAATTCTGATTGGTCTCAATTATGATTAATAGAGTGGCCCCATTAGCCTAGAATTCTGGTTTTGTCTCTCGTCTAGACCAGCTTACCCAAACATAAGATAAATTAAATTGAAAGTGTCAGCCATTTGTTTGTCTATTTTGAATATTCTAAGGTTAGCAATTCATTGTTAAAAATGTTTCTAAAGTACTTATTAAACTGAAAGTGTAACGCCCCGATTTTCAGAGATAAAATCGAAGACATTAAATATTAATTTCTGAAAACTTCACCTAATTAAAGTTTAAAATCCAAAACATAATCCTCAACATCGAGATTCATTTATTACAAACCACTGGGAAAATACTAAAATAGTCTTTGGGGAAATAAAATAGACTAAATAACAGAGCCGACTTCTAAGTTTGATACGGATCCCAAGCGTACTCGGGCTCGGCTCCCACCCTTGGATTCTCCTCTGCATAAAACTGTTCGCCCTCGGGATTATGTGTCTCTTCCTGATTCTCTACAAAATCTGGCACGGAAGCCAGGCAATCCGTACCTGAGTGATAGAGTTCACCCCGTAGTATAATCCAACCCAACTACCCCTCTTACTTTACATCTAGCAAGCAACAGGATATAAGTGGTGCGAAAAAGTAAAAGAAATATTTTACATAACTTGATTTATTGCTATCCATTAACTTAATATGAAATCTAAGATCTCATCCATGAGATCTTTCCTCCCCAACCACTAGACATGCTCGGTCCCATGAGATCACTTCCCTTTGTTGTCGCAGGTACACCTAAGTTATATACCGAGTGTGCACCCCCAATAACTACAGCAAGGGGTAAGCTTATCATGCCTGAATCATAACTAGGGTTTGCCTATCTTATATACCACTTTACAATCATCACTGGACTCTTGCCAGTCTATCAATTCATCACTGGACTCTCGCCAATTTCAATTCTCATCACAAATCTCATTATATCTCAAAATCAAGCCTGCAGGCAATCTAAAACAAAAAACAAAACAAAACTTTCCCATTCATCCGTTATCTAGCATTGTCTAGATGAATTCTATTTCGCATACCACCCCATGTCTCTAGGGTCCAATCTAACAGATCAATCAAAGGTTGGCAAAATAAATAAGCAATAAGAATGATAATCGAAATAAACAATAATCATATAAATCACTTAACCTTTTATGAATGGGCCGTTGCCCTTAATCTCATAATAAGTTATTAATAAGGCAAGGAACTTTTATTAAATAAAAGTTTTAAATAAGATAAACAAAAAATTTGAAATAGTTATTTTTAAGAACTCAAATCGATTAAAGACTAATTACATGCATTAAATAGGTGGAAGTATTAGAATAATTGTCATGACGTTAATAAGAGTCCTAAACGTCCAACATATCAAGATCAAGTACTAAAAAGTGGATTCGGAGGGTCACGGATTTATTTTTAAAACAAATATAATTTTTAAGGTTGTCAAAAGTAAAATAAATGGATAATAAATTATTTAATAAATAAAATATGTTGAGGCTAACAACAATCATCTTTGGAATGAAAAGAATCAAAAACAAAAAAAAAAGTCCGGGAATTAATAAAATGGTTTAAAAGGTTACAAAGATTTTTCGTTCGCAAAATCTAGAAAGATAACGAATAAATAATTCATAATTAAGAAATAAATAAAATAAAATTTATGAACTTAAAAAGATATGATCTTTGAGATGTGGGAAATCTAGGAAAAATAGTCCGGGGATTTATAAAGTAGTTTATAAGGTCGCGAGGATTTTTAGTTTATAAACTTTTACATGAAAACAAATAAAATTAAAAAAATATGACATTAACAAGTTTTGATCTTTGAAGTGTTAGAAGGCTAGAAAAAATAAATCAGGGGTCAAAAACGATGTTCGGTAGGTCGTAAAATCAAATCGAAACAAAACAGTCCAAACCGCAAGGTTGGACTTGCGTTGAGTTCGCGGCCGCAAGGTCTGCGGACCTGGTTCTTGCGGCGGGAAATCCCGCAGGTCGCGGCTGGTCTTTTTTTTTTTGCTTGTTTTGGCTCGGTTTTCGTGCATGAGACTACGAGGGACTATTGGGTTATGCATATTAACACTTAATATACTTAGAGGAGGGGTTGGAAGGGATTATAATACCTCGATTCAGATCGAATTTGTAACGACCCGCTATTTTCTAAACATAAAACTCCAATATACATTGTATTTCAAACACTTCTAAGCCCTTATTCTCTCCAAAAATGAATTACACCACTAAAATTAATCCGCCAGCTAAATAATCTTCTAGATTCTCCAAAATGATCAACTCTTCTAAGACCTCTCCAACTTAATCCTTATGTGCTCCAATTCAATTTCTCCTAATCCGGCTCCACACCTGAAAAAGAAATTATCCGGGAAGTATACGATACAACAGAATAACAAAGCTCATAAGTGGAATCAATAAACGATAATCGACCACCAAGTCGAAGCAACAATCACAAGGGAGCTCATACCATGTCCTTCTCAGTACATGACCAGTGACACTCCCCCAATACCTTCCTCACCGAGTCATCCTCGACCCATTCTGGATATTGGATAGGCTATTGGTGCATGAGTTCACTCAATCCCTGTACTAACAATTCTATAGTACTCAGCCAACAATATCATATTCGATACCAATTATTCTACTTTCCAACAATATTCCACATGATTGAACAAAGATCATGAGATAATCAAAGGAGTACAAAGATGAGAGTGAAGAAAGGATTCCGGAAGTAGGAAGCATATCGTATACAACCCGGATTACCTCAAATAAGACGCCACCGTAGAACCTCATGCATAGTCGAGTACTACTACTCAACACCAATTGAATTTGGTCTATCGTAAAACACCTCTGCTCCTCCCCTATTTTCTCTTCTTCTTCATTTGCCGACTACTTTCTCTCATTTCTCTCTCTCTCTCTCTCTCTCTCTCTAACACTCTATGAAGTGGTGTGGAAAGAAAGGAAAGGGGCTTACTTATTTATACTAATTAGGTTAGGGTATAAACCAAGCATATTCCTTTCCTGATCTTATCCAAAGAAATCTAGGAAAATCTAATAATATCCAAATCAAATCTTATATAATCTTATCATATCATATCTAATCTTACAAAATCTAAGAAAATCTAGAAAATCTTATCCATATGTGGAATAATTCTAAGAATATTCTTTTATGCCTAAGCATATTCCTAGAATAATAAAAATCTAAGGGTTTGATGCCGAGAATATTCTTACCGTAATAAAATTTAGGATTTGATGCCAAGAATATTCCTAGAATAAAATCTAGGGATATCTAATAAAATCTTTCATAATCTTACAAAATCTTATAAGATCTTATCCTAATCCATTCTAATCTTATCCAAACAAAATCCAATCTAATCTTATCCTAGATTTTTAGGATTATGAAGTAGGGCTAGGGTTTCTTAGAAAGTCTAGGTATTATATCTACGAAAATACTTCAATAAAATATTTAGTTTTATTCCGAAAAATTTGGCGTCAAAATTCGGGTCATTACAGAATTGATTTAAAACGAATCTTGAACTTTTGGAGAAGACGACTTCAGTTTTGGCAACCGGGGGACCTTGGCCTCGAATTGGATGATGTTTGGGGATGCTTGGAGTTGAGGAAGAGATCGGAACGATCAATTTGAGTTTCTGTTGATCGTAGATACGAAACCCACTTTTCTCTCTCTTTCTTTCTCTCTCTAAAACTCCATGGATTGGAGTTCGATTTTCTTCGAATTTTCTCTCTCTTCTGGATTGGTAGGGTGTGGGGAATTTCGTGGTGAACCCTAGAGTCAGAGTTATGGGATATTTATAGGGAAATTTGGAAGAGGGTGATGAGTTTGTATTCGAAAAGGATTTCTATTTCTTGGGCTTTGATACGAGCGTGATATGGACGAAAATTGTGGTCAGGGAAGAGGTAGAAATCGAGTACGAGTACGAGTAGGAGAGGGAGAGATAGAAGAGTTTGCATGCATGCATGCAACTAAAAAACAATAAAAGAGATAATTAAGATAGGATAATTATTTTTTTGTAATTATCTAGTATTTATCTAATAAGAAAAATAATATTATTAGAATTAATTAATACTTTTTAATGTTTTTATTAATTAGAAATTACGGGTTGTTACAGAAAGGGCATAAAGGTAATTGTAGATCAGTTTGTCCATTGACTTCTCAGAATTGGAAATATCTTGAGACATTAGAAAAAGTGTCTAAACAAACATATATATATATATATATATATATATATATATATATATATATATATATATATATATATATATATATATATATA
This sequence comes from Rhododendron molle, assembly GCA_025413875.1. Lineage (NCBI taxonomy): Eukaryota > Viridiplantae > Streptophyta > Magnoliopsida > Ericales > Ericaceae > Rhododendron > Rhododendron molle. Next base: position 30,097,373 of record CM046397.1, read on the forward strand.
TATATATATATATATAATCTCCTTCAAATAAAGAGGTCCTTATTTTAGTTAAAATAAGGACCTCCCCATTTCTCCCATTTTTCCGATTGAATTTTGATGATTCGAGTCACTTAATATGTTTAGAGCGTGATTTTAAGGGTGCCCGTGAAATCGGCAAGAAAAATGACTAGGAAGGGCTTGTTTGAGCAGTTTTTATTTGAACCGCTCGATAAAAAATAAACAAAATCGCTCGGATGAAGCCCTTCCTGTCTTTTTTTTGTCGATTTCTCATGGGTACCCTTAAAATCACGTTCAACATATTGAGTGGCTCGGATCATCAAATTCGATCGGGACGCTAGGTCCGCATTTTATTAAAATAAGGTAGTCCTTATTAGAAGGGGACTCATATATATGTATATATATATATATATGTATATATATATATGTATATGTATATATATATATGTATATGTATATATGTATATGTATATATATATATGTATATATATATATTGTAAGTGCAGAAAACGTAAGAGGCCTTCAAACAACACAAAGTTGTAACGGCTACTTCCTTCTCCTCGCCGGAGCCCTAGCACACCGCCGGAGTTTGAACCTGTAAAACAAACAATGGGTGAACGCACCTTTGCCTTCTCGTGGCAAAGGCCCTCCGATGCCAAAGTTAGTATCTCGTACTAGTGAAAACCCTAACTCTCAGTAGGAAGTAATCAAATAACCAGGAATTGCGTACCTTTACCTCTAGGTTTACCTCATATTTATAGACCCATGTCTACTTGCTATCCAAGCCATCTTGCTGCCCTAAGTTTCCTTTCTCGTAAAGGGAACCTAGAATATCAGGGATTCTCATTCCCATAATTGCATATCTCCTTTTAGACCATTTAGGAACTCTTTCCTTAATTGGCCGTTCACCCCATTCTCGTTGGGTATCCTTTCCAGATCCTGTTTCCTTACTGGGTATTTGCCATTTCTAGATCCATCTGGAGCATCTCCTCCAGAATGCTGCTCCTGTTCGGCCTTCACTCTGCCGAACAGACCATCTGGACCAATGACCTCTCATATCATTGGTCCCTCTTCTACGTGACTTGGTCCAGCAACTACCTTTGCCCTTTGGACCATACCCTTGATCGGGTATCTTGGACCTGAGACCTCTCGTGTCTCTGGCCCTTTCCGCCGTTCACCACGCTGCACGGCGGGTACTCTGACTATACCGATCCTGGGCCCCACGTACCACGTGTTCGGGCCACTCTTTGTACCTGTTCGGGATTACCGCCCTACAATGGCTCCCCAGCTTTACTCGTTATTTTCTCTTAATATGACGAGCAAAGCTTCTAGACACCGAGCAAAGCTTTCTTCCTTTGCTCCTGCACCTATGTTTCTCGTACTTGGTGCAAACTCATCATTAACCCAACCCAAACGTCTCGTCGTTTGGCCTGCACAGGCTTTTCCAGCTAACACCTTTACACGCGGCTTGTCCTATACCGCCCACATTCAATGTGAGCAGGCGTTTCGGGGAACGGAACGCCCAAACGGTGACGTTTCTCATACGTCACCCCCTTTGGTTGGGGTATACTTGGGTTTTCATCCCCATTTTCAAACCCACTTCCTCTCTAAATTCCCTCTGCAGACGGACGGTTCGCCCATACACGCCATTCAAGCTCTGCTCAAAGTCTCCTTCTCTTCCGATATTAGGGTTCTCGTCCGCTAATTCGTAAGTTTCATTTCCCCTTTCCCTCCACTTTTCTCTTAAGTCTAGGGTTTTCTCGTTTGATCTAGGATCTCCCTAATCTCTTTAGGGCTTTCTTGTACCCATTCCCCTATCAAAACCCAAACCCAGAGCTTTCGTTATGGGTCGATTTCGTAGGCACTGTGACACGCCCCAAAGAATGGCCGAGTTTAGAACTCGCTACGAGATCCCAGATAATGTGGCCACTTCTTTGGCTGCAGAAAATGCCATTCGTGAGTGTTTTGACAACGACACTCTGCACATCCCTGTCATTGCCGTCGTCGAGGGCGGCGTTAGGTTTCCCCTGGCACCGTTACTCCGCCAGGTTTTGGCCTATTACAGACTGTCCCCCATGCAGGTTTCTGCCAATTTTTTCAGGGTGGTCATGGGCATCAATGCCCTAAATCAAATGCTAGGCACGTCCTTAGGTCTACACGATATTCATCATTTGTACAGCATCTCTCGAACCAAAGATGCTCTGACCTACTATCTCAAGAGTAGGGACTCCAGGAGGAGACTTGTGCTTGAACTGCCAGACTCTACCCGTGGGGACGATGATGACTTCCTCATCGTCACAGGGAACTTCGAGCCCAGGGACGAGGACGGCAGAGTTATCGGTTTTCACGCACCCCACAGATTTGGCACACCACGTTAGTTCCTTTTCTCGTAGAATTCTTTGCCGAGCAATATCTCGTATTGCACTTCCTGTTCTTACTTTACTGACTGCAAATTTTTTCGTATTTGCAGCCTTAAACGTCAATCAGGGGAACGCCATCATCACTCCCCAGGTTCACGTCACTGACATCAACCGTGCTCTCGCATTCAACGGGCAAGGCACGTGCTTGGCTGGCCGAGCAAGAGCAGCGCAGATTCTTCTGAGCTACCGTGCATCGTACGGCGGATTCATCGACCGACGAATCCGAGCAGCTGATAATCCCATCATCCCTGATCCTCCAGCTCAACAGCCCGAGCAACGAGAAGAGAGGCGTTCTCGGACCCCTCCTCTGCCCAACGAGCCAATCCAACTCGCCGAAGACACCTCCACATCCTCAAGTGGTTACTCTCCGTCTCCCCCTCCTCACGAGATGCAGCAACTGATCGACCTCAGCAGCCTCAATATCCCGGGGGCTGGTCGTGGACGGGGCCGCGGCACATCTCGTGGCCGCGGGAGCCCGGCGCCTTCTCATGGTCGCCGTGGCCCAGCTCAACCTGACGCCCCTCCAGGCTTCTCTCCCGAGGAAATTGAGGCCAGCCACAGGGACAAGCGTCCACGGTTGGAAGCCTCCTCTGCTGGGCAGCCCAGCTCCCAGCCTGCAGCACCTCCAACACCCCTCTGGGCTCCACAATTCACCCATGGCGGCCGGCCAGTCACAGTCCGTGACAGTGTGGACTCTGAGGGTACAGCCCTTGCACTGTCCCAGGCATTCATGCTTCCTGGGGACATGCAAAGAGTGATCACCAGCTCCCCGGACAATCTCCTTGGCTCATTCATGAGCCACAGTGCTAAGGTAATCTTGTCATGTCCATCTTTGTCTATTGATGTTTTCAGATTGTCACTCCTGTGATCTGCTTGATGTTGCTTCGTGTTCAAAAATATCCAGGCAATGCAGAAGATGGTGGCCATGGCACAGAAACTTGGCCAGTCTGAGCCTCAACGTGCCAGACTGGCAAGTGAAAACGCCAAGCTGCAGAACACCATCGTTAGGCTGGAGAGAGAGAGAAATCAGGCCCGCGGGCTTGCAGATGAACTAAGGAACAAGCTGGAGGGTGCTGAGGACAGCCTAAATCAGACTTTGACAGAGCTGGAGGCGAGTAAAAACGAAGCCAAGGCCTCCTGCCAGCAGGGCTATAACGAAGGGATTCGTGTGGCTACTGAGAGCTACACGGATCAGATGCCTGGGATTCAGGACCAAGTGTTTGAGGCTGGCTGGTTGGCCTGCCTCAAAAAGTCTGGTGCAGCTGATTCTTCTCCCCTCTGGACGGAGATTGATCTTCCGAGCACCCAAGCTGTTGAAGAGCAGGAGGAGGTTGTAGAAGAAGACAACCTGGAGCCTAATGCCAATGTACCCGAGCAGCAAAATGCTGATGCTGACCAATCTGAAGAGGCGACCAACCCTGGCCAGAAGGAAGCTGGTGGAGGTCCGTCCGAACCTAGCACTGCTGTGGACGATGCAACTGCCCTTGCTTCCACAACTGCTCCAGCCTCTGCAACTGCCTCAGCCTCTCCCCCAGTCATTGAGGACTTGACAATCGAAGAGTAAGTTGGACTCTTCGTAGTGACAACAACTGGAACTTCTTTTGAACAGTTTTTTGACTGGCCCTGCGTGGCCTTTGGTATTGCCCTGCGTGGCATTTGATACATTTCCATATACTTTTAACTTTGCTGGTTTTGGCCCTTCATGGCCCTTATGTTTGGTTGGCCCCTCGTGGCCTAACTTTAGTTTTGCCTGCCCTTCGTGGCCTTTTTCTATGCAGGTGGCCATCTTTTGGCCAGCATTTGGCATGCTAAGTGTATTCGTACTTAGCTTTTACGCATATTTTCGTATGCTCCCCCATATGCCTCGTGCTTGGGAACTTTCCCCAGCATTATTTAGTGAATTTGAGTTCATTCGTACCCAGATACATGGGTATGGGCCCGTACAAGTAAACAAACCTATTTGTACTTGGAATTACTCCAAACATATTCGTGTTTGAGTACCGTGTGCATAATTTCAAATGCCTCCTGGGCGTATTCGTGCCCAAGCAACTGTCAAGTATATTCGTACTTGGCAAAATTCTGGGTGTATTCGTACCCGAGCAACTGTCAAGTGTATTCGTACTTGGCAAAATTCTGGGTGTATTCGTACCCGAGCAACTGTCAAGTGTATTCGTACTCGGCAAAATTCTGGGTGTATTCGTACCCGAGCAAATAAACAAGTATATTCGTACTTGGCTCAATTCAGGGTGTATTCGTACCCGAGCAAATAAACAAGTATATTCGTACTTGGCTCAATTTTGATTTTGAAATATTCGAAATTCCATTTAGTTACCCTATCCCTCTGCTCCCCAATACGAAGTGAGGACTAAGGACATAGCTTGACTTCGTATTTAAAGCATAACGAAAGAAAAACTCGTAAGAAACGGTGTTTGTTCTACCAAAATCCGGAAATTTTATTCATAATTCAAAGAACTCAAGGGGGCGTTACGCGTACCCCTTGCAACTAGTAAAACAAAACACAAGGGAATTTTATTCGTAATTCCCACACAATCACGATGTGCATTTTAAAACAGAATAGAAACGAAATCGAAGTTCTTTACACGTAGAACTTCCTCAGGTTGTGAACATTCCAGGGCCTTGGTACCGGGTTCCCGTCCAGGTCTGCCAATCGATATGCCCCAATGCCAACAACCTCTGTAATTCGATAACGGCCCTCCCAATTGGCCCCAACTTTCCTCGTTGGCCACCTTGGTGTTGCCGAGCACCTTTCTTAACACAAGGTCTCCAACACCAAATTCTCGTGGGTGGACATGTTTGTTGTAGCTTTTCATCACTGCTCTTGGTACGAAGCCAGGTGTACGAGCTCGTTCTCTCCTTTCCTCGGCCAGGTCCAGCTAATTTTCATGGCTCTGTCATTGCCCCCACTTTCCACCAATGTGGTCTGTTGGTCGGCAAACCAACCTCCAATGGAATAACGACCTCTGTTCCATACGCTAGCGAATAGGGGTCTCTCAGTAGACCTCCTAGGAGTTGTTCGGTGTGCCCACAGGACCGATGGCTTCGTCAAGCCACTTGCCTTTTGCTTTGTCCAACCGTTTCTTGATCCAGTCAAGTATGGTTTTGTTGGACGCCTCTGCCTGCCCATTGCTCTGAGGGTAGGCTGGCGTGGAATAGTAGTTCCTTATTCCATATTGGGCACAAAAAGCCTTGAACTTTTTCTGGAACTGTGACCCATTATCAGTGATCAGGGAATAAGGAACTCCAAATCGAGTGATGATGTTCTTCCACACGAACTTCTCTATCATGGGTTCTGTGATTTTGGCCAGTGGTTCTGCTTCAATCCACTTGGTAAAGTAGTCCGTTGCTACCAACAGGAACTTCCTGTTCCCAGCAGCCTTGTGGAGTGGACCCACGATGTCCATTCCCCACTGCGCAAACGGCCAAGGACTTGTCAAGGGCACCAGGCTTCGGCTGGTGTTCGGATCATTGGTGAGAACTTCTGACACTTCTCACAGATTTTCACATACACCTTCGCATCTTCTTGCATGTGTGGCCACCAATAACCCTGTGTGATTGCACGGTGAGCGATGGATCTCCCACCTGCATGACTCCCACACGTTCCCTCATGTATCTCGTGGAGAAATTTCTGCACCATCTTGGGATGCACACAAAGCAGGTACGGTCCAGTGAAGGACTTCCTGTACAACTTCCCCTCTGGTGATAGCCAAAATCTTGCAGATTTCGTCTTTATCTTGTGGGCCTCTTTTTTGTCTGTGGGGAGTATCCCATCTCGTAGGAACTCCACTATTGGATCCATCCAACTTGGTCCTTGGTTCATGCCCAGGACCAATTCCACATTTCTCCCAATACTCGGCTCAGCAAGATAGTCCACCGCCACCTTCCTCTTGAACTCTGTTGGCACACCCGCTGCCAACCAAGCCAGTGAGTCGGCGTGGGCGTCGCCAGAGCTTATCTGCCGATGTGTACCTTACCGAAGGTATCAAGCAAATCCTTGGTTGCTTCACGGAGGCTGCCATCTTCTCATTCCGGCCCTCATACTCGGGTACTGATTCACCACGAGTTGTGAATCACAGAATACTCGAATTCTTTCTACCTTCAAGGCTTTTGCGCTCCGTAACCCGGCTAGGAGTGCCTCGTACTCCGCCACGTTGTTTGACGCGCTGAAACCTAGGCGTAACGACAACTCGATCATAATTCCTTCAGGAGGGAAGAGTACCACTCCAATTCCAGATCCGGTATTGCATGCGGACCCATCAACAAAAAGCTTCCATTCCAAAGGGTCCTGCTCGGCGGATGCCTTTTTCTTCTCGGCTGATTGCTCAACCAACTGCTCCTTTCTCGTAGGAGGCAGTGGAGCAACTGTGGGAGAAAACTCTGCCACGAAATCTGCCAAAACTTGCCCCTTAACTGCCGTGCGCGGCTGATAGTCAATATCATACTGGCTTAATTCTACTGACCAGGTCGATATTCGTCCCGAGAAATCGGCCTTTCGGAGCAACGACTTCAACGGGAACTCTGTGTAAACCACCACTTTGTGACTTTGGAAGTAATGGGGCAACTTCCTAGCCGCCGTTCTCAGCGCCAGGACCAACTTCTCAAGTGGCAGATACCTCGTTTCTGCGTCCAGTAGCGTCTTGCTCACGTAATAAACAGGGATTTGCTCGGATCCCTTGTTCCTTAGTAAGACCGCACTTACAGCATGTTCTGACACTGCTAAATACAAGGTCAAGATCTCACCAGGCTCGGGAGTGGACAGAAGTGGGGCGGCTGCCAAGTACTTCTTCAGGTCTTGGAATGCTTGCTCACATTCTGCTCCCCATTCGTAACCTTCTCTTTTTCTTAACAACTGAAAGAAAGGCCTGCATTTGTCACTCGACCAGCTGATGAACCTGTTAAGAGCTACCGCCATCCCTGTTAATCGTTGGACCTCCTTCGTGGTTCTTGGACTCGCAGCCTCGCAGAGCCGTGATTGGTCGGGATTCGCCTCTATTCCTCTAATGGTCACTAAGTGGCCCAGAAACTTCCATAACTTACTCCAAAGGCACATTTCGAGGTGTTGAGCTTCAGCTTTCTTTTCAAGATCTCAAAGGCTTCTTTTAATCAGCTATGTGGTCCCGTTTCTTCTTGCTTTTAACCACCATGTCGTCTATGTATACCTCCATGGTCTTGCCGAGCAGATTCTTTAGCATAATCGTTGCTAATCTCTGATAGGTTGCTCCAGCGTTCCTCAGACCAAAGGGCATGACACTGTAACAGTACAGCCCCCGTGGTGTGATAAAGGACGTCTTCTCCTGATCGGGGCCATACATAGCTATCTGGTGATATCCTCGATAAGCGTCGAGAAAACTCATACGCCCATACCCAGCTGTTGCATCCACCAGTTGATCTATCCTGGGCAGGGGAAAACTGTCTTTTGGACAGGCCTTGTTTAGATCTGTGAAGTCGACGCAAACTCGCCACTTCCCATTCTTCTTTTTCACCACCACCGTGTTAGACAACCACTCTGGGTAATACACTTCTCGGATCGCCTTTGCCTCGAGCAAGCGGTCCACCTCTTCGATGACAGCGTCCACATGTTGTACGGCTGATCTCCTTTTCTTCTGCATCACCGGTTTGTGTTGTGGATCCACATTCAAGTGGTGGCAAATCACGTTTGCATCTACCCCAGGCATCTCTTCTGGCACCCAAGCAAACACATCAACGTATTCTTTAAGGAACTTCACCAATTCTTCCTCCTTTTTTGTGCACAGGTTCCAGGAAATACCTTTCGGATCATTCTCGTTGATCTGGATTTTCTTCAATCCTTCCACCACCTTCTCGGCCGATTCCCTCCGACATCCTTGATGGTGGTGGTTGTTAACTTCGACGGTTTGCACTAGCTGCGCCTTGGGCGCCTTCTTGATTATAGAAACCAAGCACTGTTGGGCCGTCTTCTGGTTCCCCCTTATTCTCTCGATCCCATTGGATCCTGGAAACTTCACCATCTGATGGTAAGTGGACGAAACTGCCCTCATCTTATGCAGCCAGGTCCTTCCTATAATCGCGTTATAGGAAGACGGCACATCCACCACCAAAAAGTCGGTTCTGAGCACCACTGTTCCTGCCCGAACAGGAAGGGTTACCTTACCCAATGGCCAAACTGCTCCTGCACTAAACCCGACCAACGGGGTTACTGACTGTACCAAGTCTGCCTGTGTCAATCCCAGCTTTTTGAATGCGTCGTAGTAAAGCACCTCGGTGCAACTTCCTGAATCCACCAGGATCCTCTCCATGTCATATTCCCCAATTCGTAGGGTTATGACAAGAGCGTCGTTGTGCGGCACCTGGACTCCTCCCAGGTCCTCATCCGTGAAGACTATGCCTTCGTTGCACCCTTCCGCTTCACGTCCCCGTTTCTTTCCCAACCGCATCACATGCTGGTCGTGTTTCACCTGCCTCTGGAGTAATCTCACCTCATTTCTCGTATAAGGTGTGGTCAACCCATGTATCATATGGATTACGCCCCTTGGATTTTGCTCGTAATCCAGTTCCATCGCTTTCTCGGCGCCCCTGTGCTCCTCTTGGATAAACTCTTTCAAGTACCCACGGGAGACCAGGTCATCAAGATGCTGTTTAAACATCTCGCAATCCTCTGTCATGTGCCCCCAGTCTTTGTGGTAACTGCAGTGCTGACTCGTAGCTCTTCTTGCATCTTTGTCACCCTCCAGCCGTGGGGGCCATTTGAAGTATGGGCGGTTCTTTATTCGATAAAGAATCCGATAAATCGGTTCTTTCCAAACCGTTGTCACCGAGAAGAACGACTTCGGATCAGGGACGTGTTTTTCTCGGTACGACTCTCTCTTAGTCTGCCCGTGCTCCTTTCTTTCTTTGTAAGTCTTGGGTTCGGGTTTATCCGCCTTCTTTGCGGGTCCCTTGACTTGCTCGGCACTTAGCTTGCCGCCTTCCCGTAGTATGTCATCCTCATTCCTGGCGTGCTGCTTAATCCGCTCCATCAGCTTTGCCAGCGTGCTCACTGGATTCATGTTTAGGGACTTTCGCAGCTCTCCCCTAACAGGTAGCCCAGTTTTGAACGTTGCTATTGCATACTCTTCATTGCAACTTTCAATCTCGTTGAAAGTCTCCCAATACTTCTTGGCGTAATCCACTGATTGGCTCACTCTCTCCTTGCTTCATAGTGAGAGACTCTCAAAAGTTTTGGGTGGTTTCTTGCTCGTAAGCGAGCAATGAACTCCTCGGCCAACTGTCTCCACCCTCGTATGGTGTTCGGCCCCAACTTATGGAACCATGATAGGGCCACTTTTCCCAAACTAGATGGGAACATCTTACACATGATTGCGTCATCACCGTCGTGCATAAACATCGCCTGCTGGTAATGCTGTATGTGCGCCTGGTCTGCATTGGTTTCAGACAGGATAAACGCGTCCGTGTTTAACCTGCTCGGCAACCTTGCCTCCTGCAATCTCTTTGCAAAAGGAGAAGTTGCTATGTTGCTAAGGGCTCTACGTGCTGCTTCTCGTGCAGACATGGTCCCTTCCTCCGATACCTTAGCAGCCCTGGCATTATTCCTTTCCCAGTCGGAATCAGGTCTCTCGTACCTGTCCTGCTTTCTGCCCCCTCCTTCCTCGGGGAGGAGCTTGCTCCTGCTTCTCCTTTTCGTGAAGAAGCCCTCGGTCGTCTCGAAGTGAGCTCCCGCTTCTTCTTCTTCGTGAAGAAGCTCTCTTGTACTCCACTATGTCCAACCTTTCTTTTCTGGACTTCCTTCGTGAAAGCCCAGAATCCTCTGGATGTTCTCGTATCCTCTGCAACTGTTGAATCTCGTACTCTCGCCTTTTAATCAAGCGAGCGTACTCTTCTATCTCCTGTCTCTTTTTGTCCAGGATATCCTCCCGGCTATGCACGCTTTTCGAACGTGCCACCGACTCCCTGTCACGGCGGGACTTACTCCTTCTCGTGGATCCCGTTGCCGTCCGTCCGTCCTTTTTTCTGGAATCGCCATGGACTGCCAGGGGGCGGTCCTTACTCGTGGTCCTCCCCGCTCGCCCGCCATCGGGCTTTCTTGGAGGATCCGGCGGGGACTTGTCACCTCCCCCACCCAGCAGATTATTCGGGTCAACTGGGGTCTTTGGATCTTCCTCCACCATGGTCGCTTTTTCGAAGGGACCTCTTTCGTTTCCCACAGACGGCGCCAATTGTAAGTGCAGAAAACGTAAGAGGCCTTCGAACAACACAAAGTTGTAACGGCTACTTCCTTCTCCTCGCCGGAGCCCTAGCACACCGCCGGAGTTTGAACCTGTAAAACAAACAATGGGTGAGCGCACCTTTGCCTTCTCGTGGCAAAGGCCCTCCGATGCCAAAGTTAGTATCTCGTACTAGTGAAAACCCTAACTCTCAGTAGGAAGTAATCAAATAACCAGGAATTGCGTACCTTTACCTCTAGGTTTACCTCATATTTATAGACCCATGTCTACTTGCTATCCAAGCCATCTTGCTGTCCTAAGTTTCCTTTCTCGTAAAGGGAACCTAGAATATCAGGGATTCTCATTCCCATAATTGCATATCTCCTTTTAGACCATTTAGGAACTCTTTCCTTAATTGGCCGTTCACCCCATTCTCGTTGGGTATCCTTTCCAGATCCTGTTTCCTTACTGGGTATTTGCCATTTCTGGACCCATCTGGAGCATCTCCTCCAGAATGCTGCTCATGTTCGGCCTTCTCGTCGCCGAACAGACCATCTGGACCAATGACCTCTCATATCATTGGTCCCTCTTCTACGCGACTTGGTCCAGCAACTACCTTTGCCCTTTGGACCATACCCTTGATCGGGTATCTTGGACCTGAGACCTCTCGTGTCTCTGGCCCTTTCCGCCGTTCACCACGCTGCACGGCGGGTACTCTGACTATACCGATCCTGGGCCCCACGTACCACGTGTTCGGGCCACTCTTTGTACCTGTTCGGGATTACCGCCCTACATATATATATATATATGGGGCGGTTCCGGGGACAACAAATTTGACAACAAAAAAAACAACACAAATCTCAATCTCATAGTTCCCGATCAAAATTTTATGATCCGAACCGTTCAATGTGTGCGTAATGTGATTTTAAAGGTACCCGAAAGAAATTAGCAAAAAATATGACCGGAAAGTGCTTGTTTTAAACAGTTTTTAATTGAACCGTTCATCAAATCTAAGCTAAAAACTGCTTAGATCAAGCCCTTTCCGGTCTTTTTTTTTTGCTGATTTTTCGCGAGTATCCTTAAAATCACGTTCTGATCACATTGAGCGGCTCAGATCATTAAAATTTGATCGAGAACTATGTGTTGTTTTTTTTGTTGTCAAATTTGTTGTCCCCGGAATCGCCCCCTATATATATAAGTAGAGAGAGAGAGAGGTGTGTGGAAAGAGGAGTAAAACCCAGATATTTATCCGAGAAATTGACTGTGTATCAATCAATTTGATTCAGTAAAATTACGAAACATAAATAGTGACTGATTAAAGCAAAAGCTGATTTCAATCAATTATAAACAGTAAATGCGTGAGTGAACAGTGACTTTGTACAGTAATGTACAGTGATACTATGAATAGTAGTACGTGTAAATAGTAAATGATGCAAATTATATAGCTCTATGATATAGAGATTATATAATAGCTTTATAATTGATTATATAATAGCTCTATAATTGATATAGAGATGCAACAAATACTTACTGAAATAATTCTGATTCAATTGCTGAATCAAGAATAGTACATGAATAATTTACTGATGGTTTACAAATGAAGAAGGCTGGAGTATACTGGTACTCAGTATTCTATAGGGTTTATTACAAGGGAAGAAGCAAAGCTTCTGTGTAGTTTACTGGCTGAAGAAATGAAGTTTCAAAGCTTATTTCAAACTTTCAAAACTTGAATTCTACCTTACTACTCTCGGATCCTTTTATAGAATAAGGTCCTGAGATTTACAAGTGTTAGGTGCCTGTATCCATGTGACTAAAGTAGGTGACTTTTACTTTCGGTGGAGAAAAAGTAGATTCCTCCTGTCTGGTGACTGTTGTTGGTGCTGCTTTCGGTGCTGGTGGGACCAGAATGATTATCCATTTGACTAAAAATCCATCATATTGTCTAGATTTTGTAATTCTTCAAATGCTAAATTAACCCAATAATCTCTTCCATCATCTTCACTGGTGATTTCTAGATTAGATTCTTGGTCTCCATGATCTTCAGTTTGTTGAATCCGGTATTCATTGACTAGATTTTGGAATTTGGTGTAAAAATTAAATGGGACCTCTTGAATGGGTTCTGTGGATCTGATTTTTTGGATAGGGTCTTCATAGGTTAAATAATGTCTTTCACCAAGAAATCGTTGGTCAAAATCAAGACTTCTTGCGATTGACTCAGTCCTGTGATGCCTGATTTGTGACCTGATCATTTTGGAACACGGCCAGGGGCATTCATCTTGAATTAATTCAATTGGTGCATGCACCCTACTGAATGGCCAATTTGCAGAGAGATACATAACATGTTGGGCTAGTATCACATTCCCTGTATTAGTCGATTCTGGCATTTTACTGGTGATAAGTACCTGGCACCTCAATGCTCCATATTTGGCAAAGAGATTGTTGACACATACAGCTAATTTCCTGGTGACTCGATCGGTTTGATCTGGAGAAGTAAAGATTAATTGTCTGAGAAATTCGAGATCCAATAAGGTCATTGGACTGACTTGGATAGTGTTCCCCTTGTATATGAGAACAAGGTCTTGAAATGACCTCATGTCAATACGGGCTTTGGGGATACTAAATATTAACTGGCAAGGGCATAAATACCTTTCTAAAGGTATTTCTTGACACAATGGATTAGTTTTGGGGCAAGTGACTCTGTCTTGGTCATAGCAATAGTGGGTTTCCCAAGTGACTGATAAACCAAGAGGTGGTTGACTGGCTATTTTAGTAACGGTTTCAAATATGAATTCTTGAAAATGGTGACCCTCTCATTTAGCTAAATATTGAATATGGTTGGTTATTTCAGGTGGTAGGGAATCAGGAATAAGTGATAATGATGTGGGTAAAGCTAGGGCTTTGGATGCTTTCTTTTGAAAGGTCTCCGACACACTCACACTTTCACCATCGCCCAATAGGGGTAACTGCCATTTTTCATCTTTTACCAGTGGGGTAAAAGAGGTCTTCATTGTTGACTGGTATTGCAAGATTTTTGGACTGAGTTGATCAATTTCATTCATTGACTGGTAGTACTTGAAATTTAAATCTATGAAACTGCGAGCCGTTGAATCACAACGTTCACAGGTTGAATAGTTAGTAGATAAACTGCTGCTGGCTAGGGATGGGTTAGTAGAAACTCCACCCAAAGAACTAGGGAAAACAACTCCACTAGTCTGCTTATTTTGCTGATTAAAGTAGATGCTCAAACAGTTTAAGCTGTCTAAAAATTTCTGAAAATCCCCACGCGTGTTCCAGAGGTTATCCAGAAGACACTGTTGGGTTTCATTCATGTTATCTACGTAATTTAGCTTTCTAAATTTAGAGCTTGCCTCTTCAGGAAATACTGGCAGTAGGATTTTCCCAAAGGGAATGGCTTTCGGTTGACTTTGAGACATCCGTAAGACAATCAAATGAATCATTAGTAGAGAAAATTGAATAATTTTGTAATTGACTTAATTCAGATTGTTCTGGTTGTGATAAAAACTCAAAGTTTACTTGCTGACTAAAAGCTGTAGTAGTAATTCTTTCATCAGTAGATGTAAATGGGTAAAGTAAGTAAATAAAAGGTATACCTAAAATTATTTTATCAGTTAAATTTTTGACTAAAACAAATGAAGTTTTGAAGCAAACTTTGTTTTGACAAATATTAACTTCTGGTAGTTTGTACTTAATTTGCATTTTACTACCGTTTGCAGAGCTTAATCGTTCAATTGTTTTGTGATAATACTATCTTGGTATTATCCCTTCTTGAATACAATTTAATCTGCGCCAATGTCAATAAGAGCAGTAATTTCAATATTGTAGTCTCCTACAATTAATTTGACTTTGGCATGCCATTTTTGTATTTTTATCTTATTTATTAAATTTAATCTTTGATTTTCTTGATCATTATTTTGGTGATCAAAATTGTGCTCTTGATCAGAAAATTGTTCCTAATCATTGTTTCCTAAGGATGACTCAGAAGACGATCTGTCCTCTTTAAATTTGACAAACCTTTTTCTTGGGAGTTGATTTCTTATTTGAATAATTTCTTTTTTAATAAGATCTATTTCCTGCTGTAGATCTTGTAAAGTAACTTCTTTAGTAATTTTACTAAATCGTTCTATAGTAGCATTGAGGCTTACTATTGGTTTATTATATTGAGGTTTTTTACCTTGTTGTGTTAGTAGTTGTCTGAGTTTTTTAATATATTGTTGTTTTAACTCAGGATCATCTATTTTACTGATTAGATCAATTAATAATTCTTCTTCTGGTAATTTTTTGGTTAGTACATTTAATGTTTTGCAACAGGTGCTAGTGCAGTCAATCTCAATTTGATCGTCACTTGGACTATCAGTAAGGGAATGATATTCTGAGGATTTACTGGATTTACTAGTATTTTGTTCACTATCTGAATTACTCAAATTTTGTAATTTGAATATGTCTAAAATTTGTTGTTTATCAGTTGCAGATATATTCAGTTGATTGATTTTCTCCTTGACTTTGCATTCAGTTTTGTAGTGGCCTTTTTTACCACATGTGGGCAGCATGCCCTGGAATTTCCAGATTCCAAAATACAAGGGTCCATAATCGAGGGAGCGCGAGAGCAGAAGAGGCAAGCGCTCGGAATACAGAGTCGCCACTCAGATTTGAAGGTCCAACACCCAAGAAATCGTATTTCGAAGCACCTGCCGCGCTGTTTGATTTGAAAAAGTGAAGGAAACCAGTCCATCATAACCATATTTGAGTTCGGGAGCTAGGTTACGAGAGGGGAAGGGTTTTAAGGCACCCCTCTCGCCCAATCCGGAGATCGGTATCTACTTAGGCATTTTGAAAATATTGTGATTCTTCTTTTATTAATCAATTTAAGCCAATTAGGGCGGAGGAACAGTTAATCGGGGATTAAAACTGTAACACTTTGCAAGATGTGATAGATGTGATAGAAAGCATGTTTGGTATAGGATGAAAACAGACTGCTGTGGGATTTTAAACAGACTGGAAGGCCCCTGTTTTGGAGTATCGTGCGCAGGAAGAAAGCAGTATGCACTGATCAAGTCAATGCATGCTGACTAAACCTGCGCACGCTATTACAAGACTTGCGCGCACCAGTAAGCCTAAGCCCACAGCTCTTATTCTCAAACCCTCTGGGCTCTGGAGGACTAGTGCACACCCAGGACAAACCAAACAGTTTATAGTAGTTATAATATACAGTTTAAAGGCTAAAAAGCCCAACAAATAAGCAAAACACCCCATAAACAGTGTAGGGACAAAATAACAGCCTAAAACCAAGTTACCCATGCAAGATCATTCACTGGTCGGGGACAAACAGTCGCGCGAGGATTCCAGACTGTCGCGCGACGATGCGCTCTGGCGCGCGACGGTTGCGCCCTAGCGCGATGGTCAACACTTCATTTGACCATCGCACACGAGTTTGGAAGCATCGCGCGCAGGTTCGTGTTAACCTTCCAGTGTTTGGTTTTGCTCATCCTGGGTTCTGGGACAGGTCCAGAATGATCTCAGGGATACTCCACAGTAACAGATTGAAATACAGCTAGTAGTTTAAACTAAGAAAAACAATAAACTGGTTATTTAGCATGCTCACAGTGATCTATATACGAAGTAGGACATAAAACAATAGGGCACACATCCCCACGCTGTCCTGCACGTGCAACCACGAAGTGTCGCGCGATTATGTGGGACAGTCGCGCGCAGGTCCTTGCCACTACGGTTTGAAATCTTGCCAGCTTTAGGGTCAGGACTGGTATTGATTACCAGCCTTGACCCTGCCAGCCCCCTTCAGGGATCAGAACAAAGGTAAGCTATACCTTTGGTTCTTGGGGTTTGAAATGTATTTGAACTTTGAGTTGAACTGAGGTTGAACAAAGTGATAGAGCTTGTAAAATGAGTGTATGGAAATGGTTTGAGTGAGGGAGTATCAAGTGTATTCAAGGATGTGAAGCCTTTTTTTGGCTTGAACTTTGATACTTTCTTTTTCTTGAACCTTAAGTTGTTCACCTTTTAAATGGAAGCACAAGGGGGGGTATATATAGGGAGAGTGGTGGAAATGTTGTATGGAGGAGAAAGAACCAACCAAGTAAAAGTTAACTGGGCTAGGTGGCCAAATTGCATCTTTTGGAAAGGTTGCAAGGAGAGAAGCCCAACCAGTCCACGAGGTCTGGGTTTGGGTTACTTGGTGATTAAGCTTCCCAGCTGAAAAAGGTGATAGGGACAGGCTTGGAACCATCGCGCGATGGTTTCAAACTCTTGCGTGAGGGTGCGCCCTGGCGCGTGACGGTTGCGCCCTAGCGCGCGATGGTCAACGGTCAAGCTTTGACTGTTGACCACACCTGGCAGCTTGACCCTCGCGCGACAATTGGTTTTTGGCTATTTGATGTGGTTTTTGGCTAGGTTAGGTTCAAGGGTTCTTCAAACACTCAAAGCTCAAACACTCGACATTCCTGAGGTGTTCTTGATCCGTTTCATCATCGGGGAATCAAAAACTGTAAATAAACTAATCTGGAAGCCCATATTGGGGTGTCTATAGTAGCACCTCTTTGACGGCACTTGGAGCACCATTGACTTGGTACAAGTACCGTCAAAGAATTATAGACACCCCTAAAGGCAATCCAGAGCAGAACATAGTAAAGTAGACAAGCATACTTACAGAACCTGATCGGTTTGAATGGACGGACGGACCGTCGCTGGGGATGAACTTAGAAGTGGACGATTGCATCGCCGCCAGTTGATCGAATTTGGACAGGACAGGTTGTCGCTGTAGATTTTGATGGGACAGGCTGTCGCAGCTGGGGATCAAGCTATCCTCGGCACAAAGCATTCCAACAAACACGGGTAGGTCATATCAAGCAGGTTGAATTCCATCTGTTGGGAACCAGAGCCAATCTCCTTATCAGAGACCATCCGAGACAAAGAATAAGCCTGCTGGAAGATGCACTTATGGCTAGACTGAAAAGTGGTTGTTCGGGACAGGCCAAGGCGGACTCTCTTAGGGAACAATCAATTGCAGATGAATGGACCATTGGACAATAATCTAATCATCGTTGTGGCTGAATGGACAATGTGTTGATCGTCGTTGAAAGATTAATCGCTGTTGAGGATTAATCGGATGATATGGTTGATCGGCGTCGAAGGATTAATCACCGTTGAGGATTAATCGGACAACATGGCTGATTGCTGTTGAAGGATTTGACAGGACCGGCTGTCATGAATGCGGACGGGGAGATCAATGTGCGAAATGATCAAGCCGTTGAAGCCTGGATGGGAGGATCATCAGTATAAATGATTGAACCGTCGCAGACAAGATGGAAGGATCATCAGTATAAATGATCGAACTGTTGAAGCTTGGAGGGGAGGATCATCAGTATAAATGATCGAGCTGTTGCAGACATGATGGAAGGATCATCAGTATAAATGATCGAGCCGTTGAAGCCTGGATGGGAGGATCATCAGTATAAATGATTGAACCGTTGCAGACAGGATGGAAAGATCATCAGTATAAATGATCGAGCCGTTGAAGCCTGGATGGGAGGATCATTAGTATAAATGATCGAGCCGTTGCAGACAGGATGGAAGGACCATCAGTATAAATGATCGAACCGTTGAAGCCTGGATGGGAGGATCATCAGTATAAATGATCGAGCCGTCGCTGACAGGATGGAAGGATCATCAGTATAAATGATCGAACCGTTGCAGACATTTGACAGGACCGGCTGTCATTGATTTGAAATGGGCAGATCGCTATACAAAGTGATCAAACCGTTGAGGTTGGACAGGACCAGCTGTCGTTGAGTTGAAACGGGTAGATCGCTATACAAAGTGATCAAGCCGTTGAGGTTGGACAAGACCGGCTGTCGTTGATTTGGTTCTGCAGAAGATTGCATCGCATTCCTTGGAAGACCCAATCATGGATTAGGAAGGCTTCGGGCGTCTGCTGATCAACGAGAACAAAACCATAGGAGATTGCGTCGCATCCTTCGGTAAATAAATCAAGAGTTTAGGGAGATTTCCATTGCCTCTGCTAAACAACAGAACAACACTGCAAAAGATTGCATCGCATCCTTTGGTAAACACATCAAGAGTTTGGGAGATTTCCATTGCCTCTGCTAACAAGTGATAACAATACCGCAGGAGATTGCATTGCATCCTTCGGCAAATAAATCATATGATGGCGACCATTCTGGCTACCTTTCTGCTTTCAACATTCAATATACACACAATATGCAATGACATGTATAATATAATTGAAAATGCAGATGCAAGCGTAGGCCGACTCCTAGGAGGACAACGTTGCCTAAGGACTACCACTGAGCCTCATTACTGTACTGTCTGACACTTCTGAGATGTGCACCCAGATAGATAGACGCTGAATAGGCTAGCGTGCCCCAGTTGACATAGTAACGGCATTGGGCCTGTGTGCCCATTCTTTGATGCTTGGGCAGATGTGCCAGACAAATATGCTTTGCTTGGCAATGGGCTGACGTGCCTTTGCTATTCATGAGATTTCCATAGCTTGTGGATTACAGGAGTTAGGGTAGCAATGTAAAAATTTGCATTTTCCAATTTATTGACTCTCTTTTGCAAGTGTTGAAGAGAATGCAAAAACTAACCACTAATATCTAATTTGCATTGACAAGCACTTTGAATCGATACACAGATGCACACACATATGTATGGACTCACCTAGCTCAAACGAAAAGGGGAAAAGAGCCTCAGGGTACAATGCGAACCCGTAGACATGCAGAATACAATGAAATTTTGGGCATTATGGGGCCAAAACTCACAACATTCCTTAAACAGGTGAAACTGACACTTGTGAGAGATGCAAAAAGGCACAAAGACCTGTACAAACAAAACCGAGAAAAGCATCCCGATATGACAGTTGATTGGAAAACTAGAAAATGTCGCAAAGATGGACATAAGACACAAATGATGACTCATATACGCCCGGACTAAAACCGACACCCCCGTGCAATCACATTAGGTCCATATGACCTGCATGGTATGACAAGACTTGGCAAAAGTCCCTGGAATGACACTCAAGGGCAGAAGCAGACTGCCACTGCCTGCTGCTGCAAGAATTGAATAAGCGTGCGTAGGGTTGAGACCAACGCGCATCACGTTGAACAAACGCGCATGACTATAAGCTAGCACGCGAGGCTGCAGTTGCTCACACCAGACTTCGCTGAACTTAGAATAAACTGTGACCCGCTAGGCTTCTAGCATTTCATTCTGTTTTTTATGCTTCAAATATTTTAAGACTTATGCTCAGCCAGTAATAGAAATAGCAGTTTGCAATAAAATTGAAAGACAAAGGTTTTCCCCCTTCTGGTTCTTCCAATGCAGCTTGATCTTCTATCCTCTTCGACCTTTGATGCGTACCAAAACGACAACCATGGATCCAATTTGATAGAATATGACTGAGTCTCGAAGAGAGACTGCCTACGTATCCCAAGCTAGGGAATCAGGTCAAAACGTAGTTCAGGCTAAGGTTCACTCGTGTGTTTACCTATCATTTTGCACTCCAACTTTTGCCTAGTACCGCCCGTTCGAGTCTTCAGTCTAGCGAGCTTTCGAATATTGCCTATTCATTTTTGCCTAAATCGCCTTCATAGGTTTTCGGTCTAGCAGGCTGCTCTAACTTTTCCTTGGAACTGCCCACCCTCGAGGTTTTCAGCCCAACGAGCTTCTCTCAGGGGAAAGTTGCTTCTGAAATTGATCCAGGTTGACCAAGGTATTGAATTTGTTGCCGTCGAGGTCGACCACCTTTGGCTGCAGCCCCAGATAAAATGACTTTGATGACGCAGGGTCAAGAGTGATTCGGTTGGAAATACCTCACTTCGGGCCATGTTTACACTTTCTCATTTGTATCTGGCGGAACGCCACTGTTGTTGTTTTTGAACACGATACGAGGCTTGGAGCCTTTTGAGCAACTGCTTTCTGGCTTGGCACCCGGTAGCAGGGGATTTGATGCTTCTTTATCTTAGGATCAACGCTAGGCGTGACTTGATGAGACCACGCCAAGATGTCGATGCTTGTCTGACCAGGCATAATGCTCCTTTGGGGGCGGTGCTTGGACCAACTTTGAACCTTTCGGGAGGTTATACTTGTCTTTCAAGTTTATTTGAAAACAACTTCTTATTTTAATAGGCTGAGCATGCCTTTCATCTTCCCTTTCGGCGAGGGAACACATTTCCTTGGGATGATCCCATCGAAATCTATCCCTTCGTCGTCAAGGTTGACACAGTTTATTCAAAAGTTAGCGAACTACTTAGAAGCAAGGTAAAGCATATCATAAAAACCCTCGGGGTTTGCCAAGTACAGCAGACTCAAAACTTGAAATAAAAGATACGACATGGAGGGCCAAGAGGCACGAACTCCGACTCAGAGCTAGACTTTAGACAAACGCAAAAGACTCTGTGTCAGACTCAGACATATTGCCAATGCAAACTAGACGCAGTTTTGAAAATGCAACTGTTAAAAAGCTACCCATAGTTTTCCACAAAAGAAGTAGGATCCAACAGATGTTAGGCCCAAGCAACAACACTTTGACTCCCTCAGCTTCTTCGGTCAAACCTATTCGGTGCTCCTTTAATCAATGGACCCCAACCAGTCGGTCCTCTCATTTGCAAGCCCCTCATCACTGTCAATCCAGATGTTGGCAGTGAAAACCTCGGTTGCACAAACAGAGGCCAGCAAGCTATCCTCAGGCTCGGACAGGATGGATGCAGCTGGCTTGGAGCTCGGGTTGATGTGAGTAGAGTTGATAGCTATCTGACCAACCAGAGGGTCAAACCCGTGTTGAGGCAAGGGATTGGAAATGACATTGGGCTTTGGTGGAACTTGAAACATGCCATTGTCAATTAGGTCTTGTATCTCGTGTCGGAGACACAGGCAATTGTAGACACCCCAATTTGAACACTTCGAATTTCCTTAATTTGTGGCCTGGAGGCTCCCCGATGAGGAATTTAGATCGAGACAAGCCCTAGACCAGTCAGGACTTTGCTTCTTGAAGACTTTGAAAGGGAAAATAAAATATCAAAATCAGTCCCAAGAGCTCTGGATCAATCCCAAGCGCTCCAAACCGTTTTCAAAACCTGGGATTGGATAAACTCTCGAGCGCTAGAGAGTAAACTCCCAAGCGCTCGAGAGTGCTCCCGAGCGCTCGAGTCTTCTATGCTGGCCAATGGGTGGCAAGCCTTCCCACTACCCATGCAATTCATCATTACAAACTTTTTTGAGCCAGCTGAAGCTCGGTCCACACTCAACCTCAGTCAAAAAATCCTCAGACTAGCAGTTTTTCTCTTAAAAAAAATACTTGTTTCAAATGCATGTGATGGAAATTTTGCCTATAAATAGTGGCTGGACTTCAGCACAAAAGGGGGGACGAATTCTCTCTCTCTAAAAAGACCTCTTTGACACATTCAAACAAAGCCATCTCCCATCTCTCTAAAAGCTTGATTTTCAAAAGAAAAGCAATCCAAAAATCCAAGGCATCATACACATGCAAGAAGTTCAGATGGCCTGCATGTTCTGATCTTCCTGACCTTTCTTTCTTTCACCTTCTAGAGCCTTTCAAGAAGCAAATTCCTCAACCAAAGGTAGAAGTTCTCTACTTTAGTGTCAAACATAAACAAAGTCAGGGTTGTTTTCCTTTCTGAGGGAAGTCCCTCAGCCCTCTCAACCTTCAATGCTGAGCTTGGGTTGAGAGACTTTAGTGTAAGAGCAAGAGCAAAAGGGTGCAAATGCGTTTTCCGTGCACGGTTTACTGGAAGCACTCCCGAGCGCTCGAGAATATTCTAGAGCGCTCGAGAGTGGCTCCAGTCCTGTTTTCCTTCTTTTAAGCATTTAAATGGACATGCATGGGTGGCAGGATGTGTTCAAGAAGCAAATTCCTCAACCAAAGGTAGAGGTATGCTAGCACAAATGACCTCCCCTTTTCAAAGAAAATTAAAGAAAACGATTTTCATTTAAGGTCATGCAAAAGAGTTTGATCAAAGATCTAAGAAGAGAAACTCGGTTCTTATTTCAAAAACAAAAGATCCAGTGTACTAACACACTACAATGCGGGCATTATTTGGTTAAAATTAGTCATGGGATGTAAGCCACTCCCGAGCGCTCGAGATCACTTTGGAGCGCTCGAGAGTGTTTGCATGCAAACTCAGTCCACTCTTCTTACAGTCTTACTCTCATACTGTCTTTTGCATGTCCATGCATGCGTCCCTTTCAGCTCTTACGACTGTTGAACTGCTTTTCAGAAAGGTAGGGAATGCATGGACTGGCAGAGTGGGGTTTGATCCCATTCTACCAAGTCGTCTGTTGAGCCTGTGACATGATCAATGATACTCTAGTTTATATTTTCAGTATCATATTTTGTTGTATTTTGTTGCACTAACATAATTTGCAGGTTGGATATGCAACACTCCCAAGCGCTCAGGAGTGCTTCCGAGCGCTCGAGAGTGGATTTGTGACAGGATTTTCCAGTTTCCAGCATTTCACATTTCATTACCATTTCCCATTCACTACATGCACATGCATGCACTCCTCAGTACTTGATATATCTGTAAATACATGCTAACTGTTTGATGAAATAAAATCCTTTTGAAAAATCCCACAAATATTTAGTAGAGACCGATCTCGTGTCGGGCGAAGGGGGTGCCGTAAAACCCTTTCCCCCTCGTAATGTGGTTCCTGAACCCAAAACAATCTCTAGTTTTCAATTCAAATCAATCATTTTCAATCAAAACGGTTTCTCGGGTGGCGAACCATAAATCCGGGTGGCGACTCTTCAAAATCATTTCAAAAACAAAAACGGCATGGCGCCTCTTTTTCGGGCCGCCCCGATTCCACCCGGGGCTATG
Source organism: Rhododendron molle (assembly GCA_025413875.1). Lineage (NCBI taxonomy): Eukaryota > Viridiplantae > Streptophyta > Magnoliopsida > Ericales > Ericaceae > Rhododendron > Rhododendron molle. Next base: position 30,120,881 of record CM046397.1, read on the forward strand.
GTAGCCCACAGTGGCGACTTCGCCGGGGATAACAATTTAATTGATACTTGAGAAAGATCGGTACGTTGATAAAATGCCCCGATTTCCTTAAGCATTAATTAAATTAGTGAGCCAAGCTTGAAAGATATTAGTGGGATTTTTCAAAATTATTTTATTTCATTTTTCATTTTTGTGTATATGTCTTGTGCAGCCCCACTGTTGCGTTTTGGCAATCCTACCCGGCTTGCCGGTGATAGGGAATTCCGAAATGCTCAGCAACCCTCGACCGTGATGAGTCATCCCTACCGTCTGTACCGTTATTGGGTGTACGCTCAATAATGGGAGGTATACTTTGACTCTAGTCCGGGGAACCATCTTCAAGCCAAAACCCGGCCTTTGTACATGTTTAGCAAGCCGTAGAACCTTCCAAACTAGGATAGGAGCCTACAGGGTAGGATTACGTGCTATATTCTGTTTACATGCTGCATTGCATTTTGCATCGTCATGCTGTCAGCCACGATTCTCGAGACTCACTTGCGCGGTCTTCGGAAGGTTGCCAAGACCCGATGAAGAGTCACGTCCCCTAAAGCGTGTTGTGTAAATCATACAAGTCCTCGAACACAAACCTGAAGGAAACTGAAATTTTGCTAAGTCCTTGACTGGTGTTTAACCGAGATTTAACCAAAGGAGAGGAATGATAGGGGAGCAGAACATTGTGGTACCAACACCATTTAGGCTAAAAGCAAGTGTACCACTTATGCTGCTTTGGGTTATCGTATCACATTATTCACCCCGAGTCATTCTGAACCAATGGTCGAGTTGTCGATGGAGTATCAACCAAATACTTAGCTTATTTTAGCATCTTTTGGGAATCGACCGTTCTTAAACGAGGATACACCTCAAAAATCTGAGGATCAAGGCAACCTCCCGTGAGTCAATCGTTCTTGAAAAAAAAAATTAAGTCGATGACGGTGACGACGAGGCTCTTATTTTCTCAAAATCGCGCACCAGTTTCATAAAAGTGCAAACAAGGACCGCGTCTGAGCACATGTTTTTACTTTGCTGTCAGTTCTGAGCAATTGGGCCAAAGAAGAAGAACATCATACCCTCTTGGACCAGACCCCTGGGGCTGAGATTGGAGCGACTTCGACTTGGGTCAGATCCTAGCAGTGTTTCGAACCCTCAGGAGGAAATGGACCTAATGATCAGGAGCCTAAACCCAAACCCCAATCCAAATCCGAACGGAGGCAACTTGAACCCGAATGCTGGTAATCCAAACCCCAACCCAAATCCGAACCCAAACGGAGGCGAGCCAGATCCGAATCCTAATCCTGCTCCCAATCCCCATCCTAACCCCAACCCAAACCCGAGAAATCTGAACGGAGAAATGGCTCAGATTAGAGAAGATATCCAATGCCTGGCGAGCGCACTGACAACCAAATCGCCCAACTCATGATGATGATTTTTGGGGTTGCACGACGCCTTCCACCACAAAACCCGAATCCGGGCCCTAATCCAATTCCTATTCCAAACCCAAATCCCATCCTAAATCCAAACCCAAACCCCAATTTAAACTTCAACCCTAACCCTAATCCGAATCTGAACTCGGAGCAGCTGGTCTTTGATTTGGAAACTCCGCAAAACCCCGAGATGGCAGCAGTATTGGCAAAGCTCACCCAACTAGAGGAATCCGTTGCAAGAAACGAGAAGATAGCGTCGACTGGCTTTGACATCAATAAGCTTTGCCTGTTTCCTAACGCAAAGCTTCTGGATAAGTTCAGGCCAATCGACTTCGCTAAGTTTGACGGAACAGGAGATCCAAAGGCACACCTGACGGGATACATTGGGGCACTTTCTATGTGGGGAGTTGAGAAGGATGCTATGGCGCAGATGTTCTCGCAGACTTTGGTGGGACATGCTCTGCACTGATTCACTTCACTGGATGAGAGAAAGAAGCGTTCTTGGGAGGATATATGCGCGGCTTTTGTGGCGCAATACGATTATAACATTCAGTTGGAGGTGACCACCCGTGAATTGGAGTCAACAAAGATGGAAGCAAAAGAGGCCTTCGCCGATTTCGTGAAGAGATGGAGGGCAAAGGCAGCACAGATGAAAGATAGACCGAGCGAGAGGGACCAAATTCGGATGATTGTCCGTAACCTTCAACCCACTCTCGCGAGGCACATGGTTATGGCTCAAGCATGCTCAGACTTTAAAACATTCTTCGATACAGGCTTAGCCGTCGAAGAAGCAGTTCAATTGGGGATCCTCGACAAGCTCGAGCCTACTCCCAACCCAAGAAGGTTTACTCCGGAAATAGCAACAATCTGTTCGGCAACGCCAACTACACCAACCTTCCCAACACCTCTACAAACACAACCCAACCCGAGCCGGTGAACCAAATAGCCACCCAAACCAATCAACCGCGTACCCAGCCTCGCACTTTTGCGCAATTCTCAGCACCTCTTTCTGCCGTGCTCGAGAAATTGGTCAAAAGCGGCACCCTTAAGCCACTTACCCCTACTCCCTTACCTCACAAACTACCCGCATCCCACAACCCTAATGCGTACTGTGCCTATCACCAGAACGTGGGCCACCTAACCGACAACTGCTTCCGTCTCCGCCATGCAATCCAAGACCTGATAGACAACAAGACCCTCCCTATGCCACCACAAAAACCAACACTTGTCTTAAACCCACTCCCAAAGCATTCCAATGCCTGCACCAACCTTATCTCCATAAGCCAACCCCAGCCTTTACATCATTCCTGCAACCCAACCCAAGCCAACCGTCGAGCTACCAGTTGAAGATGCCGTCTGTGCATTGGAAATCGTGGAATGGGACTTTCAGACAAGATGGGAAGACCTGGCGCAAGATTTCTTGGTAGTAGAAGACATGGCTCTTATCACTGGAGTATGGCCCGTGGCACTTAACCCCAGCCAAGTTGAAGAATTAGAACATGGAGAATGGAGGCAGGACTGGGAGGAAATGATGGCCGATCCTTTGGATGGGTATTCCCTATTTGCACAGTTCGCTGAACCTGAACCTGTCGAGAAGGAAGATGAATGGGAATGGGAGCCCGAGCCCAACGAATGGCACTGGATGGACGATTCTGATCCTCTGGATGAAACATCTTTGGCGTACCTTTTTCAAGAAGAGGAAGTGGTAGAAGAAATGGATCTGATGAATCCCCGTATGTTCTCAGGACTCAACGTCAGGACCATCGTTAACCTCACTCGAGATTCCGATGCTCTGGAACGTGCCATGGATTATCTTTTCCTCCCACAGGAATACATTATTGAGGAGTTCTTCCCCCAACCCGTAGGTCAAATCCCTGATGAGCCCAGCATCTGTGTATTGGATCCAGAAGATCTGTGGGCAAAGTCTGAATTGGTGAATGTATGGATGAACGGTGAGGAACTGACTTTTAATAAGGCCATGTTGGATGAAGGATCTCTGCAGGTTAGGAATGGCAACAGCAGCAACAATGCCAACTTCTGGAATTCTTTGGAAGAGGACAGCATCTGGCACATGAAACTTTGGAGAAGACGGTACTTGACAAAGGGAAACGTAAGGCGGACGACTGTGACTTTGACTTCTCCGATTTCTAGGAAGGTACTTGGTGGGAACCCATTCTCAAAACAGTTAGCAACCTCACCAGGAGTGGAAGAGTCTACCAGCCTACCAACCTCCAGCAGGGTAGCTCATCCCGAGCCCCTCCGCCGCAGCAGAATGCCCCTGTTAACCCCACAAACCTAAACACCCCCGTATCGCAAGATCCACAAAACAACCCTCCTAGCTCCACCAAACCTAACCCACCTCCTCAGCCCAAACTGTCCATCGACCTCAACTCCCTCCCCGAATCTGACCCTGAAGCCTCCACTGACCCCATTATCCGACAACTCCTGGAAACCCCCGCCCGCATGTCTATGTGGGGAGTGTTAGCTGCCTCCCGCGAGCACCGTCGCAGGCTGGTGAACATCCTTTCCAGATTCGAAGTCCCCTCCGACATTGCCCCAGAAGCCCTCATCGCCCTTATAACCCCGAACTTCACCCAGCACACCTTATCCTTCACTGAGAAAGACCTGCCGCCTGAAGGGACGGACCACAACAAGCCCCTTCACATCACCCTGAAGTGCCTGGGAAAGTGGGTCCCAGCAATTCTTGTTGATAATGGCTCCGCCATTAACGTGTGTCCACTCCGCACTACTTATTGCTTGGGCCTTAAGAACAAGGACTTTGCGCCGTCGAATTTGGGCATCCGTGCTTATGATAATACACGCCGTGATGTTTTGGGAACAATCAACTTGGAACTTGCAACTGGCAAGTTTAAAACCACCGTTGAATTCTGTGTTTTGGAAATACCTGCATCATTCAATCTCCTGTTGGGAAGGCCTTGGCTACATCGCCCGGACGTCATGGGTGTGCCCTCAACATTACATCAGAAACTCATTTTGGGTTTAGAATCTGGAACCCTTATCATCCATGGAGACTCAGGCATTCGTCCGCACTCCGAGGACAATTCCCCGCTGCTAGAGATTATGCATGGAGAGGAAGATATTGCCATGGGAGGCTTTGCAGTTATGACCTCGAAAGTGTGCGCCATTCGGGCCGAAGACGGTTTCCTGGTGAGTTCCGCAGCGCTAGAAATTATGAAACGAATGAAGTATCTGCCGGGCATGGGCTTGGGACTTTATGCTCAAGGAGTCCCTGAGTTCCCTGACTTCCCTGGAAGTAACGAGCGTTTTGGTCTAGGATATGAGGCCAAGAAAAGCAACTCAGCAAAGAAATGGCGCAATCACGCCCGGACCCGTGCCACGGAGATGAAGTTGAGGGAAAAGGAGGCGTTGTACCAAGGAGAGCCTGAACCCTTCGTGGACCTCGAAATGAAAATGAAGTATCTAGGCTTCGAGATCTTTGCTAATGATACCTGGGAGAGTGACAAAGAATTTGCAAAGATAGAGGAACTGTCTGAAGCACTGGATTGGCTCAAAACTCTTGAAGAAGGCCACTTTCAATCCCTGTTCGGGGGCAAGGAATCAGGGGGTATGATGCAAGATCCTGCTGTGCTGATGCTCGGAGATGAAGAAGAAGTTGAAGACCTTTCCAAACTCATTGTGGAGGCTGTAGGCATTTATGATAATTGCACTTTTGTACCACATGTAACTCGCACTCACAGCACCTGCACTGAGTCTCAGTCTGAGTCTGAATCTGACACTGACTCGTCGTCTAGTACCGAGTCGGAGTTTGTGCCCATCGGCCCTCCACATCGTAGCTTTTACTTTGAATTCGAGTCAACCGCTGTATTCCCCCCGTCTGCTGAACTGGTTAATGAAATGGATGATGTTTTCGCTTACTTGCCAATTTTTGAAATAAACTGTTTGGACCCCGACGATGAAGGAATAGATCTCGATGGGGACATTCCCAAGGAGATCCGTTCCCTCATCGATCGCGAAAATGAAAGGCATGCTCAGCCTTTAAAAGAAGAAATAATCTCCATAAACTTGGGTGATGAGGAGAACCCTAGATTGGTTCAGGTAGGTTCCGGGCTGTCTCCCACTGAGCTTCAAGAGCTCACAGATTTACTAAAAGAATTCAAAGAAGTTTTCGCTTGGTCCCACGCAGACATGCCTAGAATCGACCCGGAGATAGTCGAGCACAGAATCCCTCTCTACCCTGATGCCAAACCTGTTAAGCAAAAACTAAGAAAAATGCGGCCTGATTCGGTACTGAAAATAAAAGAGGAACTCACGAAGCAAATCGACGCCAGTTTTCTAATTGTAACGGAGTACCCCACTTGGGTAGCCAACATCGTTCCCGTCCCCAAAAAGGACGGAAAAATCAGAGTGTGTGTCGATTTCAGAGATTTGAACAAAGCGAGCCCTAAGGACGATTTTCCATTGCCGCACATAAATGTACTTGTTGATAACACTGCAGGACACGCTCTACTTTCCTTCATGGATGGTTTCTCGGGGTACAATCAGATTCTCCTAGCTCCGGAAGACAGGGAAAAACCACGTTCATCACTGAATGAGGGACATATTGCTATCGGGTTATGCCTTTTGGGTTGAAAAATGCCGGTCCTACGTATCAGAGGGGTGCCACCACACTGCTGCATGACTTGATTCACAAGGAGGTCAAGGTTTACGTCGATGACATGATAGTGAAAGGAAAAGAGCGGAAGGATCACCTCCCAGCATTGAGAAAGTTCTTTGAGAGAATTCAGAAGTACAAGATGCGTCTTAATCCGCAGAAGTGCACGTTCGGGGTCACGGCTGGAAAGATGCTCGGATTCATGATCACAACCAGGGGGATCGAGGTGGATCCTTCTAAGATTAAAGCCATTCTTGAGATGAAGCCACCTCAATCCGAAAAGGAAGTCCGGTGTTTCCTAGGAAAGATTCAGTTTATCAGTCGATTCATCGCCAAGCTGACTCTGACCTGTGAACCATTGTTTCGTCTGCTCAAGAAGGATGTGAAATTTGAATGGAATGACAAGTGTCAAAAGGCTTTTGAAGCAGTACGAACTTACCTTCAAAATCCGCCAATCTTGATGCCACCCATCCCGGGAAAACCTTTGATCCTATACTTGTCTGTCATGCCCTCATCAATGAGTTGCATGCTCGCGCAAGAATGAGATGATGGGGTTGAGAGGGTGATCTACTACCTGAGCAAGAAGATGGTCGGAAGCAAAGAACGGTACACTTCATTGGAGAAGACGTGCTGGGCGCTCGTTTGGGCCACAAAGAAATTGAGACACTACATGCTGTCTTATTCGGTGATACTGATTTCTCGGATGGACCCCCTCAAATATCTATTCGAGAAACCAACACTTACCGGTTAGCACGTTGGTTGCTCTTATTGGCCGAGTTCGAAATCAAGTACATCACCCGCAAGTAAGTGAAAGGAAGAGCCGTAGTAGAATTTTTGGCAGACCGCCCGATCGAGGGGCCAGAACACACTGAGTTTCAATTCCCCGACGAAGATGTAATGACTGTTGTTGACGAGACATGGATGTTGTACTGCGACGGAGCTGCTAACCAGAAGGGCTTCGGGATTGGCATACTGCTGGTCTCGCCCGAGGGGTCGCATATTCCCCTTGCTTTCAAGCTGAACTTCAAGGTCACGAATAATGAGGCAGAGTACGAAGCGTGTATCGTGGGAATGGAAGCCGCGCTGGAAATTGGAATCAGAATACTAGAAGTCGTCAGGGAGTCCAACTTGGTTGTATCGCAAGCAAACGGGGAATGGAGGGTTAAAGACAAGAAGATGAAGCCGTATCATCAGCAGCTCGACGAGCTTATCCCGAATTTTCAAAAAGTGACTCTCACGCACGTCCCGAGGATGAAGAATCGCTTCATCGACGCACTCACTACCTTGGCATCCATGCTGGAACTTCCAATTGGGGTGAAATTGAGGCCTGTCATGATTGAGCAAAGAGGCAAGCACGTGTACGACTACATCATGAACATCGACGAGCCTGATGATGGACTCCGTTGGTTTCACGATATTTGGAATCTCGTCGAAAAGGGAGAGTTCCCTGCAGATTCTACCAAGAAGGATCGGATCGCTTTACAATGACTGGCATCTCAGTACATTATTTGTGGTGGACAATTGTACCGACGATCTCCGTGCGGAGTTCACAAGTTGTGTATTCACGGTGACGACACGAGAGCTGTAATGGAAGAGGTGCATGAAGGAGTCTGTGGGCCGCACATGAATGGAATCATGCTAGCAAAGAAAGTTCTGAGGTTGGGCTACTATTTGTCGACTATGGAGACAGATTGCATTGAGTATGTGCGCCGATGTCATAAGTGCCAGACTCATGCTAATCTTATCCACGTCCCGCCTTCGGAATTACACTCAATGGCGACACCGTGGCCATTTTCCGCTTAGGGCATCGACGTCATCGGAAGAATCACGCCTGCAGCTTCTAACGGTCACAGGTTCATCTTGGTAGCGGTCGATTATTTCACCAAGTGGGTTGAAGCAGCTTCGTACAAGACTTTGACGGCAGTTCAAGTGGCTCACTTTATCAGGCAAAACATCATTTATCAGTATGGAGTCCCTCAAGCCTTCGTATCCAATAATGGTGTTCACTTCAAAGGAAAAGTCCTAGAGCTCTTTGATGAATTCAAGATTCAAGTGCATCACTCGACCACTTATTGGCCGCAAACGAATGGGGCAGTTGAAGCAGCCAATAAGACCATCAAATCGATCCTCGAAAGGACTGTCGAATCAGCTAAGGATTGGCATGAACGGCTACCACTAGCTTTATGGGGATACCGGACGTCTATCCGCACACCGACAGGGGCAACACCCTATTCTTTGGTGTACGGTATGGAAGCTGTTCTCCCTATCGAGCTAGAAGTTCCATCACTCAGAGTCATGGCTGAACAAGGAATAGATGAGGCCGATTGGATCAGTGGAAGGTTCGAAGAGCTCATGTTGTTTGACGAAAGGAGACTGCGAGCATTATACCACATCCAGGGTTATCAGCGGAGAATCGCCCGAGCATTCAACAAGAAGGTGAAGTCGAGGGACCTTCAAGAGGGGGACATGGTAGTCAAGGAAATCCGTGCACCGATCTTTGACCTACGAGGGAAGTTCGGACCAAAGTGGGCAGGGCCGTACATCATCAAGACTATCCTTTCTGGACGAGCAGCATCAATCATTGATCTCGACGGCAACGAATTTTCAAATCTTGTCAATTTGGATCAGCTTAAACGGTACTACCCCTGAGAGAGCTCGCTGGGCCGAAAATCGCAAGGGCGGGCGGTCCCAGGCAAAAATTAGTGCAAGCCTGCTAGGTCGAAAACCCACAAGGGCGGCCTAGGCAATAGTTAAGGCAAAAAGTCGAAAAAGAGCTCGCTAGGCCGAAAACCCGAAAGGGCGGTACTAGGCAAAATTTAGAGTGCAAAATGAGAGTGTTAATACCCGAGCGAACCCTAGCCCAAACTACGTATGGGCCTGATTCCCTTTCTTAAGGGATACGTAGGCAATCTCACTCTGAGGTTCGGCCCTAAATCTCAAAATCAAATCCAAATTGACAAATCAACGTACTTTCTTTCAAGGCGCATGAGATTAACGAACCGAAAGGGGGAAACCCTTAATCAATCGATTTTATTCAGATTACTTCTTTATTACAGGTTGAGCATGAAAAAGGAAAAACACACAACGAGACCTAACTTTTATTCCAAAAACTGGCAAAGTAAGCAATCAACCCATTCTCGCTTCCACATCTCTCCTTAGCCATTTGCGGTACCTTCCGGTCGAAACAATTGAGAAAAGTGGGTCGTTCAGTTCAATCCTACGAGCTTCCCACGATCGAACATAACTCCGAAGGCCTAGAATGGTGAAGGGAGGGAGACGAAGCACTTCAAATCCTTGCGGCGGCACCTCCTAGCTGAGCCCAAGCTGACGCAGAATGCGAAAGAGTGAATAGAAAGTGAAGCCTGTCATGCCAGCCACAAACACGTGCATTGAACCCATGTTGCTCACAGTCATCGCAGGAAGTCTCAACCAATGGCACCGCCAAACAATATCGTCTTCCTCTGCAGATGCGAGGAAATTAGCCCAGTCAACTTCACTGCCGTACATCACCTGGAAGGGACAGTTCCATCCGCTAGCCCGGTACCACCAGTCATTGGCCGGAGGGGTCAGCAAGTTCAGCTTGTCACAAAGCCACACCTGTCAAAAGGAAGAAGAGAGAGAAAACAAGTAAGGAGCCTGATAAAGCCTAAACTGAGTGTCGAGGTAAAATGAATGTGAGAAATAGAAAAAGGAGAGCTGAGTGAGGTCCTTAACCTGCAGTAATAGCGGGCTACCAACAAAAACCCTCGTGCGACCGGCATGGACAGCATCCAACCCTATGAAGGTTTCCGCAAGGACCAAAGGCGCAACATCCTTGCGAGCCTCAATCTGAACAGCGACCCCAATCAATAGAGAACTGGGCTGACCAACAGGCGGAACCAGCACGAAGGCTGCTAAGAGGCAGATACAGCAGGCCATAATCCGGCGACCTTGATACTCAAAGTTTGTCAAGTCTCCAGGTGGACTGAATCTTTCATACAGCTGCACGATGTTGATAGCGTTACCCCGGGTCAAGAACTCAGCAACGTTCCCGCTAACGCCCAGCTTGGTTTTTAGGATATTCTTCATGCTCGCCCTAAGCATTGGAACAATTGGCTTGGTGGATTCATGGCTGCCCAGGTAGGCATGGAACTCCTCGACGGTGGGACATAGCTCTTGAGAACCAAAGCGAAAGACGTGCACTTCGGGATCCCAAAAGCGTACAGCTGCGTGCAGCAGGACAGGACGGATGGCGATTTCGCGGAGGTACCTCAAAGCATGAAGGCGATGCCCTCGGAAGTTCAGCCAATCGATGCCTTCAAGGCTGTCCAACCAAGGCCGGAGCAAGGCTTGATTCCACAAGGCCATGAGAAATGAAGTTTTGGAAGAAGAATGATGGTTTGGAAAGTAAATGATTTGCCAAAGATGGGCTCAGTATTTATAGAGGACTGAAGGGGGGCAATCCTTCGCTCACCAGCCTTGGAACTCAACAAACTTGTCTTTTTCAAGACCACTTGCTTGTATTTTCAAATTTTCAAACTTTGGAAACTTGGAAAGGCACTAAATCCGCTTTGGGAAACCACTGACCTCTGGAAAGCAGTCCATGCACATTTACAAGGCACATTGGAAGTGTGCATGCAGAGCAAAAGGGCACAAGGGAGCTGAGAATTCATCTTGGAAAGGAACAATGGTCTGCAGATCACAGCAGTCCCAAGCGCTCGGGAGTGAATTCCCAAGCGCTCCACAACACTCTCGAGCGCTCGAGAGTTCTGCAGTTTTGACAGCAAGTTTTGTTCCCTAGTTTTTAGTCCCGAGATGGCATCCAAAGCTCTGTTTATCCAATTCAACAAACTTCAACTTGTTCTTAAGGGAATACAGCGGGTCCGGTTATCTGTTTGTCCAAGTATTCATGTGTACTCTTTGAAAAACCTCGAAATCTCAATGATTTCCTTCCCGTCGATGTGTCAAAATTCGTGTCAAGAGCATTTGTTAGAGTTCGAGGGTGTACGCAAGTCTGGACGTGTGCTGGTGACTATGTGAAGCGGTCAAACACATGTCAAAACTTATGAGGTCAATTTTCACCCTCAAACGCCTCTATTTCATCGTTCATGATGGCATCAAAGGCACGTACTTTGATTAGATACGCTTGTATCCCATTCTCGCGTCCGATCCCGATCAAGTTTAATTGTTTCTCTCCTTAATAACCGCAGATTCTATGTTAAGGGTGTTGTTGTCATTCCAAGTCAAATTCCAAGAGTCGAGTTAACTGTGCCGAGTTTTATTCTGTTTTAAGAGTATCGGTTGAAATTCGCCTGCTCTTTACTTCCTTTCAAAGCTAGACGGACATATTTCATAAAATACAGTTCTATATTTGGAGTGCGAACGAACGAAAGGAACAAAAGTGCAAGCTTTTTTAAATAAATGCGGCTTTTACAATGAGTACAGAAGGGAGTACATGTACTGGGGTAAACACATGCCCAATCCTATCTACCGGGGCACGCAGGCCCAAACAAAACCACGGCACGCAGGCCCATGCGAAAGAAAGACTAGCAAAACAAAAACCTAAAGCTCAGCCCAGGCGGATCCTCTTCTGCTGGTGTCCCTCAGACTCGCTGCTCTCAACCTGGTTGCCGCCATCATCGTCGTCGCCGTCGCCGTCATCGGAAGGGCCTGACGCAGTACTCAAGTCCGTAGACCCTAGGGCTCGTGACTCAAGTGACTCCTCGGTCTCTTCCCCTGACTCCTCGCAAGCGGGTCTCCGTCGGGGCGCTGCCCTAGGAACCACCTCAAACTGCCCAGCCCCTGTAGCAGACCGTGGCACCCTCTGTGTACCCCTGTCTCTCGTGCTGGCAGAAGCTGGCAGGCTCGTGGTACCCCGTGGCTGTGTCCTGGCCGAGCATTGTGGTTGCACCTGCACATCATAAACATTCATTCATTCCATTTATGTTTTAGATCCAACAAAAAGAACATGCATGCATTTTCATACCTGAGAAGCAACAGGTAAAGCAGGCCCAGGGACAGGTCGAGTCTGAAGGGTCCTCCCCTTAGCGCAGTCCTTCAGCAACTGCCGCATCCCCACCATCAGCATAATGGCCTTCTCCGCCCATTCTCGCGGCACCTGTACAATAATTCAAGAATCAAGAACAACAAATGCAGGGACAAGAAACATTTGAAGCATCGAAAGAAACAAAGTTGTGGTATACCTGCGCAGGAAGCTGCATCCGCGGCTGCGGAAAGCGTGGAATGTCCAACAACGCACGTGCCAGAAGGGTCCTCACCCCTATCACCCAATCCAACGTCGGGCAGCCCACCGAGTAGACGCCTCACTATCTCCTGGATTGTGGGCTCCCCGATCGGCGCGGCCCGAAGAGCTGGCACCTCGCCCACCGGCAGAAGGCCTGGCACCCCGACCTCTACCGCGTGAAGAGCGACCCCCGCGGCCCCGTACTCCGGTCTCCTCTCCTATATCACCTTCAACCACACCAGCCGCCTCACCCCTGGCCCTCCTAGACTCAGCCTCGGCTACCCGCCTCTCCAACTCCCTCTCCACACCGAGGCTCGTCGCCAAGTATCTGTCTCTATAAGCTGCGTAGTCGAGCGCACGCCGCAGATACCGCTCCAAATCAATGTCAGGCACCATATACCGCTCCAGCTCAGCTCGTGTATAAGTCTCGGTCCGCTGCACTCGTGGAGGGAGTGGACCCGACACGACGAACTCTGAAAGACCGAGTGACTGTCGCATCACCCGATCCCCCAGGTACCACTGCCAACCCAAGGGGCACTCCAGTAGGACTCCGACTCCTGGTTACCTCCTGGCTCCTTGGAAGGAAGTCAGCCTCCACCCTCGCCCATCGATCCCAGTGAACCTGCATCCGGTCGATTATACATTAATGATCAAATTTCATAAAGGAAAGCACAAGCATGAAAAGAAAGAAAGGTCAATGTTTGTACCGTAACCCCAGTGCTATTGTCCAGCCAGTGCCGGAAAGTCATCACTTGCCCCTGTCGCTCCTTCGCCCTCAGGTACTCTTTACCCCACGCAAGTGCACGTGGGAGCAGGTGAGGATTTGTGCAAGTATTCTCGGGCGGGAACATGCCCAAGACCTCGTAAGCCCAAAGCTGCATATTTTGGAAGTCGATTCAAGTCAGATACATGTTCAATTCAATTCAACTCAATCAATCAAAACAATTCAAAGCAATGGTTCGAGTCATACCTCAATCACCCTCCAGTATCCGCGTATGGTGTCTCCCACTCCGCGTGAGGCGGCTCCCAGAAAGCAATAGAGTGTGCACAGAGCAGCACCGCCCCAGTCGAAGCGTCCAGCCTGCCTCAGATCAACCAGGCCCGCTAAGTAGCTCAAGTGAACCCGAGATAGCCTGAGCGGGAATAGAGAAGCCCCGAACAGGTATAACAAGTAGGCCCTGGCCATCTGCGCCGCCTCAGCGTCGTCTGCTGGCTCGTGATCCCATTACGTCATAAACTGCCCATACTCTGGTACCCCTCCGCTGTGACGCGGGACCCGTCCAAAGAACCACCTCAGAGCCGTGTCGTCCAAGTCTATGCTTGGGTCGAAAGGAATCGACTCGCCTCCAACTCGGAGCCCTGTGATAGCTGCGAAGTCAAGAGGAGTCACCGTCATCTCCCCGAAGCGGAAGTGGAACGTGTTGGTGGTGTCCCACCACCGCTCTGCCAGTGCTGTCATCACTGCACGGTCAACTCTCACCGCCGTCAGCAACTGGATAAATGGCCCGAAACCAGCCTCTTCTACCAACTCCCGCACTCTCCGGGGCAGCTCTTTGAAATACTTCAGCGAGCTCGCCGAGCCTCCGTGGCCGTAGATATCTTTGGTACGCTGTTTCAACAGAGCAAAGAAATAGCCTCAGTAAGCAACGCAATAATTCAAGGAAGCAAGTCTAATGCAGGAAGAAAAACATTGAAATCATACCGTGGTCCATCCAGAAGAGATGTGTGTGGCCCGATCTCGAAGAAGCAAGTCCTCAGGATAGTCATCTCGGGCTGGAACTTAGCCGGTCATCCCCGTCGGCTCAAAGAGGTGTAGCCGTGGAGCGTAAGTCCCCGACTCAAACCCAGGTCGTGCACTGGCCAACTAGGCCTTTGCCTCGTCAGCCGCTGTAATCCGCTCCTCAATCACCATCTCCTCATCCCCCAAGTCATCCATCTCCGGCGACCCATGTCCGCCGCCATCATCCCCGCACCGCTGAGCATCGCTCCTAGCAGTAGCGCCGAGGCCTGATCCTCTGTCGTCCTCACATCCCTCAGCACCTCCCTCACCCCAGCATCGAGGCCAAGTGCGTCCAGTATATCCTACGGCCTTGTGCTATCCAAGAAATCCCCCTTCGTGAATGGGACCGGATGTGAAGCACCGATCCCGCTGTCCCCGACCCTCGGCTCAGCAGCCGTCGCCCTCAGTACCGGCGTCGCGACAACGCGCCTGCCTATCACCACCTCATCACCGGCCCGCTCCGCGGCCACAAGCAGATCCTCCACCGTAGGAGTATGTGGAACACCCGTAACACCTCCTCCGCTACCTGAAACCCCCATCTCACCACCTAAAGAGTCCCCACCGCCCGTGGCCAGCTCGTCACCGTCTCCTCGCACTATCTCGCTTTCACTCGCATTTCCCCCCGCCGCCACATCTTTGCTAGTACTCTCCACTGCCCCTGTACCCCTGTCGGCCTCGACCTCTGTAACCAAACCTTCACCAGCGACCCCCTCCTGGGCTGGCATGGCAGCGCTACCGCTAGTCTCCTTGGTCACCGCCGCAGCCACCACAGCCGCCGCCTCCTCGCGGCTGGGCAGCCCCTCATCACCTCCACCAGCGTCATCCCTCATCTCCTCCATCCTCGCCACACCCTCTACCGCCACCACGTCTCCGCCATTACCTCCCCTCGCCTCCTGGACCTCAACTACTGCAGCCGGATCCTCACCAACCACCTCCTCCTGTGCCGGAGTAGCAGCACCACCGCTGCCCACCTCCATCGCCGCCGTGGTCGTCGCCGCCGCCTCCTCGCGGCTGAGCATTCCCTCGTCGCCACCACTAGTCATCCTCGGTTCCTCCGCTCCCCAAGCCTTCTTCTTCCTTTTGATTCGCACTTCCTGGCAAACGATGGCCCACTAGAAGATCGAGGAGATCTCGAGATCTCGAGCTCGGTCCGTGTTGAGAGAGTGAAAGAGCTTGAGATGGAGGGAGTAGAGAGAGATCAGTTGAGTGAGAGAGAAAGTGTTCGCCTGAGAGAGATTGAGGAATTGTACGAAAATGGAAAGTGTACGGAGCTTTGGTTCTGGAGCGCTCGAGATATGGATTTTGAACCCCAAATCAGTCGAAGAAGATGAATAGGGCAGTGGGCCCAGCCGTGGTCTCGAGCGCTCGAGACCACTCCCAAGCGCTTGGGAGTGGTTCTGAGCGTTGGGATCTGCCTTAGGCCCTCGTGCCTAACTTCCAGCGCCCTGTACGCATCCCGCCTTCAAACTTTCTTGGCTTCCCCTTTGTTTTACAAAATCAATCTCAGTCCTGGCTTCAACTGTGTCGAACGAGACTGCGAGAAGCGAGCCTTCGTCGATGACGTGATTTTGGGCTCGCGTCCCGTGATTTGGTATTTTACTTAATAGACAATTGGAATTTGTCTATTTATGCTAATTTCAACATACTGGTAGGTATCCTCATTCTATAGGTGCTACTTCATCCTGGTTTCATCCGCCAAACAGAGCAACAGGTGGACTCTCCGTGTCGATCATTTCTTATGCATGCATCACACGTGCTTGCATTTTTTATCCACCAAACAGAGCAACAGGTGGATCTTTTACAATTATCTCATCAAAGTCGTGTCAATCATTTCCCATGCATGCATCACACGTGCTTGCATTTTCCGTCCACCAAACAGAGCAACACATGGACCCTTTTGTGCATTTTATCAAAATTGTGTCGATCGTTTCTCGTGCATGCATCACACGTGCCTGCATTCTCTGTCCGCCAAACAGAGCAACAGGTGGGCCCTTCGTGCACTTGCCTTATCAAACTCACGTCAATTCTTTTTCATGCATGCATTACGCGTGCTTGCACTTTTCGTTCGCCAAACAGAGTAACAGGTGGACCCTTTTTGCATATTTACCTTGTCAAGACCTTGTCAATCTTTCTCGTGCATGCATCACACGTGTTTGCACTTGCCCCAAAGAACTACGCTGGTCTGATCCCTGCAGGGAAGGGTACATAGGCAGTCTGAAAGGACGCGACCGCATGTATCAAACACTTTCACTTGCATTTGTGTTCGAAATTAAGGATTTGACGTGGCTCGAATTGGGCTGTCTCAATCTTTGAATGTCACTCGCATCCAGACATGATGCCGAGCGCCATCCAAAGAGGGGCAACAGTAGACACCCCAATTTGAACACTTCGAATTTCCTTAATTTGTGGCTCGGAGGCTCCCCGATGAGGAATTTAGATCGAGACAAGCCCTAGACCAGTCAGGACTTTGCTTCTTGAAGACTTTGAAAGGGAAAATAAAATATCAAAATCAGTCCCAAGCGCTCTGGATCAATCCCAAGCGCTCCAAACCATTTTCAAAACCTGGGATTGGATAAACTCTCGAGCGCTCGAGAGTAAACTCCCAAGCGCTCGAGAGTGCTCCCGAGCGCTCGAGTCTTCTATGCTGGCCAATGAGTGGCAAGCCTTCCCACTACCCATGCAATTCATCATTACAAACTTTTTTGAGCCAGCTGAAGCTCGGTCCACACTCAACCTCAGTCAAAAAATCCTCAGACCAGCAGTTTTTCTCTTAAAAAAAATACTTGTTTCAAATGCATGTGATGGAAATTTTGCCTGTAAATAGTGGCTGGACTTCAGCACAAAAGGGGGGACGAATTCTCTCTCTCTAAAAAGACCTCTTTGACACATTCAAACAAAGCCATCTCCCATCTCTCTAAAAGCTTGATTTTCAAAAGAAAAGCAATCCAAAAATCCAAGGCATCATACACATGCAAGAAGTTCAGATGGCCTGCATGTTCTGATCTTCCTGACCTTTCTTTCTTTCACCTTCTAGCGCCTTTCAAGAAGCAAATTCCTCAACCAAAGGTAGAAGTTCTCTACTTTAGTGTCAAACATAAACAAAGTCAGGGCTGTTTTCCTTTCTGAGGGAAGTCCCTCAGCCCTCTCAGCCTTCAATGCTGAGCTTGGGTTGAGAGACTTTAGTGTAAGAGCAAGAGCAAAAGGGTGCAAATGCGTTTTCTGTGCAAGGTTTACTGGAAGCACTCCCGAGCACTCGAGAATATTCTAGAGCGCTCGAGAGTGGCTCCAGTACTGTTTTCCTTCTTTTAAGCATTTAAATGGACATGCTTGGGTGGCAGGATGTGTTCTGAGACTTTTTTTTAACCCCCCCTCCCCCTTTTTTGAGGTATGCTAGCACAAATGACCTCCCCTTTTCAAAAAAAAATACAGAAAACGATTTTCATTTAAGGCCATGCAAAAGAGTTTGATCAAAGATCTAAGAGGAGAAACTCGGTTCTTATTTCAAAAACAAAAGATCCAGTGTACTAACACACAACAATGCGGGCATTATTTGGTTAAAATCAGTCCTGGGATGTAAGCCACTCCCGAGCGCTCAAGATCACTTTGGAGCGCTCGAGAGTGTTTGCTTGCAAACTCAGTCCACTCTTCTTACAGTCTTACTCTCATACTGTCTTTTGCATGTCCATGCATGCGTCCCTTTCAGCTCTTACGACTGTTGAACTGCTTTTCAGAAAGGTAAGGAGTGCATGGCCTGGCAGAGTGGGGTCTGATCCGATTCTACCAAGTCGTCTGTTGAGCCTGTGACATGATCAATGATACTCTAGTTTATATTTTCAGTATCATATTTTGTTGTATTTTGTTGCACTAACATAATTTGCAGGTTGGATATGCAACACTTCCAAGCGCTCGGGAGTGCTTCCGAGCGCTCGAGAGTAGTTTTGTGACAGGATTTTCCAATTTCCAGCATTTCACATTTCATTACCATTTCCCATTCACTGTACACATGCACATGCATGCACTCCTCAGTACTTGATATATCTTTAAATACATGCTAACTGTTTGATGAAATAAAATCCTTTTGAAAAATCCCACAAATATTTAGTAGAGACTGATCTCGTGTCGGGCGAGGGGGGTCCCGTAAAACCCTTCCCCGCTCGTAATGTGGCTTCCGAACCCAAAACAATCTCTGGTTTTCAATTCAAATCAATCATTTTCAATCAAAACGGTTTCTCGGGTGGCGAACCATAAATTTGGGTGGCGACTCTTCAAAATCATTTCAAAAACAAAAATGGCATGGCGCCTCTTTTTCAGGCCGCCCCGATTCCACCCGGGGCTGTGGTAGCCCACACAATTATCCGTGAGATGGCCAGGCATTTGATGGAAGGCATAGAAATGGTTGGCATTGTAGCTGGCTGGAAAGACTTTGGGTGGGGAAGTCGGGGTCAAAGGGTTGAGATGCCCGGATTGGAAAAGCTTCTCCATTTCTGCAGATAGAGGTGCCTCGAAGACAGAGAAATTCCGGGGTTAAGTTCGGGCTCAGAAGCTTTGAGCATTTTCACGGTTGTTGATATCGGCTGTTGATGGAGGTGGGGTTGTGATGATACCACAATCGATGAGATCTTGAACAGCATGTCGAAGCCGGAAGCAGGCAATGGTAGAATGGCCAGGCATTTGATGGTAGGTGCAATAGAGGTTATGTTTGAAATTGGGGGATGGATTTTCGGGTAGAGGAGTTGGATTGAGGGGCTTGATGGAACCAGGAGCTTCTCATAAACCAATGCCAAAGGTGCAGTGAAGCATGAGAAAGTCCTCGGTTGGTTCCGGCGACTGGACTGAGAATTCGAAATAAGACCCTTGTTTGCTTTGCAGTTGAAACACATTGCCTCATCAACAGGATGCATTCTTTCGCCTTCGGGGCTAAATTCATCACTAAGCATGACCTTCCCTTTGGCAATGTCTTCGAACAAGGGATCAACATCCTCCTTTGAGTGAGTCCTGGCCTCATGAAACTCAGCCAGGTCTTTGAACATGTGTCCTGAGCACAGCTTGATTCCAACCGTTGGAGGGTGGTAGGCTTGAGAAGGTTCTTGGACTAGCCCCATATCTGGCTGTGGGGCTGTGGAGGTAACGAGGCCAACAAGTCCCTGGACCATAATCATCTGTTTGTCCATCTTGTGACCCAATTCCTCTATAGCTTTTCTGAGCTCAGCTAGCTCCATTTGTGCTACCATTCTGAATTGATGAACGAGATAGGTGAAATAACCTTGGAAGCGAATGTGTAACAACCCCAGCAGATTCTCCCAAGCAAGTTTGGCTCTTCTTTTCGGTACTCTCCGATGATGCAATGGCCCGAAGCTTTGACAGTAAAGTAATGAGAGCTCAGTGACCCCTTTTCAGCAGTTTATTGAAAGAATTGAAAGAATGAAAATACAGAGATCATCGTCGTCGTGTCCTCCTAGACTTTAAAACTAGAGACGAGCTTGTCTCATGATGTTCGAATGCTGCCAAAATCCTCAGAATTCTTTTCGACGGTGTGTCCCCGTGTAGATCAACAGATCCTAAAAGATGTCAAAATAGACTAAATCTTTGGCTAGTTCCTTTTGAAGATTCAACTTCGAATTAGAAACAACTCGGTATTGATGGCGTGACACCTTTACCGGGGTGGCTTCAGCGACAATGCGCATTAGCCGGGGCAGTGCACGTGCTTAGCACGATAACCAAAATGACATCAATATCATGACATCAACACTTTGTGGTTCCTTGTTTTTGGTTGAATCGTCAACCAGGCATGAGCCAGGGACTTAATAAGGTTTGATTTCCCAAAGTCTCGCTGATCTAGGGACTTGAAAAATTAACAACATGCACCATCAAGATGCACGACTCTTCATCGGGTCTAGCAGCGTCCAAATTAGCATAAGACAGACTCAAAAACGAGAGACAACCTAGAAGCCACCCTAAACATGCTCCTACGCAAAACGACATGTATGTATTTACAGTTCCAGAGACGAGTTTGCCTTATGAATTTCAGACATTGTCGGAATCCTCAGAATTCTTTTCGGCGATGTGTCCTTGAGTAGATCGACAGATCCTAAAAGATGTCAAAATAGACTAAATCTTCGTCTAGTCCCTTTTGAAGATTCAACTTTGAATTAGAAACAACTCAGCATTAATGACATGGCACCTTAACCTTGAACAACGTGGTGTATAGTGACAACACACTTCAACCTTCGTGGCGCCAGTGACACAACATCAATACTTTGTTGTTCCTTATTATAGGTTGAATCGTCAATTAGGCATGAGCCGAGGATTTAGCAAATTTTGATTTCTCAAAGTCTCATTAAACTAAGGACTTTGCGATTGACAATGAACATTCGATAGAATGAACGACTCCTCATCGGGTCCAACAACGTCTTAGACAGCGTAAGACAAACTTGAAAGAAAGAACTACCTTAAGCATGCTCCTATGCAAAACGACATATATGTACAGTGCATGCGATAGGGAAAGCAGTAACACATAGACAATTATGGGGTTAGATGCAAATAATCCAACCCTGCAGGTACCTGTCCTAATTTGGAGAGTTCTAGTGCTTTGTATATGCAAAGGCCGGTTTTGGTCAGTAACGGGATCCTCGGACTAGGGCCACAGATATACCTCCCGTTGCTCGCGATTCACTGAGCAACAGTCAAACGGTAGCATGACCCATCATCATCGAAGGTTGTTAGTCATTCGGGGTCCCCGAGCTCCAGTAAGCCGTGCCGGATTACCAAAACGATCCAACGAGGCTTATCCCACATCGATGCAAATGATATGCTAGAAATTGATTAAGAAGAAGAAGAATCACAAAATTGCAAAATGCCTTTTCAAATTTGACTCACTTTATTTAGTCCATCTTTAGAGGAAACTACGCAAGTGATCAATTGAAAAAGTCCCAGATCGGATTGACCGGACACAAGGTCCTGTTAAATCACCATTCAAACCTTCGGCAGTGCGAAACTCACCGTTTTGACAGACTTTTAAGAAATTGTTCACAAACGTATTAAACTCTAAGTATGAATTAATATTAGTTCGATTATCCCCAGCAGAGTCGCCACTGTGGGCAGCATGCCCTGAAATTTCCAGATTCCAAAATGCAAGGGCCCATGATCAAGGGAGCGCGAGCGCAGAAGAGGCAAGCGCTTGAAATACAGAGTCGCCACTCGGGTTTGAAGATCCGACACCCAAGGAACCGTATTTCGAAGCACCTGCCACGCTGTTTGATTTGAAAAAGTGAAGGAAACCAGTCCGTCATAACCATATCTGGGTTCGGGAGCCAGGTTACGAGAGGGGAAGGGTTTTAAGGCACCCCTCTCGCCCAATCCGGAGATCGGTCTCTACTTAGGCATTTTGAAAATATTGTGATTCTTCTTTTATTAATCAATTTTAGCCAATTAGGGCGGGGGAACAGTTAATCGGGGATTAAAACAGTAACACTTTGCAAGATGTGATAGATAACATGGATGAGCAGTTAGTATAGGATGAAAACAGACTGCTGTGGGATTTTAAACAGACTGGAAGACCCCTGTTTTGGAGTATCATGCGCAGGAAGAAACAAGTATGCACCGATCAAGTCAATGCATGCTAACTAAACCTGCACACGCTGCTACAAGACCTGCGCGCGCCAGTAAGCCCAAGCCCACAACTCTTATTCTCAAACCCTCTGGGCTCTAGAAGGACCAGTGCACACCCAGGACAAACCAAACAGTTTATAGCAGTTATAATATACAGTTTAAAGGCTAAAAAGCCCAACAAATAACCAAAACACCCCATAAACAGTGTGAGGACAAAATAACAGCCTAAAACCAAGTTACCCATGCAAGATCATTCACTGGTCGGGGACAAACAGTCGCGCGAGGATTCCAGACTGTCGCGCGACGATACACCCTGGCGCGCGATGGTCGCGCAATGGCGCGCGACGGTTGCGCCCTGGCACGATGGTCAACGCTCCATTTGACCATCACGCGCGGGTTTGGAAGCATCGCGCGCGGGTTCGGGTCAACCTTCCAGCGTTTGGTTTTGCTCATCCTGGGTTCTGGGATAGGTCCAGAATGATCCCAGGGGTACTCCACAATAACAGATTGAAATACAGCTAGCAGTTTAAACTAAGAAAAACAGTAAACTGGTTGTTTAGCATGCTCACTGTGATCTATATACGAAGTAGGACATAAAACAACAAGGCACCCATCCCCACGCTGTCCTGCACGGGCAACCACGAAGTGTCGCGCGATTATGTGGGACAGTCGCGCGCGGGTCCTTGCCACTACGGTTTTGAAACCTTGCCAGCTTTAGGGTCAGGACTGGTATTGCTTACCAGCCTTGACCCTGCCAGCCCCCCTCAGGGATCAGAACAGAGGGCAGAACAAAGGTAAGCTATACTGTGGGCTACCACAGCCCCGGGTGGATATCGGGGCGGCCCGTAAAAGAAGCGCCTCGCCTTTTTGAAAATCGATTTGAAAAATTTGAAGAGTCGCCTCACGGATTTGTGGTTCGCCGTCCGAGAAACCGTTTTTGATTTGAAAATGATCGACTTGAATTGAAAACCAGAGATTCGTTGAGGGTTCGGAAGCCACGTTACGAGGGGGGAAGGGTTTTACGGCACCCCCCTCGCCCGATTCGAAATCGGTCTCTACTAAACGTTTGTGGGATTTTCAAAAGATTTTGTTTCATCGAGTCACTTAGCAAGTATCCGCAGGTATATCAAGTATAGAGGGGTGTATGCATGTGCAAATGTACGGGGAATAAATGGAAAATGGTAATGAAATGCAAAAATGCTAGAAATTGGAAAATCCCGTCACTGATTCACTCTCGAGCGCTCGGGAGAATTCCCGAGCGCTTAGGAGTAATGCATACTCAACCTGCAAGTCATGTTAGTACGACAGGATACAACAATAAAAATGCAAACTAAAATCATCTTAAACATTTCAGAAGCTCAACAGAGGGCTTAGAAGACTGAGATCAGCTTGGTGGACTGAGAATAGGCCCCATTCTTCCAGGCCATGTATCCCTGCCTTTTTTTTTTTTTAAATAGTTTAACAGTGGTTAGATGCAAAAAAGGGATGCATGCATGGACATCCAAGGGCAGTAGAAGGGCCAAATTGGAAGAAAGATGCACTGAAGTTGCATGCAGACACTCTCGAGCGCTTGGGAGTGATCCCGAGCGCTTGGGAGTGATCTGTACTCCAGAACTAGCTTCAACCGACCAATGCACTCATTTTAGTATTCTGGAACCACTGGATCTTGCATGTTTGAAGTATGAAAACTTTCCCTTTTAAATACTGAATATAACCCTTCTGCATGTTTTTAAATGGAAATAATATTGTTTATTTATTTTTTTTTGAAAAAGGGAGATCATATGTACCAACACACCTCCAAAGGACCCACATATTTGAAATCACATTTTACTACCCATGCATGTCCATTTAAACGCTTGAAAGAAGGAAAGCAATACTGGAGCCACTCTCGAGCGCTCTAGAGTAGTCCCGAGCGCTCGGGAGTGCCTCCAGTAAGCTGAACACAGAAAGCACGTTCATGCCCCTTTGCTCTTGTTTTTACACTAAGGTCATCCCACCACACTCCCAGTATTGAAGACTGGGGTGAGCTGGGAGACCTCCCTCAGAAAGGAGTACAGCCCTGTTTTGTTTGTGCTTGACACTAAGGTAGAGAACTTCTACCTTTTAGGTTAGAACCTCGCTCCTTGGAAGATCTTTGAAAGATGAATGGGGAGAGAAAGATCAGAACTTGAAGATGATCTAAACCCCTTTGCCTGTTTTGGTACTTTGAGCTTGTGAATACTTTGCTTTCTTGAAATTTTGAAGGAGATAGAAGATGGCTCTGTTTGAACAGTCAAAGAAGTTTTTTTTTTTTAGAGAGAGAGGGTTCTTTTCCTCCTGCTGAAAACAGGCCCTTTTATAGAAAAACATACCATATGTTTAATTTGCAATGAAATGAAACCATTTTTTTCATTGGGGAGAAAGTCTTCTGGCCTGGATCTCTCTGACTGAGTCAGAGTCTTCTCTTGGTCCGAACGACCAGAATGATAGTTTGTATGTAAAGAAGGGGACCTTTTTCGCCCATTGGGCAGCAAGGCAGTCTCGAGCGCTTGGGAGTAGTCCCGAGCACTTAGGACCTAACTCTCGAGCGCTCGAGAATGAGCCAGGTCAGTGGCTTTGGCAAATGATTTGGAGCGCTTGGGAGAATTCCTGGGCGCTTGAAACAGGTTTTGCACATATTATTTCCCTTTTCGAAGTCTTCCAAGGAGCATTGTCTTGACCGGACTAGGGCTTGTTTCAATCCAAATTCATCATTGGGGAGCCTCCAGGCCACAAATTAAGGAAATTCGAAATGTCCAAATTGGGGTGTCTATAGTTGCCCCTCTTTGGATGGCGCTCGGCGTCATGTCTGGACACGAGTGACATCCAAAGATTGAGACAGCCCAATTCGAGCCAAATCAAATCCTTAATTCAAAACACAAATGCAAGTGAAAACACCAACATTAAATGCATGAGGTCGCGTCCTGTCGGACTGTCTACGTACCCTCTTCTGCAGGGATCAGACCAGCGTAGTTCTTTGGGGCGAATGCAAACATTTGTGATGCATGCAAGAAAAGGCATCGACAAGGCATTGATTTAGGAAGAATCCACCTGCTGCGCGGTTTTGGCGGATAATGCAAGGATAAAAACGTAGAAATCCACCTGTTGCTCGGTTTGGCAGATAAAACGAGGGTAAGGACATAAAATCCACCTGTTGCTCGATTTGGCAGATAAACAAGGGTAAGAACGTAAAATCCACCTGTTGCTCGGTTTGGCGGATAAAACGAGGATGAAATCGTAAAATCCACCTGTTGCTTGGTTTCGCGGACAATACAAGGTGAAATCGTAAAATCCACTTGTTGCTCGGTTTGGCGGATAAAATGAGGGTAAGAACGTAAAATCCACCTGTTGCTCGGTTTGGCAGATAAAACAAGGGTAAGAACGTAAAATCCACCTGTTGCTCGGTTTGGCGGATAAAACGAGGATGAAATCGTAAAAATCCACTTGTTGCTCGGTTTGGCGGACAATACAAGGGTAAGAACGTAAAAATCCACCTGTTGCTCGGTTTGGCAGATAAAACAAGGGTAAGAATGTAAAATCCACCTGTTGCTGGGTTTGGCGGACAATACAAGGGTAAGAACGTAAAATCCACCTGTTGCTCGGTTTGGCAGATAAAACATGGGTGAAATCGTAAAATCCACCTGTTGCTCGGTTTGGCGGATAAAACAATGATAAGAACGTGAAATCCACCTGTTGCTCGGTTTGGCGGATAAAACGAGGGTAAGGACATAAAATCCACCTGTTGCTCGGTTTGGCGGATAAAACAATCATAAGAACATGAAATCCACCTGTTGCTCGGTTTGGCGGATAAAACGAGGATGAAATCGTAAAATCCACCTGTTGCTCGGTTTGGCAGATAAAACAAGGGTAAGTACGTAAAATCCACCTGTTGCTCGGTTTGGCGGATAAAACGAGGATGAAATCGTAAAATCCACCTGTTGCTCGGTTTGGCGGATAAAACGGGGGTAAGAACGTAAAATCCACCTGTTGCTCGGTTTGGCGGATAAAACAAGGGTAAGAACGTAAAATCCACCTGTTGCTCGGTTTGGCGGATAAAACAATCATAAGAACGTGAAATCCACCTGTTGCTCGGTTTGGCGGATAAAACGAGGATGAAATCGTAAAATCCACCTGTTGCTCGGTTTGGCAGATAAAACAAGGGTAAGTACGTAAAATCCACCTGTTGCTCGGTTTGGCGGATAAAACAACGGTGAAATCGTAAAATCCACCTGTTGCTCGGTTTGGCGGATAAAACGAGGGTAAGGACATAAAATCCACCTGTTGCTCGGTTTGGCGGATAAAACAATGATAAGAACGTGTGATGCATGCGCGAGAAAAGATGATTTCGACAAGATAAATGCATGAAAAGGGGGGTCCACCTGTTGCTCTGTTTGGTGGATAAAACTAATATAAAAGCAGGACCTGCCTTGCAAGCCCGTTAGAATCGACACAATTGAACAATTCCCACCGACAACAAAATAGAATACCGTATAAGCGGAGCGCGAGTCGAAATACATATCATCGTCTGAAGTTGCCATTTAGAGCATCGCTCGACGCGAATGAAGTCAGGGCTGAGCTTGATTTTGTAAAAGGAAGGGGGGAGCTAAGCAAGCCTCGGAAGCAAGAAAAACACGGGACGACGGTGGGCTGGCCCGGAGGTTGAGGATAGATCTCAACGCTCAGAACCACTCCCAAGCGCTCGGGAGTGGTCTCGAGCGCTCGAGACCACAACTGGGGTCCACTGCTCTGTTCACCCTCTTCGACTGATTTGGGGTAAAATCCCATTCTCGAGCGCTTGAGAACCAGAGCAGCCGTACAGGCGACGATTCTCGTACGAGCCTTTTCTCTCTCTCACTCGATCTCTTTCTCTCACTTTCATAGCCAATCTCTCCTTCTCGAATAAAACCCTAGTCAAACCAAACCCATCATCACAGTCACGGATCGAATCGGAGATCTCGAGATCTCGAGATCTGGCGGTGGGCTGTCATGTGCCAGGAGGTACGCGTTAAGAGGAAAAAGAACACTTGGGAAGGAATAGGGCAAGCTATGGCCGGTGACGGCGATGGCGAGCTGCCCAGCCGCGAGGAGGCAGCGGCGGTGGTCGAGGCTGCGGCGGCAATGGAGGTGGACAGCAGCAGCGCTGTCACACCAGCCAACGAGAGGGCTGCCGGGGAGGATATGGCTGCTGCGATTGAGGCTGGAGAGGGTCCGGAGGCAGCGGTGAGTGGCAGCGTAGACGTGGCAGCGGTAGAGGGTGTGAGTGGCGATGAGGTCACGCGCGGAGGTGACGGTTTGCTGGCCAAGAGTGGTGGGGTGGCGAGCTGGGCACGAGCAGCAAAGATGCGCCGCGGGGTGGAGGAGATGCTACGAGTAGCGGGGGAGGTGCCACGGGTACTCCTCATACTCCTACAGTGGAGGATCTGTTTGCAGTTGCTGAGAGGACGGGTGGCGAGCAGGGGGAGGATGTTAGTGAGGAGGTAGTGATAGGCGGGCGCGTCGTCGCTACGTCGGTGCTAAGGGCGACAGCGTTGAGCCGAGGGTTGGTGACAGTGGGATTGGGGCTTCGCAGCCAGTCCCGCTTGTGGAGGGAGACTTCTTGGACAGCGCGAGGCCACAGGATATACTGGATGCCCTTGGTCTCAATGCTGGGATCAGAGAGGTGCTGAGGGGCGCGAGGACCCCGGAGGATCAGACATCAGCACTGCTGTTAGGAGCGTTGCTCAGTGGTGCCGGGGCATCCGACACCAGAGGACTCGGAGTGGAGTCGGAGATGGAGGGCGCGGAGGATGTGGAGGCAGAGATGAGGGAGCCAGAGGAGGAGGTAGTGATTGAGGAGCGGATTACGGCGGCGGCGGAGGCGAAGGCCTACTTGGCTAGGGCACGCCCTGGATTTGAGGCAACGACTTACGCTCCACGCTTGCATCTCTTTAAGCCGACAGGGATGATCGGCTACGCTCCAGCCCAGGCAGACTATCCCGAGGACATGCTCCTCCGAGATCGAGCCTCCCACATCTCTTCTAGATGGACTACTGTAAGCTTCGACAACTTCGATTTTAAGTTTCCGAATAATTGATTCCGTACTTGCTGATTAATTCCAAAATTGTTGATACTGATGCCATTTCTTTGCTCTGTTGAAACAGCGTACCACTGACGTATACGGCCACGGGGGCTCAGCTAGCTCGCTGAAGTACTTCAAGGCGCTGCCCAGGAGAGTACGAGAGCTGGTGGTGGAGGCAGGCTTTGGACGATTTATCCAGCTATTGACCTCAGTTAGAGTAGACCGCGCGGTGCTGACAGCGCTGACGGAGCGGTGGTAGGACACCACCAACACCTTCCACCTCCGCTTCGGGGAGATGACGGTGACTCCTCTGGACTTTGCGGCCATCACAGGGTTGAGGATTGGAGGCGAGCCGATTCCCTACGACCAGAGTCTAGTGCTCGAGGACGAGGCTCTGCGGTGGTTCCTCGGACGGGTCCCGCGTCACAGCGGCGGGCAGGCGGAGTACGGTCAGTTTGTGAGGTTCTGGGATCATGAGCCAGCGGATGATGTTGAGGCAGCTCATATGGCCAGAGCTTATCTTCTATACCTGTTCGGGGCTTCTCTGTTTCTGAGCAGGCATTCACGGGTTCACCTCAGCTATTTGGGAGGGTTAGCTGACCTCAGGCAGGCTGGGCGGTTCGACTGGGGCGGTGCTGCTCTGTGCACTTTGTACTGCTTCCTTGGAGCTGCCTCACGCGGAGTGGGCAACACCGTCGGCGGATACTGGAGGGTCGTCAAGGTATGACCTGAACCTTGCTTTGCACTGCTTTGATTGATTGGATTGAATTGAATTGAACATGTGTCTGACTTGAATCGAATCGACTTCCAAAACGTGTAGCTCTGGGCTTACGAGGTCTTGGGCATGTTCCCGCCCGAGAATACTTGAACGAATCCGAGCCTACTTCCACGCGCGCTTGCCTGGAGTCCAGAGTACCGGAGGGCTTAGGAGCGGCGAGGACAGGTGATGACTTTCCGGCGCTGGCTGGATAACATCACTGGAGTGACGGTACAAACATTAGCCTTGCTTTCCTTGATTTATGTTTATGCTTTTCTTGGTAAACCTTGGTTACTGATGCAAGAAATCTGAATGCAGGTTTACTGGGACCGGTGGGCTGGGTTGGAGGCTGACTTCCTTCCGAGGAGCCGAGAGGTCACACGGAGCCGAGTCCTGTTGGAGTGTCCCTTAGGCTGGCAATGGTATCTGGGGGATCGGGTGACACGACAGTCACTCGGTTCACCGGAGTTCATTGTGCCGGGGCCACTTCCACCACGGGTGCAGAGGACAGAGACCTATACCCGCGCTGAGCTGGAGCGGTATACGGTGCCTGGTACCGATCTGGAGCGGTATCTGCGGAGGACGCTGGACTATGCCGCATACAGAGACAGGTACCTACCCGGCTTGGGTGTAAGCGGGAGGCTGAGAGGCGGATCGCAGAGGCCGAGGCCAGGAGGGCCAGGGGAGAGACTGATGGCGAGGCCGGAGATGAGGCTGGCGAGCGGGGCCGTGGCGGTCGCTCTTCACACGGCAAGGGGCGAGGTGCTAGACCTCCCACTGGCGGGCGAGGTGCTAGCTCTTTAGGTCGGGGCGAGGGCAGCTCGCAGGTTCCGAAGGCAACTGAGGTGTCTGCTCCAGCCGGGTTGCCGATGTTAGACTGGGTGATAGGGGTGAGGGACCCTTCTGGAGCCCGTGCGTTGCTGGACATTCCACGCCTCCCGCATCGGCCGATGCGACTACCCGCTCAGGTACAATACCACTTTATTTCTTTCGACGTTCCATTTGCTTTCTGTTCATGCATTGTTTCTGATTTCTGAATCATTGTGCAGGTGCCACAGGAATGGGCAGAGCAGGCCATCATGCTGATGGTGGGGATGCGCCACCTCTTGAAGGATTGTGCGAAGGGGCGAGCCCTGCAGACTAGGCCCGCTCCAGCGCCCGTTCCAGCTGTCATGCAGGCACAGCCACAGCGTTCGGCTAGGGTACAGCCACAGGGTACCATGAGCATTTCAGCTCCCACCGGCACACGAGGCCAGGGTACACAGAGGGCGTCACGATCCACGATGGGAGCGAGACAGTTCGAGGTAGTCCCTAGGGTTGCATCTCAGCGGAGACATGCTCGAGAGGAGTCTGAGGAGGATACGGAGGAGTCACTCGAGTCGCGAGCTTTAGGGCCTACAGACTCGAGCACTGCCTCAGGTCCTTCCGATGACGATGATGACGATGACGATGACGGCGATGAGGACAAGGTTGAGAGCTCTGAGTCCGAGGGACACCAGCAGAAGAGGACTCACCAGGCCTAAGCCTTAGGTTTTTGCTTTGCTAGTTTTTCCTTTTGCATGGGCCTGCGTGCCGACGTAGTCATAGCTTCCAGGCCTGCGTGCCTTGGTTTTGTTTGGGCCTGCGCGCCCTGGTAGGTAGGATCAGGCATGTGTTTGCCCCAGCTTTTGCACTTCATTCCATACTTACTGTAAACGCTGTATTTATTTATGAGAGTTCGCACTTTTATTCCTTCCCTTGGTTCGCACTTCCTTTATAGAATTGTATGTATGAAATATGTTTGTTTAACTTTGAAAGAAAGTAAATGGCATGCAAATCTCAACCGACACTCTCAAAGTACGAGCGAAAACTTAGTCACTGACATACAACGGCGAATCTTTGAGCGATTGATCGTGAAACTTGAACTCAAGGGCATTTGACTGAGTGTACTATGCAGTTGACGCTAAGTGTCGTGACCCGCGAGAACCGTTAGAACTATGAAAATACCCTTAACACAAAGATCAAATTCCAATCACGCTCGAAAATGATGATTTTGGTACACATTGATGATGAAAACTTGAACTAAAAGTGTAAATGTGCATTCGATTGCACGGTACAATCACTAATGCACGTTGTGACTTATACACACTGCTGGACCTAAAGAAACACGCTTAATGAGGATTTCGACACACCTGAGGGATGAAAATCTTGGAGATTTTGGGATTTTTCGAGAAACGCGCTTAAATACCTGCAAAACAGACAAGCAAAACCTCCGTGCTCCCTTATGAACATGCTAGGAACCTTCTGAACGAGGCGGCATGCAGTTAACAAGCTGAAATGAGACTGCAAGACTGAAATCCAGAATCTGCTGAAAATAGCAGAACTCTCGAGCGCTCGAGAATGGTGTCGAGCGCTTGGGACTTTACTCCCAAGCGCTCGGGACTGCTGATGTCTGCTGATAACTGCAGTCCCCTATTTGGGTTGAAAAATGACCCTCTATGGCAGCAAACAGTTGAAAGGTGGTGCCAAAATCTATGGCTGGATTTGATTCGAAGAGGACGATGCCAAGTCCATGGCGATAGACGATTGAACGATGTCCAAGAGGGCCATGCCAAGTGGCCATGTTGATGGAATATGAAGGTGACCATAAAAGGCCGAGGCTGGAAAGTGAGGCCCGTGTTTCGACATCTGGCAACAATGATGATATTTTCGTTTTATTCTTATTCCTGAAAACAAAGGACGTGTCCAAGTACCCATTCTGCTTCACTGTTTTTGGCCAACGGGCTGGTATTCTCAGGACTTTGGGATTTGGGATGGAGCTTGTCTTTGGATGAAAATTGGGTTTGAGCTGGATCCAGGGCTTGAGCTGGAGTCGGTTTGGCTTTGACTTTGATCAGGGCTCGAGTTTTGAGCATTCTCAACATTGGCTGAATCCTTGCGATAATTGATGGTATCAGGTTGCTGTGCCCCCTTGAGTGACGGACCTTAGTTCTGGTTCTTTTCATTGATTCCACAGATAGTTTCGGCAACCAGTTTTATCATGAGTGCAAGCACGGGTTCTTCCAGGTATTGGACTTTCTCTCACGAGTTAGGACCTGAGTGACCTTGTGTGAATTTGGACAAGGCCCGGATGACTCTTTATCAGAGGACTGACTATCAATGATGACCTCAACTCGATGAAGAGTTTGATCTGACCGGACGGGGAGTTTGGTTATTTGGGGGTTTGAAATTGTCATGATAAAATCGAATTTTGATGATTCTCCCATTCGAGGTTTTGAAATTGTTTCAGACCCAGCAAGTGATGTTTGTTCAGGGCTCTTTGATCTTGTTTTGCCAAAATACGAGGATTTTTACTACAAACCGCGCCTCACATTGCTGATGGCAACCCATGGATTTCGAAAGATGCCCCAGCTTGGATTTTGCAGGATTCACAAAATGCCTTGCCTTGCCGATCCTTCTTGTTTTCTCCTAGTGCCTAGGATTCTTGTTATCAAGTTGCGTTTTCCAATTTGAAAGGACTTTATCCGGGTTGTAACGTGGCCAAGGTTTGGCTTAACAAAGAAAGGATAATAGGCTCAAAAATTTTCATTTTCTTTGGGTTTCGAGAGCTAGCAGCCATCTTTGAATATTTTTGTGCCTCTTTTTGCTTCTGACGGGCGCCTTCTTTCACTTGATTTGCTTTGTCTTTTGTTGTGCCGATGTGTTTGGCACTTTCGTTGATTTTGAGCTTTCTCTGACTTTTCTTCAAAATTTTGCATCACATTGTGCCCATGTATTTGGCACTTTCTTTTAATTCTGATGCACCGATGAATTTGACACTTTTGTCTTCCTCGTTTCACCCCAGTGTGGGGGATAGCTGCCTAGCTGGGTTCTTTCAAAGAAATCAATTTAAGCTCAAAGAGGTTATCAATGGATATATATCTTCAAGCGTTTGATAAAAGAAAAGAATGCCTTTCTTCATTTTGAATTGCACAACTTGATAACTGGATCCTTGATGCAAACTAAGAGATTTGTGTACTCTAACTTTTGCCTAGATCACATTTTGAGGTTTTGATCTAGCGAGCCTTTTCTCGAACCAAGGTGTTGCTTCTCGACGGCGTAAGGGAGTGGTCCCGTGAAATTCATCTTCTTGCAAGGGCAAAGTATCTCGTGTCTTGATTCCTCAATTGATGGTGAACAACAATTCCAAGGGATTATCACAAAACGCGAGTTTATTATCACAATTTTAACACAAGAACTTGAGATTGATTTCGAAAGACGGGAACGACTTGAAAGACCATGACCGAAATTTGGGATTGACTCGAACGAACATGACCGGGCCTCAGGACGAGACTGCCTACGTATCCTTCTTGCAAAGGAATCAGGTCATAACGTAGTTCAGGACTACGAAACTGACTCTCTTTTTGGTTTTTGTTTTTTTTTGTTTTTTGTTTTTTTTTTTTTGTTTTTTTTGATTTTTCTTCTTTGACTACAAACTTTAATTTGAAAGCATACAGACGCGAATGCATGAAAGACTCGATGATACAAACTGACTCGAAATTGAACGATTCGACTCGACTCGATACTCAAAAGCTTCCCAAACTCGTGAGAAGTTCCATTGATTCCCTACTGTACTCAAAATCCTCGTCCGAATCGGTGGTCCGACACTGCGATGGTACCGTTGTCGACCAAGTCTTGGATCGTGTGACGGAGACGGAAGCAGCTGTTGGTAGCATGACCGGGCATTTGGTGAAAGGCACAATAGGCGTTTGGGTTGTGAGAAGAGGAGAGCTTCTGAGGTAGGGGAGTTGGAGGGAGTGGCTTGATGAGGCCAAGTTCGAGGAGCATCTTATACACTGAGGACAGGGGTACCGGAAAACGGGAGAGGATCCTTGGTGGGGTTTTGTGGCTGGGTTGAGGGTTCATTGATTGGACGTTTAGAGGAAGCTTTGCTTGCTTTGCAACTGCATGACGCTCCTTTGTTTTTGGGGTCGATCCCGTACACGCCTTGCCCTTCAGCACTAGTTTCATATGAGGCTCCGATATTCTCATTTGAGTAAGCTCTGACATCATGGAATTCGGCTAAGTCTTTGAGCATGTCAGGGAGCTTCCCTTTTGAGCATGGCTTGGCGCCGACTGTTGGAGGGTAGTAGGTTTGTGGAGTTTCTTTGATCCTGGCCTTACCAGCATTCCGTCCCGGATCCAGATTTGACATGGCGGGGGTGAGAAGGTCCATCAGCCCTTGCAACAGAATCGTCTGCTCATCCATTTTTTGATTCATTTCCTCTATAGTCTTTTTCAGTTCAACCAGTTCTGCTTGCCCTGTCATTTTGAGGTGGTTGAAAGAGGTGGTATGGCTTTGAATAGGATGGTTGGCCCAGCACTGACAGTAAAGCAGAAAGCGAGCTCAGAGTGTGCCGTTGTTATGATTTATTGAAAAGAAACGTGTATGAAAGAATTGTTGCTGACATGTTGTCATTGTCGACTCAAGGGATCAAACTCTACAGACAGTTCCAGCAGTCACGGGTAGGTCGATGTCAGGCAGGTTAAATTCCTCACGTTGGGAATCAGAGCCAATCTCCTTATCTAATACCATCCAAGACAGAGCAATAAGACTGCTGGAAGATGCACCTAAGGATAAACTGAATAAGAGGGAGCCGTTCGGGCACGGCGAACACCGGAGTTATCCCAAACTCCATGGATTTATGGTCTCCTAAACCTCGACTCAAGAAATGACCACCTATGAGGGGTTGCCTTAGTCCTCAGAGATTCTTTTGAATATGTATCCTTTGATTAGGAATAACAAGACTTGGGAGATATCAAGACAAATTAAGTCTTCAACATTTTTCACCAGAAATTTCTGTTTTGGTTTCAAAAACCGTTTGGCGTAAATGACATGAAACCGTAACCCGAGTGGCGTCAGTGGCATGGTGCCATTAGCCTAAGCGGTGTAAGTGACTTCGCACTATAACCTGGGTGGTGTGGGTATCACGACGTTGTAGACTAATCGTTTCGTTAATCTTCATTGAAACCATGATTGAAAAATGTATTGAAGACTTAATGAATTTCAATATCCCTAAAACCTCATCGTTCCAAGGACTAACTAATTTCGACAACGTGCCTTTAAAAAGCACGACTCTTCATCGGTCCAGGCAATCCTAAACAAGCCGCGCGAGCGAGTCTAAGAGTTCTACTCGAAAGCAAACGGACAGCATAAGATGCAAGGTGCGATGTGCAAGCGGGGTAAGATTACGGTCTTTCAAAGGTTGCCTCAATCCTCAGAATTTCTTTTAGGGTGTATCCTTTGTTTCGAACAACAAGTTCTAAGAGATGTCAAAAGAACTAAGTATTCAACTAGTCCTCATTCGAAGTTTCAATTTTGAACTTGGAATAGCTTAGTATAGACGACGTGAAACCACAACCAGAGTGGTGTCAGTGGCGTGGTGCCATTAGCCAAAGTGGTGTAAGTAAAGTGACATCACAGCGTCGTTTCCTGTTATTCCTTATTCTCTGTTGAATTTTCGATTAGGCATTAGTCAAGGACTTAGCATATTTTGATTTCCCAAAGTCTTATTGTTCTAAGGACTCATGTAGTTTAGACAACGCACACTGGAGTGCACGATTCTTCATCGGATCTTGGCAACCTTCTACAGACCGTGCGAGCGAGATTAAGAGGACATGACTTGAAATTGAATAGATTGACAGCATGATGGCATGACATGGATGAGATGCATGGTGAGATGCAGAAAGCAGTAACATGTAGGCAGGATATAGCACATAGTCCTACTTTGCGGGTCCCTGTCCTAATTTGGATGGTTCTATTGCTTTCTACACATGTATAGAGGCCGGGTTTTGGTTTAGAAAGGGTTCCCCGGACTAGAGTCAAGGTATACCTCCCATTATTGAGCGTACACCCAATAACGGTACAAACGGTAGGGATGACTCATCACGGTCGAGGGTTGCTGAGCATTCCGGGATTCCCTATCACCGGCAAATCAGGTAGGATTGCCGAAACACAACAGCGGGGGCTGCACAAGATATATATACAAGAAATAGACAATGAAACAAAATGATTTTGAAAATCCCACAAACGTTTTTCAAGCTTGGCTCACAAGTTTAATTGATATTCAAGAAAAGCGGGCCGTTTTATCAACAAACCAACTTTTTCTCAAGTATCAATTAAACATCCCCAACAGAGTCGCCACTGTGGGCTACCACAGCCCCGGGTGGATATCGGGGCGGCCCGTAAAAGAAGCGCCTCGCCTTTTTGAAAATCGATTTGAAAAATTTGAAGAGTCGCCACCCGGATTTGTGGTTCGCCGTCCGAGAAACCTTTTTTGATTTGAAAATGATCGACTTGAATTGAAAACCAGAGATTCGTTGAGGGTTCGGAAGCCACGTTACGAGGGGGGAAGGGTTTTACGGCACCCCCCTCGCCCGATTCGAAATCGGTCTCTACTAAACGTTTGTGGGATTTTCAAAAGATTTTGTTCCATCGAGTCACTTAGCAAGTATCCGCAGGTATATCAAGTATAGAGGGGTGTATGCATGTGCAAATGTACGGGGAATAAATGGAAAATGGTAATGAAATGCAAAAATGCTAGAAATTGGAAAATCCCGTCACTGATTCACTCTCGAGCGCTCGGGAGAATTCCCGAGCGCTTAGGAGTAATGCATACTCAACCTGCAAGTCATGTTAGTACGACAGGATACAACAATAAAAATGCAAACTGAAATCATCTTAAACATTTCACAGGCTCAACAGGGGGCTTAGAAGACTGAGATCAGCTTGGTGGACTGAGAACAGACCCCATTCTTCCAGGCCATGTATCCCTGCCCTTTTTTTAAAAAAAATAGTTTAACAGTGGTTAGATGCAAAAAGGGGATGCATGCATGGACATCCAAGGGCAGTAGAAGGGCCAAATTGGAAGAAAGATGCACTGAAGTTGCATGCAGACACTCTCGAGCGCTTGGGAGTGATCCCGAGCGCTTGGGAGTGATCTGTACTCCAGAACTAGCTTCAACCGACCAATGCACTCATTTTAGTATTCTGGAACCACTGGATCTTGCATGTTTGAAGTATGAAAACTTTCCCTTTTAAATACTGAATATAACCCTTCTGCATGTTTTTAAATGGAAATAATATTGTTTATTTATTTTTTTTTGAAAAAGGGAGATCATATGTACCAACACACCTCCAAAGGACCCACATATTTGAAATCACATTTTACTACCCATGCATGTCCATTTAAACGCTTGAAAGAAGGAAAGCAATACTGGAGCCACTCTCGAGCGCTCTAGAGTAGTCCCGAGCGCTCGGGAGTGCCTCCAGTAAGCTGAACACAAAAAGCCATGCCCCTTTGCTCTTGTTTTTACACTAAGGTCATCCCACCACACTCCCAGTATTGAAGACTGGGGTGAGCTGGGAGACCTCCCTCAGAAAGGAGTACAGCCCTGTTTTGTTTGTGCTTGACACTAAGGTAGAGAACTTCTACCTTTTAGGTTAGAACCTCGCTCCTTGGAAGATCTTTGAAAGATGAATGGGGAGAGAAAGATCAGAACTTGAAGATGATCTAAACCCCTTTGCCTGTTTTGGTACTTTGAGCTTGTGAATACTTTGCTTTCTTGAAATTTTGAAGGAGATAGAAGATGGCTCTGTTTGAACAGTCAAAGAAGTTTTTTTTTTTTAGAGAGAGAGGGTTCTTTTCCTCCTGCTGAAAACAGGCCCTTTTATAGAAAAACATACCATATGTTTAATTTGCAATGAAATGAAACCATTTTTTTCATTGGGGAGAAAGTCTTCTGGCTTGGATCTCTCTGACTGAGTCAGAGTCTTCTCTTGGTCCGAACGACCAGAATCATAGTTTGTATGTAAAGAAGGGGACCTTTTTCGCCCATTGGGCAGCAAGGCAGTCTCGAGCGCTTGGGAGTAGTCCCGAGCGCTTAGGACCTAACTCTCGAGCGCTCGAGAATGAGCCAGGTCAGTGGCTTTGGCAAATGATTTGGAGCGCTTGGGAGAATTCCTGGGCGCTTGAAACAGGTTTTGCACATATTATTTCCCTTTTCGAAGTCTTCCAAGGAGCATTGTCTTGACCAGACTAGGGCTTGTTTCAATCCAAATTCATCTTTGGGGAGCCTCCGAGCCACAAATTAAGGAAATTCGAAATGTCCAAATTGGGGTGTCTACATATACCTTTAGTTCTTAGGGTTTGAATTGTGTTTAAGCTTTGAGTTGAATTGAGGTTGAACAAAGTGATAGAGCTTGTAAAATGAGTGTATGGAAATGGATTGAGTGAGGGAGTATCAAGTGTATTCAAGGATGTGAAGCCTTTTTTTTTTTCTTGAACTTTGATACTTTCTTTTTCTTGAACCTTAAGTTGTTCACCTTTTAAATGGAAGCACAAGGGGGGGTATATAAAGGGAGAGTGGTGGAAATGGTGTATGGAGGAGAAAGAACCAACCAAGTAAAACTTAACTTGGCTTGGTGGCCAAATTGCCTCTTTTGGAAAGGTTGCAAGGAGAGAAGCCCAGTCTGTCCACGAGGTCTGGATTTGGGTTACTTGGTGATTAAGCTACCCAGCTGAAAAAGGTGATAGGGACAAGCTTGGAACCATCGCGCGATGGTTTCAAACTCTCGTGCGAGGGTGCGCCCTGGCGCGCGACGGTTGCGCCCTGGCGCGCGATGGTCAACGGTCAAGCTTTGACTGTTGACCACACCTAGCAGCTTGACCCTCGCGCGATGGTTCTAAACCCTCGCTTGACAATTGGTTTTTGGCTCTTTGATGTGGTTTTTGGCTAGGTTAGGTTCAAGGATTCTTCAAATATTCAAAGCTCAAACACTCGACATTCCCGAAGTGTTCTTGATCCGTTTCATCATCGGAGAATCAAAAACCGTAAATAAACTAATCTGGAAGCCCAGATTGGGGTTTCTACACCACAATTATAACAAGTAATGTTACTTTTGTCATTGTTTTTCTTTTTATTCTTTTGATTTGTAGATTTTTCATAATATTTTTCGTTGGATGGTTTGGATTTACTTCTCCAAAAGTATTTGTGACGCTTACTATTGTTAGTAGGTTTACTATGATGTTTGGATTTTCTTCGTGATGGTGCTACAGGGGGTAGACCATATTGTTCACAAAAGTTACCCAATTCATACTTGGCTTTATTTTTGTCTTTTTGAGCTTGTTTACTAATTTTCAAGTCGATGCACATTCTTAGACCTTCTTTCTGAATAGTACTAATAATGTCACTATATGTTAACTTATCATATTCAATGACTCCTGTTGGTTGACTAAGAACATCCCTTATTTTATGAGCAAATAAATTAGGAAGTCCATTAATGAACTTTTCTTTCCAAAATGATTTTGTACAATCCTCTCGAAGCATGACTCTAGATGTAAACACATCTTTGTACCATCTAAAATCACTCAATGTGGGGCAATGTAAATTACTTAGTTGATCGTGTATTCTAGAAGTAATATTACTAGGTTGACCAATAAAATGTTTAATTATAGTATAGATTAGAGTATTGACTCCATCTAGGACTCCCATACCAATTTCATTATCGAAAATTGGTAATCCGTTGTCATCAAGTTGAACAGCATGCTTGATTTCTTGTCGAGTATTATTGGTAAGATATTTGTCCCACCATGATTTTAACATTCCAGTAAAACCAGAGGTTAACAAATCAACAATTTGTAATTGGTTAAGATCAGTGTTACTTAGGTAACTATTTGCAGCCATGGACATATGATTTAATTTTTCTAATATTTGATGTTCACTTAATCCATCAATATTCCATTTGTAGACACCTCCCTAACGGGGCATCGCCATACAGTTTGGATATTGCTTGTTTTGCTCGATTGGTTTCTTGCTTCATAAACCAAGATCATGGACATTCCCATGGCTAGAAACATCGCCACATGATAGTGGTTATCATCAAAACAGAGTCGCTACCCAGTTTATTAAAACTAGAAAAACAGATAGAGATTCTGGGTACGGAAGCCAAAAGTACAGTAAGGAGAAGGTGTTAGACACCCCTCTCTGCCTAGCCGCGAGGCTAGCCCATAATCATTCAACATAAGACATATATATGCTTTATCTAATTCAAACACGTAATCTGTTTTTATGCCTTAAACAGTTAATAAAGGGAGCCGAGACAACAAATAAGCATGCATCAGAAAGCAGTAAAGCAAATCAAAGCTGTGCCAGCAGATCGATTACTCGGCCGGTGACTGGATGTCACGGCCGAGTAATCAGGCTGGTTTCAATGTACCGGCCGAGGCATCGAAGCCCCGGCTAGTGTTCTTCCTCACACCAGATAGAAAGCTCAACAGACGATCAAAACGCTATGATTAATACTATGAACAGAAATTAAAATAAACCAGAGGCCGTTGGGCCTCACCACCTTGTTCCCTCAGTTGCTTGATTGCTTCGGGTCGATGGGGATTGACTGATTGATTGCCTCTTGAATGAAACCCTAGGGTTAGGGTTTGAACTCCGGGGTTTGATCGTCGAATTGATGGCTGCCTTCAGGAGGTTATGGCTTTTGTAGAGAGGGTTTTTGTGAGTATATGGACAGAGCTTCGTGATTGATGAGAGGATGTAGATCTATGAATTTCGTATATATTTCGGAGACCGAGGGCCTCTTTATATAGGCAAAGGGATGATTCACTCGGTCCAATCAAATCATGGGATTGCAATTGCAATTGCAATGCAATTCGAACTCCTCGTCGTGATCTCTGAACGTGGCCCGAACGCATCAGAAAGGTATTGGGACTGGATCAAACAATCAACAGAACATTCGAGAGTCTGGAAAAAGGCCGATCTGGCGGCCGAGCAAAGGATCTCGCGGCCGAGGTATGGATTGGGCGGCCGAGCCATTGATCTGGCGGCCGAGGTTTTGATCTCTCAGGGAGATTTGGCTAGCAACAAGTTGCTCGGGTTAGGAATGGATGTTAAGGCCGTGAGATCGGTGTTACGGCCGATCGATGGATTTTCCTAGAACACTGTGTTTCTGTCTGAAAGGCTATTTGGCTCTGGATTGGGTCCTGTAAGTGGCTCAAAGTTCTTACCATAAGTCCATGGGTTTCACAAGAAGGCAATCAGCAATCATTGAATCCGTATCATCATCGGGATGGTCCCAAGGTGGGACTTGAAATAATCGTTAGGCCAAATTGGGGTGTCTACACCATTCATATAATTTACTAGAGGAAACAGAAAATTGGTTAGTTAAATTGTTTTCTTCATACTGTAAATCGGGGGGGGGGGTTGGTCTAGAATACCAATTTTTGGTAAGACTAGTTGGATTTGTGGGAGGGTTATTGTAGACACCCCAATTTGGCCTAACGATTATTTCAACTCCCACCTTGGGACCATCCCTATGATGATACGGATTCGATGATTGCTGATTGCCTTCTTGTGAAACCCCTGGACTTATGGTACGAACTTTGAGCCACTTAGAGGACCCAATCCAGAGCCAAATAGCCTTCCAGACAGAAACATAGAGTGTTAGGAAAATCCATCAGTCGGCCGCAACATCGATCTCACAGCCTTAACATCCATTCCTCACCCGAGCAACCTGTTGCTAACAAAATCTCCTTGAGAGATCAAAGCCTCGACCGCCAGATCAATGGCTCGGCCGCCACACCCATTTTTAGGCCGCGACATCCTTTACTCGGCCGCCAGGTCGACCCTTTTCCAGAATCTTGAACCTTCTGTCGGTTGTTTGATCCAATTACACCGCCTTTCCGATGCGTTCGGGCCACGTTCAGAGATTGCAACGAAGAGTTAGTGTTGCAATGCAATTGCAATTGCAACCCCGTGATTTGATTGGACCGAGTGAGTCACCCCTTTGCCTATATAAAGAGACCCTCGGATACAACAAAGAGATACAAAATTACTCAGATCTATACACTCTCAAGCCACGAAACTCTGGCTATATACTCCTAAAATCCCTCTCTACAAAAGCCCCAACCTCCCGAAGGCAGACCCAAATCCGACGATCAAACCCCGGAGTTCAAACCCTAGCCCTAGGGTTTCGTTCAAGAAGCAATCAATTAGTCAACCCCGATCGATCCGAAGCAATCAAGCAACTGAGGGATCAAGGTGGTGAGGCCCAACGACCTCTGGTTTGGTTTAATTCTCGTTTATTTCATTAATCGTAGCTTTCTGCTCATCTGTTAACTTTCTGTCTGGTGTGAGGAAGAACACCAACCGGGGCTTCGATGCCTCGGCCGGTACATTGAATCAGCGTGATCCCTCGGCCGCGACATCCATTCGCCGGCCGAGTGATCGATCTGCTGGCACAGCTTTGTTTTGTTCTGCTTTCTGACGCATGATTTATTTACGGTCTCGGCTCACCTTATTAACTGTTTAAGGCATAAAAACAGATTACGTGTTTGAATTAAATAAAGCATCTATATGTCTTGTGTTGAATGATTATGGGCTAGCCTCACGGCTAGGCATGGAGGGGTGCCTAACACCTTCCCCTTACTATACTTCTGGCTTCCGTACCCAGAATCTATATCTGTTTTCCTAGTTTTAATAAACTGGGTGGCGACTCTGTTTTGATGATAACCGTTATCGTGTGGCAATACCTCTAGCCATGGAAGTATCCACGATCTTGGTTTATGAAGCGAGCAACCAATCGAGCAAACACAATGATGATCTAACTGTATGGTGATGCCCCGTTTGGGAGGTGTCTACAGTTTTCTGGCGACTCTGCTGGGGACATGAGAGCCACAACTAGAAAGTTCAACATAAGACTATTACATGCCTTATTTAATTCATTTATCATATGCATCGAGCAGGCAAGCCTCGTTGAGTTCACCTAATATCCCGGCATGACACGGGCTATGTTAGGGGTTCCAGCAAACTCCATAGTCACTTGTACCTTTTGGTTTTTGAAAAAGGGAATCACCCAATTATCGCCTATGATGGGCTGGTGAGAGGACTGGTGCCCTTTGACAACGGAGCACCCTGAGACTACTTAAACCTTACATGTGTTAGCAAGCCATACAACTTATCAAACTAAGGCAGGAACCTACAGGCTAGGAACCTACTTGCATCTTGCTTCCAAGTTCTTCCTCACACCTTGTATCATATTGTATTAACTCTTTCTGTGCAGAAGGGTTGGGATTTTCAACCCAAGTCCTAGCCCTATACAAGCCAAGTAGTACTAACTTGCAGGTACTTTATTTTTCAAGCAGGCACAATAGGTAGATCAAAGAGGCAACTTCAGCCAGTTTTATACTCTTACAACACCCGAAGCTCCGTCAAACAGAAGTCTTTACAGCCATCTCGCCTATCATCATCGCCTCTCAAAACACCTTCGCCGCAACGGTCCCGGTCACTTTCTGGGACTTCGCGGTTATCTTCTCAGTGGGACTTCGCGGTTATCTTCTCAGCAACATCAATCATCTACCAAATCCCA
Source organism: Rhododendron molle (assembly GCA_025413875.1). Lineage (NCBI taxonomy): Eukaryota > Viridiplantae > Streptophyta > Magnoliopsida > Ericales > Ericaceae > Rhododendron > Rhododendron molle. The sequence goes on from CM046397.1 coordinate 30,163,792, forward strand.
AGCTTCACCAAGCAATCCTCCTGCCTCTATCCCAAGGATGGCAGACAATGACGCTACTATCACCGAGCTTCGAGCCCAAGTTGCCTATTTGCTAGCCGAAAAAGCAGCAAGAGATGCTGAAGATAAGAAAGACGAGGAAGCAGCAGGAAATCCTCATGAAGTGGTACTAGTAGAAAGCTCAGAATTAACCAAGCAAGTCAAGGAAATCAAGCATGCCTTGGCCCGTTCCCAAGGAGACCAAATTCTGGACTTTGAAGGACTTTGTCTCTTCCCCGATTCCCAACTTCCTGAAAAGTTCAAGATGCCAAACATCAAGAAGTTCAATGGAACTGACAACCCTACCAGCCATGTCTGTCATGTCATCAACACCTTGAAGCCAATGGGGCTGAATGATGAGGTCATCGCTCAACTATTTCAAAGAACTCTCACGGGGAGTGCTCTCGACTGGTTCCTCACCTTGGAGTTTGAACACTACCACACTTGGCCTAAGATCGCCAATGCTTTCATTAAGCAGTATGCATACAACGTCCAGGTTGAGCTAACCATCCGAGATTTGGAAATGACCAAGCAGGAGTCAAACGAGGATTTTGTCACTTTCATGGCTAGATGTAGGGAGAAAGCTGCCAAGATAAAGAACCGCCCCTCGGAGGAAGATCAAGTGAGGATAGTTGTCAAGAATCTGCAATCCAAGTATCTCAAGCATATCTACACACAGGCCATCACTGATTTCAAGCACTTGCATGCTACTGGGCTGCAGATTGAAGAAGGGCTCAAACTGGGACTCCTAGGGAAAGAAGAAACTCCTCCACCTAAGAAAACCTTCCCAACTCGAGCATCCAATGCCTCTGTCAACACCCTTAACTCAGCCTTGCCACAAGACCCTTTCCAAGCTGGCCCGTCCCAAAGTTCAAACCGGCCTCGCCGTTACTTTAACCCCCTCTATATGACCCCATCCCAAGCCTTAGCCATTCTAAGCCGTCAAGGGCATCTCAAGCCCTTAAACAACCCACCTCCTCAGCCACCTTATGGTCCAAGCTATGACGCTAATAAACAATGCACCTACCACCAGCATCCTGGACATGAGACAGACCGCTGCATGCGTCTTCGTCATGACATCCAAGATCTCATCGATAACCAAACCATAAAGCCACCCAAACCCAACGTGCAAACCAATCCACTCCCTACTCACAATGCTGAGCCACCGCCTCAAAGCATCAATCTCATAAACCTCTCCAAAAACTCCACATATAATCCTACCCAGTACATCACCCTAAGTACCCGAGCCAAACCATCCCTGACCTTTCCTAAGGATGATTCCCCTTGCATCAATGTAATTGACGACAGGGATTGGTGGTTGGAAATGAGCCAAGCTCTACCAAATGATTGGGAAGTTGGAAGGATTGAACCCGCTGATCCTTGGAGTATCCAAGAAGAAGAAATAGGGCACCTCACTCGAAGCAGCAGGGTATACAAACCTCCCAAACTAAGCGGAGAAAGCTCAACCTCAACACGAGTAATGGAGGAGGAAGAAGAGGAAAGCCAAAGGATCGAACCTGAGGAAGATAAGGTTTTAAGACAATTGAAGAGAATTCAGTCTGATATCTCCATTTGGGGCTTGCTTATGTCCTCCTACGAACATCGCAATTCCTTCTTCAAAACTCTGGGAAAAGCTAAAGTTCCCATTGACATCACTCCGGAAGATCTAATAGGCTTCATAGCAACGTCCAAGACCCTGAAGCCAACAATAGCTTTCACCGACAAGGACCTGCCTCCTGAAGGCCTTGCGCACAACAAACCTCTCTATATTTCTCTCAAGTGCCTTACTAAATGGATCCCATTAGTCCTAGTGGATAACGGGTCTGCTCTGAATGTGTGCCCTCAAAGGACTCTCGACAAGTTGGGGATTGATGCTATTGATATACGCCCTTCCAGTCAAGGTGTGAGGGGATATGATAATTCGAAGAGGAGAGTGGTTGGGTGTGTTACCCTACCACTAGAAGTGGAGAAGATTAAAAGGGATGTGGAATTCCATGTAATGGACATACCAGCCACCTTCAACCTTTTGCTAGGAAGGCCATGGTTACATGACACTGGGGCAGTACCTTCCACTTTGCATCAAAAAGTCAAGTTCGCAGTAGATGGGAAGGTCATCACCATCCTAGGGGATTCATCAATCCGAACCCATTCCGACACACCTATACAAGAGGTAGGAACTGAAGAAACTTTCCTTACTGGGTTCAGCCTTGAAGAAGCAACTGTTGTGCAAGCTCTGATGGCCGAAAGAAGCTTCTACATAAGCACCCCTACCATATGAATGATGAAGAAACATAACTACTGTCCTGGATTGGGTTTAGGCAAAAGATCACAAGGCATCCCACAAATGATTGATCCTCTGCACAATCAATACGCCTTTGGTCTTGGCTACACCCCGACAGAAGCCGAGATAGAGAAGAGAAGAAGCATGGAAAAAGCTAAGGCAAGAGGAGGCAGGGTCAAAGAAGAAAAACTCATGATCCCGAAAACACTCAATGGCTGGTTTGTAAGAGAAGGAAAAGACTTCCCATTTTGTGGTTTCGCGGAAACATGGGAAGATGAAACTACCAACCAAAGGTATCCTGGAATGCAAATCTTCTTTGATCAAGAATGGACTGACAATGATATGGAAGAAGAACCAACAAATCCTCCTCCCGTTACTCCCAAAGATTGGATTGAGGTGCTGGCTGAGTTTGACCTAAAGATTCTGTTTGACAATGAAAAGGGTGAAGAAGAGTAAAACTGTGAAAGGCAAAGGAGCGACTCCTGAGATGCTGCATTAACTGCATAATATGGCAAAGACATCACCGTTATCTCCTAAACTAAGCTAGGACATGTTTTGGGCCCCTGTTTGGGCAATTTCCATAACTAAACTCTCATTTTATCTTTCTATTTTATGCTTGGTGAATGATTCATCCTTCGAAATGCAATAACTACACACTGCAATCTCTTTGCCGAGAAAAAGGAATTATGAGAATCAAATTCTTTATGTTGCTAACAGAAAGAAAGAAGGGATGAACCCCGATTACTTAAGATTAGGTTTTTGTCAAAACTTAGGAAGATGACGCTATCTCCGCGAGAACACTTAGGGTTAGCTTACCTATTGCGAAGGTACAAACACAAAGGGGAGATTCAGAAAAACATCTCCATCAAAATCCTTTCCAAAGCAAGAAAACATCCCTATCAGATCCCTTTCTAAAGTGAGACTCATGAAATACAGAAAGCTATCTGAGAGCGGAATGCTCATTGGGTGACCAAATAGCCCAAGCAAAAGTAAGAGCAAAGCCTGCTAGGGCAAGAAAATACAAAATGCAGCCTAGGCAAAAGTTAAGGCATTTAAAAGCTCGCTAGGGACTCAACCTCCATCAGGTAACCTAGGCAAAGTCAAGAGCATGTGAGAAGAAAAACCAAGAGTGGAAACCTAACCTCAAAGGTAGTGATTGTGGAACTACGTTCATGGCCTGATTCCCTGATTGGGATACGTAGGCAATCTCACATTGAGCTGCGGCCCAAACATTTGGATAGAAGGAAAAACATCAACAGATTTGTACTCAATGATAGGCATAGCTAACTTTGCGTATTGAGCTCACAAAAGATGAGTTAATCATTTTCAAAAGGATGGCAAAAACAAAGGTCACGAGAATCATTGCTCGTCCTCTTTGACTCAAAAGTCATCAGCATAAGGGACGAGATATCCCAAAAATCCCGTAACATGGCAAAGAGATTGTGGAAGTAGCAAAAGCAAATCAAAGACATGAATTTGATTCAAGGATAGGAGGGAAGAAATGCCACTTGGCTAAAAAACAAAAGTCCGGCTTCTTTAGGAAATAGGAAATAGTGACCGAAGAATGGAATTCTCGGCCGAGTAATCCATCCCTCGGCCCACGTTTCAATCTGTCACTATTTTAATAGTCATAGCAGTTAAAAATTTCAAACCATACAAATTTGGAATATCTCAAAGATAAAATACAATACTTGCCTAATATGCTGAAGTTGCTTCATAAAAATACAATATCATTACCCGTTTTGCAAAACAAACAAGTACAGGTACAAACAAAAAAGGGAAAAAACGCAAGCTACTGCCTACGACCCCTCTTGGGGACACGACTAGAAGAAGAAGGACGAAAACGCTCAGGAACTGGAATACTAATCCTCTGTCCCTCATCAGCATCTCCGTCACCAGCTCTGGCACTAGCTCCAGCATCCCCGTCATCAGCTCCAACAGCTCCATCGCCAGCCCTAGTGCTCCCACCCTCACTGACTCCAGCACTCTGGGTAACCGATACCGTCGGCACCTGCACCGCTTCAACCTGCAAAGAACAGAATATGGACATTCAAGTTCACATAGAATATGGGATGGAAATAATCAAAGGATACATACCGCAACTATCCGACCCCGCAGTCGTCGAACCAAAGCCTCCGCACTCTGAAATGCACGTAGCCACTCCTGGACTATGTCAGCAGGCACCTGCAAGGAAGATTATCATATAGCAAAGCAAGGGAAAAAGGTCGAAAGAAATGCTAACAAAGAAGATCTGCAATATTACCTGAGGAACCCCGGCAAGAAGCACATACAGCTGGGAGGCACATGGTGTCAGTGGTAGACGCTCCTCTTCCCCATTAGCATTATGGAAAGAAATGAAACTAGGAGCCCGTGGCCAAACAGGAGTGGCAGCAGCAGCAGCAGCAGTAGTAGCAGTAGGTAGAGTCAGCGAGGCCAAACGAAAGGCTGAGTAATCTCCCTCCCGAAGAAAATCTACAGCCAGCCGTCTTTCAAGAGCAAGAAGTAAGCCCTCTCCTGTCAAAAGATGACTCGACCTCATACCCGCTGGAGGAGGAAGGGGAACAAACTGCAACGCCTCAGAACGTGGGAAGTACTGGCTCGCCACTCTCTCCGAGATACCAAGCTCTCGAGAAGGGCCACTCCAATAGGAAGCGCTGGCTGTCCAAAGCCCTAGCAGAGGTCAACTCCAAAGGAGCATCATCAAGTAAGGTCCCCCACGGATCAAAGCGCACCTGCAGCAAGGACAGATAACAGTATAGATGGCAAAGTAAAGAAATCACATGGAAATCCAAGAGTAGGTACAACATACCTGATCCACTGTCAGACGATCCAAAACTTATCTCCAAGCCAGCAGGTCCATAGCAGGCGACCTCTTCTTTCGAATTCCCTTCAACCAACCGGCCGCCCGTGGAACGAACCTAGGATCTCTATGATCAGTGGGAGGAGGGAATTGTAATAGGTGCTCAAAAGCCCAGAGCTGCAAGCAAAAATAGAAGGCCAACATGAGTTGCATCGAAACAAATGAAGGAATAACAAAAAATACTAGCATACCTCAAGGACAAGGTGGTGCCCACCCAATGATAGGCTGACGCCTCGCGAGCAGGCACTCAAATGGCCATATATTGTGGCCAAAGCAGGGGTCCCCCAGTCAAACTCTGCTATGGTCTCCAAGTCTACCAAAGCAGCCAAGAACTAGACATGCACCGAGTTCTCCTTATTACAAAACAAGGTCTGTCCAATAAGGTAAAGCAAGAAAGCTCTCACCAGCTGAGGAAGGGACACCTCTGTCAGAATCCCTGTCCGATCAAACTGCTCCCGAAGCCAGGTATAGGTGATGTGGCCGCTCTCAGACACAGTAGGGGTCTTCCCCAAGAGATAGTCAAAAGCACCTCTCCGCTCATGGATTCGCGGATCAATCGGAAGAGGGTCACCACCCACCCTTAAACCTGTAAGCAGAGCAAAATCACCAGGCGTGATGGTCATCTCTCCAGCCTCAGGGAAATGAAAGGTGTTGGTGGTATCCCACCACCTCTCCACGAGCGCCGTGGTCAAGCCTGGCTCCTCCTTCGGAAGATGGAAACCCAGTATCAGCCTCTCAAAGCCGGCCAAGGCAACTGCATCCCTAGCACTCTAAGGAAGCCTCCCGTACCACTCAAACACCTGTGGGCCACTCCCCCACACACGCAGCTTCTCGTTTGCCTGCAAATTACGAGAAGAAATCAACACAATAACAAAAATGCCCAAACAGGGGGCAAATCTAAAGAACTCAGTTTCCAATTCAAATATCAATTACAACTTCATAAAGTTTGATACAAATAAAATTGTTTGCAGGAAAAGTTACCTTTTGGTTTGTAAAACCAAAGTGCTGCTCTGGCTCCCTGTGAAGAATCTCAACCGAAGCATCGCTGAGAGGAGGACGGTATCGTAACGAACCGCCACCCCCAATGATATGAACCAAAGGGGCATACGAGGTAACATCAAACGATGGCCGAGCACCACTACCCACGTCAGAAGGAATCTCGAACTAAGTGTTAAGAGGAGTGGACTGCGAGGAACCTCCTCCAACGTCAGGCGTGCGATGGGATGAATGAAGAATGCGGGTACTCGAAACCCCGCCCAAAACCGTGGCCTCAACGGCCGGTGCCTTGCCCGTATCTCTGGGCACGACAGTGGAGGATGAAGGAGCACCAGCGGTGGTGTCAGACGGAGGAGGAGAAGACGAGGCCATAGCGGCCGAGGAAGACGGTTGTGGTGGTCGGAAGAAAGTGACGACGGCAAATGGCGGCGGTCGATTGGAGGACGAACGAAGGGAGTCGCTCGGTCGGAGGAGAGGAGGAAAGAAGTGATGAGTTGTGAAATGAACCGTGAGATCGATTGCCCATAACTTAAATCGATTTTCTAACTTTTGACTTTCTCACGGCCGAAACATCGATACCTCAGCCGCCACATGAATTATTCGGCCGCAAAATTGATCTACTGGCCCCCTAATCCATTCTTCTCAGCAGCTTCAGGCCTTGCTCAACGCACTAACTCAAGCCATTATGGAATTCTGGGTCCGTGACCAACAGAAGCAATGACAGAATCAGTCTTGGAGGCACCTCTGAGCAAATACAATATGATCAGAGCTAGGCTTGGGGGCACACCCAAGCACAAGGAGGCTCTCTCTCCACAAACTACTGACCGAAGCTCATCAAGCTATTTAATAGGCTCGACGCCAACAAACTCAGTGGCTCTACACCTGTGCTACTCAACGCCAACAGACTACCCGCGGCTTCAAGCCTATTATCTCAACAGCTCTAAGCTCGCAACAGCTGCTATCACCTCCACGGCTCCAAACTTGTATATATCAACTCAGCAGGCCCCTTGCCTATTATCTCAGCGGCTCAACGCCCGTGTCCAGCGGCTCAAAGCCCGTGTTCAAGCTATCCAGCGGCTCTAAGCCCATCACCTCAACATCTCTAAGCCAATCATGTCAACGGCTCTAAGCCTGTTATCTCAGTGGCTCCATACCTATTATCAATTCAGTGGCTCGAAGCCCTTATTCAGCAGCTCTATGCTCGCTCAACTGGCTCTATGCCATAATTATCCCCATAGGCTCTACGCCGCCCCAATCGACAACTCAGCGGCTCTAGGCCTACTATTTCTATGACTCTACGCCTGTTATCAAGTCAGCGGCTCCAAGCCCATTACTTCCACGACTCTACGCCTGTTATCGACTCAGCGGCTCGAAGCCCACTATCTCAACTGGCTCAAAGCCGTAACCAACTGGCTCGAAGCCATAACCAATTCAACTGGCTCAAAGCCGAAACAACTCTCAGCAGGCTCTATGCCGTCCCAATCAGCAACAATTATCAAGCCAAAGCACTGTGTACTGGATGCTCAAGTTCTGCACTTGAATGCGCAAGCTCTACGCTTTAATGCCCAACCACTGCGTACTGGATGCCAAAAGCCTGTACTTTGAATGCTCGGATTTTGCCGTTCGGATGCTCGAGCTCTACGCTCTGAGTGCTCAAGTTCGGAACTTGAAAGAAGCACTAAGCTTATATCAAACACACACGCACGGGCCCGTGCACATTTGCATCACCATTATCACATCGAGTCTGCATAATCATATCTGTTCACATCTAACAAACAAATCACCATACATACATGCTATGTTTTGCATCTCTCACTCACTCGCAGGTCTATCTTGCAATTAACCGGCTCTACGCCTCGGTTTTATTGATCGGTCCAGAACCTTGATCCTTTGGCTCTATGCCAAATTTTATGATGAGAAAGCTCCGTGCACAGACCATCAGAATACAACCGGCTCTACGCCTCGGTTCAATCCTGTCAAAGCTCAAAGCTCCAATATTTCAAGTTCTCACCTCCAGAAGGCAAAAACTTTATCAACACCAGCTCCGCGCTTCGGTTTCATCAAAAGCGCTAAGCTTTAAAAACCTATAAACTGGCTCCGTGCCTCGGTTCTTTCATTTCCAACGCCCTGTGCATCAGTTACTGGCCCTGCGCCTCCCGCGGCATCCAGCTCGTCTCCAGAAGATGACTTGGGTTCCACCCCTCTCTCAAAACTGGCGTCCAATTCATCCTAGCAGATGGCTTGGATTCCACCCCAAATTACATCAATTCCTTCCAGCTCATTCGCAAGGATAAGCTACTCTACCAAGCTCCCCTCAGTCAAAGTAAGGATGATCAAGAAAAGCAAACACACCTGCCGTGTACTGATCTACCCAAAATACTAAGGTAACTCTCCGAAAGAACTTCCCCGGCAGCCCCGCGCTCCTTCAACTACTTTCCGCCAAAACCCTGGCTCAGTCTAGGTACGTCACACTACGGCTTTTAAAGCCCGAAGGTACGTCTTCTATCTCGAACCCTCCAAACTTTTTCTTTTTATTTTCCCTTCCGAACTACGATTGGTCTGAATTTCCCTTGAGGAATACGTAGGCAGCCTCCTAGCCCGACCATAACAAAAACTTTTTTCAAAAACCCTTGGAATAGTGGTTGGACCAAATTGAGTTGCTTTTACAGCTTTGACTATCACTCAAACATGTCTCGCGATCCATCTGAGCTCAGTCAAAGAGGGGCATCTGTAGACACCCCAATTTGGCCTAACGATTATTTCAACCCCCACCTTGGGACCATCCCGATGATGATACGGATTCGATGATTGCTGATTGCCTTCTTGTGAAACCCCTGGACTTATGGTACAAACTTTGAGCCACTTAGAGGACCCAATCCAGAGCCAAATAGCCTTTCAGACAGAAACATAGAATGTTAGGAAAATCCATCGGTTGGCCGCAACATCGATCTCACGACCTTAACATCCATTCCTCACCCGAGCAACCTGTTGCTAGCAAAATCTCCCTAAGAGATCAAAGCCTCGGCCGCCACATCCATTTCCAGGCCGCCACATCCTTTACTCGGCCGCCAGATCGGCCCTTTTCCAGACTCTTGAACCTTCTGTCGGTTGTTTGATCCAATTGCACCACCTCTCCGATGCGTTCGGGCCACGTTCAGAGATTGCAACGAAGAGTTTGTGTTGCAATGCAATTGCAACCCCGCGATTTGATTGGACCGAGTGAGTCACCCCTTTGCCTATATAAAGAGACCCTCGGATACAACAAAAAGATACGAAATTCCTCAGATCTATACACTCTCCAGCCACAAAACTCTGGCTATATACTCCTAAAATCCCTCTCTACAAAAGCCCCAACCTCCCGAAGGCGGCCCCAAATCCGACGATCAAACCCCGGAGTTCAAACCCTAGCCCTAGGGTTTCGTTCAAGAAGCAATCAATCAGTCAACCCCGATCGATCCGAAGCAATCAAGCAACTGAGGGATCAAGGTGGTGAGGCCCAACGACCTCTGGTTTGGTTTAATTCTCGTTTATTTCATTAATCATAGCTTTCTGCTCATCTGTTAACTTTCTGTCTGGTGTGAGGAAGAACACCAGCCGGGGCTTCGATGCCTCGGCCGGTATATTGAATCAGCGTGATCCCTCGGCCGCGACATCCATTCGCCGGCCGAGTGATCGATCTGCTGGCACAGCTTTGTTTTGTTCTACTTTCTCACGTATGATTTATTTACGGTCTCGGCTCACCTTGTTAACTGTTTAAGGCATAAAAATAGATTACGTGTTTGAATTAAATAAAGTATCTATATGTCTTGTGTTGAATGATTATGGGCTAGCCTCACGGCTAGGCAGGGAGGGGTGCCTAACACCTTCCCCTTACTGTACTTTTGGCTTCCGTACCCAAAATCTCTATCTATTTTCCTAGTTTTAATAAACTGGGTGGCGACTCTACTTTGATGATAACCGTTATCGTGTGGCGATACCTCTAGCCATGGAAGTATCCACGATCTTGGTTTATGAAGCGAGCAACCAATCGAGCAAACATAGTGATGATCTAACTGTATGGTGATGCCCCGTTTGGGAGGTGTCTACAGTTATAAAGACGATTTATCTCTTGGCCAAAGAATTGTTTTTGTAGTTGATTAATTTCTTCACCAGAAGAAGTGGGTGAATCTTGACTAGAGGTGCTAGTATGATTTTTTGTAATTGTAGTGACTTGAGGTGATTCTGGTTCAGGCTTAATAGTTAACTTGGTCAGTGTTTCTTCAATTTTTTGGATGTTTTGATTTTGGTTTATACTAAGCTTTGGTCTTTTTTCAAGAAGATGAATAAGGGGTTTTTCAATAATCTTACTAGATGGGGGGATGCTGCAAGATGATCCAGATCCATCATCAATTTTAGTTTCAATTTTATCTAATTGTTGACTTATGGTTTTAAGACACTGATTGGTGTAATTAATTTGTTCTACTATTTGTTTGCATTCAGCTTTCTCATGTGGGAGTTTGAATGGAGATGCAGTTATAGATGAACCTTTGTAATCAATGACTATTGAATCTAAAGGGGGATGACTAGAGGTTACATTAGTATAATCTAACTTTTTTCATTTGATTTTTGTGATAGTATTGACTTTTTTGTAGAGGTTTTCTAAGAAATCGAAGAAATAAACTTCAACTCTTGAGTCTTCCATAAAGTTTTCCCAATGGGCTACAATTCTTTCTTGTTTACTAGGAGTATATTTATCATAATAACTTTTTCTTTTTTGTTTATTCTTTTTTGACTTAAATTCAATATATAATCTATCAAAATTAATTTAAAAATCTTTACTAATTACTAGTAGAGCAAGGTCAGTTTGGGTTTCTCCTTCAAGGTCAATTTGAGTTGGGGACCCATGGGAGGTTTCTTCCTCATCAAAATTTGACTGTGTTGAATAACAAGGATTACTAATCAGTGAACTAGTTTCAACACCTTTTAACTTAATTCTAAGGTCAAGTAAATTCTTATCTTGCCTAGTGTATACATCCTAAATTACGCCACCCAATGAGAAAAGTACAAGTGGCATCAAACAATGCCCTGGCCTATCAGAGCATATCCCATTTTGACCCGAGATACAGGGGATCATAGGGTTAATGGCGATATTATTTTCGTACTAAACGGTATCGTTTTGAAGGGAAACGGCGGTGTTTGAGCCTCAAATGAGGGAAATTAAGACGGTAATTAGGTTTAGCCGTTCATTACTTATTAAAAACCATTCAATGGTGGTAAATCCCTCGGTTTATGAGGAAGTTAAGTGTGGATGTAGGGAATCATTTATAAAGGACAATCGTGTTACAATAACTCACATTGCATAAATGCAGGAAGCCCACGATCCAGAAGACCTCCAAGATCAATATTAGCAAACGTGGAGAGAGAAGAATTCTGAAGAAGCCAACCCAAGTAACCGTTCGAAGGCTCCACTCAATCGTTTTTGAGGAATCCTGATCAGTTCGAATGAGAACGTGGGGTTCGAAGGCAGGCTCGGCATCTATAAATAGAAGAAGAAGTTGAAGAGAGAAGCCCCGACAAAAATATTACCATCTGACAACTCATGCTCAATATGATTGCTCAGAGATTTATCTTAGTTTAGGATTTAGTTTAGTTTAATTTGTAAGTTGAAGGCTTATTTGCATGTAAGACTACTTTTGATTAAATTCAAGTTTCTTATTTCTTTCAGTCTTCTTCTTGCCAAAGATTAATCGTTTATAGGCTCGCTTTTGATTAAATTCAGTGTGCTTATATTTCTGCATTAGTCTTAGAAAATCTCGAGAGTGTTTGTGCACCAATTTACCTTCGATTAGATTCAGGTTTGTTTGTGTTCAATCCTCTTAGTTATTTATAAAGCTCGCTTTTGATTAAATTCGGTGTGCTTATATTTCGGCATTGGTTTTAATAAAATCTCAAGAGTGTTTGTATACAAACTTACCTTTGATTAGATTCAGGTTCGTTTGTGTTCAATCATCTTTTTTGATTTGAGGAAAGCCAGTTCTTTGCTTTGGTTGGCACTTTAAGAAAAAATCCTCTTAATTGAGGTAATTGAATGGATAACACAGTTGCCTGATATAAATTAGTTGTTTCAAATCACATTGAAACGAATAATTTCTTTTGTGAAGTTAGTTCTTTTCTGACACGCCCGCACACAATCATTTGCCATTTGATTGTGCTAATTCAGCCCCAAACAATTTTTTGGCACGCCCGGTGGGACCTAAAGGTGTCAAAATGCCAAGGCTTAGGAAACAAATAGGGACACCTATTGGTGTTTTGGAGCCAGAAGAGCAAGTTGTGCCAGAACAGGCTGCAGAAATAGGTACGCCTGTTAGCCTAGGTTTTCAGCCATTGGCTTTAGAAATGGAAGAGCCTCTGCGGGAGGAGCCTTCTTATGAAATACCACCTTATCATGTGCCCCCAAACAATTTTTTGGCACGCCCAGTGGGACTCATTGACCGAATTCGCACGGGTCGGAAGAGAGTCCCAACCAGTGGGCAAAGGGTTAGGAGTATGGAAGGTTCGGTCAGAAAGAATCTTTCCTGCTAACAATCGAGGAGAGTTTGGAGGAGATGTGTGTGATGAGTGAGATTGGTGATCGAGATTATCAAGAACGAGATTAATTTCTGGGACAGAGTCCATGACTGAAAGGTTTCTTGGCCGAAGAGGATTATACTTCGAAGAGGTTTAAGGAGTTATGTGGTTCGTTAAACCCTAACGTTAATCGCCATTTATAGAAGAATTAATGCAGCTTTCTTTGAGAAGCTCAATGGACGTGCATGGAAACAGATTCGCTCCATGACCCCATGCATCCGTGTTCTTAGGGGACGTGGACGGATACGTGCACCATTAACACTTATTTAATTACCTTAAATAAGATGTTAATGCGGGAGGTGTGTTTACATCCTAAAATACGCCACCCAATGAGAAAATTACACGTGGCATCAAACAATGCCCTGGCCCATCAGAGCATATCCCATTTTGACCCGAGATACAGGGGATCATAGGGTTAATGGAGATATTATTTTAGTACTAAACGGTATCATTTTGAGGGGAAACGACGGCGTTTGAGCCTCAAATGAGGGAAATTATGACGGTAATTAGGTTTAGCCGTTGATTACTTATTAAAAACCATCCAATGGTGGTAAATCCCTCGGTTTATGAGGAAGTTAAGTGTGGATGCAGGGAATCATTTATAAAGGACAATCGTGTTACAATAACTCACGTTGCATAAATGCAGGAAGCCCATGATCCAGAAGACCTCCATGATCAATATTAGCAAACGTGGAGAGAGAAGAATTCTGAAGAAGCCAACCCAAGTAACCGTTCGAAGGCTCCACTCAACCGTTTTTGAGGAATCATGATCAGTTCGAAAGAGAACGTAGGGTTCGAAGGCAGGCTCGGCGTCTATAAATAGAAGAAGAAGTTGAAAAGAGAAGCCTCGACAAAAATCTTATCATCTGACAACTCATACTCAATATGATTGCTCAGAGATTTATCTTAGTTTACGATTTAGTTTAGTTTAATTTGTAAGTTGAAGTCTTGTTTGCATGTAAGACTACTTTTGATTAAATTCAAGTTTCTTATTTCTTTCAGCCTTCTTCTTGCCAAAGATTAATCGTTTATAGGCTCGCTTTTGATTAAATTCAGTGCGCTTATATTTCTGCGTTAGTCTTAGAAAGTCTCGAGAGTGTTTGTGCACCAATTTACCTTCGATTAGATTCAGGTTTGTTTGTGTTCAATCCTCTTAGTAATTTATAAAGCTCGCTTTTGATTAAATTCGGCGTGCTTATATTTCGGCATTGGTTTTAGTAAAATCTGAAGAGTGTTTCTATACAAACTTACCTATGATTAGATTCAGGTTCGTTTGTGTTCAATCATCTTTTTTTATTTGAGGAAAGCCAGTTCTTTGCTTTGGTTGGCACTTTAAGGAAAAATCCTCTTAATTGAGGTAATTGAACGGATAACACATTTGCCTAATATAAATTAGTTGTTTCAAATCACATTGAAAATAATAATTTCTTTTGTGAAGTTAGTTCTTTTCTGACACGCCCGCACACAATCATTTGCCATTTGATTGTGCTAATTCAGCCCCAAACAATTTTTGGGCACACCCGGTGGGACCTAAAGGTGTCAAAATGCCAAGGCTTAGGAAACAATTAGGGACACCTATTGGTGTTTTGTGGCCAGAAGAGCAAGCTGTGCCAGAACAGGCTGCAGAAACAGGTACGCCTGTTAGCCTAGGTTTTCAGCCATTGGCTTTAGAAATGGAAGAGCCTCTGCGAGAGGAGCCTCCTTATGAAATACCTCCTTATCATGTGCCCCCAAACAATTTTTTGGCACGCCCAGTGGGACTCATTGACCGAATTCGCACGGGTCAGAAGAGAGTCCCAACCCGTGGGCAAAGGGTTAGGAGTATGGAAGGTTCGGTCAGAAAGAATCTTTCCTGCTAACAATCGAGGAGATGTGTGTGATGAGTGAGATTGGTAATCGAGATTATCAAGAACGAGATTAATTTCTGGGAGATAGTCCATGACTGAAAGGTTTCTTGGCCGAAGGGGATTATACTTCGAAGAGGTTTAAGGAGTTATGTGGTTCGTTAAACCCTAACGTTAATCGCCATTTATAGAAGAATTAATGCAGCTTTCTTTGAGAAGCTCAATGGACGTGCTTGGAAACAGATTCGTTCCATAACCCCATGCATCCGTGTTCTTCGGGGACGTGGACGGATACGTGCACCATTAACACTTATTTAATTACCTTAAATAAGATGTTAATGCGGGAGCTGTGTTTACATCCTAAAATACGCCACCCAATGAGAAAATTACACGTGGCATCAAACAATGCCCTGGCCTATCAGAGCATATCTCATTTTGACCCGAGATACAGGGGATCATAGGATTAATGGCGATATTATTTTAGTACTAAACGGTATCGTTTTGAGGGGAAACGGCGGCGTTTGAGCCTCAAATGAGGGAAATTATGACGGTAATTAGGTTTAACCGTTGATTACTTATTAAAAACCATCCAATGGTGGTAAATCCCTCGGTTTATGAGGAAGTTAAGTGTGGATGCAGAGAATCATTTATAAAGGACAATCGTGTTACAATAACTCACGTTGCAAAAATGCAGGAAGCCCACGATCCAGAAGACCTCCATGATCAATATTAGCAAACGTGGAGAGAGAAGAATTCTGAAGAAGCCAACCCAAGTAACCGTTCGAAGGCTCCACTCAACCGTTTTTGAGGAATCATGATCAGTTCGAAAGAGAACGTGGGGTTCGAAGGCAGGCTCGGCGTCTATAAATAGAAGAAGAAGTTGCAAAGAGAAGCCTCGACAAAAATCTTACCATCTGACAACTCATACTCAATATGATTGCTCAGAGATTTATCTTAGTTTAGGATTTAGTTTGGTTTAATTTGTAAGTTGAAGGCTTGTTTGCAGTAAGACTACTTTTGATTAAATTCAAGTTTCTTATTTCTTCCAGTCTTGTTCTTGCCAAAGATTAATCGTTTATAGGCTCACTTTTGATTAAATTCAGTGCGCTTATATTTCTGCATCAGTCTTAGAAAATCTAGAGAGTGTTTGTGCACCAATTTACCTTCGATTAGATTCAGGTTTGTTTGTGTTCAATCCTCTTAGTAATTTATATAGCTCGCTTTTGATTAAAATCGGTGTGCTTATATTTCGGCATTGGTTTTAGTAAAATCTCAAGAGTGTTTGTATACAAACTTACCTTTGATTAGATTCAGGTTCGTTTGTATTCAATCATCGTTTTTGATTTGAGGAAAGCCAGTTCTTTGCTTTGGTTGGCACTTTAAGGAAAAATCCTCTTAATTGAGGTAATTGAACGGATAACACAGTTGCCTGATATAAATTAGTTGTTTCAAATCACATTGAAAAGAATAATTTCTTTTGTGAAGTTAGTTCTTTTCTGACACGCCCGCACACAATCATTTGCCATTTGATTTTGCTAATTCAGCCCCAAACAATTTTTTGGCACGCCCGGTGGGACCTAAAGGTGTCAAAATGCCAAGGCTTAGGAAACAAATAGGGACACCTTTTGGTGTTTTGGAGCCAGAAGAGCAAGCTGTGCCAGAACAGGCTGCAGAAATAGGTACGCCTGTTAGCCTAGGTTTTCAGCCAATGGCTTTAGAAATGGAAGAGCCTCTACGGGAGGAGCCTCCTTATGAAATACCTCCTTATCATGTGCCCCCAAACAATTTTTTGGCATGCCCAGTGGGACTCATTGACCGAATTCGCACGGGTCGGAAGAGAGTCCCAACCCGTGGGCAAAGGGTTAGGAGTATGGAAGGTTCGGTCAGAAAGAATCTTTCCTGCTAACAATCGAGGAGATGTGTGTGATGACTGAGATTGGTGATCGAGATTATCAAGAACGAGATTAATTTCTGGGAGATAGTCCATGACTGAAAGGTTTCTTGGCCGAAGGGGATTATAATTCGAAGTGGTTTAAGGAGTTATGTGGTTCGTTAAACCCTAACGTTAATCGCCATTTATAGAAGTATTAATGCAGCTTTCTTTGAGAAGCTCAATGGACGTGCATGGAAACAGATTCGTTCCATGACCCCATGCATCCGTGTTCTTAGGGGACGTGGACGGATACGTGCACCATTAACACTTTTTAATTACCTTAAATAAGATGTTAATGCGGGAGGTGTGTTTACATCCTAAAATACGCCACCCAATGAGAAAATTACACGTGGCATCAAACAATGCCCCGGCCTATCAGAGCATATCTCATTTTGACCCGAGATACAGGGGATCATAGTGTTAATGGCGATATTATTTTAGTACTAAACGGTATCGTTTTGAGGGGAAACGGCGGCGTTTGAGTCTCAAATAAGGGAAATTATGACGGTAATTAGGTTTAGCCGTTGATTACTTATTAAAAACCATCCAATGGTGGTAAATCCCTCGGTTTATTAGGAAGTTAAGTGTGGATGCAGAGAATCATTTATAACGGACAATCGTGTTACAATAACTCACGTTGCATAAATGCAGGAAGGCCACGATCCATAAGACTTCCATGATCAATATTAGCAAACGTGGAGATAGAAGAATTCTGAAGAAGCCAACCCAAGTAACCGTTCGAAGGCTCCACTCAACCGTTTTTGAGGAATCATGATCAGTTCGAAAGAGAACGTGGGGTTCGAAGGCAGGCTCGGCGTCTATAAATAGAAGAAGAAGTTGCAAAGAGAAGCCTCGACAAAAATCTTACCATCTGACAACTCATACTCAATATGATTGCTCAGAGATTTATCTTAGTTAAGGATTTAGTTTAGTTTAATTTGTAAGTTGAAGGCTTGTTTGCATGTAAGACTACTTTTGATTAAATTCAAGTTTCTTATTTCTTTCAGTCTTCTTCTTGCCAAAGATTAATCGTTTATAGGCTCGCTTTTGATTAAATCCAGTGCGCTTATATTTCTGCATTAGTCTTAGAAAATCTCGAGAGTGTTTGTGCACCAATTTACCTTCGATTAGATTCAGGTTTGTGTAGACACCCCAATTTGGACTTCTCGAATTTCCTTGATTCGTGGCCCGGAGGCTCCCCGATGATGAATTTGGATTAAATAAGCCTTGGACCCAGCGAGACCGTACTTCTTGAATGACTTTGAAAAGGGAAATAAAACGTGCAAAATCTGTTTCAAACGCCTAGGAGTTCTCCTAAGCGCTCCAAACCATTTGCCAAAACCACTGACCTGGCTCACTCTCGAGCACTCGAGAGTGAGGTCCCAAGCACTCGGGACTACTCCCAAGCGCTCAAGACTGCCTTGCTGCCCAATGGGTGAAAAAGGTCCCCCTCTTTCCATACAAACCATCATTTTGGTCGTGTGGACGAAGAGAAGACTCTGACTCTGTCAGAGAGTTCCTGGCCAGAAGATTTTCTCCCCAATGAAAAAAATGATTTCATGTCATTGCAAATTAAACCATATGATATGTTTTTCTATAAAAGGGCCTGTTTTCAGTAGGAGAAGGGGGGACTAATTCTCTCTCTACACCCCTTCCCTCTCTCTCTTGTTCAAGAAAACCTCTCAAGCTCAAACTTGTTTTCCAAATTTCAAACATTTTCAAAGAGAACAAAGGTTTGCAAAGATCAAAACATCAAGAAAATCCAGAGCATTCCAGGCTTCTGATTTCTTGTATTTCACCCTCTCTTTCCACCTTTCAAGGTCATTCAAGGAAGCAAGATCTCTCAAAAGGTAGAAAGATTTCTATTTCTCTTGGTTTCAAATCAAAAGGGTTGTTCTTCCCTTCTGAGGGAGGTTTTCCAGTCCACCCCAGTCCTTAATACTGGGTGTGAGTTTGGAAGACCTTAGTGTAAAAACAAGAGCAAAGGGGCATGAAAATGTTTTCGGAATAAAATCACTGGAAGCCCTCCCGAGCGCTCGGGAGTACTCTGGAGCGCTCGAGAGTTAGTCCAGCCCTATTTTCTACTTTTCTATTCTGTTGGTACTCTAGCATGCATGTGGAAGAAGTGAAGGGTCATTTTAAAAGGTAAACAGTTCTATAGAGGCATGTTGATAAGAGTGATCTGTTGTTCAAAAGCATAAACCTCTTCATTCAAAGTTCCTACATGAAATAGGTTACTCAAATGTTAAATGGAATCTTTATTTTCCAAGAATACAGATCTGAAGCATCACTATGTCTAAATAGGCCTGTCCTTTGTTCAAAGTCAGTCCAGGGTGTAACCCACTTCTGAGCACTCGAGACTGTTCCAGAGCCCTCGGGAGTGCTTGCATGCTTTGTCACCTTTCTCCTTTTGCTGTGTTGCCACATTCCTGTCTTTGCATGTCCATGCATGTGCCTGCTTTCTCTTCTACATTGTGGATCTGCCCCTATAAAGGCAAGGACACTGGACTTGAAAGATCGAGAGTCTCTCTCAGTCTATCAAGCTCTCTGCTGAGCCTTTAATATGTTCAAAATCATTTCAATATGTTGTTATTAGCATCATTTCTTGTTTGTACTAACACAGCTTGCAGGTGAGATAGCAGAACTCCCAAGCGCTCGTGATCACTCCAGAGCGCTCGAGAGTGAAGACAGTAACAGAATTCCATTTTTCTGCTATCTTGCATTCCTTAACCGTTTTCATCATCCATTGTACACATGCACAAGCCTACACTGCTTATTTGATGTACCCGTGGATAATGGCTAGCTGCTTAATGAAACAAAATCCCTTTTGAAAAATCCCACAATCGTTTAGTAGAGACCGATTTCGAATCGGGCGAGGGGGGTGCCGTAAAACCCTTCCCCCTTCGAAACATGGCTTCCGAACCCTCAAACGAATCTCTGGTTTTCAATTCAAATCAATCAAGCAATTTCGAAACAAAATGGTTTCTCGGGTGACAAACCACAAATCCGGGTGGCGACTCTTCAAATTTTTCAATTCGATTCAAAAAAGGTGTTTTTCGGGCCGCCCCAATCCACCCGGGGTTGTGGTAGCCCACAATGGCGACTCCGCTGGGGACGTTTAATTGATACTTGAGAAAAAGTTGGTTTGTTTATAAAACGGCCCACTTTTCTTGTGGGATTTTCAAAGTTATTTTGTTTCATTGTCTATTTCTTGTGTATATATCTTGTGCAGCCCCGCTGTTGTGTTTCGGCAATCCTAGCCGGCTTGCCGGTGATGGGGAATCCCAGAATGCTCAGCAACCCTCGACCGTGATGAGTCATCCCTACCGGTTGTACCATTACTGGGTGTACGCTCAATAATGGGAGGTATACCTTGACTCTAGTCCGGGGAACCCTTTCTAAACCAAAACCTGGCCTCTATACATGTGTAGAAAGCAATAGAACCATCCAAATTAGAACAGGGACCCGCAAAGTAGGACTATGTGCTATATCCTGCCTACATGTTACTGTTTTCTGCATCTCACCATGCATCTCATGCCATCGTGCTGTCGACCTATTCGATTTCAAGTCATGTGCTCTTAATCTCGCTCGCACGGTCTGTAGAAGGTTGCCAAGACCCGATGAAGAGTCATGCACCCCAGTGTACGTTGTCTAAACTACATAAGTCCTTAGAACAATGCGACTTTGGGAAATCAAAATATGCTAAGTCCTTGACTAATGCCTAATCGAAAATTCAACAGAGAATAAGGAATAACAGGAAACGACGCCGTGATGTCACTTTACTTACACCACTTTGGCTAATGGCACCATGCCACTGACACCACTCTGGTTGTGGTTTCACGTCGTCTATACTAGTCTATTCTAAGTTCAAAATTGAAGCTTCGAATGAGAACTAGTTGAATACTTAGTTCTTTTGACATCTCTTAGAATTTGTCATTCTAAACAAAGGATACACCCCCAAAAGAAATTCTGAGGAATGAGGCAACCTTCGAAAGACCGTAATCTTATCCCGCTTGCACATCGCACCTTGCATCTTATGCTGTCCATTTGCTTTCAGTAGAACTCTTAGACTCGCTCGCACGGCTTGTTTAGGATTGCCTGGACCGATGAAGAGTCGTGCTTTTTAAAGGCACGTTGTTGGAAATTAATTAGTCCTTGGAACGATGAGGTTTTTGGGATATCAAAATTCATTAAGTCTTCAATACATTTTTCAATCATTGATTCAATGAAAATCAACGAAACAATTAGATTACAATGTCATGATACCCACACCACTCAAGTTATAGTGCGAAGTCACTTACACCGCTTAGGCTAATGGCGCCATGCCACCTACGCCACCCCGGTTACGGTATCATGTCATTTACGCCAAACGTTTTTTTTGAAACCAAAACAGAAATTTCGGGTGAAAAATGTTAAAGGCTTAATTTGTTTTGATATCTCCCAAGTCTTGTTATTCCTAATCAAAGGATACACACTCAAAAGAATCTCTGAGGACTAATGCAATCCTTCATAGGTTGTCATTTCTTGAGTCGAGGTCTAGGAGACCGTAAATCCATGGAGTTTGGGACAACTCCGATGTTTGCCGTGCCCGAACGGCTCCTTCTAATCCAGTTTAGCCTTAAGTGCATCTTCCAGCAGTCTTATTGCTCTGTCTCGGATGGTCTTAGATAAGGAGATTGGCTCTGATTCCCAACGTGTGGAACTTAACCTGCCTGACAACGACCTACCCATGGCTGCTGGAACTATCCGTAAAGTGTGATCCCTTGAGTCGACAATGACAACACATCAACAACAATTTTTTCATATACGTTTCTTTTCAATAAATCATAACAACGGCACATTCTGAGCTCACTTTCTGCTTTACTGTCAGTGTTGGGCCAACCATCCTACTCAAAGCCATACCACCTCTTCAACCACCTCAAAATGACAAGGCAGGCAGAACTGGTTGAACTGAAAAAGGCTATAGAGGAAATGAATCAGAAATGAATGAGCAGACGATTCTATTGCAAGGGCTGATGGACCTTTTCACCTCCTCCATGTCAAATCTGGATCTGGGATAAAATGCTGGTAAGGCCAGAACCAAAGAAACTCCACAAACCTACCACCCTCCAACAGTCGGAGCCAAATCGCGCCCAAAAGGGAAGCTCTCTGACATGCTCAAAGACTTAGCCGAATTCCATGATGTCAAAGCTCACTCAAATGAGAATATCGGATCCTCACATGAAACTGGTGCTGAAAGGCAAGATGTGTGCGTTGATGGGATCAACCCCAAAAACAAAAGAGCGTCATGCAGTTGCAAAGCAAGCAAAGCTTCCTCCAAACGTCCAGTCAGCACCCCCATGAACCCTCAACCTAGCCACAAAACCCCACCGAGGATCCTTTCCCGTTTTCCTGTACCCTTGTCCTCAGTTTATGAGATGCTCCTCGAAGTTGGCCTCATCAAGCCGCTCCCTCCAACTCCCCTACCTCAGAAGCTCTCCTCTTCTCACAACCCAGATGCCTATTGCGCCTTCCACCAAATGCCCGGTCATGCTACCAACAGCTGCTTCCGTCTCCGTCACACGATCCAAGACTTGGTCGACAGCGGGATCATCGCAGTGCCGGACCACAGATTTGGAAGAGGATTTTGAGTACAGTAGGGAATGAATGGGACTTCTCACGAGTTTGGGAAACTTTTGAATTTCAAGTCGAGTCGAGTCTTTCAATTTCGAGTCAGTTTGTATCGTCAGTCTTTCATGCTTTCGTGTCTGTACGCTTTCAAATTCGAGTCTGTAGTAAAAACAAAAATAAAACAAAACAAAAAAACCAAAAAACCAAAAAGGGAGTCGGTTTCGTGGTCTTGAACTACGTTATGACCTAATTCCTTTGCAAGAAGGATACGTAGGCAGCCTCATCCTAAGGCCCGGTCATGTTCATTCGAGTCGATTCCAAATCTTTCCAGTTAATCCTTTGTGGGTCAGTCTTGTCTTTTGAAATCAACATCAAGCTCTTGTGTCGAAATTGTGATAATAAACTCGCATTTTGTGATAATCCCTTAACTTGGAATTGTTTTTTGCCATCAATTGAGGAATCAAAACATGAGGTACTTTTCCCTTGCAAGAAGAAGAGTTTCGTGGGGCCACTCCCTTGACACCGTCGAGAAGCGATGCCTTGGCTCGAGAACAAGCTCGCTAGATCAAAACCTCAAAATGTGATCTAGGCAAAAGTTAGAGCATACAAGTCTCCTAGCTTGCATCTAGGATTCAGTTATCGAGTTGCGCAATTCAAAATGAAGAAAGGCATTCTTTTCTTTTCCAAACGCTTGAAGATATATATCCATTGATAACCCCTTTGAGCTTAAATTGATTTCTTTGAAATGACCCAGCTAGGCAGCTATCCCCCACACTGGGGTGAAATGAGGAAGACAAAAGTGTCAAATTCATCGACGCATCGAAATTCGAAGTGCAAAAGTGCCAAACACATGGTTATCATTGGCGCAAAATGTGATGCAAAATTTCGAAGGAAAACAGAGAAAGCTCAAAATCAACGAAAGTGCCAAACACATCGGCACAAATGCAAAGCAAAGCAAACGAAAGAAGGCGCCTATCAAAAAGCAAAAGGGCACAAAAAAGTTCAAGATGGCTGCTAGCTTTTGAAACCCAAGGGAAATGAAAAATGTTTGAGCCTATTATCCTTTCTTTGTTAAGCCAAACCTTGGCCACGTTACAACCCGAGTGAAGTCCTTTCAGATTGAAAAACTCAACTTGATAACAAAAATCCTAGGCACTAGGAGAAAAATAAGAAAGAGGGGCAAGACATTTTGTCGATCCCGCAAAATCCAAGCTGGGGCATTTTCAATATCCATGGGTTATCATCAGCAATATGGGGCATGGTTCATGGTAAAACCCTCGTGTTTTGACAAAACGAGATCAAAGAACCCCGACCGAGCATCACTTGATGGGTCTGAAACAATTTCAAAACCTCAAATGGGAAAATCACCAAAACTCGATTTTATCATGACAATTTCAATCGGCGAACCCCCAAACAACCAAACTCCCCGTCCGGCCAAATCAAACTCCTCGTCAAGTCAAGGTCATCATTGAGAGTCAGTCCTCTGGTTAAAGAGTCATCCAGGCCTTGTCCAAATTCACACAAGGTCAAATGGGAAAATCACCAAAACTCGATTTTATCATGACAATTTCAATCGGCGAACCCCCAAACAACCAAACTCCCCGTCCGGCCAGATCAAACTCCTCGTCAAGTCAAGGTCATCATTGAGAGTCAGTCCTCTGGTTAAAGAGTCATCCAGGCCTTGTCCAAATTCACACAAGGTCATTTAGGCCCTAACTCGTGAGAGAAATTCCAGTACAGAGAAGAGCCTGTACTTGTGCTCATGACAAAGCCAATTGCTAAAACTATCAATGGAATCAAGAGAAAGAACCAGAACTAAGGTCCGTCACTCAAGGGGGCACAGCAACCCGATGCCATCAATTATTGCAAGCATTCGGCCAACGTCAAGACTACGTCATGAATGCCTGAAACTCAAGCTCTGATCAAAGTCGAACTCAAGCCCTGGATATAAATCGAACCTAATTTCCATCAAGCTAGAGCCCCAGGTCTTAAAGCCTGAGAATATCAGCCCGTTGACCAAAGACAGTAAAGCAGAAAAGATGCTCGAACATGTCCCTTGTTTTTTCCACAAAAAAAAAAGAGTCACCGTTGTTGTCAAATGTCGAAACGCGGGTCTCACTTTCTAGCCTTGGCCTTTTATGGTTGCCTTCATATCCCGTCAACATGGCCGCATGGCATTCCAGCCATAGACTTGACATTGTCCTCTTGGACATCGTTCAATCGTCTGTCGCCATAGACTTGGCATCGTCCTCTTGGACACCCTCTTCGAATCAAATCCAGCCATAGATTTTGGCATCACCTTTCAACTGTTTGCTGCCATAGAAGGTCACTTTTCAACCAAATAGGGGACTGCAGAAATCAGCAGACATCAGCAGTCCCGAGCGCTCGGGAATGAAGTCCTAAGCGCTCGAGACCACTCTCGAGCGCTCGAGAGTTCTGCTATTTACAGCAGATTCTGGTTTTCAATCTTGCAGTCTCATTTCAGCATGCTAACTGCATGCAGCCTAGTTCAGAAGGTTCCTAGCATGTTCACAAAGGAACACGGCGGTTTTGTTCATCTATTTTACATGTATTTAAGCATGTTTCCCAAAAAATCTCAAAATCTCCAAGACTTTCAGCCCTCAGGTGCGTCGAAATCCTCGTTAGGCATGTTTCATTAAGTCCAGCAATGTGTACAAGTCACGATGTGCATTAGTGACTGTACCGTGTAATCGAATGCGCGTTTACACTCTTAGTTCAAGTTTTCATCGTCAATTTGTCCCAAAATCATCATTTTCGAGTGTAATTGGAGTTCGATCTTCGTGTCAAGGGTATTTTGGTAATTCTAACGGTTCTCGCACGTCACGGCACTTAGCGTCAACTGTACAGTGCACTCGGTTACGGTCAAAAGCCCTTAAATGCAAGTTTCACGGTCAATCGCTCAAAAATTCGCCGCTCGTACTTTGAGAGTGTCAGTTGAGATTCGCATGCTTTTTACTTTCTTTCAAAGCTAAACAAACATATTTCATAAAATACAATTCTGTAAAGGAAGTGCGAACTGATGAAAGGTGCAAAAGTGCGGATTTTCATAAATAAATACAGCATTTACAGTGAATGTAGAAGGAAGTGCATGAGCTGGGGCAAACACGCACCCAATCCTATCTACTGGGGCACGCAGGCCCAAACAAAACCAAGGCACGCAGGCCTAGAACCTACGACTAGGTTGGCACGCAGGCCCATGCAAAAGAAAGGCTAGCAAAGCAAAAACCTAAAACTCAGTCCCGTCGGGTCCTCTTCTGCTGGCGTCCCTCAGGCTCAGAACTCTCAACATCGTCCTCGTCGTCATCGTCGTCGTCCTCGGAAGGGCCTGAGGCAGTGCTCGAGTCAGTAGACCCTAAAGCTCGTGACTCGAGCGACTCCTCTGTATCCTCCTCTGACTCTTCAGGAGCAGGTCTCCGCCGAGACGCTGCCCTAGGAATCACCTCAAACTGCCCAGCCCCTGCTCTCTGTCTACCCCGGCCTCTCGCGCTGGCGAAAGCTGGAAGGCTCGTGGTGCCCTGCGACTGTGTCCTAGTCGAGCGTCATGGCTGCACCTGCATATCATGAGCATTCATTCATCTGATACATGTTTAAAATCCAATAAAATGTATATGCATTTATTTTTGTACCTGAGCAGCAACAGGTAAAGCAGGCTCAGGAACAGGTCTAATCTGGAGGGTCCTCCCCTTGGCACAGTCCTTCAGCAACTGCCGCATCCCTACCATCAGCATGATAGCCTTCTCTGCCCATTCTCGTGGCACCTGTAAGATGGTTCAAAGGTCAAGGCAATAGACACATGAACAAGAAGCATTTGAGGCATGAAAGAAACAAAGTTGCGTTTATACCTGAGCAGGAAGCCGCATCGACGGCTGCGGAAGACGCAGAATGTCCAACATCGCCCGTGCTCCAGAAGGGTCCCTCACCCCCATCATCCAATCCAACGTAGGTAACCCGGGTGGAATAGACGTCTCAGCTGCCTCCAGAGCCCCCGTGCTGCCCTCACCTCGGCCCGAAGTCCTAGCACCTCGCCCACCAGTAGGAGTAGGAGGTCTAGCACCTCGACCCCTACCGCGTGAAGAGCGACCGCCGCAGCCTCGTGCTCCTGTCTCACCTCCGGTCTCATCTCCGACCTCACCTCCAGCCTCACCCCTTGCCCTTCTGGCCTCAGCCTCTACTATCCGCCTCTCCAGCTCCCTCTCCACACCCAAGCTCATGGCCAAGTACCTATCCCTGTACGTCTCATAGTCCAGTGTGCGCCGCAGATATCTCTCCAAATCGGTATCTGGCACCGTGAATCGCTCCAGCTCAGCCCGAGTGTAGGTCTCCGTCCTCTACACTCGTGGAGGAAGTGGCCCCGGCACGATGAACTCTGGAGAACCGAGTGACTGCCGTGTCACCCGATCCCCCAAATACCACTGCCAGCCCAGCGGGCACTCCAGCAGGACCCGGCTTCGTGTCACCTCCCGGCTCCTCGGAAGGAAAGCAACCTCCACTCTGGCCCATCGGTCCCAGTGAACCTGCATTCAGTTATCTTGCATCAATGATCAAAGGGATTTCATTTTTCAACAAAGCATAAAGGAAAGGAAGGTCGATGTTTATACCGTAACCCCAGTAATGTTATCCAGCCAGCGCCGAAAAGTCATCACTTGTCCCCGTCGCTCCTTTGCTCTCCTGTACTCCATGCCCCATGCAAGTCCACGCGAAAGCAAGTTCAGATTTGTGCAAGTGTTCTCGGGCGGGAACATGCCCAAGACCTCGTAAGCCCAAAGCTACAAGTTGTCGAGATCAAGCCAATTCAAATCAGAGCATACTCAAGTCAATCAATCGATCAAAGCAATTTAAAGCAGTAGCATTGAGTCATCCTCAATCACCCTCCAGTATTCGCCGATGGTGTCCCCCACTCCACGTGAGGCAGCTCCAAGGAAACAGTACAGCGTGCACAGAGCAGCGCCTCCCCAGTCATGTCGGCCTGCCTGTCTCAGATCAACCAGGCCCGCCAAGTAATTGAGGTGAACCTGAGATCGCCTGAACGGGAACAGAGAAGCCCCGAACAAGTATAGCAAATAGGCCCTGGTCATCTGGGCCGCCTCGACGTCGTCCGCCGGCTCGTGATCCCAATATTTCGCGAACTGGCCGTACTCCGCCACCCCTCCGCTATGGCGCGGGACCCGTCCAAGGAACCACTCCAGAGCTGTATCATCCAGATCTATACTCGGGTCATAGGGAATCGGCTCACCTCCAACTCGGAGTCCTGTGATAGCTGCAAAGTCGAGAGGAGTCACCGTCATCTCCCCGAAGCGGAAGTGGAACGTGTTGGTGGTGTCCCACCACCACTCTGCCAGTGCTGTCATCACTGCGCGATCAACCCTCACCGCCGTCAGCAGCTGGATGAACGGCCCGAAACCTACCTCTTCTACTAATTCCCGCACTCTCTGGGGCAACTCCTTGAAGTACTTTAATGAGCTGGCTGAGCCTCCGTGGCCGTAGATGTCTTTGGTACGTTGTTTCAACAAGAGTAAAGAAATAGCATTAGTAGGCAACGCAATGATTCAAAGAAGCAAGTCTAATTCAAAAAGTAAACTATTAAACTCATACCGTTGTCCATCCGGAAGAGATATGTGAAGCCTGGTCGCGGAGAAGCAAGTCCTCGGGGTAATCCGTCCGAGCAGGGACGTAACCAGTCATCCCCGTCGGCTCGAAGAAGTGTAGTCGTGGAGCATAGGTCTCTGGCACGAACCTAGGACGCGCTCTGGCCACGTAGGCCTTCGCCTCAGCAGCCGCCGTAACCCGTTCCTTGACCACCACCTCCTCTGGCTCCTCTCCCCCTAAATCATCCATCTCGGGCGACCCCGTGTCCGTCGCCATCATCCCCGCACCGTTGAGCAACGCTTCTAACAACAGCGCTAAGGTCTGATCCTCCGTGGTCCTCGCACCCCTCGGCACCTCTGTCATCTCGACATCGAGGGCAAGGGCGTCCAGTATGTCTCGCGGCCTCGCAGTATCCAAGAAGTCTCCCTCCGCGAATGGGACCGGGTGCGAAGCACCGATCCCACTATCTCCTCCCCTCAGCTCCACGGTCGTCGCCCTCAGCACCGGGGTCGCAACCACGCGACCAGCCATCACTACCTCATCACCGCCACCTTCCCTCCACTCACCATTGGCCCTTTCGGCGGCCGCGAGCAGCTCCTCTACCGTAGGAGTATGGGGAGTGCCCGTGGCACCTCCCCCGCTGCTCGTACCATCTCCTCCGCCACCTAGTGCATCCCTGCTGCTTGTGGCCAGCTCGTCACTGTCTCCTCGCACAACCTCGCTGTCACCCATGTCTCCTACCGCCGCTAAAACTCCACTACTGCTCTCTACTGCCACTAGGCCCTCACCAGCACCGCTCACTGCCATCGAATCCTCACTAACAACTCCCTCCTGAGCTGGCATGACAGCGCTGCCGCTGTCCACCTCCATCGCCGTCGTAGCCGCCACCACCGCCGCCTCCTCGCGGTGGAGCAACTCTCCATCACCTCCGCTAGCCATCCCCTGGTCTTCTCCCCCCCAAACCTTCGTCTTCCTTTTGATTCGTACCTCCCGGCAGACAACCACCCACCGAAAAATTGTGGAGATCTCGAGATCTCGAGCTCGATCCGTTTTGAGAAAGAGGGATCGTTTGAGATAGAGAGAGAGGGATCGTCTGAGTGGAGAGGGAGATCAGTCGAGTGAGAGAGAGAGTTTGCCTGAGAGAGAGAGAGTAAGAACGAGCTTGAGAATTGGAGTGTGTACGGTTCGCTCTGGTTCTCGAGCGCTGAGAATGGGTTTAAACCCCAAATCAGTCGAAGAAGATGAACAGAGCAGTGGACCCCAGTCGTGGTCTCGAGCGCTCGAGATCACTCCCGAGCGCTTGGGAGTGGTTCTGAGCGCTGAGATCTATCCTCAGCCTTCGGGCCAACACTCCATCGTCCCGTGTATTTTTCGCGCTTTCAAGAATTTCTTAGCTTCCTCTTCCTTTTTACAAAATCAATCTCAGTCCTGACTTCGCTCGTGGCGAACGAGGTTGCGAAGAGCAATTTTAGTCGATGTCGTGATTTTTCGCCCACCATGCATAATTTGGTATTTTACTTAATAGTCGATGGAAATTTGTCTATTTCAACATGTTTGCGGATATTATTACCCTGTCGATGCTATTTTATCCTTGTTTTATCTGCCAAACCGAGCAACAGGTGGATTTTTTGCTTCCTATCCTTGTTTTATCCGCCAAACCGAGCAACAGGTGGATTTTACGCTTTCTATCCTTGTTTTATCCGCCAAACCGACCAACAGGTAGATTTTACGCTTCCTATCCTTGTTTTATTCGTCAAACCGAGCAACAGGTGGATTTTACGCTTCCTATCCTTGTTTTATCCGCCAAACCGAGCAACAGGTGGATTTTTACGCTTCCTATCCTTGTTTTATCCGCCAAACCGAGCAACAGGTGGATTTTACGCTTCCTATCCTTGTTTTATCCGCCAAACCGAGCAACAGGTGGATTTTACGCTTCCTATCCTTGTTTTATCCGCCAAACCGAGCAACAGGTGGATTTTACGCTTCCTATCCTTGTTTTATCCGCCAAACCGAGCAGCAGGTGGATTCTTTCTTTTATCCTTGTTTTATCTACCAAACCGAGCAACAGGTGGATTTCTACGTTTTCATCTTTGCATTGTCCGCCAAACCGCGCAACAGGTAGATTCTTCATACATCAATGTCTTGTCCATACCTTTTCTTGCATGCATCACAAATGTTTGCATTCGCCCCGAAGAACTACGCTGGTCTGATCCCTGCAGAAAAGGGTACGTAGGCAGTCCGACAAGACGCGACTTCATGCATTTAATGTTGGTGTTTTCACTCGCATTTGTGTTTTGAATTAAGGATTTGATTTGGCTCGAATTGGGCTGTCTCAATCTTTGGACGGCACTCGCATCCAAACATGATGCCGAGCGTCGCCCAAAGAGGAGCAACTATAGACACCCCAATTTGGACTTCTCGAATTTCCTTGATTCGTGGCCCGGAGGCTCCCCGATGATGAATTTGGATTAAATAAGCCTTGGACCCAGCGAGAACATACTTCTTGAATGACTTTGAAAAGGGAAATAAAACGTGCAAAATCTGTTTCAAGCGCCTAGGAGTTCTCGTAAGCGCTCCAAACCATTTGCCAAAACCACTGACCTGGCTCACTCTAGAGCGCTCGAGAGTGAGGTCCCAAGCGCTCGGGACTACTCCCAAGCGCTCGAGACTGCCTTGTTGCCCAATGGGTGAAAAAGGTCCCCCTCTTTCCATACAAACCATCATTTTGGTCGTGTGGACCAGGAGAAGACTCTGACTCAGTCAGAGAGTTCCAGGCCAGACGATTTTCTCCCCAATGAAAAAAATGATTTCATGTCATTGCAAATTAAACCATATGATATGTTTTTCTATAAAAGGGCATGTTTTCAACAAGAGAGAGGAGAACGAACTTCTCTCTCTACACCCCTTCCCTCTCTCTCTTGTTCAAGAAAACCTCTCAAGCTCAAACTTGTTTTCCAAATTTCAAACATTTTCAAAGAGAACAAAGGTTTGCAAAGATCAAAACAGCAAGAAAATCCAGAGCATTCCAGGCTTCTGATTTCTTGTATTTCACCCTCTCTTTCCACCTTTCAAGGTCATTCAAGGAAGCAAGATCTCTCAAAAGGTAGAAAGATTTCTATTTCTCTTGGTTTCAAATCAAAAGGGCTGTTCTTCCCTTCTGAGGGAGGTCTTCCAGTCCACCCCAGTCCTTAATACTGGGTGTGAGTTTGGAAGACCTTAGTGTAAAAACAAGAGCAAAGGGGCATGAAAATGTTTTCAGAATAAAATCACTGGAAGCCCTCCCGAGCGCTCGGGAGTACTCTGGAGCGCTCGAGAGTTAGTCCAGCCCTATTTTCTACTTTTCTCTTCTGTTGGTACTCTGGCATGCATGTGAAAGAAGTAAAGGGTCATTTTAAAAGGTAAAAATTTCTATAGAGGCATGTTGATAAGAGTGATCTGTTGTTCAAAAGCATAAACCTCTTCATTCAAAGTTCCTACATGAAACAGGTTACTCAAATGTTAAATGGAATCTTTATTTTCCAAGAATACAGATCTGAAGCATCAATATGTCTAAATAGGCCTGTCCTTTGTTCAAAGTCAGTCCAGGGTGTAACCCACTTCCGAGCACTCGAGACTGTTCCAGAGCGCTCGGGAGTGCTTGCATGCTTTGTCACCTTTCTCCTTTTGCTGTGTTGCCACATTCCTGTCTTTGCATGTCCATGCATGTGCCTGCTTTTTCTTCTACATTGTGGATCTGCCCCTATAAAGGCAAGGACGCTGGACTTGAAAGATCGAGAGTCTCTCTCAGTCTATCAAGCTCTCTGTTGAGCCTTTAATATGTTCAAAATCATTTCAATATGTTGTTATTAGCATCATTTCCTGTTTGTACTAACACAGCTTGCAGGTGAAGTAGCAGAACTCCCAAGCGCTCGTGATCACTCCAAAGCGCTTGAGAGTGAAGACAGTAACAGAATTCCATTTTTCTGCTATCTTGCATTCCTTAACCATTTTCATCATCCATTGTACACATGCACAAGCCTACACTGCTTATTTGATGTACCCGTGGATAATGGCTAGCTGCTTAATGAAACAAAATCCCTTTTGAAAAATCCCACAATCGTTTAGTAGAGACCGATTTCGAATCGGGCGAGGGGGATGCTGTAAAACCCTTCCCCCTTCGTAACATGGCTTCCGAACCCTCAAACGAATCTCTGGTTTTCAATTCAAATCAATCAAGCATTTTCGAAACAAAACGGTTTCTCGGGTGACAAACCACAAATTCGGGTGGCGACTCTTCAAATTTTTCAATTCGATTCAAAAAAGGTGTTTTTCAGGCTGCCCCGATCCACCCGGGGCCGTGGTAGCCCACAGTTTGTTTGTGTTCAATCCTCTTAGTTATTTGTAAAGCTCGCTTTTGATTAAATTCGGTGTGCTTATATTTCGGCATTAGTTTTAGTAAAATCTCAAGAGTGTTTGTATACAAACTTACCTTTGATTAGATTCAGGTTCGTTTGTGTTCAATCATCTTTTTTGATTTAAGGAAAGCCAGTTCTTTGCTTTAGTTGGCACTTTAAGGAAAAATCCTCTTAATTGAGGTAATTGAACGGATAATACAGTTGTAGACACCCCAATTTGGACCTATTAATTATCCTTAATTTGTGGCATTGAGGCTCCCCGATGATGAAACGGAATCAAAACAGGCCTTGGACGATGCTTCATGGACTTTTTCAAAACCAAAATCCTCTTTTTTCCGACACCCTGAGGGTAAAATTGGCACACATTTCAGCATATAAAATACCTTTGAATGAGACCAATTGGGTTTGAAAGAGGACTTAACGAGCTTTCCAACGCTTCGAAAAACACACAAAACCGAGTTTGGGAGTATCCGTGGCACCCTTCTGAAGTTGGGCAGACACTCCAAGCGCTCGAGAGCGCTCAGGAGTGCCACTCCCAAGTGCTCGAGACCACTCTAGAGCGCTTGGGAGTGCTGACAGACCAATGCATGTTGAGCTTGACCTTTGACCATGACTTTTTTAGGCTTTTCAGATCTTTCAACGTTCAAACCTGCATGTCCCAAGCATGCCTGAGCCAGCAGAGCATCTCATGATGCATTTTCTCCCCCCAAAATATTTTCCCATTTTATTTTGATTTTCTTTTCAAAATTCAAACATTTTCTCCCCTCCCCTATATATACCCCCATCTTCTACATGCAAAAAGGCACGAAATTCCTCTCCCTCTCTCCCCCCTTTTGCTGCAAAAACTCAGTCTCTAAACCTCTTTCAAATATTTTCCAAAACTTGTGTTTTCAAAGAAAATTTGCAAACAATCTTCAAGTGCTTCAAAGGCCTCAAATCTCTAGTTCATCTACTCTATTTTCCTACTGTTTTCTACCCATTCTCAAGCAACAAATCAGTCCAGAAAGCATTGTCCAAGTCAAGAAAAGGTATAACACTTGACTTTTCCAAGTTATTTCCCGTTTTTCTACTTCTGAGGGAGATCA
The DNA here is from genome assembly GCA_025413875.1 of Rhododendron molle. Lineage (NCBI taxonomy): Eukaryota > Viridiplantae > Streptophyta > Magnoliopsida > Ericales > Ericaceae > Rhododendron > Rhododendron molle. The sequence goes on from CM046397.1 coordinate 30,197,044, forward strand.
CGGGCTCATACCAGTTCTTCATACTGGTTGTGAGTTCCTTTGATCTTAATTTAACAACAAGAGCATTGGGTGCACAAAAAAAAAATGTTTTCTTAAAACCCCTACTGGAAACACTCTCGAGCGCTCGAGAGTGCTCGGGACTGTTTCCAGTCCCATGCATGGCACTTTGGCACACAACAGGCTGGGGGTGAGTTGCATTCTTCAGTAAAATGATTTCATCTTGACATGCATGCACAGGAAATCAATTTTTCCCGATACAGAAACATCTCTCACAAATTTTCATGCAAGAATAAGGTTTCTTTAAACTTAAAAGATGATTTCCTTTAAAACAAGGGCGTTCGCATGTCAAAACAGTGCCATTTCTTGTTTGAAACCAAGCTGGTGTATAGCTCACTCCCAAGCGCTTGGAACCGATCCCGAGCGCTCAGGAGTGCATGCATGCCATTGCATCCCATTTCCCCCAGTTTGTTATATTTTCTGACTTTCTGCATGCATAAATGTACCCATTTACCTTTTTAAACTTGTAGATCTAATTTTGTTGAGGCAGGGATGCATGATCTAAAAGGAGGGCCTGTCTCAATCTTTCAAATTCTATGTTGAGCCAGTAGTGTTCTTAATAGTACTTCAGTTGATAGTTTAGCATTATGTCTTGTTGGCACTAACAAAACTTGCAGGATTGGGGTTCTAGCACTCCCAAGCGCTCGGGACCATTCCCGAGCGCTCGAAAGTGAATCCAGTGATAGGGTTCCATTTTTCTGTCATCTCGTAATATCATGCATGCCCATTCTATCACCCCTGTACACATGCACATGCATGCACTTCTTATGTGTTATAACTGTGGATACTTGCTAAATGGTTTAATGAAACAAGATCTTTTGAAAAATCCCACAAATGTTTGGTAGAGACCGATTTTAAATCGGGCGAGGGGGGTGCCGTAAAACCCTTCCCCCCTCGTTACGTGGCTTCCGAACCCTTTTTCGAATCTCTGGTTTTCAATTCAAATCAATCAATTTTCAATCAAAACGATTTCTCGGGTGGCGAACCATAAATCCGGGTGGCGACTCCTCAAATTTCTTTGATCAACTCGATTCTAAAACGTGACGTTCCTTTTCGGGCCGCCCCGAAACCACCCGGGGCTGTGGTAGCCCACAACAGTTGCCTGATATAAATTAGTTGTTTCAAATCACATTGAAAAGAATAATTTTTTTTGTGAAGTTAGTTCTTTTCTGGCACGCCCGCACACAATCATTTGCCATTTGATTGAGCTAATTCAGCCCCAAACAATTTTTTGGCACGCCCGGTGGGACCTAAAGGTGTAAAAATGCCAAGGCTTAGGAAACAAATAGGGACACCTATTGGTGTTTTGGAGCCAGAAGAGCAAGCTGTGCCAAAACAGGCTGCTGAAACAGGTACGCCTGTTAGCCTAGGTTTTCAGTCATTGGCTTTAGAAATGGAAGAGCCTCTGCGGGAGGAGCCTTCTTATGAAATACCTCCTTATCATGTGCCCCCAAACAATTTTTTGGCACGCCCAGTGGGACTCATTAACCGAATTCGCACGGGTCGGAAAAGAGTCCCAACCAGTGCGCAAAGGGTTAGGAGTATGGAAGGTTCGGTCAGAAAGAATCTTTCCTGCTAACAATCGAGGAGAGTTTGGAGGAGATGTGTGTGATGAGTGAGATTGGTGATCGAGATTATCAAAAACGAGATTGATTTCTGGGAGAGAGTCCATGACTGAAAGGTTTCTTGGCCGAAGGGGATTATACTTCGAAGAGGTTTAAGGAGTTATGTGGTTCGTTAAACCCTAACCTTAATCGCCATTTATAGAAGAATTAATGCAGCTTTCTTTAAGGAGCTCAAAGGACGTGGATGGAAACAGATTCGTTCCATGACCCCATGCATTTGTGTTCTTAGGGGACGTGGACGGATACGTGCACCATTAACACTTATTTAATTACCTTTAATAAGATGTTAATGCGGCGGGTGTGTTTACATCCTAAAATACGCCACCCAACGAGAAAATTACACGTGGCATCAAACAATGCCCTGGCTTATCAGAGCATATCCCATTTTGACCCGTGATACAGGGGATCATAGGGTTAATGGCGATATTATTTTAGTACTAAACGGTATCGTTTTAAGGGGAAACGGCGGCGTTTGAGACTCAAATGAGGGAAATTAAGACGGTAATTAGGTTTAGCCGTTGATTAGTTATTAAAAACCATCCAGTGGTGGTAAATCCCTCGGTTTATGAGGAAGTTAAGTGTGGATGCAGAGAATCATTTATAAAGGACAATCGTGCTATAATAACTCACGTTGCATAAATGCAGGAAGTCCATGATCCAGAAGACCTCCATGATCAATATTAGCGAACGTGGAGAGAGAAGAATTCTGAAGAAGCCAACCCAAGTAACCGTTCGAAGGCTCCACTCAACCGTTTTTGAGGAATCATGATCAGTTCGAATGAGAACGTGGGGTTCGAAGGCAGGCTCGGTGTCTATAAATAGAAGACGAAGTTGAAGAGAGCAGCCCCGACAAAAATCTTACCATCTGATAACTCATACTCAATATGATTGCTCAGAGATTTATCTTAGTTTAGGATTTAATTTAGTTTAATTTGTAAGTTGAAGACTTGTTTGCATGTAAGACTACTTTTGATTAAATTCAAGTTTCTTATTTCTTTCAGTCTTCTTCTTGTCAAAGATTAATCGTTTATAGGCTCGCTTTTGATTAAATTCAGTGCGCTTATATTTCTGCATTAGTTTTAGAAAATCTCGAGAGTGTTTGTGCACCAATTTACCTTCGATTAGATTCAGGTTTGTTTGTGTTCAATCTTCTTAGTTATTTATAAAGCTCGCTTTTGATTAAATTCGGTGTGCTTATATTTCGGCATTGGTTTTAGTAAAATCTCAAGAGTGTTTGTATACAAACTTACCTTTAATTAGATTCAGATTCGTTTGTGTTCAATCATCTTTTTTGATTTAAGGAAAGCCAGTTCTTTGCTTTGGTTGGCACTTTAAGGAAAAATCCTCTTAATTGAGGTAATTGAACGGATAACACAGTTGCCTGATATAAATTAGTTGTTTCAAATCACATTGAAAAGAATAATTTCTTTTGTGAAGTTAGTTCTTTTCTGGCACGCCCGCACACAATCATTTGTCATTTGATTGAGCTAATTCACCCCCAAACACCTAGACATGGTAATTGGACTATTTGATCTACCAATATCTACTGAGCTATTTGTCCTACTTAATTCTGTGATTCTCATAGAGGGGTTCATTACTCTCTGTTGATCAAAACTTATCCTAACAGTACCATCTAAGTATTGTTGAATATAGTCTAGATGTGTCATTCTGAAGTTTTTGAGGGAAACTCTCATTTTCACTAAGCCAACTGGCTGGTAACTGAATATCTTTCCCAGAGATGGTCTTGGGTACTTGAATATTAGCATTGGTATTGCTTTGAATAAGGACAGTTTTGTCCCTTGGGCTTTTGACTAATGCATGAATATTTAAATTAGTTTTCATACATTTATAGTAAATACGGTAAATTAGTGCAATTATATGACTTCCTTCTAGCATTTGATTAATTGCTCCGGCAGTTTGAATATTTAAGTTAATGTTTTTAAAATATTTCTATCTTTTAAACTAAGGGGTAAATCAGGGTAACAGTTAAAATAAACTGGACCATTATGTAGACTTGACTCCATTAATCCTAACAGACTATCACTATAGACTGTGAATCTGCTATCTCTCAAAGACAGCAAGACAAAGGCATTTAATTCTTTTCTTGTTAATGGTTTAATAGCAACTTGTATTAATCCTACATGAATATAATTATATCCTCTTTCGAGGTGACGTTTGACTGATTGTTGACTAAGAAGAGCACATTTCTCTTCCTGTTTAGTGATAGCATAAACATGTTCTACTGTTTTTGCTACTAGATCAGTACGAACAGCATTATCTAAGAAACTTGATTTGTAAATTTCTTTTACTGGAATTTTGGGTATATTTCAATTTCCTAAACCTATATCTAAATCTTGGTACTCATATTCTTCTTGGTTGACTATGTCCGGTACCTCAGATAAAAAAGCCATTGAAGAACTGGCTGAAAAATTACATCTAAATAATCTGTTCATTGTGATTACTCCTAAAGATTCTTCACTTAGTAATATATATATATATATATATATATATATATATATATATATATATATATATATATGGCACTTCTAATGAGGGTGCCCGCATTCAAGTAAGTTGCGGACTCTCCCTTTTCGATTGAATTTTGATGATCTGAGCCGTTCAATGTATTCAGAACGTGATTTTAAGAGTACTCGAAAGAGATCGGGAAAAAATGACCAGGAAGGGCTTGATTTGAGCAGTTTTTATTTGAACCATTCAATATAAAATAAACAAAAACTGCTCGGATGAAACTCTTTCTGGTCTTTTTTTTTTTTGCTGATTTCTCACGAGTGCCCTTAAAATCACGTTTTGAACACATTGAGCGGCTCGGACCATCGAAATTCGATCGGAAAAGACAAAGTCGGCAACTTGCTTGAATGCGGGCCGCCTTAGAAGTGCTATATATATATATATATATATATATCGCCAAAGTGTCGACACAAGATTATAATAATAATAATAATAATAATAATAATAAAATTGGTATATTCTATCAAAGGAGGTCGTGTAGGTTGCGATTCTATGCATTTGAGCTGACTCAATCTTGTGCCTGCAATTCAAGCGCATGGAATCGTAATTATGACGTGTCTTTTTTTCCCAATTTGAGTAATTATTGAGTCTCGTTTCCATGATCAGATTTGTTTATTTTTTCCAATTTGAGTTACTATTGCAAAAAAAATAAAAACAGCTCTTGGAAATTACTAATTGTTTGATCCCACCATTTGAATTCTTGGTCAAAAATTTTAAATTAAATTAATGAACCAAAACATACGAAAATTTTAAATTAAAATAAAGAACCAAAGCATATGATATTAATTGAAATACTCCCTTCGTTCCATAATGTTAGACACTATCGGGATTGCTTTCCATTTTTTAAATTGCCTATATCTTTTAATTCATAATGTTTAAGTGATTTTTTTAAAAAAATTTAATAAAAATAATTGAAATATATCAAAAAAGATTCATATTGCTTATAAAAAAAATATATACGGATTAATAGATAAATATGGGCTGGAATGGTGAAATTGTCTAATTTTTTGGGACGGAGGGAGCACTTATCCGTTGTGCGGTTGATTTTGACTTTTGTAGAACTATCGAAAAATCAAAATCTACGAAAATGAAAAAAAAATTGTAAGTGGGTGGATGTAATTGCATCCTGAAAGCGCTCTCATGTTATATTGTTTAAATTCTTTATTCTGGCATAGAAAATCATGACTTTTACGCCATTGCACCTTCATTATTGTAATAAAAAATATTCATCATATAAGGTCTGTAAAGTAGCATATTCATGCAAAAAATCAGTTTCATTAGGCATCGATATGTATATTAAAAATTATATTTTAGTTTGTAAAATGAAGGGTCTATCAATAAAATTAAAGTCAAACTTTTCATAACTGTCCAAAATTCAATTTCTAATACACTTTTATAATCCAAAATTTTAATTTTAATATACTTATTGATGTTCGATCAAATTAATTTTTGGTGCTAATATACTCATCTGCGGGTTCTACCAGATAAATAATTCAGATTACGCGGCGTCTAAAAATTCACAATTTCCACCGCTGACTAACAAAGAATTTAAACTCTATCTATTGATAATAACAACATTTAAAGGATGATGATGACATAGCCGCTTTCTTCGTTTTTTCTTGGTTGAGACAATTACTTCCCCAGTTGGCAGCTATAGTATACGTATGAGTCAGACTAAAAAGCACACTAAAACATAAGATCCCGCAACAAGTAGGCCCCACAAAGGGTTTTGGTATCTAAAATATACTGTAAAATAAAGCGATTTGCCCAAAAAGAATAAAAATATATAAAAAACGAAGGCCCCACAAAAGCTAGTTTAGGTTTGGCTCCTAGACAATACCTAACCCAACATGAGAGCGAGAGAGAGAGAGAGAGAGAGAGAGAGAGAGAGAGAGTGCAATCTCCAAGCACCTTCCAAAAACATCCATGATATCTTGTAAATTTGCAAAATATACTGTACAAAGCAGAATAGGTCATGCAGGATGTCATATTCCTTATCGAGCTCGTCACGGTTTTTCTGTCAACGAAATTAATTTCTCTTTAGTATCTTATTTTATTAAGGGGGTCAACTGGGACTCTCACCTATGCCCTACTGTGGACCAGAATTCCGAATACTTTGACCGATATCAATTACGTACCTACCGGGTTAATCCTCAATTTATCTAAGGCTCCGTTCCAGAACGGGAATAAGCAGCTTATTTTTTAAGAAGGCAATTTTAAGCTCAAAAATAATGTATTTACGCAAATAATTTTCCTATCACTATGGATCTTGTTTGATAGATCTCATCAAGATCTTTAATACGGTACAAAAAAAATAAAAAAATTATTTTTCATTTACATTATTTTTTAGTTTGAAAATGTGAAATAAGCTGCTTATTTTTTAAGAAGGTTTCTGGAACGGGGCCTAAGCCTCACCCCACCCTTGTAACTTTGACTTGTCTCTTCCAAGTTCCAGCCATCTACGTGCGTGCGTACGTTCCCTTTGCCCCTTCCAACCTCATCTATAACCCTATTTCCCTTCGTCCGATATTGCTTGTTTTTTAGTATATAAAACTCAATTTTTTAATGAGATATATATACACAACCTACTAATGCATGTCTCCATCAAAACTTTCATTTGGTTTTGAACTTCTATGATCATTTACTCTCTATTTTTAAAACTGCTTTTGATTGTTTGTTAGAGTTAGATTGTTAAAATCTGCGCATCTTTTGTTTTTATTTTCTAAAGAGGATAAATATTTTGGACGTCTCAAAATAAAATAGAATGGTCAACAAGGATTACAGAGGGTGTATCATCTAATATTGCAGTGTAATTAGTCTTGATTTTTACAAGTCTAAATAAAGAAATATGTAGATCCAACAGCACCGCATATAATTGTTTTTTGGAATTGTGTTCTAAAGTACTATTCGTAAATTTTTGTTTAAGAAAATCGTAAGAGTGTAATTTACATCTCCAAAGCTTTATAATAACGAGAAACTAGCCCTGTTTCGCTTCAAATAATTACTTATTTTTTAAATTAAATATGATGTATTATAAGAGAATGACATGTCTCGTAAAGCGAAAAATAAGTACTTCAAAAATAAAAACCTTAGCGATGGGAGAAAAAGTTTATCAATTTTACGTCTCGGAAATAATGAGGGAGTAATGCTCACTCGACACAAATCCAATTAGATTGAAATTTAACAAAACAATCATTCTACAACAAAAAACACTAACGCAAATTCACCTGCATTCATATTGGGGCCCATACATGCTACACTTCTAATGTGTGGGGTCCCCCTAGAAGATATGAGTGTGTGTAAAGTATTTGGATAAGTGTATGATTCTATAATTATTATTAACAAAAAACGCTGTATTTTCCAAAAGAGAGAGAAAGACAAAAAGAGCCAGAGATAAATATCTACTCGTATGAGAGTTTTCTCATCATCATAGGATAAAACTTCCACTTCAGCAGCATATTCGGCCGTGGATGACACCTAGCAACCTTGATGTCGTCAGCTGCACATGTGGACTCCATTTGAGCTGACGTGCAACTCAAATACACCATTGGCAAAAGTTCCAATCCCCTCCTACACATCCGAGGTATTTTGCCCTGACAGTAATTTTTTATTTATATTTGACTTTTTCCTCCGTTTTCTAGTTTTCATTAATTTCTTGTGAATTATTGATTCGTCTGGATGAGAAGAATCATAAAAATAAAAAATATAAACAAACTAAAATAATTCAAATAAAAAAATAATTGAAAAGTCTATCTATTTTGATTTGATTTTTTTTTTTTGGCTTAAAGTGAATTTTGAAAAGATTTTTATTTATTTTTTACTTTTTAAATTCTTATCTTCGAGTCAAACCAATAATTCACAAAACATAACTAGCAAAGAAAAATTGAATAGGAAAAATAATCCAAGGATTGTATTGGCCAAAGAGCCCTACCATGGGGACTGACGGGAGTAAATCGAAGGGGGTACTGACCAATTGTGAGACCCATTACGGGATCCAATGCAAATGATTCAAACCGTTGATTACTTTTTAAATATATTTTGAGTATTCCTACAAAAATTTCAGATCAATCGAATAAAAGTAAGTGCATGATCCCATTGTCGAATGTTTCATTTAGAATTCAGGATCCTAATTTCTGAAGCAAAAAGCAGACGTTGGATCAAGAACTTACATTTAGTCGATTGATCTGAAATTTTACAAAGATGCCCCCAAAAAAATTAAAAATTAATTATCAATTTAGATCATTTGTGTCGCACCCCAAAGTGGACCCCATAATTGGTCTCTACCTCGTTGGTTTACTCCCCTAAGTACCTGTATTGTTTTCGTTGGCCAAAATACCAATAGATTCATCACAAGAATAGTTAAGGTGTGTTCCATTAACTAAGATATAAGTATTATTTTTGGATTAAATGTGATGTATTCTGAGACAATGTTTTGTCTCGTAAAGCAGAAAATAAATAATTAAAAAAAACATTAGAAGAACAGAATAAATGACCAAATAACCCCCAACGAACAACATGTGATTCGTGGACTCGAGAAAGTTGTAAAACAGAGTAACGGTAACGAGAGCAGCAGATCCACGAGCTTTCTCGGGAAAAATTCAAAAAAACCCCTGAACTTTGAACTCAATGTCAAATAGGCACCTAAACTTAAATAAACTTCAATTAGACATCTGAACTTTGTCCCCGTTATCAATTTAACCCCTCCCGTGACTTTCCTAACGGCAAAGGGGTTTTTTTTTGTTTTTGACAGATTTTTCTTTTGTTTGGGGACTTTCCTAACGGCAAAGGGGTTTTTTTTTTTGTTTTTTGTTTTTTTTGACAGATTTTTCTTTTGTTTGGAGAATGGGATTTTTTTTTTTTTTGGGAGGTTTTCTTTCTGGATAGAAGCAGAGAAGCAAGGATGACAATCAACTTCAAGAACCAATTAACCCCATTTCACTTGCCGACACTCACAAATCAACTCATTTGACTTTTCCACTTTACTTCTGAGCAACATGCACTTCAATTCTGCATGTGATGTTGGTCCGAACACAATAAAATTTTTATCTTTATTAAAAATAAAAAAATTGGCTTATTGGCTTATTTTTATCTTTATTAAAAGAAATTAGGTTTCGATAGTAATTTTTTACTTTTTAGATTACTCTCGTCATGACGAAGTAATAATCCTCAAAAAATTGACAAAAAGCTAAGAAAAGTTTAAAAAAATTGACCACATTTGATGAGTGTCCTTATTCAAAAAAATTTCATATTTCTTAGTTTTTTTTGATGAGTGTCCGCATTGGTCAATTTTTTTGAATAAGGACACTCATCAAATGCGGTCAATTTTTTTTAACTTTTCTTAGCTTTTTGTCAATTTTTTGAGGATTATTACTTCGTCATGACGAGAGAAATCTAAAAAGTAAAAAATTACTATCGAAACCTAATTTTTTTAATAAAGATAAAAATAAGCCAATAAGCCAATTTTTTTTATTTTTAATAAAGATAAAAATTTTACCGTGTTCAGACCAACATCACATGCAGAATTGAAGTGCATGTTGCTGAGAATTAAAGTGGAAAAGTCAAATGAGTTGATTTGTGAGTGTCGGCAAGTGAAATGGGGTTAATTGGTTCTTGAAGTTGGTTGCCATCCTTGCTTCTCTCCAGAAAAAAAATCTCATTCTCCAAACAAAAGAAAAATCTGTCAAAAAAAAAAAACCCCTTTGCCGTTAGGAAAGTCCCCAAATAAAAGAAAAATCTGTCAAAACAAAAAAAAAACCCCTTTGCCGTTAGGAAAGTCACGGCAGGGGTTAAATTGATAACGGGGACAAAGTTCAAATGTCTAATTGAAGTTTATTTAAGTTTAGGTGCCTATTTGACATTGAGTTCAAAGTTCAGGGTTTTTTTTGAATTTTTCCCTTCTAAAAACGTCGTTTGGGAAGCGAGAAAAAGCACAACAGAGGGGTCAGTCAACGATATGGCAAGGCGCAAAACCAGTTGGTCAAAGCCTGACTTTTTTGCGTGCCTCCGAAGTAGGTGACGCAAGCAGTGACACAATTCATCACACGAGCGAGCGTCACCACACGTGTCACTCCCTCATTAGTCCGTCCGCTGGTGAGATGTCGGGGCTGCTGGTCCTCTCTGTGTCCCTGTCCAGATCCATCCCCAGTTCTACATACGAACCCCAGTAAATCCACCACGTGGAAATATAATGGTCTTACGGGAAAAAAACGCACGTATATATACACCTCCACCTCATCCGTTCTTCTTCGTGGTTCAGTGTCCAGAACAATTCATAGAGAGAGAGAGAGAGAGAGAGAGAGAGAGAAGAAAATCGAGAATTTTGAAGAGACAAGAAGAAGAAGGTTGGTGTACGTTGTGAATGATGACGATGAGGAGTAAGGGGAGTGAGCTGGAGATGCCTGCGGGGTTCAGGTTTCATCCGACGGATGAGGAGCTGGTGATGCACTACTTGTGCCGGAAGTGTGCGGCGCAGTCGATTGCAGTCCCGATTATCGCTGAGATTGATCTCTATAAGTTTGACCCATGGCAGCTCCCAGGTACGTACCTACTTAATTTCTTCTTCTTCTTCTTCTTTTTTTTTTTTTTTTTCCATTCTTAAAAGGTTAATAATGGTGAAGACTCATGGTCGAGTAAATTTTTTTTTGTGGATAAATATTGGGAAATTGTTAATAGTATTATCTGTTTCTGGCTTTCACAAAAACGATTAACGAAAATAACGTCTTTTTATTGAAAAAGAAATTCAAACTTCTTGTCGCTAGTATTCAAGATTAATGAATTCTTTTAATTTATGAAAAAATTTATAATTTTTCTTGGGATTTTAAAATTTAATTTTGGGGACCAGGAATTTTTTTTGGGACGGAGTTAGTACAGATGCATAATTTTGGGGACCAGAAATTTAAAATCTAATTTCCTGAACAAAATTTTCTAAATGAAATGTTCGTGTTGGTGGAAAGAATGATGTTTAATGGTTAATTTGACTAATGTATTTTAAAATTGGTTTACAGGCAATTGGTAAGGAAGATTACTAGAACTATCAATACTTTGAAATCAGGGTGTTATTTCATCTTTATTAAATTTAATTTTTGGGTCTTTTTATTTTGCTTCTTGATTGGAATTTGGGCTTGAAAATATTGGTGATTGTACGTGCAGGTATGGCTTTGTATGGTGAAAAGGAGTGGTACTTTTTCTCGCCGAGAGATAGGAAGTACCCAAACGGTTCCCGTCCAAACAGGGCGGCAGGAACAGGGTACTGGAAGGCCACCGGAGCTGATAAGCCGATAGGGAGGCCAAAGGCGGTCGGAATCAAGAAGGCGCTGGTTTTCTACGCCGGAAAAGCTCCCAGAGGAGTGAAGACAAATTGGATTATGCACGAATACCGCCTCGCAAACGTCGATAGGTCCGCCGGCAAGAAAACCAATTTGAGGGTAACTATCGTGCTCTGTTCTATTTTTTGGAATAAAGATAAAAGTATTTGGGTTTTGCTTTTACGGGAGAATGGGGATGATGAGATGTTACGTGGAATATTGGTGGACACCAATTTCCGGACTAGAAGTTTACACGTATTTAGGTTATAAATACTATCTTACCCTGGTACACATTATGGTATTCAAAGATGGTTTTTTCTTTCTCGGAGAAAGTTAGCATGGTCAAGTTGTAGTCATAGTGAGTGAGGTTTAAATCTTGTCAAATGCATAAAGTACTTTAGTGCATTCGGTTTGGCTACCACTCTACTTGCATGGTATTCAAAGAGGATGACATTGTGCTATTTGAAATTATTATTTTTTGAATTTTTCCTCTAAAGTGAGTGAACAGTAGGCAGGTTCAAATTGAACCATGCGTATTCAAATTGATAATGGTGGTACCAGATAGAGTCATTTGCTTGTAAATTTTAGACCGAGCCGAAACATAAACACTTGCGAGTAAATTTGATAACGTATTAATCTAAAAGAGATTTATTTTTTTGGCATTGCAGCTTGATGATTGGGTGTTATGTCGCATATACAACAAGAAGGGAACAATTGAAAAGCATTACACTGCTGCCAGTGCAAAGCCCCAAAAATATCCCGAAATTGAGGACAAGAAGCCCGAAATTTTACAAGGTTACAGTTCAATGCTGCCGCCACCGCCATCGCAACCAACCCACCTGAATGATTTGCTTCATTTCGAGACATCGGATTCGATGCCACGGCTGCACACGGACTCTAGCGGATCCGAGCAAGCCGCGTCCCCCGACTTCACGTGGGAGAAGGAGGTCCAGAGCGAGCCCAAATGGAATAATAATGGCTTGGAAAATGCCTTCGATTACCAGTTTGATTTCATGGATGACTTGACAGATGATCCTTTTGCACCTCAGTTGCAACAGTTTCCGCAGTACCAGCTCTCCCCATTGCAGGACATGTTCATGTACATGCAGAAGCCTTTCTAGCCTTGTCTGATTGAACATTGAAAATTGTGAACCCAAACATGTTTTCTTTAGTTAGTCAGATATAATTAGATTTGCATACACCCAATAGTTGCTCTGTCAGCTGGCACGTGTCGGTGACGTCGTTGTGAGCGGTGATCGGGTGCAATTGATGGTACGATAAAAATTGATTCTTTGTGTTTTAGTCGATCGATCGATCTTGGGGTGGAGCATTGCTGGGGTAGCAGTTAGAGGGATTTGATTGATCAGATGGCACATAGACTAGATATTTCATGTGTTAATATTTGTTGTAAGACAACATGTAGGCCATTTTTATGACTTTTCTTCGATTCAGATTGTACCAGCTATTAATTCTTTCACTATATGACATTAGTGAAGTTGCATTTTTCAAAGAGCAGTGTCAAAAAAGTCTGCATCTCTAAGTGTTTTACAATTGTTGAAAGTGTATTTTATCATGTGGTTTGGAAAATAACATATCTCATTTGGGGCAACTTATGGATAAGCTGGAAATGAAGCATATGCCTGGAAAATACCAGGCATATGCTGAAAATGTTGTCGGAGATTCTCTATAAGCCCTACTGGGAGTGGGCTGCTCCCCATTCAAGTTGAAAAGTCAATAACCTTTCACTAGGGCAGAGTTGGTACTCATTTTCCCTTTTAACATTTTCCTGCTATTATTCATTTAGATAACGAACACAAAGAAAGATATACGGTGATCTAATGATGGACAGGTAATTGAAAAGCGGGCGGGGGGTGGGGGGTGGGGGGTGGTGGTGGCCCTCTGACGATCTCTCTCTCTCTCTTTTTTTGGTAAATCAACAGAATAACAATCTTACTTATCAAGAACATATAATATAAGCCGCTGAGATTGAATACCAAAAGTCAGTTGCTGTTATGTGAAATCTGTATGTATTGTGGACAGTACTTGGTGACCTGGGTAGATCGTGGGATCACCTCTCGGAAGATGCCGGGCACAATGACGGCCGGAAATAACCGGAAGTGGTGAATTACATAGTTAACAGAAAGTAAATGATCCAGGTCAAGTAAATAGATATACAGTTACTACTTTTATTCAACATTTGTGATTGCCCTTTGACAGTAATCAGGGTATTTCCCCTATACATAAACCCTTGTATTTGAATAAGCATCGAAATCTAGAAGAGAGACAAGTACATAAAAAATCAGTAACCTATATATTTACATGAAGCCGGCTTTGGAAGTTGGAGGACGATCACAACTCGCAGAGACCCAACCCATCACCTGCTTCTCATTGTCATAAATCACCATTTTATCTTGCATTGATATATCTGTTGAAACAGCGAAAATAGTGAATCACTGTGATTGGAAAATCCGAATGTTATTACCATGAAATAGTTGTTTACGTAAAACTCCTTACCTCCAATAACGTTTTCATTGTCAAGTCCCACCTCGCTACCGTTCAGAATTCCCAAGCAAACGTTTCCCCTGGACTGAAGGAAGTATTTTGTTAGTATTTGTGAGTTGAAGCCGTTCATTTGATATCAAGAGTGTCTATTTTACTGAATCTTGAAGGATGCATTGCGCTTACCGAGATGATGAGATATGCTTCAGGGGGAATTTCGAACTGCGATTTGGCTCTCCAACCATTTGAAAAGCTCAGTGCCAGCGGCTTGAAGTGTTTCTTCACATCCAGTACGTTTTTGAAGGGTTTCTTGCCTTTCCAGCACAATGGGAGCGTCTTATCATTTGGTTCTTCCCTTAAGGGCTTTCCACTCAGTTCTTTCCTCAACTGACAGCATAAATAGTATGCTAGTAATAGTTTAGCATTTCATAGCCTTTCTTATTAGCCCAAAAGAATCAGGATGTTGAGAATTCATTACAAATGTTATGCGGAAAGAAGGTCCTGAGAGAGAGATCGAAGTGACGTGGGAGAGTTTTGTCACTGACATAACTACTCCCTCCATGCCACTTTAATTGTCCCCTTTCAAGCATCATGCCTTTTGATCGGGTACACAACTAGAGGAATTTTCAAGAAAATAATATCCCAGTTTTTTTTTTTCCTGACAATCAAATGCTCTCAAATAGTTTTTGTAGGGCAAATATTTCAAAACATTCAACAAAGAAGACAAGGGGAGGGAGTACAAAGCGACTCATATCAGCTCTTTACGGGAATTCTACCAGTAGAGTAATGCCAACAAACATTCAGAAGTAATTTGGAACTCACCGAAGAAATGAAAGCTTGATATGCCTGAGAATTCAGGTAAGTGTAAGAACTCCCACTGTCAAAAAGCACAAGAATATTCTTATACCCTGTCCCTTTTTCACCAATAGTCAGCTCCGCATACCCAGGTGAGTAGTGCCTGATAATACAAATCTGTGCTCAGGGTTTGAAATAGGCAACAGAAACATATTTAGCATTGACTGTAGAAAAGACTTGAAAAATAAGGAGGATGGTTAAAATCGAATGGCTATACGAGTAATCGGGTGACATTGGTGTCCAAACCACTTGCGAAGAATCATAAATATCATCTCCGAAGAAAAGAAAACCTCCTCCTCGGCTACTTAAACAATGGCCAACCACATTCCTCACCAGCCCTTGATTCTGTAGCTGTGACACAATGCTGGTTTTTCCCTTGCCAAGGCCTAGTACTCCATCCAGGGGATGATTAGAGCTCCATGGGGTCTGATTATATCCACATCTGCAATAATAGAGAGGCTAGAGTGTAACTAATTATTCATATTGGATGCACCTTGAAGCATATGAATCAACGAAACTCGTTAGTTATAACCTAATTTTTCGACGCAAGGGTTTGCTTGTAAACTTTCAGCACAGCATATAGCTTGGATTCTTTTCAAATGAAACTTTGTTAAAATAAAAAACTGAGGTTGTCAAACCTTCTTGTAATTTTAGGCAATTTACTAACAGAGATAAGGTTTTCTTGGCACTGTCTCCAAATATCTTGGCACTGTCTCCAAATAGAAGCACTTAAGTATATTGACAAGGACTTTGAGGCTGGTTTCTAGGATCATCGTATTTATAAGGAAGGGAATCAAATGCAAGACAAATCAATTTGAGAAGAAAATCAGAAAACAGAAATGAAAAGTGTTACCAACCCTATAGCCACACGATGGCTGACACGGATTCCATTTGTGAGATTAAGGGATAAAGTGTCCTTCACAAGCAGACCAAAGGAACCCCCGTCTGCATATTCCAATTCATAAGGACATCGCTCTGGTTCATCGCATTTGTAGTCTTCGGAAGCATGTAAGGAGGCACAAAGGGGGTCCCTACAAGCCACCAGGTCATTGCTTGGTCGGTAAAACGGGTGAGGCCCCTATAAATGGGAAAGAAGTGATTAGCATCTTACGGAAACCAAACAAATATAAAAAGCCACGATGAACTGAAACTGAAACTTTCGGATTCAGCAGCAATTTTATAATACATCTTATTCGTGGAATGGCTTCCATTGGTATTATGCAATGGCTTCAATTGGCTTGGATACAATGTACATATTCAATTCAATATCTACCTTGAACCAGAAGTGGGAAGTTCTATTGCTCGGATATCTAGTATTGTCTACTTTATTACCTGTGTGTACTGTATAGGCAGAATACTGTAATCAGTCCTACTAAACAATTGAAACAAACCTAAAAAGGGAATAGAGTGCCATAACCTATGGATCATCTCGAACAGAACGTCCTTCAGGTTTTCTCCCACTCGATAATAACAAAGTCGGCACACTCAGTCAGACAGATATTGTGAAAAGAATCCCTAAAGAACTTTGGCGGATTAGAACAATGATGAACGAATTTCAACTCCCATAAATTCGGTGTCCTATAAAACAGTCAGCAAAACGGTTCTGATTTTGAGGTTAATTGTTTCCTACTGCAAGGAATCCCCAATGAAAAGTTTCTGCATGTATGAATTAATATGTCGAAATCTAGGGCATATAATTTGGACACAAATTACCTTAGGGCAGCCACGACAAGGTTCACATTGAAGCCAAGTGAGATCACTACCAGTGTCAGGATCCAGAAAATATGGCTTCAGTTGATTCCCTATGTTCAGCTGAACATAATAAAATCTGCATGACGAAACCAATGAAGCACTATATGAGCACAAAAATTTGTTTGAGTCTCTAGGATTGCCCTCTTTGATGCCTTCCAGGTGATTTGAGGGCATACTTTCACGGCATAATGTCCCTTGAGTTCGTTGAAGGTATAGAGGTGGCTATTTTAGGGTAAAACTTTTTGAGAGAAGCCGCTTTGTGCATGTATAGCAAAAAGGTAAGGTCTGTCTCTCATTCACCTGTCCATGCACCCTCGATTGGGGATTACATGGGTACTATATATTATCGTTGCTTTTGCAGCTAAATTTTCCTTGGGTGCATAAAACTCTGTCTTCTTGTTGTTTTCTTGTTTCCATTGTGCAGATACCAGAGTCAAAACCTATCTTGGTCCTTGTACATTTACAAACTCGTCCAATTCGTAGGAAATTAGTTGGAAACTATTACTCATTGCATGGATTACCATTCCTTAATAACTCCAGGTGTGAGTTTTCAGATACAGGAAAAGAGTAATCTTTTCAAAAGTAAAGGAACTGCCCGGGTTTCTTTTCTTCTGGTCTCAAAACCTTTCCCCCTCGATTTCTACACGGTTTCCGATAAATTTCTCTCCTTTTATCAATTCTTCCTTCTATCTATTTCTCTCCACTCACTACCCAAAACCCTCCATCAAAACAATACCAAACAACAGGGTTTTTGTCAGGGGATCAAAAAAAAAAAAAAAAACAGGGTTTTTTGTCAAGTGAATTGCTATAACTTACGGAAAATGAAAAGTGCCAACAATAAATTAATAAATTCTAGTATTTCTTACTCATAAGAGACATACCCAATGGGATAGACATTCCCATACATGGGAAAAACAACAGAGGAGCCAATTGGGTTCACCACCGCCGATGAACTTGCCCCAGAAAACATGGATTTCCACCACCTCTGGGACGGCTGATTATCAGAAGCTGGCGATGACCCAGAGACCACCCCTAAAAGCACAGCCACCAAAACTAGCATAACCATCTCCTTCCCACTTCTCATCTCTCTCTTTCTCTCTCTCTCTCTCTCTTCAAGTTTTCTGGATAAAAGTCAAATTAAGAACTCCAAAAATTTAACGACTAGAACAAAAATTGATGTTTTGGCTTGTCTGCCTGTTCAATATTTAACAGAAGTGACAAAGACAGTTCCTATAGTAAAAGCACAAAAATAACCAAATGTTTCTGACAGTTGGGCTATTCGGGCCTTATCGGAACAAGGTGTTAGTTTGTGAGGCAGATAGATAAAGTAGTACTCTATATGGTTTGGCTTAAATTGGTTTTTTGGATTCTTTCTAGGGAGGGTCTTTACTTGGGAGTCAAAAGAGGTATTGCTTTCATCTAAATTCAACTCTTGTTTACCTTGCTTTTGCATTGGGCTTAAAAGTGAAAATTTCTCAACTTATTATATGTGATTTCTTGTTAATGTGTCAAGGCTTTCTTTATTCCTTTCATTGCCTTAGATGGGAGGATTTTGTTTTGGCATCTATGAAACGATTCTTCCCATAAAAGGGGCAACTATGTATAAACAAGAGGCAAATGATATTCTGAGTTTTTGTTTGAAATGTGTAAACACTAGGCCCCTAGTTATTTAAAATATTACTCTCTCCGTCTCTACATAAATGTTCGGTGTGCAAACTTTTGCCTTATAAAAGATTCATTTTTTTCGTTAGAAAATTTTAATTTAACTCTTTTCACAATCTAAAAGAATTCATTATTATCTATTGATTTGTGAAAAAAAATTAATTTTTTAAACTTAATAAATGCATCTTTTTAAAGGCATAAATTTGCACGTCGAACACTTATTTAGAGACGAAGGGAGTAATATATAAGTTTAGCATTTTTTGTTGCATAACAACACCTAGGGGCCCAATTTACAACCCAAACAGGCCATTTTAAACTTTCGAAAAATGACGGCCCATGACATATTTTGATAATTAATACCCTTTAAAGACAAACTAAGAACATTTGTTAATGTTGAAAATGTCCTTAGCAGGTATTAATTATCAAAACACTGACCAAACCAAACCGAGCCTTATGTCCCAATCACTTGGGGTCAGCTACATGAATCATTTTCCTCCATTGAGCTCAGTCAAAGGCCACTTGTTCACACAAACCTACTATACTCATATCGTTGTGCACCACAGCATCTAATGTCAATTTAGGTCTACCCCTCTCCGTAGCATTGCTACCCAAAGCTATCATATCCGCTCTCTTAACTACTGCATCTCCTGATTTACGGTAAACATGCCCAAACCACCTTAGCCTATTTTCCCTGAACTTTTCTTCTATGGATGCTACACATACCATCTCATGAACCGTTTCATTTCTAATCCCGTCTCGTCTAGTCTTACCACACATCCACCTCAACATTCTCATTTACGCTATACTCATCTTGTTCACCTATTGAATTATCAAAACATTGTTTACGTCAAAAAATATACCACCCAATGAGAAAATTGCACGTGACACCAAACAGTGTGTAGACCAATCAAAACACGTTGAAGTTATGTGTAACGACCCTGATTTTTTGTCAATAAAAATTTCGCTAAAAATTTAAATTTTATTTTAATACTTGGATTTCATTTTTAACATCCAAAAATCGGTCGTTATTGACTTATAAAAATTTTATTGTTATATTTGAAAATTCTTTATTTGTTTTATAAATCCTTTTTAGCGATTAATAATCCGTCGTAATTAGGTTTAATGACTTAGGAGATTAGTATTCATCGCCCGGGCATTAAGGTCATTTTCTAAAGACGAGTATGCCTATTAAGACTTTGGTATAATTACTTGGCAATTGTAGTAAAATCCTAGAATTATATTTCTCGGCTGGAAATCCTACATGGCAACCGATTAGTTAGCAAACCCTAACTACCGTTTGGCTTAGTTACATTTCCCTAACCTGGAGTGATGCATCGATACCGAAGTAGGTAGTAGAAAAGTTTTGGTCGTTGCCTTGACTGCCTTGCTTTGGCTTGGATAGACCTGCCTCGCCTAGGCATCGGGTCGCTGTTAGGCCTGCCTTGCCTTGGCGTCGACTCGCTGCCGGGCTTGCCTTGCCTTGGCGTCGGCTCGCTGCCGGGTCTGCCTTGCCTTAGCGTCGGCTCGCTGTCGGGCCTGCCTCGCCTAGGCGTCGGGTCATTGTCAAGCCTGCCTCGCCTAGGCGTCATGGGTTACGCCTTGGCGTTTAGTCGCGCTTGCTTTTGCCTTAGCGTTCTTTGGTTTGCCTTGCTCGGCCTTGCCTGGCTACGCTGTAGCCAGCTTTGGTAGCGTTTTGCCATCGCTTTGCTAGCTTTGCCTTAGCCATTGCTTAGCCACTGGTCGCTTTGGCCACCGCCACCGCGCTTTGCTAGGTGCCTTAATCGCTTGACCAGGGCTACCTTATTGCCACCGCTTTGCTAGCGCCTTAGCCCGCTTGCCGGCTACCTGCCAGCCACTTGCCCGGTGGCTGCCACCGCTTGGCCATCGCTTTGCTAGCGGGCGACCTTGGCCACGCTCACGCCTTGCCTTGGCCACCGCTTTGCTAGCGGGCTGCCTTGGCCACGCTCACGCCTTGCCTTGGCGTTTGGCACCGTCGGGCTTTAATATTCCGTTATTAGGCGATTTCCTACAAAATACAACCAAAATACCACTCGAGCAATGGAAGCCTAGATTAAGTGTCGTTAATCTTTAACCAATTAGTTAGATTAACCTGATTGCCAATTAGCCTAATCAATTCTTCTTAAACCTAGGTGAACCCTTTGAACCTTCCTATATGAACCTTGTGAACCCCTATGGAACCCTTTGGACCTTTGACTTTACCCATTGGTCAATAAAAGTTAGGAAAACTTTTATCCATTGGACAATAACCGCTAGGGGGGCCAACCATGGGAGCTTAACACTTGGAGCAAGAAGAAGAGAGGAAAAGGGGCCAACCATGGGAGCTTAACACTTGGAGCAAGAAGAAGAGAGGAAGAGGGGCCAACCATGAGGGAATAACACATGGAGCTAATCCATGGGAGAAGAAGAGGGAGGGGGGGGCCGGCCTTGGAGGGAAGAGGAAGAGGTCTGATTTTGCCTATAAATAGCAGCCCTCACTCTCATTCAACTCACACCTCAAAGCATTGCTCCAACTTCTCTCTAAAACCCATTCTGTTTTGCCCAGGCAGCCTACTGTCCTCCGAAAAACTCCATTTTTTCTCCGGGCGAAAGTCATTTCTAGGAACGTTCTCCACGAAAGTCGTAGAACACTTCGAGAGCTTCAGTTTAGACCCAAGAACCACCCCAAACGGTCAAGAAATGACCAAGATATTGCCATCCGAAGTTCAGTGAAATTCTCGGATTTCCAGTCCAGACAGCTTACTGTCACCTCTTTATCACCATTTTTCTCCGGGCGAAAGTCGTTTTTAGGAACAACGTCCTTCATGAAAGTTGTAGAAAACTTCGAGATCTTCGATTTAGACTCAAGAACGATCCTATTCGGCCAGGTATTGACCAAGTTACTGCCATCCAAAGTTCGGTCCAAATTTGGAAGTTTTACCGCCTGTAAAATTTTTCAACTAGCTTATTCGGCCCCGACTAGTTTCAGATCAAGGTAGATTCTCCTTTAATCTATACTCATCTTCCCTAGTATAACTTTAAGTTATGTTTGCTTATGATAAGGCAAGTTAAATTATTAGAAAGCTTGTTTTACAAAAATCTTGAAATGAAGATACAATCTTGTAGACTTTTCCTATACTTCTTAATCCTAAGTATATTTCCTTCCTTAAGTATATCTGAAGTTGGTATGATGCTTGTACATCAATGGGCTTGTTAGTTAATAACCTTGTCTTGCAACTTGTTGAATAAACGATTTCCACGTCAATAAACATATGTTGTCTTTTTGAACATTCCACAAAGGAAGGAAATACGTTTTTACTTTAAAGATAAAGTGTTGTTTTAAAAGAAAGTATTCTTATTTTGACCTTTGAATTGGTTATGAGCCTAAATGCATGTTTTGCTTGCAATACTTATGATTGTTTGAAAGCATAAGGATGGTGATCAGCTTATTTATAAGTCTGCTTGCATTACTTATGGTTGTTGATAAAGCATAAGTAATTTCCACTCCAAGGGCATCCGTACATGTGGCGTTATACTATAAATGGTGATTTGAGCATGATAGGTGATATAGAGTTGGATGATCTTGCAAATTTAGATTACAATGAATGATTTAAATAATTTATGATGAGAAAGTCCTGTCGCGGAGTCTATGCATGAAAATGAGACACGAAAATCGAGAAATAGAAACATGACACCTAGGGTGTGGTTGATATGGATAAAAAGGGTTAAAGACAAGGTGTGTTTTGAAAACACAATGTGGCCGGACTTGCCCATTGTGGGAATGCGTGTTACAAATGATGAAATATTTTCGAAACTATATAATGACCAAATGTGGGTGCATTATGTGAGTGTGTGTGTGTTGTGTGCCAATGGGAACCCGGCGCGGCGGAACCATTGTGAGGATACTCGGGAACCCGGCGCGGCGGAACCGAGGTTGGGTGTGTGGCTTGGTTATCCGCGGAGAGGAGCCAATGCAAATGTGTGCCAATGGGAACCCGGCGCGGCGGAACCATTGTGAGGATACTCGGGAACCCGGCGCGGCGGAACCGAGGTTGGGTGTGTTAAAAATGATTTGCAAATGTGTGCCAATGGGAACCCGGCGCGGCGGAACCATTGTGAGGATACTCGGGAACCCGGCGCGGCGGAACCGAGGTTGGGTGTGTTAAAAATGATTTTTGTGAAATGAATGTTTTGTGTGCCAATGGGAACCCGGCGCGGCGGAACCATTGTGAGGATACTCGGAACCGAGGTTGGGTGTGTTAAATGTGATTTTCAAAATGTTGATTTGGAAGTAAAAAGGATTTCGGAAACATTGATGAATATGGTGACACAGTCTACGACGAGTCGCGTAGGAGAAACACATACAATGCAGACACCAACGTTAGACTAAGGAATGCGGATGTGTCATTGTTAATGCATTGTTAAACATGTATGTTTTATTCCGCTGCTTGTACAAGAGTTAGTATGCTATTCTTATACTCTCATATTGGTAAGATATGGGTTAGTTGGTATAGGATTATTCTGCGGAGCTCTTGTGGCTCATGGTGTTACCTTTGGTGACCCTGACATATTATATCGGTGGTGACGCTGGTATAATGTGTCAGATTTTGTAGATGATCAAGATGAACAGTACACCTTGGAGGCTTTTGGAGCTGAGGAGCTGGCTAGGATGAAACCGCAGGCGGAGCTGTAGTTAGGAATCCTAGAACCCTTCATTTGTATAAAAATGGAACTGTAGTAGGAGTTATGATGTAATAATGAGCCAGACTCCATTTGATTTTATAAATGAAATGTCTATTTAACGTACCCAAAAATCAGGGGCGTTACATTATACCCGAGATATAGAGAATCAAAAGGTTTAATTACGATGTTATTGTAGTACTATACGGTATCGTTTAGATTGGAAACGATCATGTTTGGTCACAAAGTGACAGATATTAAGATGATAATTAAGCATAACCGTTGATTAATGTAAACACCCCAATTTGGCCTAACGATTATTTCAAATCCCACCTTGGGGACCATCTCGATGATGATATGGATACAGTGATTGCTGATTGATTTCTTGTGAACATTAGGACTTTCGGTAAGAATTTTTAGCCACTTAGAGGACCCAATTTATAGCCAAATAGCCTTTCAGATAGAAATACAACATCCTAGGAAAATACATCTATCAGCCGTAAGATTGATCCTTCGGCCACCAGATCCATCCTTCGGCCACCAGATCCATTCCTCGACCACCAAATCCATTCTTCGGCCGCCAAATCCATTCTTCGGCCACCAAATCGTCTATTTTTCAGATTCGGGAACGTTCTGTCAATCGTTTGATCCGTTCACAAAACCTTAGCAGCCAATTCCTGATGCATTCGAGCTACGTAAGGAGTTTGTATCACACTATAACTCCAATTCAATCGTGCGTTTTGATTGGCCGGAGTGAGTCACCAATTGCCTATATAAGGAGGCCTTAGGGTTCCAAAATTAACATTCAATTCCTCCATCTCATACCACGAAACTCTGCCAATATACTATCGTATATCCCCTATACAAAAGCCCCAAACTCCCGAAGGTAGCCGCGATCCGACGATCCAATCCCCGAAGTTCAAACCCTAACCCTAGGGTTTTCGAGAAGCAAATAAGTCAATCATCCCTAATCCGAAGCAATTAAGCAACTGAGGGATCAAGGTGGTGAGGCCCAAGGGCCTCTGGTTCAATTTATTTTTTGTTTTTTTTACATTTAATCGTAGCTTTCTGATTATCTGTTAGTCGTATAGTCTGGTGTGAGGAAGAACATCAGCTGGGGAATCAATCTTTCGGCCGATACATCGACCCAGTGGGATTCCTCGGCCGTGAAATCGATTCATCGGCCGAGGGATCTATTTTCCTGGAACAGTTTATCTTTTCTGCTTATTTTTTATGCATGCTTCAAATATTGTCTTGGCTCGCCTTATCAACTATTAAAGGTTAAATAACCAGATTATCTGTTTAGAATTAAATAAAGCAAATACTAATCATGCGTCGAATGATTATGGGCCAGTTTCACGACTGGGCAAAGAGGGGTGCCTAACACCTTCCCCTTATTGTACTTTTGGCTCCCGTACCCAGAATCTCTATCTCTTTTCCTAGTTTTTATAAATTAGGTGGCGACTCTATTTTGATGATAACCGTTATCGTGTGGCGATGTTCAATCTGTATAGCGATACCCCGTTTGGGAGGTGTCTACAATTAACTCTTTAAACCATCGAAGAGTGTCATTAGGGACTCGTTTTATAAGGAGAATCAATTATGTTTTATTCATAAATCATCTGGATAACCTATTTCGAAGCACTAACCCATGATTGCACAAAAGTAGGAAGCCATTATCCATGTGTTTAGCCACAATCTACAACATCAAACGTGGAAAGGAGAAGAGTTTTCTGGAAGGACCAAGTCAATAACAATTCGAAGGCTTTTTGGAGGGAATTATGGCATTTCAAATCAAATTCAAATGAATACTTAGACATTCAAGGAGAACGTGGAGAACAAGAGTTATGGACAGACCCTTTGTTTATAAATAAGAGGAAATGAAGAAGAAGCCCCAACAAAAAATCATCGGACATCCCATACAAAAAAATTGTTGTTCAGAGATCAAAAGTAGTTTAGAACTTAAGAATTAATATAGTTGTAGTTTAATATTTTGCAAGTTTAAAGACTTATTTGAATATAAGCTTACTTTTGATTAAATTCAAGTCATCTTACATCATTCTGTCTTGTTCTTGGTAAAAGAATAATCACATATAAGCCTGCTTTCGATTAGATTCAAGCGTGTTTATATTTCTATCTTGTTTTTGTCGAAGTCTTAAAAGTAATCATGTATAAGTTCGCTTTTGATTAAATTCAAGCCTATTTATATCACGTTATCTTTTCTAATTTCCCTATCCGAATCGCGTCGATTCAGTTTAATTGATCCCTTTAGAAAAATCATCTTAATTGAGGTAATCAAACGGATAATCACAATTGCCTAATTAAGTTAGCCATTTTTTATATTTAATCTGAAGAAGATAATTTATATTCTTTTTTGACACGCCTACATATAATCATTTTGTCAAAAATTGAACTAATTTAACACAAATAAACACGTCCTTGAAAAGTGTGTACAAGTGGTGGGTTCATCAGTGAGATTGGAGCATCTTTCCCATTTCTTAAAAGGTCGTGCTTTATAAATAAACATTCCTCTTTTCTTTTTATCGGATTTTATCTGTGTTGAATACATGCATTTGTTTTTGGAAAGTTCATTTATTTACTTATTTTTACTCCTACTTTATTTTTAAAAAAAATAATTAAGGGCCCTATTTTCGAGGTTTGCCTTAGCCCTGAAATGGCAGGGCCAACCCTTTTTATGTCACTATAAATAGGTTTTGAAACCACATCAAACCACATCCAAAAATCATGACTTGACGTCAGTGGCAAACATAGAAATTTCTTATATTGGGGGCACCTAATTGTTCATAACCTTAAAAAATTTCACCGTCGAATACAAATATTATACACCATTCCAAATTTTTTTAAACATATCCACACATGTATTGACCGCTAACATTTTTCGTTAGGATACATCTATTTAACAAAGGGAAAAAAAATCTATTTTTATTTAACATCAAAGGTTAAAAGAATTCAGGGAACCGAGTGGTGAAGCAGCGAAATATGTTTTGCAAAATGTTGTTTTATTGTTTTGTACGTTCTTCTTGGGCGCTCTATTTTGCTTACTTCCCAACTTAATAAAAAGACACTAATTCCCTACAAGTGCAGTTTGTCCACGGCTATATTTAAAAAATCACTACTCAAAAAAAAATCCATGGTCTAACCATTTTTTTACATAAATAAAATGTTCTTATCAAGTTGTTATGGGAGTCCAATAAACTTTATTTTTTGCGTGGACAAATTATTTGACAATCTCTACGTTATAAACGTCATGGATTTTTTTTTGGGAAAGATCCATATGTCTGCGAACTATACTTTGCAATCGTAAATCGAACAAAAGAATAACTTAGTTGAAAAAAATACTATGGGATTGAGTTATGAGCCACGTGCCCCTGACAAGTCCGCCACTACTTGACATGGTTGATGTTCACAACAAGTTCAATAAGTAAAGGGTCACGATCAGGTGGGTACAGGAAGGGCCTGAGAACAGTTTGAAGTTTTGAACTGAACCTTCTTTCGTCAAAATGGCCAGTTGAGAATCGAGCTCCTTCTCATAAAACAAAGAAAAGATGGCAGCTTCAAGATAACCGCTGATTGAAGTTATTTTTCGAACGTTGGCCAGCCAAGGACCGAGTCTCTCAGATTGAAGCTACACCGGATCAAAGGCAAAGAAGGATTCACCCGCAAATGGTTTAACCCTCACTTCCGTAAGGCCAGACAAAGCGAGGAGTTGAGGGGTCAGTGTAGTGAGCTGACCCCAACAGGGTATTGGGCCAAATGGATAATGCTTGGGCCGTCATGCCGGAATGGGTGTGTGGTTGTGTGGCTGAACCCAAACATTAAATGGCCGAGTTGACCCTAAGTGGGCCGAACTAGAACGCTCCTCTCAAGCCTAGCAGATAGCCCAAGGCGTTGGGTATTTGGGCCAAACTGTACAACTAAGTTGGGTTGAATGCACGTGGGCCGCAGGCTTGATCTAGGTGTTCACCAAAGCCCACCACGCGGGTCCAGTCCAAGGAAACCGAAAGCCAGGGCCAAGCCAGGTCGGATAAGGTCCAACCCGAGTAGAGTCAGAGAGCCCGTGTGCAAATAGGAGGTTTGATTCGGTCACGTGGTCATCATGCGACACTTGGTGTGTCATCCATGACGTCACTCCAAAAAGTGGTTAGGGCTTGTGCCTAGCAAGAGCTTATTTGGGGCCTAATTGGATGAAAACACATATTAGGACAAAATCCAAAACACCTTATGGACTTCAAGATGCCCAGATTAAACAATAAAGCTCAAAACCCGAAAGGCCAAAAGTCCAGATTTACAATTCAGCCCAAAACCAAGGTCTGGCCAAAAGGACCAAACCAAACCCTAACGCCCCTAAACTCAATAGCCTTTATACTTAATCATGTTTACTTGCATTGCAAGACACTTGGAGAGTTGGGCGGGCTAGCAGACGACACTTGTCTAGTGCGACAACGGCACTTGTCTAGCGCCACAAACGTAGCTCTTGAAACTATGCCACCTCACCAAAATACGGGTCTCTGTTTCATCTTTTCTAAATTCTACTGTAATTGATTTGGGCACACATGGTTAACCTGAGGTTCCTATGAGTAAGTAATTAATACAGTACAACTTCTCCGTTAAACTATAA
Source organism: Rhododendron molle (assembly GCA_025413875.1). Classification (NCBI taxonomy): domain Eukaryota; kingdom Viridiplantae; phylum Streptophyta; class Magnoliopsida; order Ericales; family Ericaceae; genus Rhododendron; species Rhododendron molle. The sequence goes on from CM046397.1 coordinate 30,224,643, forward strand.
CTAGAAATATTTCCTGAGCCAGCTGATCGGAGTGGTTTCCGGCCCTAATATTCCGGATCATCCTCCCCCTCAAGAGGTTATAATTGTTTTCTTGAAAGCTATCCGGATCTCAATTGAAAGGCCAACAAAGTATCAAAGGAACCGTTGGTCTATAATTAGAAAAGTCAAACTAAAGTCAGCCTTGAAATGCCAAAATTAGCATGGAAGGTTATAAAAACCTCCCCCCCATTCTCCACCATTAACATTCCCCCCTCCAAATCTGCTTTCAACATTTTTCATGCATAATTAGAGGGGAATGTCCATGTTCCTTGTCCGCGCCATCAATATTCAAGTGAGATACCTACTTCTGTTGTTTTCTTCATTTTCTACTTGTTTGTACCATGTATGTGATGATATTCTTTTTTCGTTGTTGCTCTAATTCATGGTTCGAAATCTTCTTGTTTTGAGATTGTGGTGGCGTCATACGAGATTTTCCCTTTTGAGTTATAAGTCCGATCCAATTGAAGTTGTTCAATAAAATGGTGAAAGGAAAAATAGATGAACAATATTACAACTCAGAAAAAAATTCAAAGGGAAAAGATAAATGAAAATCAAACGGCATTACAATTCCGAGTGAAATTTGTTTCAAAGGACAAACACATCGGATGATCTCAGACATGATTTTGTCCGAATTGCAATCACAAATCATCTTCTCTTTATTTGAAATTTTACGGTGGACTTGGTTCTATTAATTTATCATGTTATCAGTTCACAATTTTTTGTTTTACAGGATATCAAGAAAATGATTGCACGATTATTTTTGGTGTTCTTGTTTATCCAATCAACGTATGGGAAGAAACATCTAACCAGGAATTCACAGCCATGGCTGACTCTCAATGGTAATTAACTAACATTTTCTTGCCACTTGCATCAATTGTCATGTCTATCTCCTAAGCTGCAAGTTGTTCAATCAAGTTTTTCCTAATTTTACATTATAATTGTGTTGAGATTTTCAAAACTTCTTAAAAAACATCAGTCATATTGTTGACAAATGCATATTACGAAAGTCGGAACAAATTGCGTGGAATTTTACGTGCAACATTTGTGTGCATTAGAACTAAGAGTCCTTGTCTTTTTCTTTTTCTTTTTTTTTTTTATATGATTTCGTAAGAAAAAGGGATCAAATGACCATGATCTATACTCTCATAGTAAATAACTTTTGTTTTGTTTTACGAACAAGGTTGTCCAACACTTTGTCCCGATTTATGGGTTTGTGTAGTCACTCGCCGGCCCGTAAGATTCATGTAGCCCTAGAGGTATGAAACTCAAAAAAGAAATGCGACGAATGAAAATTAGAAATCGATATCAAACCTACTCATATCCTTTAGTTTCACCATACTACGTAATGTGAGCCTGAACGAAAACTTGTAAAAACTATTTTTCTTCTCATGCTGAAAGCTCAACCTTTTTAGAAGTGTTTCACAATACAAAATTAAATTTTAAAACTTACACTCCCATTTATTGGTTTTACATTGCTTGTGGACGGCTTTAAAACTAAGGAACTTACTAATTCTCAAAAAAAAAAAAAAAAACCTAAAAATAAATAACGATTCGTTGCAAGTTTTATTTGCTTTACTTGAATTTCAGGAAAACAGTTTTACTTACTTGAGAGGCCTTTTTGAAAGTACAAATCACAAATTACATACTGTAGTTTTTTTAATCATACAGATAACATTGTTTGACATGCACGCACGCACGCATATATTAAAAAAAAAAACCATCTCTTATAGCATTGATGATTATGAAAAGTCGACATCTAGAGCGAAAACTTACATGAGACATTTTACAAAGGAGATTTTTGGCTCTGTTATTACATTAGATTAGTACTCATATATATACACACACATTGATGTTATGCGATAGTAATAAAATGTTGACGCAGGTGAGCGTCCGGCTGTAATAGCCCGCGGTGGGTACTCAGGAGTATTTCCTGAGTCCTCAGACATAGCAAATAATGTTGCATTGCAAACAAGCTTGCCAGATACCAAAATATATTGTAACTTGCAAATATCAAAAGATGGTGGAGGCTACTGTCTTTCCAGCTTAAATCTCGCCAACACAACCGACATTGCTGATCTCTTACCGGACGGACAAAAGTCGTACGTTATTGATGGACAGCCAATGCAGGGTTATTTTACTGTTGATTATACAGCTGAACAGCTCTGCAATTTTTCAGGCATGTCTTTTGTTTCTTTTTCCGATGGATCTTCTTCTTCTTCTTCTTCCCCGGCCCTTAATTACTCTTCTGTAATGAATTAGTATAGGGGACTGTACTAAGTTATAGGGATGTTTACTTGGAATATATATTAGACACGGCCAAGATTCAGGGATTCAATGAAGATTACAAATCCAGTGATACCGCGGTACAACATTTGAAGTAATAATGAAAGAAATCACGTATTCATTGGAAAGCTAACAAACAAACAAAGGCAGTTTCGATGTAAGTAGAGTCTCAATAGATGAGAGCATGAGTAGGAAAAGACGGGTGATAGATCTAGCATTTGAACAATACATGAACGAATAATGTACACACAACACGTCCACTCTCAGAAAGTTTTATCACTGAAATTACAGACCCCTATACCTCCAAAAATTGAGGAACTTAAGGCACGTTGTGCCTTAAAACCATGCTCCCAAATCAAAATTGGAAAATCATGCCCCCAAATTAAGTTGGAGGGGCTTCAGAAGAGGGCAGGGCCTTGAAACCTAAATTTACATTTCTTCATTAACATGGTGTTGATAATACACTACTCCTATGTTATTCTGTGAATATTTGTCGCGTCTTACTTAAAAAGCTAAGGGCAAAGTACGGAAAACCTCCCTGAGGTTTGGACGTTTGGCAGATAACCTCCCTGACGTTAAGTAATGAGCACATAACCCCCCTATGGTTTTGGAGTAAACTGCAACCCTAACTCTGTTAACAGAAAATGTTAAATGACTATAGTACCCTTGTACGTCATGCTGACGTAAGCTCAAAACGACGTCGTTTTGATTTTTTAAAAAAAAAAAAAAGGGCAGATCCCAGGTCTTCAAACGAACTCCCACTCCCTTTCCCTTCCATCCCCATTCACCATGAGAGGAGAATCGAGAGAGAGGATTGCTCCCACCACCACCACCGCCGGCAACGAAGCTTCCACCTCCACCGGTGAGGAGCGCTCTCTTCTCTCTCTCTTCAGCATCTCTGAAAGAGGGCAGGATCGCTCGACTCTCTTCTCTCTCTCTCTCTCTCTAAGCATCTCCGACGGACTCCGTTCTTCCCCAGTTTCACCTCTTAGGAGACCGAAACCCCAGGAACGGCCACCCAACAGCCTCGTCTCCCATCTCGCGACTTCCCCCTCCGCTACAGTACCACGCCAGCCCTCGTCTCTCTCTCTCTCTCTCTCTCTCTCTCTCTCTCTCTCTCTCTCTGTATGTGTGTGTGTGTGTGGTGTGTTGTTGAAGGGTAAATCAAGATACGGGTGAAGAAGTCGACGACGGCGGAGCAGGTCTTGCATCGGAGGTAAATCGATTTGTGCGTTCAATTTTTGCTTTCAATTCCGGAGTTTGCCGATTTCGGAGTGTTTTTTGATTTCTGGGTTTCCATTTAAGAGATAGAGAGACAGAGAAGTATTTGGGTTTGCCAATTTCTGGGTTCGTATCTGGGTTTAGACAAAGATGATTTGTGATGATTTCTGGGTTCGTTTTTTTTGGTGGTGAGAGCAATCCTCTCTCTCGATTCTCCTCTCATGGTGAATGGGGATGGAAGGGAAAGGGAGTGGGAGTTCGTTTGTTGGCGGATCCGGTACCTTTGCCGTCATTGCCGGCGTCCGATACGTTAGCCGTCGTGGGACCTTAGTCGCCCCTGCTGGATCCGGCGATGAGATCTCTAGGAGGTTTGCGTGTGTGTGTGTGTGTGTGAGAGAGAGAGAGAGAGCTGCTGGTTATTGGAACGTAGAAAGATGGGTTGTCGGAATTGATGGAGAACTTTATGGGTTGGGTTAAATTTGATACTCCGATTCTGTGTTGGCTTGGGGAAGAAGATGAAGGAAAGGGTAATATAGTCCTTTTGCAGTTTATTTTGACTTCACCTGTTAACTTTTTTGTTTCTCACTCTCAAACAATGCACGTGTACTCTACTTTCCGTTAATTGAGACGGAAAAGAAAACGGTTGCAGTTTACTCCAAAACCATAGGGGGGTTATGTGCTCATTACTTAACGTCAGGGAGGTTATCTGTCAAACGTCCAAACCTCAGGGAGGTTTTTCGTACTTTGCCCAAAAGCTAAATTGTTGATATTTCACAAATCTAAAAGCATACCTTACCTCGCTTTCAAATAAATTAAAAACGTTGGTGTCATCAAACTTTTTATCACCACCTTTAGATAAAAAAAAAAATTGTATGACGATTTAAGCTATAAGCAGAAACGACACCAAACTCAGTAACACAAAAAACTTTCAACAAGTTTAAAAGAATTACGAGCAGCTATTTTAAGCTCCAAGATTTCATCAGTTTTAGTAGTTCCACCCATTAATCATCATGTCGTACAAGAGAAGACCATTCTCAAGTTCACGCAATTAGTTTGTTTATTGCTGCTTGCAGTAGAAATTTCTTAATGGAGTTTAGAGCAGCCTTAAATTAAAAAACTAAAAACAAAAAACAACCCCTCATGGATTGCTAATGCCTGTTTCCTTCGGCCTTTGTTGTGGTCAACAGTTATCCAAAATATTTTCTCTCGGCCAGCACTATTTGATGCACTGGCTAACCCCATCAGTGCAGTTGAACAAGTAGCAAAATTTCAACCACTGGGCTTTTGGATAAATGTGCAGGTCTCTCTCTCTCTCTCTCTCTCTCTCTCTCTCTCTGTGGTGTTTGCTGCATTTTTGCTTTGCATTCCAACTTATCTGTAATTTACCACCCTTCTTTTGGGTGCGCGTGTGTGTATTTGTCTATGTTACAGTACAGCAACTTCTACGCCCAGCACAAGCTCGATCCAGCATTGTATATTCAGGACATTTTAAAAACCACAGCCATAAACTACATCTCATCACCAGAGATCAGTTTCTTGAAAAGCCTCAATGGCAAAATTAACAAAATCAATACACAGCTTATTTTCATGTTCAGAGAAGCCACAGCAGTAGAACCCACCACAAACCAAACGTACGCTTCACTGCTCAAAGATCTCCCCTCAATCAAGCTATTTGCCACCGGGATTCTAGTTCCCAAAGCATACATATTACCCGTCAACGCTCAAATGTACTTAGAGGCACCCACTACTCTAGTACTAGATGCTCACAAACAGGGCCTCCAAGTGTATGCTTATAGTTTTGCCAATGATGACGTGGCCAGTTATAATTATAGCTATGATCCAACCGCCGAGTACCTCCAGTTTATTGACAACGCCCAATTCTCCGTTGATGGGTTTTTGACAGATTTCCCTTCCACTGCATCAGAAGCAATTGGTGAGATAATCTCTTCACCATTCTTTCTCACTGTCTCCTGAGTTCGTTTTCTGACCAAGTTTTTCTCACTCTCTTTTACGCAGCATGCTTGGCACATAACAAGAATGCTAGCAGGACAATTAAAGGTAATATACGAACTAAGAAAATTTTCAGAGTTCAGAAATCCAAGTTTGGTATTTGGTGCAACTTTCGCTAGCTGAAACAATGAAAATCATAAGCAGAACCGCAAAGAGTATCCGTCCCAACATATTGAGCAATTTTTGCCTGATAAGATGTAATGAGAAACTGTACCAAACGCTTGGCACACAGACTCCAAAACAAACGCAATATAAGCAGCCCTAACAAACTGCATCAGCGCTAAGAAGCACGGACAACTCTAAGAAGGTAGAACCTGTGTCGGTGTCTGGCATGACATGACACTTGTTGCACAGTCCCTAATACGTCTCAGTCTTTCAGATACTCTTCCAAGTTCCAACATGTCTTATTCTTTCCTTACTTTAATTATAACTAAACATGCTTTGGCCACTTGGACAAATACCAAACAGTTTTTTTTTTACAAGTAGCCTATGCGTAGACGAAACATTAATAAGATCAAAACATGACTTGGGAGACACTAATAAAGCAACAACAATGTAGATTTACGGATGTGATTTATCGTTATTTGAACTTACTAATAGTAAGAACATTGTGTGATATAATGGATGTGATCTCGGACATAATGCATGCCATACAACAATTATTACTCCCTCCGTCCCCATTTAGTGGTGGTGCCTTTTGACACTTTTTGTTGTCTCAAAATGATTGTTCCATTTTAGAAGTAACGGAAAAAAATTAACGAGTTTACTCTTTTACCCGTTTCTTTTTTAAATTAGTTAGTAACTACAAGAAGATGCAATGATGATGTTCTTAAAAGACTTGTAAAAGAGAAAATGAAAATATGATAAGTGCACTAATGATGTCTCCTTAATAAGTTGGAATTTCCCAAAGGGACCAACAAATGGAGATTGAGGTAGTAACGTGTTATTGACACGTCTTGTCCCACAGTTTCTAAACGCTGGGGTATCGGCATGTAACATGTTAGTACCTATGCTGCATAGACTGCACCAAAAGCTAGTGTGAAAGACCACCAAAAACAGGAAACTCAAATGAAAGAAAGAAATCATAGGATCTATTAATACTTTTGGATCTTTGCAGGGAAACCTTTGGTGATAAGCTACAATGGAGCAAGTGGAGTATACCCAGGCAGTACTGATCTTGCTTACCAGCAAGCAGTGGATGATGGAGCTGACGTGATTGACTGCTCGGTACAAATGTCTAAGGACGGGGTTGCATTTTGCTCAGATTCAGCTGACCTTGCATCAAGTACCACTGCAAAGGCGACTTTCCTATCTAGAGCCGCCACAATCCCTGAAATTCAAAGTAAAAATGGAATTTTCTCCTTTGATCTCAGCTGGAGTGAGATTCAAACCCTACAACGTAAACTTCTTAAAACCTCGTCCAATTTACTTCATACATACGTGACTGAAAATGATTCGGCCTTATATCAGTGTGTTTGTAAGGTTTATTATGCTATTTGATGCCTGTTAATATTATGAAAAGAAAAAGTACTGACAAGGTGTGTATCTCCGTTCAGCTCTAATTGCAAGCCCATTTTCAAATGCTGCTGGTATGGTAAGAAACCCAGCAAATAAGAGCAAGGGTAAGTTCGTTACTCTGGAGGATTTTTTGGAATTCTCCAAGCAGAAAAAAGTTCTTGGAATCTTAATTGACATACAGGTAATGTTTCTTTTTATAATCACAGATCTTTTGCGTAGATTGGAAAATCCACAACATTTGTTGTGCCATGTGGTGATTTGAGTTTTATCAAGAATTAAAACCTATAAATCAGATTGATGTCCATTACCATAGTTCTTAGATTATCATCAGATTATTTGCATACATGCATACATAGAGCACAATTAATTTACTTATACAGCTTTTTTATCAGAGAAGTTCAAGCCTTGCCCAACTTATTGCTTCTTTTCTAAATTTACTTTGGTCATGCCTAATCGGGTTTCGGTGCAAAAAAATCCTCTTTCAAAGTTCTGGGTTGACCCAATTTATACAAGAAATAATATACACCTTCTATCTGGTTCAGTATGGTTTATTTTGTGAAAATTATGAACACCTTTTTGTTTTACTGTTCAAGGAATAATATCTTGGGAAACCCCAAAATGGAAGAGTGGACTAGGAATATGGGACAGAGTCACAGAGGGACTAGCATTACGTGCATCTACTGTCGTCTCTTGAAACTTTAAATCTAACGTTACCCTTTTCCTCTTTCTCTTCCTTTCCCCCCATAGAATGCTGCATACTTGGCATCAAACAAGGGTCTTAGCATTGCAGATACTGTTGCAACTGCCTTGAGCAATGCTACTTTCGATAAGCAATCCACCCAAAAAGTTTTGATCCAGTCAGACGATAGTGCAGTCCTATCCAAGTTTAGCAATGTTCCATCTTATGAAAAAGTATTGCGCATTGAAGAAGAAGTAAGTGGCATACTGACGGCAACAGTGGATGAACTCAAGAAGTTTGCTGGAGCAGTTAACCTCCGCCGGACCTCAATCATTCCATCTCTCAATTCTTTCACCACCGCTTCTACTCCCATTGTTGAGGAAATGCACAAGGCCAATATATCAGTGTATGTTTCAGTTTTCAGTAATGAGTTCGTCGCCATTGCACAGGACTACTACTCTGATCCAATCGTAGAGCTCGCAACTTACATTTCGTCCCCTATTGGTGTTGATGGGGTTGTAACGGAATACCCAGCAACAGCGACTGCATATCTGAGTAAGTAACACCACACTTTAGATCATTCATGTTGACTTGATGGTATCAGGTTGCGAGCGAATCAACTACTAACTAGCAACTTCAGCCTCCTACAGGGCATGAATAGAACTTATATCCAACTCTTTTTATACACGATGTACTGACACAGATCCTAGTCACTCAGGTCCTAGATTGATTCTGCCAGAGGCCAACTAAAGAAGATAATTCCCCAGACAGTAGCCCACAACTGTGCTCCACACTCAGTCGCCATTATTCCAGTTACTTTCAAAGGAGCTGCTTCAGCTTTAGACACTTTAATTTGAAAAACTCCATCTTATGTCGTTCAATTCGTCACTTGGAAATTAATTTTATCTGGCTACACAAGCTATTAAGAGCCACACTGCCCTTCATTTTTGGATAAGAGCTTCATACATCAAAATATTTGCAGAAGAACCTACACATCCTAGTTTGCAAGTAGGATATCATGCTCAATTTAAAGCTAAAAGTAAGTCGAAACTGCAACAGCGTTTGTCCATTACATAGGCAAGATGGTCCGTGTCTTTCTAACCAAGGACATAAGGAATTCAGAACCACCCCTTCGTGACCAATAGTACAACATACAAATGAAGGCCAGCTATAAAGTCTGAAAGACAAGAAAAGTACAAGGAAACAAACAAACATAAGATCTTAAATCCAAGTCTTCTTCGAATTTTTGTAATTTCAAGGGAAAAAAATTAAGTCTTATTAAAACAAGCACTTACTCAACAAATTTCTCCTCAATTCCACATTCAGGTGCATAACATAAAATGTACTACGATTACTGATGATATGCAGGAAGCCCATGTTCTAACCCGGATGCAAAGCTAGACTACACCTTCACACCTGTCCTACCTGGTGCCATGCTACAGTCCTTTTCAGGAGGAGGATCAGGAATGCCACCTGCAGCCGCCCCGGCACCAACGCTCGCCATTGCAGACGTGGTTGATCCACCACTGCCACCAGTCTACAATTCCTCAACGGCCACTAACATCTCTGCATCAACAGAACCTAATGCCGCCACTGCTCCAGCCCCTAGCAAAAACAGTCAGACAACAAATGTTGCTAATTTGGGTGTCAGTCTGATAGCAGTCATGGCGGTTAGTTTACTTTGAATTGTATGTTAAATGTGATAGGTTTGGCATGGACCAGGAACTCCTTTGTTTTTCCCCTGTGTTGATATAATTGATATTTTATTGCAGTAAATTGTCGAGGATGGTTAGTTTATAAGTTGAGTGGCCAACTATCTCTTTTGGTTTCTTCTCTCTGTTTCCCCTTCTGTGTTTTTGGAGAGTTTCTATTTTTTCTGAACAGAAAAAGTATAGTTTGCATGGCCCAACAATCTCTATCCATTCCTTCTCTTATTTTTCCATTTTTTTTCCCATACAATTGCATATCACATTTTCTAGCTCACTACCATTGGTAGCTTTACCTGCAAGAAGCAAAAGAAGATGCCTTATAGCAGGGCACACAAGTTTAAGGGGGGAAATGCCACTAAAGTCCTCTTTTATTGTAAGATAGGAAGATACTGTTACCTATCAACAGATATCCCCGAAGAATGTAGTATATCTAAGGCACAGAAACAGATACAGCCAAATCAATCACCTTAAAACCAATGTTTAGAAACTCATACAGCTCATTCCAAGTCATTGAGCCCCTCTGACTAGATGAAAACATAAAGAACTTACAAAAAATAAAAATTCAATACTTTTCAAGTTTTGTTTATGACTCACGGAGTTGCACAGACTCATCTAAAGAAACTTGAACAGACGAATTATACTAGAGGCAGAAAAGTGTTATGATATAATTAAAAACAATAATATGGGCTCTTAAGCATGAGAAAACTCATTTTTGTTTATAATTGTACTACCAAGGAGAAGTATAAAAGTAAAAGTGGATGTGTAAATAACTCTCATCGTTGACTAACCTCTACATAACTCAAATTTTATGTACCAAATTTTGGAATAGCATAAGCATCTCAAAATATCAAACAGACACATATCTTTCTGTCTCTCTTCCACATCTTGACTGCTATGGAACGACTGCTGCACTATGAAAGCAGACACAAATGCAAGGACCTCTCTAATTCAATGTCCATCTCTTTAAAGATACAGATGGCACCATATTTACGACGTCAGCGCTCCACTTCAACGTCCTTTTTGTTCTACCTAGCCGCCACCAGCTGTATACGGCCAACTTATGAAGTACAAAGATGATACTTTATCAGATGTAAGCTTTGATTCCACTAAGCTACTATCTTGATTCTTGCCTTCTCTTGACTCCTCACTATGGCATGATGGAAATTACCTGTCACGAAGTCCAATTACTGTTGTAGACAACGATATCAAGAGAATAATTCTTGTTTTACATATAAACCAACACCAAGCACAACCAAGTCTGGCAACCATAACAGAACAGCTTTTCAAAAAGCATTCTCGCACAAAATTCAAAACCTCGTAGTATATTTCAAACATGACATAAATTCAGAAACTACATACGAAAGACAAATAGTTTTCATTGGTAAAAGAGACACTTACAAGTATATATAGGTTCAGATATAATTTCTTCTTTATACTACTAGTCAGTTGGAACCTGGAACTTGAATATTCTCAAAAGACCAAACCATATTGGGATAACAGCAATTCTCAATGATAAGAGAGACAAGATAGAAATAAGCAATTCTCAATGTAACAGCCCCAGTCACACCGGAATTCATTATGCAAACTTACTACCTCTAAAAACACTTTTTTCAGGTAGATGCATATCTGGAAATCAATAGTTGGTGTACTATTGTATCAAAAGGAGGAATCAATCTTACATCACATTTCAGTCATCAGATTTTCCTATCAGAACGCGTATGATGCTGAATATGTTGCCACTGATCAGGGCCTTCAACAATTTCAGCTTTCCAGGCGTGTAAGGTGGATACCTCGTCGATGAATCCCCTTCAAAACTTCTATAAAGCACAGCCTTTTTGTGGCTAAAAGCATCAAAGGAGAATTTACCGTGATATGAACCCATTCCACTCTCCCCAACCCCTCCGAAAGGTAAGCCAGAAACTGTGACCTGCATTTGTAGTTTATCAGTTCCACAATGTTTTAATAGAAGTTGAGGAAATCATACGGGAAAAGTCATATAGCTCCCTCCTTAGTCGTAGGGAGCTTCTAAAATGGTGCCGCTCCCACCTTAGGACCTTGACGAAAGCACGCTCCTTACAAGTAAACTCTTCAACATTAATTCTCTGTGATATATATATATATATATAATATACGGATTTGTGCAAACAGTCGGAAATTAAACATTTCATAGAGATTTCCTCTGGAAACAGTAGACCTCTATTTTGTCTGGCCTTGAAAACAAAGCTATTGCGTGATTTTTTAGAGCTGTGTTAGAAAAAAAGATTCATTGGTCCAATGCAAAGGAAAAAAAAAAATCAGTTTTAGTGCTTTATTAAAGGAGGATTTACTTAATGCCTAAGATTCGCATAAAGTCGTATTTGTAGAGGTACGGCTGCGCATGGTCCGGATCGGATTGGACTCTTATGAATCCAATCCTAATTTGCGAGTTAACGATTTTTTGAAAATGAAATCCGTGTCTAGACCAAAAGTCTCACGGTTCAGTTCCAATCCGAACCATGAGTCATGGTTCGGTCCCGGTTTTGTCCACGGATTGCATCGACCAACAACCAAGTACATGATTCTAATCACTAACGTGATTCAATTTTTTTTGTGTGTAATTTAATTGTTCCCACTTCCCAGTCAACTAGCATGTGTTCCAGCAAACTACTTCATTCAATAAAAACAGGCAATTCCAGCCATATACCTGAATTACACAACAAACAGTTCAGCAAACGACTGACTTTGGCTTTCCCCCTCAATGAAAATTGCACTTTACCCCCCTTAGTTTTGACAGTTTATATTGATATACCATATTGTCAAATAGATACAAATAATTTATAAAAATAGGTGTAAAATTATAATTATTTACTATATGTTAATATAATATAATATATATATATATATATATTTTTTTTTTAAATATCTCACGGTCCGATTCGGATAATCCACAGTTTTCAAATGAAAATCCAATCCTAATCCATTCCTCACGATAGAGGTGTCAAAAGGGCCTTGCCATACTGATCCAACCCCTTTATTTCTGTGCATAACATGCTTTGTTCAGTGTCTAGCTCGGCCAATCTATTTATAACGTTGTGCTTTGCAGTGTCATGCAATGTTAGAATACTCTAGGCCCAGCCCGGACCATGGGCAAGCCACAATTCATGTTGTGCCCCTTTCGAGTCTATTTTCATGCTCGTATCATTCCCGTATTTAATCGAGCCTCGTAAAGGGAAAAAATAAAAGCCAAACAAAAATTACCCAAATAATTTTTGTGAGACTCGAAACAGATAATAATAAACTAAAATAACAGAATTATGTATAGTTGGATGCATACATGTAGTATAGTGTCATTGATAACCATTCCTCCAGAAGAAATGTTTTTCACAAAGTCTTTCTTCAGCTCCTCATTATTTGTGAAAAGATAAGCAGCAAGAGGTTTAGATCTTGAGTTTATCACAGCAAAGCTGTCTTCCAAATTTTCAACCTGCACTAAAATGAGAAATAAAATAAGCATGATCATAGTGTTCAAAATTTCAAAATCAGTTAAAGGAACACACAATTTTTCTTCAAAGTCTGGGTGGCTTGCATGAGAGAGAGAGAGAGAGAGAGAGAGAGTTCTGAAGCGAGAGGAACAATATTGTCAATGCAAGTGCAACAGAGAACAATAAGTAGAGACAAAATAAATGTTAAAAATGAATAGGCAGGAGATGAGCATGATGCTCTGCTCAAACACTGCAATATAGCCAAAATTAATATTCAAGTATACCAACATCAAATCAATGGCATCTACCCTCGTCTATGTTAACTGGAAAAAGAAGAAAAAAAGTCCTCACTGTGAGAATGGGCAGAATTGGCCCAAATATCTCCTCCTCCATTATCAGAGAATCCTCTGGAACATCCAAAAGGATGGTTGGAGCTATCTTTCTGCAATGAATAAAAAGCAACGATAATTTGACACATCCAACTATCTTTGACTCAATAACTAAAAGTAGGAATAAAAATTTAGAGTGGAACTTACAATTGGTTTTCATTTCTTTGCCCTCCAAGTACTATCTTATCAGATACTTTGTAATCATCAATCAACTTTGACAAGCGTGTAAAGTGGTACAAGTTCACAATACGTGATATGTCTTTTGATTCCATCGGATCATCTCCAAAGAATACTTTCAGTTCCAATATTAAAGCATCTATCTATAGGAAAGACGCATGTCAGGAGATGTAGGCTATGGAGAGAAACAATTAAATTTGTGATGAGGCTTCTTACCAACTTTGCGGCAAAAGCTTTTGTGGTTATTAAATAGTCAGGAGCAATGCAAGCCTGTCCATTACAGCATGCCCACTTGCCTGCTATTATCCGCCTCACAGCCACCTTTACATTACTCACAAGAAATAAAATTCACAGCAGTGTACCAAAGAAAAGGTGGAAAAAAGAAAAGAGCTGCGGGAAATAAATTTAGAAGGCACCATAAGCCCAATCTGTATACTAAATTGAGCTTATTACTTGTAAGTCAACGTCAATATCTACGACAGCAGGGCACTTCCCTCCAAGTTCCAATATTACTGGAGTAAGGTGCTTCGCGGCAGCCGACATCACAATCCTTCCAATTCTTCCACTACCTGCACAAGTGAAGGGTTATGGGAACTGGACCTACGGCAAATAATGCTGGAAGAAACTGAGGTAAGAATGAAGAAGCATTGTTGTATACGATATAAGTAAAAAGAACCCAAATTTTCGGTTATGGGAACTGGACCTACAGCAAATAATGCTGGAAGAAACTGAGGTAAGAATGAAGAAGCATTGTTGTATACGATATAAGTAAAAAGAACCCAAATTTTCGGTTATGGGAACTGGACCTACAGCAAATAATGCTGGAAGAAACTGAGGTAAGAATGAAGAAGCATTGTTGTATACGATATAAGTAAAAAGAACCCAAATTTTCACATACATACGTGTTGAAAATAAATGCAAAAACATTCTGAATTAGAATTACTGGAAGTTGCCTTCCGAAGGACGTAAACGAAAACACCAGTAAGGGAAAATATAGCTCTTCCTTTGGTTATATTTTTCATTTGAAAGTCTCTGAAGTTTACATATAAGGTACAAGAACACTTCATGTCCTACTTTCACTGCTGTAACTCTCAATGAACCAGTTATAGGTGCATGTACATGATACACACATTTTCATGTGGTTATATAAGGTAAAGAATCAAAGGGATGACATTCTAAAGTCTTAGCCTCATAATAGAAACAAAGTATCCAATTTTTGAAGGCTAAGAATAACCTGTATAGAATATTTTATCCCACTTCTGCTCCAGTAAGGCAGATGTTTCAGCCACAGCCCCCTCGACAACTCTTATGGCCGAATTATCCGTATATTCCTCTAATAATTTTGCAAGCATTGATGAGGTGGCTGGAGCAATTTCTGATGGTTTGAGAACCACTGTGTTTCCTGCTGCAATGGCCCCGATGACAGGATCGAGAGATAACACTGGATAAGGGAAAAATAATCGTTTCAAAAGGGAACCAAATTCAGTTTTCTGAAGACATTGATAGAAAAGACAAAGACTTCAATATGAGGGAATTCATATCAATCAACATTCATAACATAAATAGTTAATAAAAGAAACCAACAAAGGAAGTTTTTGAGGGTGGTCCGTGGCATTTTTCTGGTAAATTGATGATTCTGAAACAGTGGTCTCCTCAAATGAAGCTGGTCAAGGAACAGTTTGACTCGATTCCTGTGTGGGCTCAAGTTTACAACGTTCCTTTGGAATTATGGAGTGATGGATCTGATTTATATAGCTAGTGCTACTGGCAATCCTCTTTACGCTGACAGCCAGACTGAGAGTCACCAACGCCTTAACTATGCTAAGATTTGCATTGAGGCAGAGTACTCCAATGGGAATGTGGCAACTATTGTGTCAAGTATCCTTGGACTCCTGTTAAGTGCATGGAGTGCTATGTTTTTGGGCACTCTGCTGCTCAATGTCTGAAGAAACCTCTTCCTCAACGTACTTATTGGGTTGTCAAAGGCAGCCAAATTGTAGAGCAGGTAACTGATGAGGGTGCAGCTGGACAGTCTGCTGGTGTGGTGCTTCCTTCTAAGGGTAATAGCCCTAAAGGTTCAGTCGGGGTTATTGGCGATTCTAGACCTGGGAAAGCTTTGCCTCCTAAGGGAAATAGTGCTAATGCTGTTAGTCCAGTTCAAACTGGCACCAGTTCTACTAGCCCCACTTCTGGGTTAAGGGAGACTGGTGATAGGTGGCTTTCTTGTGCCACACCAGCCTGTGAAAAAACTTTCCACAAATGTCCACCTATCTCCTCCAGTTGGTTCAATGTCTCTTCCGGTGATCCATTCCAATTCTTTTTTCTGCACTTGATTCATAGGCAATGCAAAATGATTTGGTGGAGGGGGAAACTATGAAGGATTCTCTTCCTGCTGATAGTGTTCCTTCTATTGGTCAGAATGTGGATCCTGGTCCTACTGCTAAAAAGGGGAAGGGTCGGGGTCGTGGGAAAGGTGGTAGTCCTGCTAAACAATAGCAGGAATCCTCTAAACAATAGCTTTCATTGAAGTCCTTCGATTGGGGGCATGGAATGTAAGGGGATCATGATCCCCTTAGGCAAAAAGAGGTATCTCATTTGATTCAGTCTCACAAGCTTAGTCTTATTGGTTGGATTGAAACTAAAGTTTGATTGGAAAATATAATTATTACTTGTAGGAGATGTTTTCCTTCTCACTGGAAGTATATTCATAATATTGGGACTAATGTTGTTGCTAGAATAATTCTAGGTTGGGATCCTCTAATCCTAAAAGTGGATGTTCTGCTTAGTTCAGCTCAGTTGGTGTTAATCACCAGTGGAAACTGGTGATCTTAGATCTTTTCATTTGTCAGTTGTGAGTGGACAGAATCATACTTCTGAGAGGAGATCTTTATGGGCTGATATGGGGTTTGTTTGCTCTAGCATTGGGGATGGTCCTTGGATTCAACTTGGCGACTTCAACGTTGTTAGGAAGCCTGAGGAGCGATTGGTGGGTTTTAATGCTACCGCTGCTCTAGAATTCAATGACTGCCAGTGGTTAGTTGGTTTGGATGATATGCCATCCAAAGGCTACTGGTTCACCTGGTCCAATAGGAGAGGGGGATTAGGTGAGATTCGCAGTAAATTGGATACAGTTATAATTAATGCTGGTTGGATGGACTGCTTTCCTGAATCAGAAGCTGTCTTTATTAGTCCTCGTGTGTGTGATCATTGCCCTATGCTTGTTACAGTGTGTCCTGAGGTCCACAAGAGAAGGCCTTTTAAGTTTTTTAATTTTTGGATGAAGGACTCAAGTTTTAAGGACGAACTGAGAAAATCCTGGAGTATGCCTGTTGGAGGATCTGTCAAGTACATTTTACAGCAGAAGCTGAGAAGATTGAGGCCTGTTCTTAGATCCTTTAATAAGTCCCATGACTCCCATTACTATAACATTTCAGGAAGAGTTGAGGAGGCCAGGAATGCTCTCACACCATGACATGGAGAAGGAACTATTGGCGTCTTTTTCTGAGCTTAGTGCTGCTGAAGAAGCTTTTAAGAAGAAAAAATCTAGGGTTTTCTGGCTCTCATTGGGGGATAAAAATTCAAAGTTTTTTCATCAAAAAATGAGATCTCATTGTTTGAGGAATAAAGTTCTTAGCTTTGAAAATAGTAATGAAGTTCGATTGTGTCCTCCTTCAGAGGTTAAGCAGGAGATTTTGGATTATTATGTGGGCCAGCTAGGTACTCCTTTCAGTGAGAAAAGAGCTGCTCAACAGGTCCTGAATCTGGTGCTAACTCAGAAAGGTTGATCAAGATGGGGGTATGGACTTGGTAAAGCCTGTCCAGCCCAGATGATTTTTAATTCTGTGCTTTCCAACAGAACTGGGATGCTGTGGGTTCAGAAGTGGTTCAAACAGTCCAACAATTTTTCAAAGACGGGGAATCAAGCATTGGAATGCTACTGCCACTATCAGAGACTACAAGTGCATCACTAAGGTTCTGGCAAATAGGTTACAACCTCTCCTCCCTACTCTAATTAGTTCCAATCAATCTGCATTTGTTAAGGGTATGAGTATTCTGGACAATATCCTGGTAAGTGGTAATGCAGGAGTTGGTTAAGAACTACCATAAGTCTGGGGGTGTTCCTAGGTGTGCCATTAAAATGGACTTAATGAAAGCCTATGATTCAGTAGACTGGAACTTTTTGTTTGACATTATGAGAGGCATGCAAATTCCTGATCAATTTGTTTTATGGGTCAAAAACTGTGTCACCACCCCAATGTTCTCAACTATGGAGCACGGGTACAGATACGCAGTACGAGTACGGGCACGAGAAATGGCAAAACTGCAAAAAAGTAGGGTACGGGTACAGCGGGGGTACGACGAATATATATATAATTTTTTACTATTTTTATGTTTTTTTATATCATTAAATGTCAAAAAAAATATTTAATATCACTTAAATTGCAAAACATTTAAAAGAAAATCCGGCTGTAGTCCAATAAACAATTAATAGGCCCAGAGTCTAATTTAATGAAGGAGCCCAAACAACTATCACTTCTTCTATGGAATAGGAAAGCCCACAAACCCATAACTAAATGAAAGCCACAAGCCCAACAACTAGTCAAACCCTACAGTTCTGCTTCTTCCTTTTCTTCTTGCGTCTGTTGCAGCAACTGCTGCAGCTGTCCAGATTGAACACAACCTACTGCATAAAGGCTGGTATCTCTCTCTCTCTCTCTCTCTCTCTCTCTCTCTCTCTCCACCCTCCTTGCCGTTCCCAAAGATACCAAAAGTATCCGGTACGATTTTGCCGTACCCGTACCCGATAAAGGTACGGCAAGGTTTCTGGCGTACCAGTGCTTCCCAGGTTCTCAATTATGATTAATGGTGTACCTGAAGGGTTTTTCCCTGGCAAGAGGGGTCTTAGGCAAGGGGATCCTTTATCCCCATACCTGTTCTTATTGGTGATGGAGGCTTTCTCAGCTCTTATTCACTATAAAGTGCACCTTCAGTTAACACACTTAAGTTTGCTGATGACCTCTTTGTTGTGTGTGGTGCTAAAGAGGATTCCTTTTCTGTTGTGGCTGAGGTTCTGAGGGATTTCCACATGTTTGCTGGATTACAACCAAACATGCTCAAAAGTTGTATTTTGTTATGCTGATGTGGATATCCCTACTAAAACCAGGTTGCATTCCATTCTTTCTATCCCAGAAGGTTCTTTGCCTGTGAAGTATTTGGGGGTTCCTTTGATTCCACCCAGATTAAAGGCTAGTGATTGTTCTCAATCACGGAATATAATTTTATCCAGAATTCAACTTCTTAATTTTGTACTGTTTAGCATTCGGGTTCACTGGGCTTCTATTTTCATACTACCTCAAAAAGTTATTCAGGATTTAGAACAACTTCTTAGAGCCTTTCTTTGGTCTGGTTCTGAACTAGCACTCGGGCTAAAGTATCTTGGAAAGACAGGTGTGCCAAGAGAGGAAGGAGGCTTGCCTTTAGACTCATGAAGGAATGGAACAGGGCTTCTATGGTCAGACATCCCTGGGCAGTCTGCAAGAAGAATGATACTCTGGGATAAAGTGGGTGCATACATATATTATGAAAGACAAATGTGTTTGGACTATGAATATCCCTCCTAATGTTTCACGGACAATGAGGAAAATCTTGAAGCTCAGAGACAAGGTTCAGCCTTGGATCACTTACAAGATTGGGAATGGTAATGATACTTTTTTATGGCTCGATAATTGGCACCCTTCTGGACCTCTGTAACAAAAGTATGGGGACCAGGTGGTAAATAATTTGGGCACATCTCTGTTCACCAAAGTCAGCTCTATTATTCAAGGGCACAGCTGGGCTTGGCCCAGACAACGGAATCCTATAATCATGGAAATCATGCAAGG
Source organism: Rhododendron molle (assembly GCA_025413875.1). Taxonomy (NCBI): domain Eukaryota; kingdom Viridiplantae; phylum Streptophyta; class Magnoliopsida; order Ericales; family Ericaceae; genus Rhododendron; species Rhododendron molle. The sequence goes on from CM046397.1 coordinate 30,244,011, forward strand.
TACTAATTTCTTTGCTGATCCTAATGTCCCAGATCAAGTGCTTTCAAACCTCACAGCCACAAAAGCATGCTCTGTAAGGTCTGCTTGGAATGCTATTAGGGACCCTAAACCTCCTTTTCCTTGGTACAAAGCTGTTTGTTTAAACATCACATACAACGGTGGGCATTCATTCAATGGTTAGCTGTATTGGAGAGGCTATCTACAAAAGACAGACTTGCTTCTTGGGGAATAGAGGAGGATACTTGTCGGACCGCTTTTCCACTATCTCTCCTAAAACCAATTGGTGTTCGGAAAGGTTTCAATTAAGTCTTTTATGGCATTCAACATCGCACCCGCAAGTCTGCTAGGGAGTGGCATTGTGTAACCAAATCCATGGGGCACTCTGGGCCCAACAATCCCTCCCTCACGATGACACTCCCGCGACTCAAACCCATGACTTCCTGGCTCTGATACCACTCGTCGGACCACTTTTCCACCATCTCTCCTAAAACCAATTGGTGTTAGGAAGGGCTTCAATGAAGTCTTTTATGATATTCGATATAGCACCCGCAAGTCTGTTTTTCAAAGCGGTTGCAGGGAGTGGCATTGTGTAACCAAATCAATGGGGGCACTCCGGGCCCAACAATACTCAATGTTGTCTCTGTTCTAGAGAAGATGAATCCCATTCCCATATGTTCTTTGCTTGTGCTTATTTACAGCAAGTATGGAATGCAGTTCTATTATGTAATGGGGTTAGTAATGGTCCAACTGAGGTAATGGCTTGGACTAAACAATTTTGGGGTGGTAGCTCTATGATGCATTCTGTTTTCAAGCTGTCTTTGGCAGCTCCCATCTACTGGTTGTGGAGGGAGAGGAACAGTAGAATTTTTCAATGTTAGTGTAGAGATTTTTCTTCGTTACAAAGGCTTATCATAGATGACATTCATGGATATATTAGCTCCTGGAAAAGGGTTAAACCTTCTAGTCAGAATTTAGGCATTGCTTCCTCTTAGAGAGTTCGAAAGAGGATTTCCGACCTCTAATTGTTTTGGGGATTGTTTTTTCTTCTGTTTGATGTTTGTTGTGTCAGTTTGTACTAAGGGTTAGTCCCTTGTGATCTTTTGTTGCGTGGTGCTTTAATAAGACCATAAGTTACCCAAAAAAAAACGAAGGAAATATGAAACTCTATCATGCATTATCCCCAAGTACAAGAACACAACTTGCCATTGCATGCATACGCATATATCTGAGGCTAAGGATAAATGAGAAAGAGATATCAGTTCAACTTCAAATTTTAAATGAAAAGGAATAGGGTTTACGATATTCTTATTACTGATCTTACAATACCAACTTCTTTGAGTCTTCAGAGGTTTCCTACTTTGCGAGTTAGCTACTAGATTGGTTTAAGAAAGAAGAACGAAATTCCATTCATTCATCGGCTTGCCTGGCCTTCTTACCTGGTGGGAACTGGTTACTGAGATAAGAAAATAATAGTTGTGCTGGAACGCAGGTGCCCAAACCCCTAAAGCTATAGTTGAAGAAGCTATTCTATACAAATGTTGACCTATTCTACCTCTTGTATATGTTGGTAGGGCCCAAGATACAAGGAAGTGGTTTAGACAAACAAAGAGTACAAGGGGCGCAGAAGACTCACCAATCTGCGAGTGACGTGCCTTGTTCTCCAATTCATACTCTCATAGTTATTCGATCAGAAAACTTAGAAAAGTCAATTGGTTCCTGTCTTCTTGATCTCCATTCGTAGAGCTAGACAGAAAATCTATATCCTTTAAAGGACTCAAACAAACAATAAAGCATTGATCTATGCTTGTAGTTTTCTTAGTGAATGGGAGATAGGGATCAAAAATGCCCTTGCAGAACAGACGCTACCCTACATTCAGTTTCCATTCCATGAACTGAACTGAATTAAGAAGATCGTTGTTTGTCAGCACTTTTCAACAGTGATCGAATAGTCGGCCTAGGTGCGCCTTGGTGCTAGGAAAACCCACATTGCCTGGAGGTTAAGGTCCAGGCAGTGATAAGGTGTTTTTACAGTGGTCAGCAATTAGTCGCCAATTAATCAGCCAGGCAGCGATTAATCGGCGGGGTAGATTTTGTAAGAGCAAGTGCACCATATTAGGAAAATCAACCTCATAGCTATTTTAGAGAGTCAAAACTTGAAAAGAAGCCCTCCAACAACCTCAACAAAGCCTAGCTACAATATCTTTTGATACAGTGCCTAGCTAAATTTGCCTATGCACTATTCTCTCTCTTTGTAAGAATCTCTCTTTGTAAGAATTAATTGCTCTTAGATAATGAAAAAGCAAAAGAAGGAAAGCGAAAGTAATCATATTTTATAGAATAATACGTAAAAATAGAGCATTCTTGGAGTGTTGTAAGGAAAATTGACTAGCTGAAGAAAAATATGCAAGATTGACTGCAGAATTTACCTAGTTGTGGTAGACGGAAGTACCATGCTTAAAATCACTTCAAGAACTAAGCCTAGCCTCAAGCTATATGAGGCACTATAGATGAGCCTCGCCTTGCCTCAGCAGCTAAGTGTGCAGTTTCAAAACACTAGTAGTACAACTGCACCACTACCCCAACAGGGCTCCCACCACACTTCTTTGTGCCTCACGAAAAAAGTGTGGGTGCGACGGGAAGCCCAGTCAGGCCATTGCCCCAGGGACACTATACAACATTTCATAGTGGGGGAATCATAGTATCTTAATCTTTCCTTATCAATTATATTGGTGCATGTGGTGAAGTATAGGTGGCAGTGCATTGTTAAATTGGTAATATAAATAGGTGATTGAATCTCATACAAGAAAAATACTCCATCCGTCCCCTAATGTTGGTCCCTTTGGGAATCCAACTTTTTAACATGCTTTAAGTGCTTGTCTCCTTAAGAAATCGGACTTGTTTATTCCAACATTACCCAAAAACTTTCCAACTGTTCATAATTCACAAAGGTTAAGTTAGATATCCAATAGCTTTTTCTGACTTTCCAACGAGTACTTATATTTTGTGACATCCCAAAATGAAATAGAGAACTAAAATCAAGTGACGGAAGGAGTATCTAACAATCACAGCTAACATTATTTTTTCCTCTTCACATTCCTTGCTTAATTCTATTATTCATGAAAAGAAAATGATATGAGATCTTGCCACATACTGAAAGGGTAGTTCCATGTTGAAATGACCAACACAACTCCTAGAGGTTCTGACACAATCTCTGCTGATGATGGAAAAGTTGTCATAGAAGTTTTGACCTGAAATTAAATGCCAAAAACGTGCATTACTAAAGATGCTCAATATCCAAACTACAAGTCCTCGATCAAAAGGAACACTCCTACAACATCTCAAACACGAAAATGGCTACAAGTAGTGAGTACCTTTTGCGGCATCATCCAATGTTTTAACTCTTTAAGCGCTAATGTACAGGAGCCTTTAGTCAAAGAAACCTGCATTATGATTCACATGAACAAGAATTTATTTTGATATTGTGAAATGGCTAAACCTAAATTCAAACCATAATGGCAAATACTGACCCATGTAAAACACCACCACATTATGACAAGTATCCAACTCTACTTGTTCGATAGAACTACTTGTTTATTTTGATTTATCTAGTTACTGCCTTCCATGTATCACAACCAAAGATCGTCTTCAAAGAGAATTTGAATGTGTACGGCATTCCAGTTTGCTGCATGTGCTCAACGCCTTTTGGATTTGGTTGAAGATGCTCCTAATTTGGCTACTCCTTTGTTATCAGTTGATTAAAACAGTTCTTTTCTGCAGAAGGTAATTGCATTGTTTCCATTCCCAATAAATTGGTAAAAATTGAACATTTCAACCTTTGAAGAGACAAAGAAAGTTATCATTTTGAACCAAATGGAGGCATGCTTAATTTCTTCAAAACATAGAATAGTAAATAATGTGCTATTTATAAATAAATAAATAAATAAAGAAGTTGATATCGATAATTCTGTGAAATTAGACAGGAACCGACATATGCACCATCATGGAGGTATTGCTTCCAAAATAAACTCAGCACTGTTTCAAAATGAACTCCAATCTGTAAGTCATTCTTAAGGGGGGAGAAGAGGAGGAGTCATTTCCAAATAGAATCTCAACTAGCAGACCTATCAAACACCGGCCAAGAGGTTGACCTAGAGGATAAGGCGCTCCATCACCAGCATGATGCATGGGTTCAGGTCTCGTATCTATGGGTTGTAGCTTAACCTACCGCTATTTCCTCCGACAAATTGCATAAATAAATCAACATCAAATGCAGATAACTAATGGCTACATATAGCAAAACAAGATCTCTTTACCCAACAAAATTTACTGGCCATTGTATATCCTAGGTCAATTCATCAATATCAGGTCACCACATCAAAAGGATTGATGTAGTAAAATCACAATATGATTCCTTCATAGCAAAGCATGTGTCCGCATATAAGGTTTTGCTAAGCAAAGATTGTGAATATGGGGTTCTATTCTGATGAGGTGATTACAAAAGAAAAATACAGCATACGTTTGTTTTAATGTATGATCACAAACAAATAAATAAATTTGGATCTGGCTCCTCTCCAGTAATGGGAGAGGATCCTTCTTCGGGCGGGCCCATACTGGGCCCACATTGATGATTGGAATCGTTCATTACGTAGATCTTGTCGAGTACTTCAACTGTGAATAAATTTGATTTGATTGCATACCTTTTGATAACTAATCAGATCACATTCTATTGAAACAAAATGAACTGGACACACTGAATAGAAACCACTTTTTCCCACTTTTTCAAGATGATCAAAAATAATATAAGGAAATGGACAGAAAAGCGCGAAAAATAAAAAGAACAATACTACATCTTTCCCATTTTGTTGAGCCCGAACATAATTATTACCGTACTCTGTTAGTCTTTTAAGTAATCACTTTCTTTTATCGAAAAAAGTTTCCCATTTTGCCCTTGATGGAATGTTTCCTGAAATCCTAACTTACTTAGACCCCGCTCAGTTGCAAGGAAAGATAGTGAAAGTGAAAGTACATGAATGTTCATGCAATTTTTGGGTGTTCAATTGGCAAAAAAAGTTGTGGAACCCACATCTCTAACTTCCCCACGAGGATTGGTTTTCCTGCAACACTCAACCTACAAAAAAAACACAAGATTTTCCAGGAATCTTGTTTTTGCACTAGTTTCTATACGATTATGCTACTGGTTTTTAACTTTCCTACAAATTTCTTTTTATCAAATGAACATATGTAGGAAAATACTTTTTCTTTTCTTTTACTTCACTTCTCTTAAATTTTCTCAGGAACAATTTTCCTGCAACAATTTCTTGACAAGTGAATGGAGCGGTAAGAGAAAATGAGATGCAAAATCAAAATGTTGCATTACTTTTTGAAAAGTTTTCAAAATGGGCAAATTTTGTGAGACATCCAAAATGAAAAACTGGACCATTTTTCAAACTTGAGATCTTAGAAGGGACCAAAACTTAAGTCCCATGCCTTGACCACTAGGCCAACCCCTTGGAATGCGCTTGGGGTTGTTTTCAACCCTGATGAGGCCTTAGTATGTATCTTGAAATCCTAAATTACTTAAGGTAAGAGAAAATAAGGGTTAAAATGAGACTGTAGCATTACTTTTTGAAAATTCTCAAATGGGCAATTTTTCATGGTACATTCAAAATGGAATGCTGGACCATCTTTGTGGGACGGAGGGAGTAGCAGATTAGATATTGACCTCGGAGATGAAAGCTTCCTGTTGGGGTTTGGAGAGGTCCTTGTGAAGAGCTGAAAGGATGTCTTTCTCTCTCTGTTCAACCATCTTCAATATATTTTCCAATTGTGAGACTCTCCACTCGTAGTTCTTTGTTTTTCCGGTGTTGAAGCATTCCCTCAGCTCCTTTACCAGCGCAGAAGCTCTCTCTTCCACAGCCATCACTGAGAGAGCTGCAGAGCAACTTCCACATTCATAGACTAGGGTTAAGAAGCACAACCAGGGATTTTGTGAGGACGAAAAAATAAAATTGGAACATATAAAATACGGCTTCAATTATGCCATTACAAATTGAAAAAAAGAAAAAAACTATAAAATGTGTGTGTGTGTGTGTGTGTGAGAGAGAGAGAGAGAGAGAGAGAGAGAGACTTACGAGAGAGAGCAAAGAGAGCGCCAAGAGCGCGGGTTGTGGAGCAAGGAGAGGCGCGTTTGTGGTGCCTGAAATGGAGGACCTCCGCTTTTAGTATTTGAGCCGTTTTGCAGGGCCCTGTTCCAAATTCCATTTCTTTTTTTGATTAAATTATGGCTCTGTTTGGAACTTGAAGAAAAGAAAAGAAAGGAAAAGAAAATAAAGTGGAAGGAAAATGAGAGGAAAATAAGAAGGAAGATTCACTATTCACAAAACTAAAAATTTCTATTTTCTTCTTTCTTTCTCTTCCCACCAAACAATAGGAGGGAAAATTTTTTAGTTTTCTTTTCTTTCCCTTTCCTTTCCTTAAGTTCCAAACAGAGCCTATGAGAAAATTAATTAGTCATCCTATTTGCACAACTTATTTAGGTGCCCATCCTACTAGGTTTGAAAACTTAAGTCGACATCCTGGAATTTAAATAATACTCCCCTAAAACACCCCTAATCATGACAAATACATAAATCATGACAAAATCATGAAAAATATAGGAATTATGACAAAGTCATCTGAAATCATGACAACCTTAAACAAATTTTTTAAGTTAATTTTACATCCCGAATTTTTAGTTTTACATCCCGAATTTCTTCACCTATATAGTGAAGAATTTTAAGATCTTAACATAAATTTTAAAGTTAGCTCTACATCCCTAATTTCTTCACCCATATAGTAAAGAATTTTAGGATCTTAATCTAACTTTTTAAGTTAGTTCTACATCCCGAATTTCTTCACCTATATAGTGAAGAATTTTAGGACCTTAATCTAACTTTTTAAGTTAGTTCTACATCCCGAATTTCTTCACCTATATAGTGAAGAATTTTAGGACCTTAATCTAACTTTTTAAGTTAGTTCTACATCCCGAATTTCTTCACCTATATAGTGAAGAATTTTAGGACTTTAATCGAACTTTTTAAGTTAGTTTAACATCCCGGATGATTTTGTCGTGATTCTGGATGGCTTCGTCATGATTACCGCTGCGCGGACCAAATTAACAAAGTCAATATTCCTTGTTTAATTAGGTCCGCGCAGCGGCTCTATTAAAATGTAAAAAATTATTAAGGGCAAAATGGGTATTATTTAAATTTCAGGATGAAAACATAAGTTTTCAAACCTACAAAGATTAGGATTTAAATTTAATGTAGAATAGGACCCCTATTTAAGTTCCCCTTAAATTATCTACAAAAACCATGTCACATAAATAACGCGGGAAAAGAGGCTAAATGTAAAGTCCAATCCTTAAATTAAAGTAGATACTACAGTATTATCTTCCCATCCTAAATGTAAGTCCCATCCTTGTGAAAACTGCAAAGTCACATGAATGAATGCAGAGGCCGGAGAGTTATGTTCTTGATTCTGGTTTTCACAAAACTGTAAGTCACATGAATAATTAATGCAGAGAGTTATGTTCGTCATTCTAATTTTGGATGATGTTTTGATTGTTTTTTTTTTTTTTTTGATCAGTAAAAAGGTGGAAGGGGCAACCAGCGTAGAAACTAACAACTCCTGGGCGTGACCATAGGGACTCCCTACCCACTATGGAATGTCCGGTTGAGCCATAGCTACTGTCTGGGAGGACAGGCCGTCACCACAGCACCACCAAGGTACTAACTGGAAGTAGTATGTCATCACCCCTGCAGGACAAGGACGTCCGATTGTTTAATTACTGGTTTTATAATTGCTGCATGTGTAATAAATTAATCTCCAATACGCTCTCCGATTCTGGAGGTATTTGGCATCCCACACTCACGAGTTAGGTGACTGAGGGAAAATCTAGACATCGTTGGACGAAGAGAGGAATGGAGTAGTATTGCACAAGAAAGACTTGAGGAACTAATTACTGCAACGTCAGATCAATGATTTATGAACACGTTCGCCAGAGCGGATCACGAGTTAAGCCCACCTTTTATTTTTCTGAAATACTAGCATGAACAATATTTTTTTTTTTTTTTGATAAGTAGCATGAACAATTAATATTGTTTACTCCATTTGTCTCTTAAGTATATTTTACGCCAAAAAAGTCATCTAAATTACTACAATACCTTACCTATTTCAAACCTCGTTATGAAAAATTTAAAAAAAAAAAAAAAGAAAAAAAAGAAAGGGGGTAAAGGGGAGAAAGAAGCTTCAAAGCAGAAATGATGGAGTGAGTAATAAAATAAAAAGGGAAGAAAAGAAATACTCCTACGTACGTACCGGCAGTGGAGAGGAACGAGGTGAATGGAGAGCATGTTCATGCTGATCACACTCTATAGTGGCGTAGCGGTTGGTGTGAGCTTATAGAAGGCTAATTAGGAGTGGCTAGATCTGTGGCTTCAAACCTAGCATTGAGGAGCATGATCGAGATCGATATAGGATTGGGAACTGGGGAAGCCAAGTCGTGCATTTTCAACCATACATTTTATATGGAGAGATAAAACTTCGGGGACAAAAAATACTACAGTAATATTGTTTCATAATTTCCATACAGGTTCTCTTGTCAAGTCATGTTGTACTTTTTTTAATCACTCTAGAGTGTTTAGCCTATTTGTGTGCACGTTGACTAATCTCTTACAGACCAATTACACTGTCGATTAGCGGGGAGCCTAATAAAAACCGAAGAAGTGATGTTGTGCTACTATCGACACTTTTTTTTTTGATAACTCAAGTGTCCAAGCCAGCATGTGTACATTGTATTCTTGTAATCCTGAAGACAAGGAAATTTATTTCTTCTGATTTAGGGAGATAGCTAGCTAGGATCACAACTCAGTCATATTGTTTTGATTATGTTATTAAAATTCATATGTGAGCTGCAAACCGGTGCCACCCGCGACACTTGATTTTAATTTGAAATCTCATAGTTTTGGTTTGAGGTATATTAAACTTTGGGCCTGTTCGGCAATCTCATTATCCTATTTTCGGTTTGGGAGGTGATTTTGGTTCTCCAAATTTAGCCAATGGCACTCTCCTTTTAGTTTTATTTTTTCACATAAATAACACACAAAGTAGAGTGCCAGTGGTAAAAACTGGAGTGTCAAAATCAATTACCTTTTGGTTTCTCCTTTTTATCTTTTGGCTGTTTGGCTGAGAATGAGAGAAATCATTACACCATGATGGTTTTCACTTTTGAAGAAAGGAGAAGAGAAAGAAAAGAGAAGAGAAACAAGAAAGAGGTCCGGACGTGTTTTTCCCATTCTCATTTTTCCATTTTCGTTTTCAGCCATGCCAAAATACATCCCTACCCTCTCCATTTGTCCATATTTCCACATAACCCTCGAACTTAATTATGCATATGCAAGCCTATTTTTAACTTAATTATATGTAAGTGCTAACCCAGTAATGCTAATATTTATAGGATCTTATCGATTCTTTTAGGCCTTTTTCCATGGTCCAGATTCTATGCATGGTTTTCTTTTATAAAGAATATCAAGGTGGCTATAGATGTAAAAAAAAGTTTTTACCAGAGATGGGTACCTAAAATCTTTCAATTACTTCAATTTAACTTAATTGTTGTTTTAATTAAAAAAATCAAAACATTGTTGAAGGAAAGTAAGAACAAAAAATACTTGAAACAATAAAAACATAATAGTTCGACACTTTCAATTGAAGTAGAAATTAATTTCAAAATAAAACTTAAAACAAATATGAGTTTCTAAAATACAATTGCAAATTTACCGCACATAACTTGTTTTTAAATAAGAAATATTTGGACAAAAATACCCTTAATATTATTACATACAACCACTACCCACTCCTCCTCTACATACAACCACATCCTTTTCTTCACACCACCACCCCCATAACCGCCACACCACCACCACCACCACTCTCATATTCTCCCCCATCTCTGTTCTCCTTCTACGTTCTTCTCTACCATGGCACCACCAGTTCGTTCTCTCTCTCTCTCTCTCTCTCTCTCTCTCTCTCTGTGTGTGTGTGTGGGCGCGCGCACGCGTGCGTGTGTGTTCTCCCTTCTTCTCCCATTACTCACTGTCGGCAACCTGTTCGCACAATCTGTCCCGATATTGTCGGATTCATGTGTTTGAAAGTTGGATGGGTTTTCGAATTCATATTTCTCAAAAATACACATACTTTCGGAATTATATATTTGAAAGTTGGACACATTTTTTGATTTATATATCCGAAGAATCTTTGAACTATGTGCGGGAAGTACGTACAACGTTCATATTTTAAAATATTAAAATTACACATATTTTTGGATTTTAAAATATGAAAGGTAAACATACTTTCAGATTTAAAAATCCGAACATTGTACACACTTTCCGCACATAGTTCAAAAATTCTTCGGATATATAAATCCAAAAATATTTCCAACTTTCAGTGTAACGCCCCAAAATCGGGTTCGTTAAGTTAAACATTTATTAGATAAACAAGGGAGAGTCTAGCTCATTATTACATCACAAACTCCGAAAGGGTTCTTATATTACACAAAAGGGATGGACATCTAAGGTTATCTACGGCTCTTTTTCTTCTTCCATCCTAGCAAGCTCCTCAGCTCCAAAGGCCTCCAAGATATACAGCTCTCCTTATTCATCTAAAAGGTCTGACACATTATACCAGCGTCGCCACCAGTATAATATGTGAGGGTCACATAAAGCAACACCGTGAGCTTGAAAGCTCAATAGAGTAACCCAAAACCCACTAACTCTTAACATACAAGTCAAAGATAGTATAGATACGGTTTTCAATCTTGACATGCTTAAACAAGAACACATAACAATTACACATGCGCATTCCTATCTAGCGTTGGTGTCATGTTTCGTGTGTTTCTCTTACGCGACTCATCATTTTGTGTCTCATCTTTTATCATCATTTCCAAAAACACACACACACACCAATGAGCTACCAAGTCCGGCTCATTGGCCACAATGGCTACCAAGTCCGGCACATTGTGAACGCACACAATCAAGAAGCTACCAAGCCCGGCTTATTGGCCACAATGGCTACCAAGTCCGGCACATTGTGTCACATCTTGGCTCCTCTCCGCGGATAACTAAGTCACACCTCCAATGAAGCTACCAAGTCCGGCTCCATTGGCAACGTACACCAACATAAGGCTACCAAGTCCGGCCATTATATAGTTTCAAAAGTATTTTTTATCCATATCAACCACATCTTACGTGTCATGTCTCCACTTTTCAATTTCATGTGTCTAGTATCATGCATAGACTCTGCGGCGGGACTTTGCAAACAAGTACAACACATTCATCGTAATCTTGAAACTAAACTAGCAAGATCATCCAACTTTATTTAACCACAAGTAAGGCAAGCAATATGCTATCAAGCTTACAATCTTTGAAAAGGTCAAAATACGAATACTTCGTTTTAAAACAATACTTTATCTTTAAAATGAAAACGTATAACCTTCTTTTTGGAAGTTCAAAACAACATATGTTTATTGACGAGTTCATAAAGTCATGCGATCTTTCATTCTCAAGGTCATGCTATCAAATATTCACAAGATCAAAGTAAACTACGTAAAGCAATCATACTAACACATAGCCTTCGATACTTAGGAAATCATGCTTATAACTTCTATTATACTTAGAATAGTAGGTTCGAAGAACTCTACAAGATCATGCAATCAACTAGTCTTACGAAGAAAGTATACTACATATACTTAGAGATAGCGGGGTTGGAGTAGTCTCCGTTCTTCTTGGCGGTAGTAGGCTACGGAAGGTACGACGGAAAGAAGTCGACGGTCGGACGGAATAATGGCTTACGATAAGTTTACGGTAGCTTCGAAAGAGAATGGTTTCTCTCGAAACTAGATCCTAACTACAACTACTACTACTTTTGGATCGAGGTGGTAGTCAAGTGGTAGTTTAGTGGCGGCAATGGAAGTATTTCTTGAAGAACTAGAAGAAAGACTTCAAGAACAAGCTAAAACTACTCAAGAACAACAAGAACAAGCTATACTTTCTAGAGAGAAGTTGGAGCAAGAAGAGGTGTGAGCAAAATGGATGAGAATGGCATGGTATTTATAGGCAAAACTTGGCCTCTCTCTCCCTCTCTAGCCGACCCTCTCTCTCCCAATTTTTAATTCATCAAATCTTGGTTTCTTGCAAGAAACATCCTAATTCTAGGCTTGCATGGCTATGATGTGGTACTTGTGATTGGATTTTGGAAGATTGATCAAGAAATGGAGATTTGATTAAAGTAAACAAATGGGGTTTTGGTCTTGTCTAGTTCTTGAATCTAATAAGAAAGTCTAGGTTTAGTACTTAGGAGATTTAGGCTAGATATGTAAGTATTAAACCCTAGATATGGTGATACATGATGAGGTAAGAAGATTGGCCAAGGATTTGGACTAGATTGGAAGAGTACACTAGCACACATCATCCCTCTCTCTCCCTCTCAATTCGGCCCTCTCTCTCTCTCTCAATCTCTCTCGGCCTCTCTCCCCTTCTCTCTCTCTCTCTCTCTCTCTCTCTCTCTTCTTCTCTCCTTGGTACAAAGTACAATATATATATATATGCATATATGAATATATATAAGGACAAGGGTTTGGTGGATAGAAAGAGTGAGGATTTTGGCTTGTAAGAGATTTGTACAAGGATTGACTAGTTAGAAATTCATTTAGGACACTAGGTCATAGATTTGCTAGGATATCACCATGGTACATTGGAAGATCAAGGAAGGTCAAAGTCAATAAAGGTACAATTCTCTCTCCCTTTCCTTCTCTCTCTCTCCCTCTCTCTCTCTCTCCCACTTGTACTTACATGAAAGAATACATATATACTATTATAGATATAAGTACTTTGGGCCCTTTAGAATCTTGTATTTAAACCATAATTAGATTTTCTTATTAAAATATTGTAATACACACATGTTGAATACAATATAATATATATATCTATATACATATATATATACAAGTACACATATAATATATACAAGCAAGTACACATAATCTAGGCTAGATATGACCAATCCAATAGCTAATAAACTAATCTACTTCTTTCAAACTACTAAGTACTAAAATATTAACCTATTGTACTAATCTTAGTTTATTCAATAACACACATGGCCAAATCTAGTATTTTAATCCAACCTAGTACTTGACGTTAAGACTAACTATTATCCAATGGATAATAGTTTCCCTAGCGGGTAATAACCAATGGGTAATGATGGCTAGGACTTTAACCTATCGTCCAATGGGTAAAGAATCTCCTAACGGTTTTTAACCAATGGATAATACCAAAAAGTTTAATAGTTGGCTAAATACTAGACTTAAGTACTAAACTAACCTAATCTTGTACTTTGGGGAGTTAATCAAGGTTCTCCTATTATCCAATGGGTAAAAGTAACACTAACGTTATCGTCCAACGGTTAACAGCTCAAGGGTTCAAATGGTTCAAAAAGGTTCATCTAGGGTTTACAAAGCTCAAGGGTTTCAAAAGGTTCACGGTCAAAGGTTCACAAGGTTCACCAAAGGATTAGGAAACAAATGGTAATTAGGTCAACGATCGATAGGTGAACGAGTTGGTTAAAAGTTAGCTAGGGTTGCTAGATAGGATTTCCAGCCAAGATGGAAGGTTTAAGACTTAACCCTAGGAACGACGGAAAATCTGGCAGTTAGAAGTCGATTAAAACCTTAATTAAGATTTTCAAATATTAACAACGAGATTTTTATTTAGTAAAAATCAGAGTTGTTACATTCAGATATATAGAATCTGGAAATATGTGTAATTTTCAAATCTATGAATCCAAAAATCCATCCAACTTTCAAACACATGAATTCAACAATGTCAGGAGAGCGAGCTGGTGATGTCGTTACAAAGAAGAAAGTAGAGGGAGAACAAAGGAAGGGGTGAACATGAGAGTGGTGGTGGTGGTGCGCGACAGTTATGGAGGTGGTGGGCTGCTGTGAAGAAGGGGGAGAATAGGTATAGAAGGATTGTATGTAGTAAATTCTTATAAGATCTGTGGGTTTACTTAGCAAGAGTTTATGTAGTAAATTTGAAGTTGTATTTAGGAACTCGCTTGGATTAAGAGTGGTCTCATTATCTCCGGGGATTCTAAATACAAATGCAAATTTACGGCATATAACATTTGCTAAATAAAACCTACAAATCTTATAACAATTTACTATATACAACCTAACAAATATCCATAAACTTCCCAAATTACCCTTCCCACCCCACCGGTCATCTTCCTCCTTCTCCTCCCCTTCCCCCTTCTCTCTCTCACCATTCTCTCTTCTTTTCTCTTAACACACAACCACCTCGATAACCGCTTCACCACCAATAGCATCCCACCATCACCTCTTTCAAAAAAAAATTCCCGACATGGTCTGATACACATTCTCAAAAAAAATAAAAAATTTCAGGTTTTAAAATGGGAATCGATTTCTACACTCCATTTTTTGATATCCACACTACATTTTTTGTATTTTAGCAAAAAATAAAAACACTTTCAATACTAAAATCCAAAAAAGGGAGTGTAGTTATCAAAAAATGGAGTGTATAAATCAATTCCCTTTAAAACTCAAAAATGTTTACAAAATTAAAATTTTAATACCTGAAATTCTTAGACATATTCGGGTTTTGATACCTTAAAGGTTTCAGAACAAATACATAATTTAAAATCCAAAAACATATGACACTTTCGAGTTTTAAAACCCAAACCCTTTACAATACATCTTCAAGATGCGTCATGTTTTTTTATTAAACGCATTTCGGGGAAATTCCTGGTCGGTCCTATTTTTTTGTTTGGGTTTCATGTGGACCCCATTTTATAAGCTATTCCATCCAAGCCCTTTTTAAAGGTGCTTCTACAATTTTGCCATTTTGCAAAATTTTTATTTTGCCTTTTTATAGAATTCTTGGAGGTGTGAATTCTTGGTATGAATTCTTTGGTGTGTGAATTCATATCCCTAGAATTCACAATCCTTTGCAGAATTCACATCCTATTGGCACTATACACGCCCTGAATTCACACCTGCCAAATTACATAATTCACACCAACAAAATGAAAAAGAATCTACAAGAAGAAAATCAATTAAAAACAATAACCGACTCGTCTAGAATTTCACAAGTAAAAACTCGTCT
The DNA here is from genome assembly GCA_025413875.1 of Rhododendron molle. Lineage (NCBI taxonomy): Eukaryota > Viridiplantae > Streptophyta > Magnoliopsida > Ericales > Ericaceae > Rhododendron > Rhododendron molle. The sequence goes on from CM046397.1 coordinate 30,259,226, forward strand.
AACAATGAAATTCAAGACTTCTGATTAATAAAAAGTCTATATGTAAAACAAGAACAGATTAAAACCTAAATCCAAGACATCAAAACACAAGAGTTGATCAAAGTAGTAATATAGAAAACAAAAGCGCTTATCTCAGATCGAGAAATCGACAAACCACAAAACAAGATTCTATTTCAATCACGAGCCTTGAGCTTCTCCAGCCGCTTAATCAGCAGATTGAGGCAAACGACGAGATTGGTGATGGAGTGGATTGGAGCCAGTAGAAGACAAGGGTGGCGGTGATGAGGAGGGCGTTGCGGTGGCGGAGGTGGTCGGAGGGGCTGCAATGGTCGGACTCGCAGGAGGGGCGGGTCTCGTACTTCCGGTAGATGTCCACGAGGAGGAAAAGGTAGAAGGGGACGATGGAGAGGAAGGGCATGAGGAGGGAATAGGGGTATTTTGGGTACATCATTTGATATAGGGCTTGGGCAAAAAGGGTTTAACGCAGGGTGGAGCTGGACGGGTATGCAGAGACAAAAAGGGACCGGCTTGGAAGAAGCCCTCTTCTTTCCCCTTCCTGCGTTTCAATTTTGTTGGTGAATAAAACCCTCTCCCCTACTGGCTGAGAGAAGACAATAGGACAACACTGAACCCAACCCAACCCAAGTTAGTTTTATTTACAATTCTCTCCCGAGCACAATTCCACGTAATTTTAGCAAAATAAGTTAATTTTGTCCCCATTTGAATTTTTCGTATTTGTTAATTTGCGCCAAATTTTTATAGATTATTGATTTATCTCAATGAAAAGAATCAGAAAAATAAATTTTTTTCTCTAAAGTCTAGAGAACTTTGAGAAAATCTGGCTTGGAGACTTTAACCATAAAGCTGAGATACTCTTGGAATTGAACACGGAATAAAATCAGGCATGACAAAAATTCAATGTTTCCTTGACTTTCGTCGTACTTGCATGCACCCACCGCAGCCGCATTTGACTATCCGAGCCGTTCATTGGGTTCTTTATGGTATAGCACTGTTGTTTACCTCTCCACTTGCGAATCGAAACACACATGAATCTATGTAGCAAGAGTTTACACATGAATCTATGTAGTAAGAGCTTGCGAATCGAAACACAAACGAATCTATGTAGTGAGAGCTTGTCTCATGTCGTCAAAATAGCATTTCAAAAAATCATATAAACCTTGATGCCAAAAAAAAAAAAAAAAATCATATAAACCTTACCAATACAACAATTGAAACGCTTTGATATTCAGGTTTTTCGCAAGTTCCAACAGAACATTAACTTAATATAGAATCAATTGGCCAGACAATACGAGATGGCTACAAATAGAACAACAGATTTCAAAAGAAAGCCCAACTTTGCATCATAACCTTCATCTACGTAACGTTCATAGCACATTGAAGTACAGAGGATGGGGGTCCATGTAGTTGAGGCAACAACAATGCCATAACAAAGCATTAACAAGAGCATCTATGAGGATTACATGTGAAAGTGAAAGTGAAGTCCATATCTACAATTGATAATGGGTAAACTTATGCCACTGGTGCAATTGCGTCTATAATGAAAATGGAACAGAGAACATTCTTTGTCCCATCCAAGGGGTGTATTTTTACTGAGTAATTCCCCAACAGGCAATGACGGCGTCACCAGAACAAAATGAAAGAACTCGCAATTTGAACACAACACCCCCCAAAAAAAAAAAAAAAAAAATAAAATAAAATAAACAATCGTTCGGTGGGGCCTTCTAGAAGGATGACAATAAATGGTGTTTACACCCAGGGTAAATGGCCCACCAACAGCTGATCTTACAAAACTAATAAAAAAAATGGGCATGCTCAATCGATTCTACTTGAATTGGATCATACAGCACCACATACAAGTATTAAATAAAGGTTTTATTTGGTAAGATTTTTTTTTTTTTTTTTTGTGGATAAACAATGTACCATTGGATTCATGTGGTATGAGCACCATGTGTTCTTGAAGCCCAGATGCCAAAGACAAGAAACCAGAAGACAAATAAGATGGCCCAGTAGCGTGCAGGTCCGTACTTGATTCTAGTTAGCACGATCTGCGGGTGTTTCAAAAGCATAAACATTAGATATTTACTTAGAAGCCCCAGCAAACACAGGTGTGTATTCACATTATAAACAAGTATATAAAACAATTTATAAGAGCGGATGCATGCAATAAGAAACTATTTTCCTTTAAATTTCAAATCGTTCACAGTATATCAATTCCTCCTTTGAGAGGACCTTCTATAGAGAAATGGAATCTAAAAATCAAACTTAAAACAATGCACCCAAATTTAAATGAGTTGTATCAGCTTACCCTTGTAGTACATGTTCTAAGCATGTTATGCACCACATTCAAAAAGCCTTAACGTTCACCATTTGAAAATTTAATTGTACTCGGCGGAAATTTAATCTTTACTCTGCTGTGACTTTGATTGAGTAAACAGAAAAAACTCGTAGTTCTCCGGAGCACACTACTAAGTCACCAGCTGTCCCAAAAGCTCTAGTTGTTTAGGAAATGGGAGAAACAATCTATGTTAAGCTATTCAACACCCTTCCTCCCATGCAACCCCATCAAAGATTATACAAACATCATAAAAGAAGAAGAACAAAAGAGAAAATAATGCAAATAGAGAACAAATGACTTGAACCAGAAGATCCCTTAAACCAAAGCTCATGGTAGATCACCAAATTTTGTTCGAAAAGCTCAAGATATTAGGATATTGGACAAGCACAAGGACACAAACCGGATAGACGTGTTGGAATATTTAAGTAGTTGTTATGAGTCTTGTCCCACATTGGTTAAACAAGTCTTGTATCAAGTTATCTCTTAATATAAATAATAGTTATTTGTGTTAGGGTTAATTAACACCCTATACACTTTTCTTATTCTCCCAAACAACATGGTATCAGAGCCACCCTTAATCCAACCCTAACCCTAATCATAATCGTAACCCATGTCCCACCACCCAACATACAGTTACTGTTCCCACGAGTACTGTTCACCAGAACACTGTTCATGCGCGCACTGTTCATCACGGGTATTGTTCATCGCTAACACTATACAACCTTGAAATCCCTCCGACACCCCTAACCCCATGCACCAAACCCATTCGAAACTGCTACAAAACCTTTGGAACTTCTGAAAAACCCTAATCGAACCTTAATCAGCCCCCATCGAACCCTAATGCACTCTCCAGAACCCTTATCGCCCCTAATCGACTCTCATTCACTACAATCAACTCTCAAAACTCCTGAAAATGGTTTGAAACCCCTTGAATCATATTCAAAACAGCCCAGAATCTGTTCAAAATAATTTGAAAGGTTTTCGCTGGTAGCCAGATTTGTCTCCTATTGTTCGTACAGTGTTTTAAGCCTTATTCGGTTGGGATCAGTCACATGCATCTCGATTTATGTGTTGTTTTATGAGGTATCGATTTGAATCTCGATTTGTTGCTGGCTATGTCGCCTATTGGTTGGTGTTCTCGATTGGTTACCGTCGGTAGTATGAATGTTTGGATTGTTGAGGTCTGTTGATTTTAGTACTGTTATTAGCAAGTATTGCTCCATGATTTGTTTCTGGTCGTAGACTTGTTGGTAGACAGAGTTAATCTTCGGTTATTTTGGTTGATCGCGTATGTTCTTGTGTTGTTGATGATGTTGGGTGATCGTTTGGTTTGGTGATCTGTTAGTAGTTGTTGATTCTATTAGTTGGTTCTCATTGGTGGTTGTTAATTCGGTGCCATGGAGGAGGGTGGTGAGTTTGCTTCTGGTTTTCGTGGTCGAGATTATGGGTTCAGTGATAGAGTTGTTGGTGGTCGTTACTCTAATTCTGACAGTCGTTGTGTTAGCCATGAGTTTGGTCAAGCTGGTAGTAGCAATCGTAGTCGTGGTTGTGTTCCTCAACATTGCACCTATTGTAATGGCAACAATCATACAGTTGAGTATTGTTGGGATTTTCATGGTTGGCCTTCTAATCAGCCGGTTACTCCTGCTGATGCCACAGTGACTATTTTTGCGAAAGAGTACCAACGCCTTGTGTCACTTCAGACAGGTTCCTCCATTGCAATGCTAACTCAGACGGGTTCTTTCGTTGCGTATGTTGCATCTTCTTTTTCTTCTGTTCCTTGGGTCATTGATTCTGGTGCATCTGATCCTATGACTGGTACATCTACTATTCTCTCTGGCTATCGGTCTATTGATAAACCATCTCGTGTTACCTTAACCGATGGCTCTACCACTCATATTACCGGTTTAGGTTCTGTTTCTGTCACTTCTTCTTTGACTTTAGATTCCGTATTACATGTTCCTCGTTTTCCATTAAACCTTATGTCTGTTAGTAAACTTACCAAATCTTTAAATTGCTCTGTCACATTCTCCCCCAATGGTTGTGTGTTTCAGGATCTCAAGACGGGGAGGATATTGGTGGTGGTACTGAACGTGGTGGCATGTATTACTTTACCGACGATGTTCATCCTAGCTTTGTTGCCCTTCAATCTTCGGTGTCACCATATCAACATCATTGTCGTCTTGGTCATCCATCCCTTCAAAACCTTAAACGGTTGGTACCTTCATCTAGCCGTGTTAATGTTTTGCCATGTGAAGTCTGTGAATTTAGTAAACATCATCGAGTGTCTTTTTATCCTAGGGTTGAGAGTAGTGTGTCTCGTCTTTTTCAATTAGTTCATTCTGATATTTGGGGTCCAATGCGTGTTCCTAATGTTTTTGGCTTCCAATATTATGTTATCTTTGTTGATGATTACTCTCGTGTCACGTATCTTTATCTCATGAAAGAGAGGTCATAGTTGTCTTCTATTTTTAAGTCATTTTATACAGAGATCAAAACTCAGTTTGATACTTGCATTCGTATATTTCATTCTGACAATGCAGGTGAATATTTTCATAATTCTCTTTCTAAATTTTTTGATGATCATGGTATAATTCACCAATCTTGTGCTCGGACTTCACAACAAAATAGGGTTGCCGAACGCAAAATTAGGCATTTATCAGAGGTTATGCGTGCTCTGTTATTCCAAATGCAAGTTCCTAAGTCATACTGGAGTTATGCTGCTCTTACAGCATGTTATTTGATCAATCGTATGCCATCTAGAATCCTAGGTGGTTAGATACCACATACGGTTTTATTTTCTAGTCAACCTCTCCACTCATTACCCCTACGAGTATTCGGGTGCACCTGTTATGTTCACACTCTTGATCCTGACCGGGACAAACTTGATCCACAGTCGATTCGGTGTATTTTTCTGAGATATTCGCGCACTCAGAAAGGGTATAAGTGTTACTCACCGTCTCTATGTCGTCATTTTGTTTGTGCTGATGTCACGTTTAATGAGTCATTACCCTTTTACTCGGATCACCGTACTCCAGTTGACCTTCCTGAGCCTGAGACTGAGTCTGTGTTTCCTATTTGTGTACCATCTGTGCCACCCTTGCAGGTGTATGTTCGTCGGTAGAAAGTATTAACAGCCTCACCAGTGCCTTCTGTCGCGCCTCCTCTGTCTCAAGATCTAGTTCCACAACCACCGCCACCTCCACCCCCACCTCTATCATCACCTGGTCTTCCTATAGCTCTTCGCAAAGGTATTCGGTCTTGCACTTCTCACCCTATTGATCGGTTTATTTCCAATGCTCACTTGTCTCTGTCCCTTCGTGCTTTTACTACTTCTGTTTCGTTTATTTTTGTTCCTAACACTGTTCAGGAGGCCTTATCTGTTTCTGAGTGGCGGACAGCTATGAAGACTGAGATGTCTGCTCTACATGACAATGGCACTTGGGAGTTGGTTCCTCTTCCGCCAGGAAAGTCTACTGTTGGTTGTAGGTGGGTCTTTACGGTTAAATATCATCCTGATGGGTCTGTTGAGCGTTACAAAGCTCGTCTTGTTGCTAAGGGATATACTCAGACTTATGATGTTGATTATGCTGAGACTTTTTCTCCGGTTGCCAAGCTTGGTTCTGTCCACCTTCTTATCTCCCTTGCAGCCAATCTTGGTTGGCCTTTATTCCAGTTGGATGTTAAAAATGCTTTTCTTCATGGGGATCTCCAGGAGGAAGTTTATATGGAGCAACCACCTGGGTTTGTTGCTTAGGGGGAGTGTAATCACGTATGTCGTCTTCGCAAAGCATTATATGGTCTTAAGCAGTCTCCTCGGGCATGGTTTGGCAAGTTTAGTGATGCAGTTTTGAAATTTGGGATGAGTCGCTGTCAGTCTGATCATTCGGTTCTCTCTCTCATCTGACCGAGGGAAAGTATTATTGATTGTTTATGTGGATGATATTATTATTACGGGCGATGATCAAAAAGGTATTGATGAGTTGAAGGTATTTCTGCAGAGTCAGTTTCATACCAAAGATCTGGGAAGATTGCGATATTTTTTGGGTATTGAGGTTGCACGATCTAAAGATGGCATTAGTTTATCGCAGAGAAAATATGTGCTAGATATTCTAGATGAGACTGGTTTATTGGGGTCGAAACCTGTCGATACTCCCATGGATCCTAATGTCAAACTGTGTGTTGATCAGAGGGAGCTGTTTTCTAGCTCTGACCAATATCGTCGCTTGGTTGGTAAATTGAACTATCTTATCATTTACACTTTTTGATATTCCCTTTGCTTCGAGTATGGTGAGTAACAAAATGTTTGAACCGTAACTTTCACATAAGGGAGATTTTCTTAGAATTGTAAAGTATCTCAAGGCTCATCCAGGATGGGGTTTGTTTTGTCGAGCTAATGGTCACTTACGTATCGAGGCTTTTACCGACTCTGATTGGGCAGGAGGACCTTCTGACAGGAGATCCACTACAGGATATTGTGTTTTTCTCGGTGAAAACCTTGTCAACTGGAAGAGTAAGAAACAAACAGTGGTTGCACGATCTAGTGCAGAGGCAAAGTATAGAGCCATGGCCCACACGACATGTGAGATTGTATGGGTGCGATCTTTTCTTGAGGAGATAGGATTTAGTGTGCAATTGCCAATGAATTTGTATTGTGATAATCAGGCAGCAATTCACATTGCATCCAATCCGATATTTCATGAGAGGACTAAGCATATTGAAGTTGATTGTCATCTGGTGCGTGAGAAGTTAGTTGGTGGTGTGATAGCTACTCCCTTTGTGTCTACAAGTGCTCAGTTCGCTGACAGGTTTACCAAGTCATTGTTCAAGCCCCGGTTAGAGTTGTTATGTAACAAGCTGGGACTTTGTGATATCTATTCTCCAGCTTAAGGGGGAGTGTTGGAATATTTAAGTAGTTGTTATGAGTCTTGCCCCACATTGGTTAAACAAGTCTTGTATCAAGTTATCTCTTAATATAAATAATAGTTATTTGTGTTAGGGTTAATTAACACCCTATACACTTTTCTTATTCTCCCAAACAACAAGACGCACTTATCATTTGGACACGTGAGACGTGTAGGGGTTTTAGCACAAGTTCAACAAAATACAGTGAATGGAAGACACTGAAAAAAATATTTTCAATCAATTTGCAATAATTCTTGTAGCCTTTTATTATAGACTCTCAACCTTTTCAGAGTTAAAATTGCAAGTTAAATAGTTAAGCCTTCAAAATAAGGCATTCGGGTTTTGTATCCCGGCCTCTTATACAACATGTAAACTTCACCAAAAGACCTGTTCCAGCAAAACCGTCAGACAGAGGTGACTGTTAAGGGGACAAATGGGGCTTTTCTACCTTAAAATCAAATTTTAACTGTCATATAAAGAAGGAACAATTTTCCTGAAGTTTTAAATGTGTGTAGATGTACCTAACTCCATATACAAACTTTTTCTTGAAAAGTGAAGAAAGATAATCTATTAATCTCAGAAAAAGATCTCGATAAACAAACTTATTGTGTTCCGCTATGTATCGGTCTCACAAATTCTACAACCACACACACACAAGCCATGTGGGTCCACACACACACACACACACGGGAGGTGTGCGTGTGTGCGGGCCCCAGATGTCTTGTGAGTGTGTTTTTGTGGTTGTAGTGAAGTTGGTGTCTGTCCTACTTTTTCTCAATATTGATGTGTCTAAGAAATAGTGTACGAATTTGTGTCCTATACCAACATATGTGCATCAAAACGACAAAGATGTAATAAGTATCAATGCTAGCCTAGTAGATTATAATTAGAGCGTACTGCCTACTGGTACTATTGGACTCCAAGCCATCGCTCAAATAAGTTCTTTCACTAGAAAAATCTACTTGATCGGAATGCAATCCCATCAATGATCTTTTCTCATTTTTATTTGCAAAGGTCAGCAACAGAACAGGCCCATGAAGTTTGCCTCATCAGATTTTGGAGAACAAATATTCTACCCAACAGGGTCCTCGCAGTAGAGGACCATATGAGAATACTATATCCACATGTTTTCCTCTTAACAATCGGGAGACAGTCATGGAAGGTGCAGTTGATAATTAGCATAATTACTTTCTTTCCTATGAAAAGACAATAAGCACAACAGATCCAAGATCAACGGAATGAGTATATAACCACTTACAAAGCGAAAGAAGACAACAACAGTTAAAGCACAAATGCCTCCAAGCAGAATGTGAAGACCACTTTTGGCAGTTTTCTGCAAGCAGGAGTTTGTTAGATGAAATGTACTCACCAACAAGGAAAGTATATAATAAAACCAATGGAAAAAAACCAAGGAGAGAAGGTAGCTCACATATTATCAGAATAAATACAAGAAAGAATATAAGATGTCCAGGGAGACGTTTCATGTGAATTGGTAAAGTTTCTATGCAAGATACTTGTTAAAGTATCCAACTCAAAACCAATTAGCAATGGCTGCCCAAGTTCATCTACAAGTTTTGGAGGTTATAATTAACCAATGTGGGACAAACTCTATTTGGAGGTTATAATTAACCAATGTGGGACAAACTCTAACAATACTCATTGCACTGAGGTTAACAAGAGGGTTTCTCAATTTGGAAAATGTGCTTCACTAACTGTTAACAATAATAACTTCAGCAAGTAATATCCCAGAAAAAAGTTGAAGCTGCTTCAAATATTATGCTGTATACAGACATGTACACATGTCAAGCTTGTTTGCGTTTACGTAGCAACTTTATTTCTAGCATTACAAGTGCTTCAGTTTTGACCAGCATAATACCTGTGGGTTCCAGCAACACAACAACAATAACAAAACCCATCAAGTCACCAACCGTTGGGGGTATGGGCGGGGGAGGTTTGGAGACAATCTAAACCTTGGCATATATGTACAAAGTGCCTGCTCTCATAATACCACTGAAACAGTGGCCCCCCTATACCTCCAAGAACCAAGGAGCTAAAGGAACATTTTTTGCGGAACCATGCCCCCAAATCAAAGCCGAAAGGCATCAGAAACGGCAGGCTTAGAGACCCAAATCAATTTTTGTGCACATAACGATGCTTCCTTCATTCATAGTTTTCGACCGACAGCTGTGACACATTCTTAAGGTGAAGCATGTTATTTCTTTAAGGTGAGAAATTTGCCAGATGTTGGTTAAACCTTTTTTTCATTCCACTGTGTCTTCTGTAAAGACTCAAACTCAAACAAATATAGTGACATCCTTAACTCCAAAAGAAGAAATAACGACGACTCTATATTATTAAGACAAAACCATTTAGTTATTTCTTACCCAAAAAAAAAACTGTTCGCCATACCACATACTACTTTGATTAGAGATGCATCCTAAGTAAAATTCATTTAAATACTATTTCACTGCAGAATAGCATCAGAACTCATAGGTGTGTTCATGCAAATGAGCACAATACTTAGATGCCTCTAACACGTGCAACTACCGAATCTTGTTAGGAGAAGAGTTCCTGCCCCAGCCTGGGATCATGCTTTCAATGCCTAGTCCGGCTTGTTACTTGCAAGATCCCCAATTTTATGTGACAATAGAGAAGGTGGAGGTTATCACAAAATTGATTGCAACCATACTCATTAAAACTAGTCAACAATGGGATCCAAGACACTGTAGCCTCTCAATCTCCTCCTCACACGGAAAAGATACTTCATTAATAATTTAATATGTACCTACTCTAGTTCAAGTATGTTCGAGTGTTGACATAATCATTAGGACATATGGCTGCAAACCAAGAGGATTTATTGTTTATCATCTCTGACCAGAAACAAAATGGTATTCCTTTCTTTGTTATGCTTTCATACAAATAACTATTATTCATGACATTAATGGTTAAGCCCCTACAAATACACTGGACATGGTTTATATACCTGAAAGAGTTTCCCCTTGCATGAGATACAAACAGAAAGCCTTGCAGCTTTCAATTGTGCAGATTTGTCCAATAGAGTGGGGAGTGGGCTGTATCAGGACAACTGCAATGTGACTAGCTCCTAAGCAAGGCTATTATACCCTACCGTACCGGCCGGTATGTCTCGTTTTGGGAATAAACCGGTACACTGAACCCTCAGTTCTGGGCGAACTTTCCAGCCTATCTCAGACATAACGGCCAGTTTCGTCCTTTTAACGGTGGTACGTTACATTCCGGCAGTGTACCGGTGACAAGAGATAACGAAAAATGCGAGAACAAGAACTAGAACAGATCAAAATACGAAACAGGGTTCAAAATATGAGATCAGAGCAACTAGATTGGATCAATCCCCTTCACAGTGAAGTCTGCCAGGTTCAACTCCTCTGTTCTGTTTCCATCTCCTTGGTACTGTGGAAGATGGTGAAGCTTTTCCCCATTAATGGAGAGAGAGAGAGAGAGAGAGAGAGAGAAGGTTTTGGACGGCTGAGAGAAAAGGGGCTGGTGCAAGGGTTAATATGATAGCCTGTATTTTCTCTTCCCAAAAATAACCAGTTAAGGTCAGATCATGACAAACATTAACCATGGTTAAATGTTTGTGAAACTTTGCAAATATAGTAGAGTATGTAGGACAGTACGAATATTCACCAGTTAATCCCAAACTAAAAATATCTAAGAATAATTTTACATATAGGAGTATTTATAAAGATAAATCCAAAAATGTACCCGAAATAATACCTGTACCAAGCCATGCCATACCAGTTAAGAAAATGATACCATACCCGGAACAGTATTCAGAACCTTGCTCCTATGGCATGGCATGATTCATTTCAACCATTGAAGCGGAAGACTTCAACATTTGTGATACACTTACGGGCCACCACAAGAATGACATCAAACTAGTACTGTTATACTTAAACTGCCCAATGCAATGGACTCCCTTCTGAGAGAAGCATTAGACTCAAGTTCCGGCTACAAATGACTGAGCTTGGGTGACCTATGTTTTGGCCATGAGACTTTCTTCATACTGAAATCAAGCATTTGTGTAGTAGCAAAGAAAATGTCCTTCGAGGGAGCTATTTATGTTGATTAGTCACTGAAATATCTTACGATTCATTATTGGGAAGAGTTCATTAGGAAACGACGAAGAAACTAAATGGTGATGAACAGGTATTCTATGGAATTAACAAAGCCTTGTTGGACTTGAGAAAGTAAACTTGTTTTACTCCAAATGCTACTGAGTCACTGACATTAGTTGGGGGAGGGGTTCAGATATGGAGTATTTTGTGCACATTCGAGCTTTTCATACACTTCATTTAAGCCTAGACTCCAATTGCAGATTAGGGTTTAGGAGGGTAGAAGAGAAGAAGAAGAAGATAACTCGAAAGAGATGGACAAGATGGAGAGATTAGAGAAACAAGTTTAGGGGGCATAAATGCCCCTCATCTCCACTTTGTTCCAATGACTTAAGGAGGGCAATAATAGGAGGTAAATTCAATGGCTAGAAGATCCTAATCCGAGCCTTACAAGGAGCAGGACATAATCTATGCATATCAGGTAGCAGGCTAGGGGGTTGTATTAGACACATACAAGCTCTTTGAGTAAGACTTGAAGTTTGAAGGGACCCCACGTCCTTAGCTTAATCTCCTACACGTTTGAAACAAAAATTAAAATATATGACCGACTGGGGAACATATGGTCCCAAGGATTGCATAATCTGCCTTTCGTTTGGCGGGTTTAAGTCCCATAATAATCTACTAGAAAATGCTATTTTTTTTGGCAGTATGACAGGGATGGGGTATTACAAACTCCAACCAAAAGTAATCCTTCTTTTCGGGATTACATACCCCTTCGGAAAACGTAATCCTCCTCCGTTTGCATTATTCTTTAGCCCACTCTAACCAAAACTTTAACTACTCCCATGGTACATATAACCCCAACCATTAAACTGTGGACTCGATGTCCCCTCCATCCCCATCTATAACTCCAATTTTCACAATCCTTCTCAAAATTACTCCGGAAATTAAACGTGCCCTAGAGACTAGAGGACTGCAGTAAGATTTTTACCTAGCTTCATCTACATTAAACATAAATTCTTCAAATTGAAGACCCAGAATCAGCCAAGAAACAACGCAGGATTTGAGTTGTTGGATGTGGTCTCATATTTTTCTTGTAAAAAGAGCCCGTGAGCCACTATGGTGCGTTTCCAACTTTCTCTAAACTAGAACATGATCTCATGATGGTAGTAGATGAAATTAAAAGGGAACAAATGTATGCTCGCTGTGGAGTGGTGGTTTCGATTGACCTCTTCGGATCCTCCTCACGTCGCTCCTCGATGTACCTGCACCAAGGAGTAGGGCGGTTGGCTGCCTTACACCCCTCCGACGAGCAAGTAAGTACACAGAAGAGGGAGAGAGTACTGTAGTATGGTGTGAGAACGTACCTCTCTTAGGGTTTATCCCTTTCCCTTTCATAGGCGAATGTACTCTCTCCAAGCTAAGCATGCATGGCACATGCCCATGACGTCACGTGTAACCGCCTTAGCTCAGTGACGTTAGGGTGACATTTGGGCCACGCTAGCCCTAGCTCTGGAATGTTCTAGGTACCCCTAGAACCAACTGGAGGGACCCTTAGCGCGGATCCTCTAACCCGGGTCGGGCCGACCCATGATGCCCGGACGACCCGTTAAACCGACCCGAAGGGACGATCCACGGGTCCACCTCTTGGGCTTCCTAAACCGACGGACCGTTCGGTCTGGCCCATCTCTATTCGGCCTAACCTGTTACATAGGCCTGTGCTTGGCTTAGGCCCAAACCGAGTGCTTTAGTGGAGTTTGGTTCGGCCCACCACACTCGCGCATGGATATCAATACCACCAGTAGGATCATTGCACGTCATGATTCTAATGAAAGACATAGATGCACAACAAGCTTCCCATTATTTGCACTAATAAAGGCCTATGACGTGTCCATGTTTCGACACAACGTGATATTGACACTGGAATGGAATTTGGGCCTGAAATGTGTGACCAACAAGCAACTCCAGGAAGGGAAATGAGAAATACTCTCAATCCACTAGGTAGTGAACTTGGATTCTTTTCTGCTGCTTCCATATTGCACAATGGTCACTCTAGAGTAACAAATGACACCATACAACAAATATTTTGTAAAACTCCATCACTTAGACTAAGAACTACAACACACGTCTAGTTATGAGCCCAATTATGGGGTTGAATCCAGTTTCATCCAAAATGGCATATTACTAGCAAAGCTTTTCTTACCTTCTACTTCCTACAATTCTCCCCATGTTAGAAATGCTTCCTAAGGTTTCCACTTTGAAAACGCACATAGGCAATATGCATTAAATACACACTCCCATCCAGTGGTTTCCCCATAGGAATTCTGATTTTTGCCCTTGGGATGACTTGTGTGTTTTGGTGGTTTGTTATACAACGAAGGTTGCTAAGGATATAAACAACAAAGTACTAGTCTTTCTAATAGTTCAAGCTTTTAAATGAATTGGTAGTTAACAATCAATTATGGTATCAAAATAGACAATAGATCACGTGTTCGAACCTCATTGCTACCTGATAATTTAAATATTTATACATTTGGCCCACACGTATAAGAGAGTCTAGGGCGTGTTGAGAACCCAAAATAATAAAGGTTACCCCTCTCTCTAATAGCTTCATTCTTTAGAAGAGTCGGTAGTTAACAATCTAACAAGGATTACCGACAACGGTTTTGAAGGTACTACACATAACATCATTAACGTACAACACCTTCTTTTTCCTCTCTTGGCGAAAAAACATCCTATCTCCACAATTACGAAGGCAATGTACATAGCACTAGCATGCCAGCAGTGTCTTTCAATTTAGATATAATTTTTACGGGTTACATACATCTGCATAGGTGTGGATACTCATTGTAAGTTTCAAGACACTTTAAAATGAAATCAATAACAGACCATAGTCACGTCACATGTAAGCCATCTGATTCCACATAAGTCAACATTGACCACCTCCCCAATTTGTAGAAATGCCAAAAACCATTCGAAAAATATAAATGTATTTAACAAATAGTCAATAAAATAAGTGCTGTACATTTTGAACAACTGGTTTTTATCGATATTTAGAAATAGGTGACTGGGTTCTCTTTCTACGACCCTTATTTTTCCAATTCCCCTTCTGCTTGGGATCTCTATCTTGTAGGAGCTACAAAGTCATTCCGCACAATGTCAATTAGATAATAATAAAAATAAATAAATAAAGTTCGCACGAAATGGCCAACTTAAAATGATTACATTTCTAAACAAAGTAAAAGGGAAACATATCATTATAAGAAAGAAAGAAGCTGTCAAGAAATGGCTATGAAAACAAGAAAAGAACAAATTATCCGGACCAAATGCTTCGATACCCTTGTCACCATGCATAATAAACCAGTACCACACATGATATATAATAGTTGAGTTCTTGAAGAAATTACAAATAAAATACACTGAAATTCAAAATACCTTTCCAACACGAGGGGCAATGAGCCATGCGAGAGTAACAGTAAGCAGCCCTGTGGCAAGCAGGATCCCAGTACCCTCCACAGCCCATTTTGTTGCAGGATTTTCAGTAGGTACAATTTCTTCAGTGACAATATCAGAAGGTTGTTCAGTGACCATTAGTGAAGCAGTGGCAGGATTGTTGTTATTATAGGGATTAAACCACAATGAAATTTCACTTAGCCTTTGCCTTCGAATAGCGGCAACAGCATCAGGGTCTACACCGGAAGTTGTCTGCACCTGTTGTGGGTTAATTTCCCCATTGGCAGTCCTTTCCCTCAACACCTCATAATCTTTCAATGAAACTAGAACCTTCTTGAAGTCTGCAGTTCTAATATTTTTCGCAATGTGTCCACAAATTTCACAGACCGTAGAACCGTGATTTACAAACCATTTGAGTGCACATGCATAGTGTACTAGAGCAATATCATTTTTACAATAGCAACCTAGCTCAAGTAAGGAGTCTTGATGGCTAAAACCTGTTTCTATATCCGTTTTACAAACAAAAACCTCCCCTTTAGGGCTGACAAACTCAACAACTCCAGAAACTTTTCTAGCATTTTTGTTGCATGAATCATCACTTTTAGTATCTTTCAAGACTTCCTTACAATTAGGCTTCACGTCTTCACTGCTTGCATGTGCATCTCGTAATGGTGGAGTGATGCCCAAAAATCCCAAGGCAACATCTCCCCTTTTGTCAGATTCAGCACAGTGGCATACACGACAAGTCGCCAAGCCTGCTTCGGTGTCTAAGCTGTGGCGTGATGCAGAATACGTCCCAGAATCATCCCTATCAACTGGCGAGGAAACTTCATTAGCTACTCCGCCATCTGTTTGCAGCCAATTATCCTTGCCCATATCATCAAACTTTAAAATGTTTCTCGCAGTATGAATGGTGCACCGATTATCACTTATTCCAGTTCATGATAAACCTCTGCATGGCACATTTTCGAGAAAGGAGGTTAATTCCCATGCACATATTCTGGGACCACTAAGACTTCGCTTTTCTCAAATCCAAGACGTTGGTTAAGGAAAGAAGAGGTGAATTAAACGTGGGATGGATAACTAATATCCAACATTGTGACACCTGATAAGTATACTGCTTTAGACATCTACCTGAACCAAAAATGATCCCTTATCAACTCTGATGCCGCGGCAAAATGTCGTTTTACAATAACCAAATACTTAGATACCGCAATCACAAGTGCGGACAAAAGACAAAGTGGGTTAGGCATTTAAACCAGTATAGTTCCACAGGAAAAGATGTATTCCTCCGTCTCTAACTCTCTACAAGAACAAAAATATGAATTCTGATACCATATGTGTGAGATGTCCTACTTTAATAAAAAGAAAAATGCTACACGAAACCAATTTTTTGGCACCATTTTGTATCACCGCCTACTTGTATGCTCTATGATTGGACCTGCCTCGGGAACTAATTAGTGAAACCAAATATGTTGCCATAGTTATATGAACCGTGACAAAACAGGGCAATATAACACTCCACTTGTATTTATATAGGGCACAAAGCAAACTCTTTTACTTCACAGCTGTTAAGAATGAGGCATCTAGGGCATCTTAACTCTTCACGTGTTTCACGAACAAATTGTAAAACCAATGTACTAATAGATTACCAATAGCATTAGTCTACAGAACGTCGGTAATCGAGCTACTATCCGCATAAATTGAATGGAACAAATAATGTTCAAAACAATGTAGAAGGAAATCTCAAATGTTGTGATCAGGCAATAACGCAAGACTCAACAAGCCACCACTGCATCTGTGTATATAATTGTACAATACAAAACGAGAATGATGAGTAGTGAAAATTGGGGAACATATGAAGTAAATACCCATTAATACATTTGGACACACCCATTGAGTAACAAAAATAAAAAAGAAAAGAAAAGAGCATGGAAATATAAAAGAATATAAAACAATTGACAGACCCAGATATCCGATTCACTGAAATTCAGTCCTCAACCAAGAGATATCAGAAATAAAGTTCATAAAAACTGACAAAGAAATGTGAGTACACACATAGTAATACATTTGGTGAATGTGAAAAAGGATGAGACGAAACGAACCGCTGCGAATAGAGAAGGAGAGGAAGACGACCTGGATCCGGGTGCGAATTCGATCGGTAAGAGTAGTAGTTGGGTTTTACATTCGGTTGGTCGGAGATCCAATTCTATCTGCTCTCTCCCTCTCTCTCTCTCGATGAACTCTCTTTCTACCGACTACTATGTGAGTCACCTTTCCGCCCAACTTTTGCAGGTTAATTTTTTCTCTCATCCCCAAACTATTACGAAAAACTTTAAGCCCATATCCGGTTGTGGGTTTTGAGTAATGTTTTTGAATAAAAGTAGAAAGAGAAATGAGAGTAATGATTGAAGAGAGAGGTAAAAAGTAGAGAGAAATAGAGTGAAAAATGAGAATAATGATTGAAAAGTTAGAGAGAGAAAAAGTAAAAAAATTATTTTTTCCAAAATTTTGGGTTTGGAGTTCCAAACCGAGCAAGGCCTAACTAGTTCCTAAACTATCAATTGAAATTATGTAGTCCCTAACTATCTGATATATTTCAGTGCAGTCTAGTTATTGACTCTGTTAGCAATCCGTTGACCATTTGGCCGCCACTAACAATCGGATATATATATTTTTTTCAATATTGTATACACTCAGATAACTTCTATATGGAACTTTATAATAATGCCAACTTGAATTGTAACCGTTCATCTTGATCATTCATATGCAAAATTGTATTTAAAAAAATAATCTTTTGCTTAGGTACGTATCGTCAAAGAAAAAAATTATTTTCTTTATATAAATTATCGTTGTAGGCTTAGTACATTCTGATTTCGTTTACAAAAATAGTATAGTATTAGGATGTATCTTATATCTCAAATGTAAATCGAAGTACTAAACTCACAATAATTTAATACTCTTTCATTTTGTAGGTCAGTTGGGAAGACCATTCTTTTTAAAAAATATCCCATAGGATAGGGAGATAGCAAAAGAAAATTTACTATTTTTTAAAGTGTTGATTTTTTTATTAGACATCTTATATATTAATAATCTTTTAACTAGCTTTACAAAAATAAACCTTTACAATTCAAGTTTGAACAGTTACAAAAGTCAGTGTATACATTGTTTGAGCGAAACCTCATTTTTGTTGTACTTTTCGTCCAAATAGTAAACGGATTGTTAAAAGCATTTACGGTTGGACTATATTGAAATTAATCGAATAGATGAGACACTACACGAGTTCAATTGAGAGATGAGGGACACTTTTAATTTTTTTGAAATACTTTAGGGATGAAATGGATAATTAACCCTTACTTTTGTCCTACACTCTCATTTTTGCCCTTCTTTTCCCTGATTAGGTATGTTGCTTTCGTACTTTTTTTTTTTTAATAGAAAATTAGGGTGGTCCTAATTTTTAGGTTCGATTTTAACCCAACCCTAATAATTATTGTCAAACCTGTATAGGCTCGGTCATATTGTGTTATTGACTTTTTTGCTCTTTTTCAGAAATAGATATTCAAATGATTGATATACGTATCCACATGTATGTATAAACTTTCAGAGTACTAATTGATAGACACAGTAAAGCATGAGAAGATACCAAACATTCTAAGGGCCTACTTGGATGGAGTTAAAAGAGGAGGGGAAATATAAGAGGGGGTAAATGGGGTGGCCCCCTTGCTTTTGCCGGTGCTTGGATGCAGAATTGGTTCCCCTTTTTCGTTTTCATCCCTTCTTCTTTTTGACGCATACAAGGGCTTCGGCCATGAAAGTTTTGGGCTCTTCTTGGGTTCCCCAAATTTTATCCGGCTATAGAAGGGTAGAATTTGGATGAAATCACCCCTGCTTATCCCCTTTTCCCCAACCCCAGGCCTCCATTGCTTCCTTCATTTCTGCTGCCGACCCATTTCTTATCAATGGAGGAGACAAAATAGGGTTTTGGTAGTGATTTGGAGTGCAATCGATTTTGCTTCGTGAACTCAGGTATGGCCTCCATTTGAGCAGATCTCTGTGTGTGTGTGTGTGTGTGTGTGTGGGTTCCTCTTCTATCGATTTCTTGTTTCGTATGGCTAAAAATGGGAACAGTTCTTTTAGACGATGAACTGTGTTTCTTGTGTTTTTTGGATCTAGGGCTTCAATTAGTGCGGTTTGTGACTAGGTTTTGAGTACAACACGGGTTTGAACCGTATTTCCTGTGTTTTTTAGATCTAGGGTTTCGATTAATGTAAGGGTTTCTGACTGGGTTTCGAGTACAACAAGGGTTTGAACAATGGAGCATATTTTTTTCCCACTACTGCAGCAGTTTGAATAAGGTTTTGATTATTGCAATTGGTTTGTTTTCGAATTATAGCATGATAGCATCATATACTGTGGCTGCAATATGTTGTTTTTCAGTTTTTGTTTCATGCTTGCAAGGGTTCGGATGAACAAGATGAATTCCCGAAAGAAAACCCTAAAAAAATAGCCCTACTTGAGTATGTATTGTGTGTGTATGAATAGGTTTCAAAGAAATTAGTTTGGTTTAAGAAAATAAAATTGTAATTAAGTGTTTGTACTTTGTAATTAAGAAAATGACTTGTGTTCTATTCATGAAGCCCTTTTTAGATTTCTTACAATGCCAAGATTAAACAGAACATAAATAAGGAGAAGAGAAGATGAAGAGGCATTCATCGCGTTAAACACGTACATTCGTGCTACAATGGGCGTGTTTCGGCTTTATTGCTTCATTGTGTCCACGGCATAGTATCCCTGTCTTGAGTTGACCCAAAATCCAAACTACTATAAGACCCAAGTAGATGCCATGAATAGGCTCGTCAATGGTAATGAAGTAGATTGCCACAAGCAATTAAGGGTAAATAGACATGCATTTTTTAGGCTGTGTTGTCTTCGTCGAGGTGTTGGGTTAGGAGACTCGCGCAATTTTTGTCTTGAGGAGAGGGTAGCCATTTTCTTATGGATCCTCGCTTACCATACAAAATAGAGGCATACGAATTGCACTTTTGGAGATCGACTACAACTGTAAGCAGACATTTCAATGTCGTACTGCAAGGTGTGTTGTGCTTTTATGACATGCTCCTAGTAAGTCCGAGCCCGTACCTCCTAACTACCATGACAATAGTTGGAATTGGTTTCAGGTAAACTTCATTTCAATTGTTGTAAAATCTTCCGTTTTCTTTACTCCACCATAATGACTTAGTTGCAATAAATCTATTGATTTTGTCTTAGAATTGTCTCGAGGCACTGAACGGGACGTATGTGCCAATTTATCCCTCGGCAGTTGATAGGCCATTATAGGTCAAGGAAGGGTGAGACCTAAAGTTTGTCTTTGTCTTGTTTGGTTGGGAAGGGTCGGCCACTGACTCTAGGATCTTGAGGAATGCCATTTCAAGACCTGATGGTTTGAGAGTCCCCATGGTATGTTCCAAATCCTAAATTCACATTCTTTTCACTCCATTCCTTTATGAACCCTTCCTTTAAACCTTTTGTAGTGAATGTCGTAACTTTCATTTGGTACAGGACATTACTACCTTATGGATGCCGAATAACAAAATGCTGAGAGTTTTCTAGCACCATACCGCGGGCAACGATATCACATTAACATTTGGAGGCAAGGTCACATGCCGACTAGCAAAGAGGAGTGCTTCAACGTGAAGCACTCCGCTGCTAGGAATGTGATTGAGAGAAGCTTTGGTGTGTTGAAGATACGGTTTGCAATATTGAGGTCTCCCTCGTATTACCCCATTAGGACTCAAACACGTATCGACACAGCATGTTGTCTTCTCTATAACCTCATCAAAAGAGAGATTCCCAACGATCCCATTGAGAATGAGTACACGGCATGAAAACGTGATCACATACATGATGTGGAGGTAGATGATCGCATCACTACCATAGAGAGTTCTAATCAAAGGATCGGGAGAAGGATGCGTTGGCTACAGCCATGTACAACCATTGGCTAGAAAATGGTGGGGGACATGAGGTTCTTCCACAATGAGGAACTTTGTTTAGTGTATTTGTATTAAGTGTTTGAAGAACTTTTATGATGTAAACATTCTATTTGAAGAACTTTGTATTAACTTACGATTGTAATTCAAGTTCGGTTTGTAGTTCATAATAGACTTCTTAAATAATCATTGTTGTAACAACTTCGATTTTTAGTAATAAAAATCTCGTTGTTTTATTTGAAAATTCTTATTAATTCTTTTACTTAGTAATAAATTGCTTTATTTCTTTTATTAATCCGTCATAATTAGATTTATGACTCATAAAATTATATTTCCTTGCTTCGGACAATATGATCATTTTTTTTTCTAAAAACAAGTATACCTATAAAGGCATTGGTATATTTACTTAGTAATTGAAGTAAGGCCTTAAAATTATATTTCTTGGTTAGAAATCCTACTTGGCAAGCCTAGGGCTAGACAATAAAAAAGGGGGGGGAAAAGAAAGGGGAGAGGTTCGGCCAAATAGAGGGAGAGAAGGGATGTTTGGTAATCAATTACTAGTACCTTGTGTTGAGGTGTAAAACAAGCAACTTATTACATCACTTGACTTCTCATAGACTAACTTCCTTTTCCTTCCAAAAGTACTTCATGAGTAGATTTAGGCAGTGGGGCACTGTGTTGACAATCCAAAAGCCATTTGATATTTGATATTGAAACAGTGCATTCCCTGGCCTCTCCGACATGTCATCCAATTGGCATGGAAAAATGCTATGGTGCTTCTTGGTAAAGTGCTGCTACCCACGTGGCAGTTCCTCGTGCGTGGGATCATCCCATGGTTATTCTAACACTTTAATTGGACCATTGATCTAATTCTCTCCCATATGCGCAAAGCACTGGATTATTTTCCTGTCCAAGCTCTGTCCAAAGGACGACTATTCCACTGAGAACTTTCTTAAAATTGGTCTAGTCAACTCACACTCATGCCTTGTACCTTATTTTTTTTTATTTTAGACCATATATTATATACTTACATGTAGAGTGTGGGAGAGAGGGAAAGTTGGCGTGTGGGATTGAAGAAGAAGGAAATGATGGCTTGTACTTCTAGTGCTAGAAAATGATGAGACCCAGGAAAACCAAAGTTTGAACTCTGAAGCCTATTACTTGTCCAAATCAATCAAGTTGACAAATCTAGAAAAAAAAAATGAAAGCATGGGAAAGGTTCGGCTATTTTTTTTTTTTTTGGAAAGGGGAGGCCTTGCTCTCCTATAAATAGGACCTTTCACACTCCATTTTTCCACACCAGTCCACTCTCCCACTATTGCATTCTTGCTTTGTATTCTTGTTGTTCTTTAGTTATTTTTAGCAATCAAATCCTCGACCTAAGCCGCCACTACACCACCACCCGACCACCTTTTAATTCAAACAAGCCTTGTAGTTCAAGATTAAGTTAGTTCTAGAGAAAAAGAAAGCAATTTCTTTTCTTTGCCGAAGCTACCGGAAGTTCACCGTAAGACATTATTCTGTTCAACCACCGACGTACTTTTTTCGTAGTCACCGCCACCGCCAAGAAGAACGGTAGAAACCTCATATCCATTTACCTTAGTATACCACCGTTATATTTTTTTTTTTGTTAAACTATCGAAATTCGACTTTTATGTAAAGAAAGGAAAAAATTGAACTGGAGATGACATACTTTATTTTTATTTTTTTGAAGAAGGAATGTTCTCAATTGGTTAAGAGCACTGACATTTGTTTAGTTCTAGAGAAGCATGATCTAGGAGTTAATTACTGGAATTTGGACTTACTAGTAATATATGAAAAACGTAGCAGTAGATTACGAAAAGAAAAGAAAACATTTCGTAGCAGTTATGAGAGAATTTTTCTCTGGAATATTATATGCAATTGTAAATGTTTCTCCGTACTAGGAAAGTATGACTTGGTAATCTAATGTCAGAGTATGACGTTGAATGAAGGTAATGGAATTGAAGTTTTTACTGTTGACAGTTATGTAGCAAGATGTTATGCGTGTTATTGCATGCCATTAACAGATTAAAAAAGCATGAAAATTAGGAATTATTTGTTATCGCATGATTTGTTTGTAGCAAGCCTCGAAAGTATAATGTGTTCGCGAGAAAATGATGCATATGTACAAGACACAGAAATCGAGAAAGTAGAAATTTGACACCTAGGGTGTGGTTGATATGGATAAAAAGGATTTTAGAAACTACATAATGACCAGATGTGGGTGCATTATGTGAGTGTGTGTGTGTTGTGTGCCAATGGGAACCCGGCGCGGCGGAACCATTGTGAGGATACTCGGGAACCCAGCGCGGCGGAACCGAGGTTGGGTATGTAGCTTAGTTATCCGCGGAGAGGAGCCAATGTAAATGTGTGCCAATGGGAACCCGGTGCGGCGGAACCATTGTGAGGATACTCGGGAACCCGGCGCTGCGGAACCGAGGTTGGGTGTGTTAAAGATGATTTTCGAAATGTTGATTTGGTTAATGAAAGATGGAAAATGGAGACACGGTCTACGATGAGTCGCGTAGGAGAAACTCAAAAATCATGGACACCAACGTATGCTTAATTAGTGAATGTAAATGTGTCTTTATTAATTTACTTGGATAACAATGCATGACTTTGTGGTAATCGTTAATCTTATGAATTATTGTTTGTAAGTTATGAGTTAGTATGTATAGGATTACTCTATTGAGCCTTTAAAGCTCACGGTGTTACTTTGGTGACCCTGACATATTATATTGGTGGCGACGCCGGTATAATGTGTCAGACCTGATAGATGAACAGGGTGAACTCTACACCTTGGAGGCTTTCGGAGCCGAGGAGCTGGCAAGGATGGAGGAAGAGGCAGAACAGTAGTTAGGAACCCTAGATTCCCTCCTATTGTTGAATAAAAGTACTCTTATGAGATTTGTGATGTAATAATGAGCCTGACTCTCTTTAGCTTTTCAATATTATTATCCTATTTAACGTTCCCAAAATTAGGGGCATTACAATTGTTGTCCAACTTAAAAGAGCAATGGATACCCAACCAGGCAATGTGGCTAACAAAAAGGCTTCAAGGAGCCATAGGTGTGGAGGAAATCCAAAGAGGATGCCCTTATGAAATACATGCTAACTGAAATGTGTGACAAATGGAGGGCGGAGAATGGGTTCAAACCCAGGTTCTTCACCGTACTTGAGAAATAGATCGATGGCGAAGGTCATGCTGGAAAGCAAACTAAAGGCCTCCCCCCACATTAACTCCAAAGTCAAGTATTGGAGACAAGCATATGCTAAAATATGTGACATTGTAGGACTTAGTGAGTTTAGGTGGGACCATGTCAACAAAAGGATCAACGTGGATGATGATGTGTGAAAAATCTATGAAGAAGTAACTTCCAATGCTTTAATTGATATGTTATGGCATGAGATCATGTACTAAACTTCTAATGTTCGAGTAGGCTAACCCTAAGAAGGACAAAGAGGTGGGTGGGAAGGATTTCCCTTACTTTGATGATTGGAAAATCATCTTCGGAAAGGATAGGGCCAATGGGGAAGGAGCGGAGGTTCCTTCGAAAGTAGGATGACCAAATCAAAATGTGGTGCATAATGAAGATATTGGGGAGGAGAATGGCGGTGTCTACTATCAATTCTTCAATAAAGAATTTCATCACACCCACACAAGTGGACTCTTGGGGGGCTCCAATGAAATTCCTTTGAGCTCGACACCTCCGGTCTCCATAACTTTGAACTCCGCACGTCGTACGTCACTCCTGACATCCACTCCCTAGACCTCCACACTTCCAGCCAATGCCGAAACTTAAAGGGGGAAGAAGACGACACATATGATTGATGTGGGATCCCTTGCTTCAAGAATAGAGGTATGGCTGGAAAAGGGTGATGGCCATATGGAGAAAATGACAAATGCAATGGGGTATTTGAAAAACATATCCATTCGCCACACGCAAGTGCCAAAAGAACTTGAAAAGCTTAACCTTACTAATACCCAACGATTTAAGTTAGGTGCCATCATTTGTGTGATTGAAGACAAGTTAGACCTATTCTATGGCATTTGTGATGGTTTGAAACAAGCTTGGATTGAGGCCATCCTGAATGGTCTAATCTTTGGTCCCGTTTAGCCATGAGGGGGAAGAAGTAGAAGTAGTAGAAGTTATTGAAGTGGCCGATCTTTCACTCGTATACATATGGCCCATTTTTGAAGTGGCCGATCTATCACTCCTATACATGTGGTCCCTTGTTATGTAATATTAAGAGCCTTTTATGGATAGACTCTTGTAATGTTATGTTTATGTTCCCCTTGATCATCAAACGATATTGTACTTATGCTATGTACTGCTAAAGCAATGGTGTATTTGTGGCATTAATTTGATTATGTTTCTGGGTTACAAACTTAGGTTTCTGGGTTACTTATGCATTATCCTTATGTTTGTGGGTAACGATGAAACAATTTGATTATTAATTAAGGTAGATACCTTGGCGGGGTAACATTAGTTACAGCCATGAGTACCTTTATGATTGGTATGTATTGTTTGAGCCCAATCTTGTTTTCAATTATGGCTGACCAAAATAAAGCACGTTGGTTTATGCTATTTTCTGCTACATTTGACCAAATGGTTGCAGGTTTTGGTTAAGGTTTTGTGACTATGTTTATGTGCGTAAGGGTGCTGCAGGTTTTGGCTATATTTTGGAGTTTGTTTGTGGATAAAAAATGCAGGTTTTTGTTCTGTTTATACATTCAGGTTTTGATTCTGTTTATGCCAAGGTTTTGGCATCTGTTTGTGGGTTAAAATTGGTGGTTTTGGTTTGTTTATACATGCAGGTTTTGGTTCTGTTTATGCCCAGGTTTTGGCCTCTGTTTGTGGATTAAAACTGTAGGTTTTGGTTCTATTTTGTGCCTGCATTTTGGGCTCAATTTGTGGGATATAATTACAGGATTTGGTTGAGTTTGTGCCTGCATTTCTGGGTTTAAACTAAAGGATATGGTTTAGGTTTTTGGGTGGTTATGATAAAATCTTTCTAAGCAAAATGGACACATGAGATATATTGGGATGTTTACACAATAACCTGGTCAATCTTTTGTATGTTTAAACCCAGAAAATGTAGCCACAAATTAACCAAAACCTGTAATTTTAACCCATAAACATGCAGGTTTTGGTGATTACTGGTGCTATAGCCAAGGTATTGTGTGTGTGTGTGTGTAACTGTGATAAAAATGTTACAACACATGTTGGGGACTTAAGCGGGGCAACATGAGATGGTCATTTGACAACTCATGCTGCAGCCTAGTGCCTTGAAAAGTTGTTGTAACAACTCTGATTTTTATTAAATAAAAATTTCGTTGCTAATATTCGGAAAATCTTAATTAGGTTTTAATCACCTTCTAACCGCCAAATTTTCCATCGTTTCTAGGGTTAAGTCTTAAGATTCCACATCTTGGCTGGAAATCCTACTTAGCAAGCTTAGCTAGCTTTTAACCAACTAGTTAGCTTAACGATCGTTTACCCAAATCACCGTTGTTTGTTAAACCTTGTGAACCTTGTGAAGCTTTGATCTTTGAACCTTTTGAACCCCTTGAGCTTGTAAACCCTAGATGAACCTTTTAAACCTTTTGAGCCTTTAAGCTATTAACCGTTGGACGATAGATGTTAGGGTTATCTTTACCCATTGGACAAAAGAGAAAACCTTTGTTTAATCATTAAAGTACTTATCTAGATTTCATTAGTACTTGAATATAGTATTATATAGGATATATACACATGATTAAAAGTATATATATACTTTATTCCAAGTACAAAACATTAACCATTGGATAATAACCGTTAGGAGAATTATTACCCATTGGACGATAGGCTAAAGTCCTTGTGTAGACACCTCCCAAACGGGGCATCGCCATACAGCTTGAATGTTGTTTGTTTTGCTCGATTGGTTTCTTGCTTCATAAACCAAGATCATGGACATTCCCATGGCTAGAAACATCGCCATATGATAGTGGTTATCATCAAAACAGAGCCGCCACCCAGTTTATTAAAACTAGAAAAACGGATAGAGATTCTACGTACGGAAGCCAAAAGTACAGTAAGGGAAAGGTGTTAGGCACCCCTCTCTGCCTAGCCGTGAGGCTAGCCCATAATCATTCAACATAAAACATATATATGCTTTATCTAATTCAAACACGTAATCTGTTTTTATGCCTTAAATAGTTAATAAGGTGAGCCGAGCCAACAAATAAGCATGCATCAGAAAGCAGTAAAGCAAATCAAAGCTGTGCCAGCAGATCGATTACTTGGCCGATGAATGGATGTCACGGCCGAGTAATCAGGCTGGTTTCAATGTACCGGCCGAGGCATCGAAGCCCCGGCTGGTGTTCTTCCTCACACCAGACAGAAAGGTTAGCGGACAATCAAAATGCTACGATTAGTAAAATAAGCAGTAAATAGACCAAACCAGAGGCCGTTGGGCCTCACCACCTTGATCCCTTAGGTGCTTGATTGCTTCGGATCGATGGGGATTGACTGATTGATTGCTTCTTGAATGAAACCCTAGGTTTAGAGTTTGAACTCCGGGGTTTGATCGTCGGATTGGTGGCTGCCTTCGGGAGGTTAGGGCTTTTGTAGAGAGGGTTTGTGTGAGTATTTCTGCAGAGTTTTGTGGCTTGAGAGGGTGTCGATCTGATGATTTCGTGGTATCTATTTCAGAGTCCGAGGGCCTCTTTATATAGGCAAAGGGATGATTCACTCGGTCCAATCAAATCACGGGATTGCAATTACAATGCAATTCGAACTCCTCGTCGTGATCTCTGAACGTGGCCCGAACGCATCGGAAAGGTATCGGGATTGGATCAAACAACCGACAGAACATTCGAGAGTCTGGAAAAAGGCCGATCTGGCGGCCGAGCAAAGGATCTTGCGGCCGAGGTATGGATTGGGCGGCCGAGCCATTGATCTGGCGGCCGAGGTTTTGATCTCTCAGGGAGATTTGGCTAGCAACAGGTTGCTCGGGTGAGGAATGGATGTTAAGGCCGTGGGATCGATGTTACGGCCGATCGATGGATTTTCCTAGAATACTGTGTTTCTGTCTGAAAGGCTATTTGGCTCTGGATTGGGTCCTCTAAGTGGCTCAAAGTTCTTACCATAAGTCCATGGGTTTCACAAGAAGGCAATCAGCAATCATCGAATCCGTATCATCATCGGGATGGTCCCAAGGTGGGACTTGAAATAATTGTTAGGCCAAATTGGGGTGTCTACAGATGCCCCGCTTTGACTGAGCTCAGACGGATCGCGAGACATGTTTGAGTAAAAGTCTAAGCTGTAAAAGCAACTCAATTTGGTCCAACCACTATTCCAAGGGTTTTTGAAAAAAAGGTTTTGTTATGGTCGGGCTAGGAGGCTGCCTATGTATTCCACAGGGGAAATTCAGACCAATCGTAGTTCGGAGAAAAAAGTTTTTGTTATGGTCGGGCCAGGAGGCTGCCTACGTATTCCACAAGGGAAATTCAGACCAACCTTAGTTCAGAAAAAAAAAGTTTTTGTTATGGTCGGGCCAGGAGGCTGCCTACGTATTCCACAAGGGAAATTCAGACCAACCGTAGTTCGGAGGCAATAAAAAAAGAAAAAGTTTGGAGGGTTAGAGACAGAAGACGTACCTTCGGGCTTTAAAAGCCGTAGTGTGACGTACCTAGGCGGAGCCAGGATTTTTGGCGGAGAGTAGTTGAAGGAGCGCGGGGCTGCTGGGGATGTTTTTGCGGAGAGCGTCCTTAGTATTTTTGGGTAGATCAATACACGGCAGGTGTGTTTGCTTTTCTTGATCATCCTGACTTTAACTGAGGGAAACTCGGTAGAGTAGCCTATCCTTGCGAATGAGCTGGATGGAATTGATGTAATGATGGGAAATCCAAGCCATCTGTTGGGGATGAATTGGACGCCAGTTTTGAGATAGGTGTGGAACCCAAGCCATCTTCCGGAAATGAGTTGGATGCCGTTCTTTGAGATATGGGAGGCGCAGGGCCAGTAACTGGAGCACGGGGCGTTTGAATGAAGGAACCGAGGCACGGAGCCGGTTGCAATCATGAGGCGAGAACCTGAGGTGTTGGAGCTTTGAGCTTTTGATCGGACCGGAGCGTGGAGCTGGCATTGATCCTAAGGCGAGAGCTTGGGAGATAGAACCGAAGCGCGGAGCCGGTGTTGATAGTTCAAAGAACTTTGCCTTCTGGAGGCGGGAATTTGAAGTGTCAGAGCTTTGAGCTTGACGTGATTGAACAGAGGTGTAGAGCCGGTTGTATTCTAATGGTCTGTGCGCGGAGCTTTCTCATCATAAAATTTGGTGTAGAGCCAAAGGATCGAGGTTCTGGACCGATCAATAAAACCGAGGCATGGAGCCGGTTGATTACAGGATTGACCTGTTGCATGAATAAGAGAGATATGCAGAACATAGCATGTATGTATGATGATTGTTAGATATGAGCAGATATGGTGATAGTGATGGTTATGCAGACTCGATGTGCTTGATGCAATATGTGCACGGGCTCGTGCGTGTGTGTTTTGATATAAGCTTAGAGTTTTTTTCAAGTTCCGGACTTGAGCATTCAGAGCGTAGAGCTCGAGCATTCGGACAGCAGAATCCGAGCATTCAAAGTACAGGCTTTGAGCATCCAGTACGCAGTGGTTGGGCATCCAAGCATATAGCTTGAGCATTCAAGTGTAGAACTTGAGCATCCAGTACACAGTGGTTGGGCATTCGAAGAGCTTCGAGCATTCAAAATGTTGGATTTTGAGCATTCAAGCGTAGAGCTTGAGAATTGATGATATCTTGATTGGGGCGGCATAGAGCCGGTTGAGAATTGTTACGGCTTTGAGCCAGCTGAGATAGTTACGGCTTGGAGCCAGTTGAGATGGTGGGCTTGGAGCCGCTGAAGGGTGGTGTGGGCAGCATGCCCTTGGAAAAAGGATTTCGTTCCTTTTGTACCAAAGCGGCCCGATAGATCGAGGGAGCGCGAGCGGAGAAGCAGACGCTCGCAAAACACAGAGTCGCCACCTGGGTTTGAAGGTCCGTCACCCAAGGAACCGTATTTCGAAGCACCTGCCGCGCTATTTGATTTGAAAAAGTGAAGGAACCAGTCCGTCATAACCATATCTGGGTTCGGGAGCCAGGTTACGAGAGGGGAAGGTTTTAAGGCACCCCTCTCGCCCAATCCGGAGATCGGTCTCTAATTAGGCATTTTGTGAAAATATTTGTGATTCATTTTCTTCTTTAACCAATTTTAAGCCAGTTAGGGCGGGGGAACAGTTAATCGGGGATTTAAAACTGTAACACGATTTGCAAGATGTGATATAAACATGGCATGGATGGATGGAATAATTAAACTAGGACAAAATCCAGCCTCCTGATGAGAAATGAACCAGGCTGCGCCTGAAATGGATGTGCCATACACCATGGCCACCTTTGCATGCATGGATCAACGTGCATGCAAAGCAGACCATCGCGCGACACACTCACTCCCTCGCGCGAGGGTCCTGTCTCACCACAGGTTGAATTTTAATCCTCTTCTGGGCTCTGGAAGGACCAGTGCACACCCAGGAGGCAAACCAAGCAGTTTATATGTACTGGAAGTAAATAAATATTACTAATTATTACAAACAGGAGCTAAATTAATTGAAATGCAACCCCTAAACAGTGGGGGTGTTAAAACAGAGGCCAAGGGCTAAGCTGCTCATGCAAGGACAACTACTGGACTTAGGGAAACCCTCGTGCGAGATAGTGAGACCCTCGCGCGAGATACCTGACTGGACTTCTAGGAATTGCTTTGCATGCTCTGGGCTCTGGTACACGTCCAGAAGCAACCCAGAAGCATTCCAGTAGAAGAAATAAGCACAGAAAGCTAAGCTATACGTTTTATCATGCACCACAGTGAGCTAAAAGGCCTAAAATACTGTAAAACCAATAATAACATGATAAAACAAGGAAAAGCAGCATCCCCAAACCCCACGAGGATTGTCGCGCGAGACTGTGAACTGTCGCGCGTGAGTCTGAGTCACTCGCGCGAGGGTATGCTTTAACCAATTTCTTGTAACTCTGCTGACCTTAGGACCAGAACTGGTATTGATTACCAATCTCGCCCCGACCTCAGGGATCAAAACAAGAAAATAAATGGTGTTTATACCTTTGCTTGGAAGGTTTTGGAAAGGATTGAACAAGGTTGCGAAGCTTGTGATGGAAAATGGAGTAAGGAAATGTATGGGAAGTGAGCTAGGGTTGAGAGCCTTTGTGCTTGCAAGAGTTCTCAATTTCCCTAAACTTTCAAAGTTAGTTAATTTTTGTGGCCCTTGTAATGGAAGAACAAGGGGGGTATTTATAGGAGATGCCAAGGGCCAAAGGTGGTGGCAAACACCCCCTTAGGACCAAACTTGGTGGCTAAGCTTGGTGGAAAGGTGATGGGAAGGGTTGTGTGAGGGTATGTTCCCAAAGCCTGCACTGTACAGTACTCTGTGGAGAAAAACGGGGTTCAGCAGTCCTGTAGGTCCCCTGGCAAGCAACCAACTAGCTGAAAAAAGGTGAAAGGGACAGTTCAGGACCATCACGCGAGACAATGAGACTCTCGCGCGAGTGTTCCACCTGTCGCGCGTGGGTCAATAGTCAAATGTTTGACTTTGACCACACCTGGCAAAGCAGACCCTCGCGTGAGGTAGTGACTTCCTCGCGCGATGGTCAACTCCAGAACCAGGGTTGACTGATTTCTATTTTCTTGGTTTAAGGGTTCAAAAGGGTTCAAAAAGGGGTTCCGCACACACCGAGCTCAAACCTTTCCAACCTGAAGACTGCCTTTCGATCTAGTTCATCATCGGGGAAACAAGAAACTGTAAATAAACTAATCTGAAAGCCCAGATTGGGGTGTCTACAGTAGCCCCTTTTTGACGGCGCTTGGAGCACCATTGACTTGGTACAAGTAACGTCAAAGAATTCTAGACACCCCTCAAGGTAATCCAGAGCAGAACATAGTAAAGTAGACAAACATACTTACAGAACCTGATTGGTGGAATGGACGTGTGATCCATTGCCAGGGATGGAAGTAGAAGTGGACGATTGTATCGCCGCTTGTTGATCGAATTTGGACAGGACAGGCTGTCGCTACTAGGGATGGCAATGGGGACGGGGGGTACTACCTCCACCCCCTACCCATTACCCCCTACTCCATCCCCATCCCCGACCCGATCCCCAACGGGGATTTGTTTTTTTCCTCCATCCCCGACCCAAACGGGGAACGGGGATCCAAAACGGGGATTCGGGCAATTGTATTTCACAATTTCAACACCTAACAACATATACTAGCATGTGAAAGCCGAACGGACTTGGATTGTTTTGTATTTTTTTCCAGGGAAAAGGGCTGAGGAAACAGTACTAGTAACGGTTGTCGTTGGCCAGGAAGTTAGGAGCCAACAAAGCTCCACAAACAGAATTAGAAAAGCCATCAAAATAAAATAAAGTAAGAGAAGAGTGGACCGAGTGGTGCACTGGTGCGGCGAAAAAGAATGGAAAAGAATGAGTGAACCCTAAAAAACATACTACTGAAGGGGTATATATAATATAGTATATATTTATATATATATATATATATATATATATATATATATATATATATATATATATATATATATATATATATATATATATATATATATATATATATTTTGGGGATTCGGGGATGGGGCGGGGGCGGGTAACGAACGGGGAACGAGGACGGGTAGGGTTCGGGGCGGGGACAGACCTATCCCCGCCTCCTACCCGATCCCCGAATTTTTAAAAAAAAAATCCCCATACCCTACCCAATCCCCAAACGAATCCCCGAAGTTCGGGGATATTCGGGGCAGGGAACGGGGTGGGTTCGAACGGGTCGGCCGAGATTGCCATCCTTAGTCGCTACAGATGTGGACGGGACAGGCCGTCGTTGCTGGGGATCAAGCTATCCTTGGCACAAAGTATTCCAACAAATACGGGTAGGTCGTGTCAGGCAGGTTAAATTCCATCTGTTGGGAATCAGAGCCAATCTCCTTATCAAAGACCATCCGAGACAGAGCAATAAGCCTGTTGGAAGATGCACTTGCGGCTAGATTGAGGGTGGTTGTTCGGGACAGGCCAAGGTGGACTCT
Source organism: Rhododendron molle (assembly GCA_025413875.1). Taxonomy (NCBI): domain Eukaryota; kingdom Viridiplantae; phylum Streptophyta; class Magnoliopsida; order Ericales; family Ericaceae; genus Rhododendron; species Rhododendron molle. Next base: position 30,292,182 of record CM046397.1, read on the forward strand.
CCTGGGGAACAATCAGTTGCGGATGAACGGACCATTGGACGATATCTGATCGTCGTCGTGGACTGGATGGACGATGTGTTGATCGCCGTTTGATAAATTTGACAGTGGTGTATCTTTATAGATGTGACAATGAGTTTGGTCAAACCCGGGAACTCGACAGACCGGTATGTCGTTGAAACGGCTCCGCAGGATAGCATCCTTTGGTTTACGAACCGAGAATTGGACAGGAGAGATTTCCATCGCATCCGCTGACCAATGATAACAAAACCACAGGAGATCACATTGCATCCTTCGGCAAACAAATCGAGAGTTAGAGAGATTTCAATCGCATCCGCTAACCAACGAGAATAAGACCGCGGGAGATTGCATCGCATCCTTTGGCAAACCAAATCGAGAGTTAGGGAGATTTCCATCGCATCCACTAACCAACGATAACAAAACCGCAGGAGATTGCATCGCATCCTTCGGCAAACTAAATCGAGAGTTAGGGAGATTTCCATCGCATCCACTAACCAACGATAACAAAACCGCAGGAGATTGCATCGCATCCTTCGGCAAACCAAATCGAGAGTTAGGGAGATTTCCATCGCATCCACTAACCAACGATAACAAAAGCGCAGGAGATTGATCGCATCCTTCGGCAAACCAAATCGAGAGTTAGGGAGATTTCCATCGCATCCACTAACCAACGATAACAAAACCGCAGGAGATTGCATCGCATCCTTCAGCAAACCAAATCGAGAGTTAGGGAGATTTCCATCGCATCCACTAACCAACGATAACAAAACCGCAGGAGATTGCATCGCATCCTTCGGCAAGCAACCATGCTGGCCATCTTCCTGCTTCAACATTTTAATATACACAATATGCAATGATGTATACGAAATTGAAAATGCAGATGCAAGCTAAGGGCGGCTCCTAGGAGGACAACGACGCCTAAGGACTACCACTGAGCCTCATTATTGTACTGTCTGTTACTTCTGAGATGTGCACCCAGATAAAGAGACATTGAACGGGCTGACATGTCCCAGTTGACTGATTTGAGCTTGTGTGCCCTCTCTTTGATGCTTGGACAGACGTGCCAGACAGATATGCTTTGCTTGGCCTTGGGCCGAGATGCCCTTGCTGCTTGTGAGATTCCACAGCTTGTGGATTACAGGAGCTAGGGTAGCAATGTAACAATTGTGTTTTCCAGTCGCTAATATCTAATTTGCATTGACAAGTGACCTGAATTGACACACAAAACCACGCACATATGTACAGACTTGCCTAGCTCGAATGAAAAGGGGGAAAGAGCCCCAGGGTACAATGCGAACCCTTAGGCACACAGAATACAATGAAATTTTGGGCATTAACGTGCCAAAACTCACAACATTCCTTAGGCAGGTGAAACTGACACTTACGAAAGGTCAAACAGATGTATAATGACCTGTATGAACAAACAAAACTGAGAAATGCACCTCGTCACGACAATTGATTGAAAAACTAAAAAAAATGTCGCAAAGATGGACATAAGACACAAATGATGACTCATATAGGCCCGGACTGAAACCGATACCCCCGTGTAGTCACATTAAGTCCACATGACTTGCATGGTATGACAAAACTTGGCAAAAGCCCCTGGAACGACATTCGAGGGTAGTAGCAGGCTACCGCTGGAATTGAAAGAGCACGCACAGGGCTAAAACCAAATTGAATCGCTTTGAACAAACATGCGTGACTATAAGCTAGCACGCGAGGCTGTAGCTGCTCATACCAGACCTCGCTGAACTTAGAATAAACTGTGAGCCATTAGGCTTCTAGCATTTCGTTCTGTTTTTGATGCTTCAAATATTTTTAAGACTTTATGCTCAGCCTGTAAATAGAAATAGCAGTTTGCAATAAAATTGAAAGACAAAGGCTTTCCCCCTTCTGATTCCTTTATCGCAGCTTGACTTGATCTTCAATCCTCTTCGACCTTTGATGTGTACCAAAATGTCAACCATGGATCCAATTGATAGATATGTGACCGAGTCTCGAAGAGAGACTGCCTATGTATCCCACTTTGGGGAATCAGGTCAAAACGTAGTTCAGGCTTAGGTTCACTTGTGTGTTTACCTCTCCTTTTGCGCTCCAACTTTTGCCTAGTACCGCCCATTCGGGTCTTCGGTCTAGCGAGCTTTCAAATATTGCCTATTAATTTTTGCCTAAACCCCCTTCATAGGTTTTCGGTCTAGCAGGCTGCTCTAACTTTTGCTTGGAATTGCCCACCCTTGGGGTTTTCAGCCCAACGAGCTTCTCTCAGGGAAAAGTTACTTTTGAATTGATCCAGGTTGACCAAGGTTTTGAATTTGTTGCCATTGAGGTCGAAAATCGTTGGTCGCAGCCCCAGATAAAAATGGCTTTGATGACGCAGGGTCAAGAGTGCTTCGGTTGGAAATGCCTTGCTCCGGGCCATTTTGTACACTATCTCATTGGTACTCGGCGGAACGCCACTGTTGTTGCTTTTGAACATGGTATGAGGCCCGGAGCCCTCTTGAGCTTCTGTTTTTTGGATTGGTACCCGGTAGCAGGGGGTTTGATGCTTCTTTATCTCAGGATCAACGCAAGGCGTGACTTGATGAAACCACGCCAAGACGTCGATGAATTGTTCGAGCCTGTCTGACCGGGTGTAATGCTCCTTTGGGGCGGTGTTTGGACCAACTTTGAACCTTTCGGGAGGTTATACTTGTCTTTCAAGTTTATTGAAAATTACTTCTTCTTTTAACAGGCTGAGCATGCCTTTTGCCTTTCCTTTCGGCGAGGGAACATATTTCCTTGGGGATGATCCCATCAAAATCTATCCCTTCGTCGTCAGGGTCGACACAGTTTATATAAAAGCCAGCGAAGTAAGCAGAATAATGCATATCATAAAAACCCACGGGGTTTGCCAAGTACAGCAGACTCAAAACTTGAAATACAAGCTACGACATGGACGGCCAAGAGGCACGAACTCCGACTCAGAGCTAGACTTTTAGACAAACGCAAAAGACTCTGTGTCAGACTCAGACATAACGCCAATGCAAACTAGACGCGGTTTTGAAAACGCAACTGTTAAAAAGCTACCCATAGCTTCCACAAGAAAAGATAGGATTCAGCAGATGCCAGGCCCAAGCAATAGCACTTCGGCTTCTTCAGCTTCTTCAACCAAACCTACTCGATGCTCCTTTGATCAATGGACCCCAGCCAGTCGGTCCTCTCATTTGTAAGCCCCTCATCATTGTCAAACAAGATGTCGGCAATGAAAACCTCAATTGCCCAACCTACTGCCATCATGTTAACCTCCGGCTCAGACGGGATGGATACAATGGGTTTGGGTTGATTTGCTGGGATGATATAGTGGCTAGGATTGAATATGGTAGAGCTCGGGTTGATTCGAGTGATTTGAGTGGAAGTGATAGATACCTGACCAACCAGAGGGTCAGACCCGTGTTGAGGCAAGGAGTTGGAAATGATGTTGGGCTTTGGTGGAACTTGAACCGTGCCATCATCAATAAGATCTTGAATCTCATGTCGAAGACGGTAGCACTTGTCAGTGTGATGGCCAGGCATTTGGTGGAAGGCACAGAAGAGATTAGGGTTGTAACCGGTAGGTAAGACTTTAGGTGGGGAAGTAGGGGTCAAAGGTTTGAGATGCCCAGACTTGACAAGTTTCTCCATCAGTGCGGACAGAGGTGCCTCGAAGATAGAGAAACTTCGAGGTTGGGTTCGGGCCCGGTAGTTTTGGGCGTTTTGAACCTGATTAATGTCGGCTGTATGATTAGGGGAAGCAGCAGCGTTATCCCCACTTGTAGCCATACTGGCGTAGTTGCTAGTGCCAAATAGTGTGCTATTGTTTCCGGAGTAAGCCTTCAGCTTTGATTTCTGAGGATTGGAAGAAGAGGAATCCCCTCTTGGCAGAATCCCGCTTTGCAGCGCATCCTCGATGGCCAGGCCAGCGTCGAAGAAGGTTTCAAAGTTGGCGGACGCTTGAGCAAGCACCAGGTGCCTAGCATAGTCCGGCTGGAGATTGCGGGAAATGATGCGGAGTTGATCCCTCTCGCTCGGGCGCTCAGTCATTAGAGCGGCTTTGGCTCTCCACCGCTTGACAAAGTCCGCAAAGGACTCCTTAGCTTCCATCTTGGTGGATTCGAGCTCCCGAGTAGTCATCTTGAGCTGAGAGTTGTAGTTGTATTGAGCGATGAAGGCAGCCTCAATGTCTTCACAAGTTCTTCTTTTGGAGATGTCGAGCGACAGAAACCAATGAAAGGCGGGCCCAGAGAGAGTTTGAGGGAAGAGCTGAGACATGGCCTCACTTTCTACTTTGAGTAGCTTCATGGCAGCATGATAGCCATAGAGATTAGGGGTGAGCAAAAAATCCGTAAAACTGTGAATCCAGTCCAAACCAATCCAAACCGAAATGTTTGGTTCGGTTTTTTAGTAGTATGGTTTGGTCATGGTTTAAAAAAATTAGAAACCGTATTATATGGTTCGGTTTGTGGATTCACATTTATGGTTATGGTTCCAAACCGATTCAAACCGCACAATACATACATACATATATATTTATAATTATATATATATAATTTAATTATGGGAGCTTTACTCAACTACTTTTCTAATTTATTTATTGATCCTACTAATCTACCGCAATATTTAGTTTTCCTTCCTTGCTAAGATGTTTAATAGTTGGTATTCTTAGTTGGTTCACTTTTGTGAATTACCACTATTTCATTTTCTGAGTTTAAGACTTGAAACAATTGTTGGTATTCTACTCTTAATAAGTTGATTGATATTAGTGTGTTTTGGTGATTTGAAAGGAATTGATTTTAATATATACTAGTTTTCTTTTAATTTATCTTCGTAATTTTATGTATTTAATTTTTTTTAAAGATGATAGCTTAGTTCAAAGTAAACTGTGGTTTAAAACCGAAACCAAACCGTATTTTAATGGTTTGGATTGGTTTGGTTCAATGGAATTTATGGGTTGGTTTGGTTCTCCAAATTCATAATCCGTAAGTATTGGTTTGGTTCTTGGTTTACTATAAAATCGAACCAAACCGGACCATGCTCACCCCTAATAGAGATGAGTCTTGGGATCACCGCTCCCATCGAACTTGACCAAGTCAGGCATTTTGAATTTGTCTGGCAGTTTAGCATTAGGGTACAGGCAGAGACGATCCAAATCAATCCCTCCCGCACTGATCTTCCCAGATTTTGAGACAGCCTCTTCTAGCTTAGCCATCTTAGCCATAAGAGCTACCATATCAGGATTCAAAACAGGCCTACCACCTGTCAAATCTGGCTTTGCAACAGGTGCGTGAACCTCCCTAAGGTTGGGCTGAACAATGAGACGCCCCTCGTGATTCGGATCTGGGACCATGACAGGCTGCTCTTGGTCGTCCTCATCGTCCTCGCCTTCCTCTTCGAGTGGAGGTGGAGGACGAGTGTTGATAAGGTCATTGAGACGGGTGATGTTAGCATCACCTGGATGGCCTCTGCCGCATAAGCGGTGATATTGTTCTCGAGGATGAGCATGTCTCCCAGAGAAAGTGGTTGAACCTCTGGCTGACCTGACATGGTAGGTGATTCAGAAGTGCTCGATGCAGAAGATGGGGATGCTGGTTGCCCTTCCTGTACAACCGGTGGTGACCCTGACTGTAGAGCAGCCAACAAAGAGCGCGGAGAGCCTTCCGTTGTGACTGATTGGGATTGTAACCTGACCAACCTTTGACTCGAATTCTGAAGACGTTCCCAAGTAGGTTTGGCTCTTCCTTTCGGTACTCTCTTGCTCGGTGCAATGGCTCAGAACTAGACAGTAAAATAAGTGAAAGCTCAGTGGTGTTCCTGCAGTAATTAGAATGCAATGCATGCGTCATTGTCGGTGTCAACCCTAGACTCTGCAACTAGAGACGAGTCTGTCTCATGATGTTCAGACGCTGCCAAAATCCTCAGATTTCTTTTCGTGGGTGTATCCTTTGAATAGATAAAGCTGATTCTAAGAGATGTCAAAACGGACTAAGTCTTTGACTAGTCCCATTTGAAGATTCAACTTTGAACTTGGAACAACTTGGTATTGATGGCGTGACACCTTTATCGGGGTGGCTTCAGCGACAACGCGTGTTAGCCGGGCGGTGTACGTGCTTAGCACGATAACCAAAATGACATCAATATCACGACATCAACACTTTGTGGTTCCTTATTTTTGGTTGAATCGTCAACCGGGCATGAGCCAAGGATTTAATAAGGCTTGATTTCTCGAAGTCTCGCTGATCTAAGGACTTGAAAAATTAACAACATGCACCATCGAGATGCACGACTCTTCATCGGGTCTAGCAACGTTCAAATTAGCATAAGATAGACTCGAAAGCGAGAGACAACCTAGAAGCCGCCCTAAACATGCTCCTATGCAAAACAACATGTATGTATGTACAGTTCCAGAGACAAGTTTGCCTCACAAGTTTCAGACGTTGCCAGAATCCTCAGAATTCTTTTCGGCGATGTGTCCTTGAGTAGATCGACAGATCCTAAAAGATGTCAAAATAGACTAAATCTTTGTCTAGTCCCTTTTGAAGATTCAACTTTGAATTAGAAACAACTCGGCATTGATGATGTGGCACCTTAACCTCGAACAACGTGGTGTATAGTGACAACGCACTTCAACCTGGGTGGCGCCAGTGACACGGCATCAATACTTTGTTGTTCCTTATTGTCGGTTGAATCCTCAATCAGGCATGAGCCGAGGATTTAGCAAATTTTGATTTCTCAAAGTCTCATTGAACTAAGGACTTTGCGATTGATAACGAACATTCGACAGAATGAACGACTCCTCATCGGGTCCAACAACGTCTAAGATAGTGTAAAACAAACTCGAAAGAAAGAACTGCCCTAAGCATGCTCCTATGCAAAACAGTGTATGTACAGTGCATGCGATAGGGAAAGCAGTAACACATAAACAATTACGGGGTTAGATGCAAGTAGATCCTACCCTGCAGGTACCTGTCCTAGTTTGGAGAGTTCTAATGCTTTGTATATGCAAAGGCCGGTTTTGGTTCGTAACAGGTTCCTCGGACTAGGGCCACAGATATACCTCCCGTTGCCCGCGATATCGCTGAGCAACAGTCAAACGGTAGCATGACCCATCATCGTCGAAGGTTGTTGGTCATTCGGGGTCCCCGGGCTCCGGTAAACCGTGCCGGATTGCCAAAACGATCCAACGAGACTTATCCCACATCGATGCAAATGAGATGCTAGAAATTGATTAAGAAGAAGAAGAATCACGAAATCGCAAAATGCCTTTTCAAGCTCGGCTCACTTTATTTAGTCCATCTTTAGAGGAAACTACGCAAGTGAACAATCGAAAAAGTCCCAGATTGGATTGGCCGGACACGGGGTCCTCTTCAATCACCATTCCAACCTTTGGCAGCGCGAAACTCACCGTTTTGACAGACTTTTAAGGGATTGTTCACAAACATATTAAACTCTAAGTACGGATTAATATCGGTTCGATCTCTCCCCAGTAGAGTCGCCACTGTAGGCAGCATGCCCTTGGAAAAAGGATTTCGTTCCTTTTGTACCAAAGCGGCCCGATAGATCGAGGGAGCGCGAGCGGAGAAGCAGACGCTCGCAAAACACAGAGTCGCCACCTGGGTTTGAAGGTCTGTCACCCAAGGAACCGTATTTCGAAGCACCTGCCGCGCTATTTGATTTGAAAAAGTGAAGGAACCAGTCCGTCATAACCATATCTGGGTTCGGGAGCCAGGTTACGAGAGGGGAAGGTTTCAAGGCACCCCTCTCGCCCAATCCGGAGATCGGTCTCTACTTAGGCATTTTGTGAAAATATTTGTGATTCATTTTCTTCTTTAACCAATTTTAAGCCAGTTAGGGCGGGGGAACAGTTAATCGGGGATTTAAAACTGTAACACGATTTGCAAGATGTGATATAAACATGGCATGGATGGATGGAATAATTAAACTAGGACAAAATCCAGCCTCCTGATGAGAAACTAGACTGCTCACAAAATGGATGTGCCATACACCATGGCCACCTTTGCATGCATGGATCAACGTGCATGCAAAGCGCACTCATCGCGACACACCACTCCTCGCGAGGTCTGTCTCACCACAGTTGAATTTTAATCCTCTTACGGCTCTGGAAGGACCGGTGCACACCAGGAGGCAAACCAAGCGGTTTATATGTATGAAGTAAATAAATATTACTAATTATTACAAACAGAGCTAAATTAATTGAAATGCAACCGCTAAACAGTGGGGGTGTTAAAGCAGAGGCGAGGCTAGGCTGCTCATGCAAGGACAACTACTAAACTTAGGAAACCCTCGTGCGAGATAGTGAGACCCTCGCGCGAGAGTCCTGACCGGACTTCTAGGAATTGCTTTGCATGCTCGGGCTCTGGTACATGTCCAGAAGCAACCACATTCCAGTAGAAGAAATAAGCACAGAAAGCTAAGCTATACGTTTTATCATGCACCACAGTGAGCTAAAAGGCCTAAAATACTGTAAAACCAATAATAACATGATAAAACAAGGAAAAGCAGCATCCCCAAACCCCACGAGGACTGTCGCGCGAGACAGTGAACTGTCGCGCGTGAGTCTGAGTCACTCGCGCGAGCGTATGCTTTAACCAATTTCTTGTAACTCTGTGACCTTAGGACCGTAATCGGTATTGATTACCAATCCTCGCCCTCGACCCCCTCGAGGGATCAAAACAAGAAGCAGAAATGGTGTTTATACCTTTGCTTGGAAGGTTTTGGAAAGGATTGAACAAGGTTGCGAAGCTTGTGATGGAAAATGGAGTAAGGAAATGTATGGGAAGTGAGCTAGGGTCGAGAGCCTTTGTGCTTGCAAGAGTTCTCAATTTCCCTAAACTTTCAAAGTTAGTTAATTTTTTGGCCCTTGTAATGGAAGAACAAGGGGGGTGTTTATAGGATATGCCAAGGGCCAAAGGTGGTGGCAAACACCCCCTTAGGACCAAACTTGGTGGCTAAGCTTGGTGGAAAGGTGATGGGAAGGGTTGTGTGAGGGTATGTTCCCAAAGCCTGCACTGTACAGTACTCTGTGGAGAAAAACGGGGTTCAGCAGCCCTGTAGGTCCCCTGGCAAGCAACCAACTAGCTGAAAAAAGGTGAAAGGGACAGCTCAGGACCATCGCGCGAGACAATGAGACTCTCGCGCGAGTGTTCCACCTGTCGCGCGTGGGTCAACAGTCAAATGTTTGACTTTGACCACACCTGGCAAAGTAGACCCTCGTGCGAGGTAGTGACTTCCTCGCGCGATGGTCAACTCCAGAACCAGGGTTGACTGATTTCTATTTTCTTGGTTTAAGGGTTCAAAAAGGGGTTCCGCACACACCGAGCTCAAACCTTTCCAACCTGAAGACTGCCTTTCGATCTAGTTCATCATCGGGGAAACAAGAAACCGTAAAACGATCGAGAGATTCGGATTGGGGTGTCTACAGTAGTCCCCCTTTGACGGCACGCGGAGCACCATTGACTGGTATGGGCTTAGAGCCACTGAGTTGATTGTTTGATTGGGATGGCGTAGAGCCTGTGGGGATAATTACGGTGTAGAGCCAGTTGAGATAGTGTAGAGCCGCTGATAATGGGCTTCGAGCTGCTAAAATGATTGGCTTGAAGCTTGTTGAGCTGATAGGTACGAGCCTAGAGCGGCTGAGATGATAAATATGGGCGCGGAGCCGCTGAAATGATAGGCGTCGAGCCTGTTGAGTTGATAGATATGGGCACGGGGCCGCCAAATAGTGGACGTTGAGTCTGCTGGTTAATGGATATGGGCCTGGAGCCGCTGAGATGATAGGCGAAGAGCCTGTTTGATAGGCTTGGTGCCGCTGAGTTGATACATGTAAAGATGATTGATACGGGCACAAGGCCGCCAAGTAGTGGGCGTTGAGTCTGCTGAAGTAGCAAGCTTTGAGATGCTGACAGTGATGGTTGAAGAACTTGTTTGATGGATGAGTGCAGGTGCTGAGCCGTTGAGGTGAGCATGGGCGTGGAGCCGCTGAGTAGTGGGCTTCGAGCCACTGAATTGATAATAGGCGTAGAGCCACTGAGATAATGGGCTTCGAGCCGCTGAGTTTGCGGGCTTAGAGCCATTGAGTCGATAATAGGCGTAGAGCCACTGAGATAATGGGCTTCGAGCCGCTGAGTGAGTTGATGGATGTATGGTTTGCTGGGGTGGCGAGCTTAGAGCTGCTGATGGTGAATATGGGTGTAGTTATTTGGGTGTAGAGCCTGAGTTGGATGTATCAAGAATACCTTGATCTTGTAAGCGAGAGCTCGAGTTTGATTATCCTCAGCGGTCAAGCGACCAGTTGTTGTGAGCTTGCTGTTACAGAGAGAGAGAATTTCTTTATGCTTGGACATGCCTCCAAGGCTAGTTCTGACCATATCACATTTGCTCGAAAATGCCCCCAAAGCTGACGTGATTTTGCTTCATTGGTATGGGTCTGAGCCTTCTGGGGGTTGGATTCTCAGAGCGCTTTTAAACTCGGGGTGAAGCTTCAAATGACCTACTCAAAAGTTTGTTGGACAGGGGTACAGAGCTGCCGGAGTATGGCTATGTAAGAACAACATTACTGAAGAGTGGCAGTTTAGTGTGAATATGTCAAGAGACCTAGCACATTAAGAGATGTAATGCCAAGAGGCACAGTGGTCGAGAGACCCAATACATCGAGAGATGTAATGCCAAGAGGCATAGTGGTCGAGAGACTCCATACATCGAGAGATGCAATGCCAAGAGGCATAGTGGTCGAGAGACTCCATACATCGAGAGATGCAATGCTAAGAGGCATAGTGGTCGAGAGACCCCATACATCGAGAGATGCAATGCCAAGAGGCATAGTGGTCGAGAGACCCAAGGTATCAAGAGATAGCATATGATGGTGAAAGCATCGGGCTATGAACACCATAAGGCTTGAGCGTGACACAGAGCTGCAGAGGATGCAAACTTTATGAGTGTAGAGGCATTTGAGCTTGAGTGCAGGGCTGCCGAATTTATGCAAGAAGGCCCACCGGATGGCTTTTGGGGTTGTTTCTGTTGGTAGCCCTTACAAGGTTTTGATTGATACTTGATATTTCTTAAGCTTGGGAATGCTTCCAAAGCTAGTTTCCTCATGCTCAGAATGATTGTGAGGCTAGACTGAGTGCTTCTGGCAGACATTTGACAACCTATGCAAGGCTTCTGACGCTGGTGCTCGATATCATGCACGCTTAGGAATGCTCCTAAGGCTAGATTTGATTATAAATTCTATTAGCTGCGGGCCCAGAATACCTTGAATGCTTTGTTGGTGCCTGGATTCATATCGATTGCCTTTGAAAGGGGAGATTTTGTAGAAGGATGCAGCAGCTGAGGGGTTGTTTATTGGGCGCGGGAACGCCAGGAGTCAGAGGATCAATTCCACGTGCTTGGGGTGCCCCTAAGGCTAGATTCCACATGCTTGGGATGCCTCCTAAGGCTAATCTGACCATAATCCCATGTTACTTTGTCGACTTGTTGACCCAAAATGCCATAAAGTTCGACCATTATTGCTTTCAGAGATTTTCATTGCCTTCTTGTTTCCATCGCCTCCATTAACGGGGTGCCTTCTGGAGGCTGAATGCTTTCTGGAAGCTGGCTACACAAACACTTTCTGGAAGCCAACAACATAAACGCCTTCTAGAGGGCTTTATCAACACGGATGCCCTTTTTGGAGGATAGATGCCTTCTGAAGGGCTGAAGTGTGCAAGCTTTATATAGGTGCTTTTTCTTGTTGGCTGTTCACTTAATATATTAAGTAGAAGCCACAGGATTGTTTTGCTGGCCTGCAAGTGGCGAGGCTGCTTAGCCTCAAGATGTGAGCTCGGGGCAGCTAAAGTAAGCACTGCATTGTTGAGATGGAACCTGCTATACGGCGAGACCTGAGTGTAGAGTTGTTCGGAGTTCTTGAAAAGCCAGATAAGGCCGTGAATACGACAAGGCACGTGTATGATGCTACTGAAGAGCAAGTGTGAGGCTTCTGATTTTATGAAGGCAGAGCTGCTAAGATGAAAGCGCGAAGCAAGGAGCTATAGAGATGTGGAGTGCAAAGCCACTTTAATGCTGTTGACATGGTGCCATTTGTAGAGTTTGCTCTGGACTAGTTACAAGGCTATCTTTCAGGTTCTTTGACTTGGCTCTGTCGGCCATAGATACAAAGTTTGGTATGGTCGGTTCAAGGACAGAAATCCAGGAGAATCTTGCAATCCACATTTGAATAGTTTAGAAAACAACATGCAACAGGCTTGGAGTCGACCATAGGGCGAAGTCCTTTTTTGCTGACTGCCAGGGGCATGACCACCATACTTTGAGAACCCTAGTCCAAGTGTTGAACCACTTTGGGTGATATGGTTTGCAACCATGACACATATGCATATTGATTTAAACTTTTGGAAAGAAATAGAAGCCCCCTATTTAGGCAATGGATGCTTGATCCTAGCTTAACTGTGCATGATGATGATGATCTAATTGCCTCTAGCATAGAGACATGCGATGTAAAAGTAATGAATGTGAGTGCAATGTTTCTGTTCGGCAGAGATCTTGGCATGTCCTTGACAGTGTTGTGTGATAGCATTCTACAAAAGAGTTGAGGTGTTCCCCCAGGATATAACGCTTCTCAGGCTGAGCTTTCTTCAAGTGTGTTGGCAGGGAGGTAGACTTTACAGTGCATCCCTTTATTGCCCTTTATTCCTTGCATAGAGATGATGGCCATGATGCCTTGATGATTCTGCCTTGTTTGAGCATAAGAAACACCTCATATTTGGAGTTAGCTTGTGCAATCATGACAAGAGGTTAGTGTAAAAGGCAGGGTGATAATGATATGAATGCAAATCCGCAATGTATTCTCGACATCTCAACTTTTGCGTATTTGATCAAATGCTTCCCCTTGCCCTAGGGAGACTGACAATGACTTATTGCTTATACTAGCCAAGTGTTTTTGAAAGACCGCAATGTCCTAGCGGCACCACTGAAAATATTGTTTGGTCAAGGGACCATATTGCTACACTCCTCATGAAATGAAAGACCCATATTATTTCCTCAGAGATTTGCAAAAAGTGACTGCGCTTGTATTTGCTGTGTCAAGAATGTTTGAGATAAGATCAATTTTGAAAGCTTTTCCTTAAGGATTTCAAAATCATATCATTTCATCTATATGTTCCACACTCACGTCATTCAATCGTCAAAGGACGCAGAATTATTTTGCAAACCCATGCCCTTAGTCCATTAAGTGAGTTTGTTGCTTCGAGTTTGATTTGGCTGGCTTGAGTTGGATTGATAAGCACTTACTGAGACCCTTATAAGCAGTTGGATACCTTCAAGAGGAGTGCTTAAAAGGGGACTTAGTGATGCCCCTTGTCTTACATAACTCTCCATGTTATGTGATTTGCCAAGATGATGTACACTTTAGGATTCTTGTCCTTTGTGTTAAGTCCACATTAGTGATGCCCCTAGTGTCTAGGACCTTGCTACCCAGTCGTGTTCTTCAATCCAAGAGGACTTTATTACGGACCATATTATAGGCTAGGTGTAGACACCCCAATTTGGACCTATTAATTATCCTTAATTTGTGTCCTCGAGGCTCCCTGATGATGAAAATGAATCAAAACAGGCCTTGGACGAACTTGGACAATACTTCTTGGACTTTTTCAAAACCAAAACTCTTCTTTTTCCGACACCCTGAGGGCAAAATGGGCACACTTTTTGGCATATAAAATAACTTTGAATGAAACCAATTGGGTTAGAAAGAGGACTTAATGAGCTTTCCAACGCTTCGAAACCACCCGGGGCTGTGGTAGCGCCCTTCTGAAGTTGGGTTGCCACTCTAGAGCGCTCGGGAACACTCCCAAGCGCTCGGGACAGCCACTCTAGAGCGCTCGGGACCACTCTAGAGCGCTTGGGAGTGCTGACAGACCAGTGCATGTTGAGCTTGGCTTTGACCATGGCTTTTCAAGCTTTTTCAGTTCATTCAACGTTCAAACTTGGTCTTACCTAAGTATGCAAGCATGCCTGAGCCAGCAGAGCATCTCATGATGCCTTTTCCTCTCCCCAAAACATTTTCTTTTCATTTTTATTTGATTTTCAAAGCAAAACCATGATTTTCTACTCCCCTATATATACCCCCTTTCATTCTACATGCAAGGCCACGAAAATCAGTCCCTCTCTCCCCCCTTTTTGCTGCAAATCTCAGTCTCCAATCCTCTCTCAAACATTTCTCAAGTTTTGAGTTTTCAAAAGACAAGCTTCAAACAACTTTCAAGTACTTCAAAAGCCTCCAACTTCTAGTCCGTCTAGAACTCCATTTTCCTACTGTTTTCTAAGCATTTTCAAGCATCCAAATCTGTCCAAGAAGCACAGTCCAAGAAGCATAGTCCAAGCAACAAGAAAAAGGTATAAACTTGGTTTTTTCCAAGTTATTCAATGCTTTTTTTTCACTTCTGAGGGGGATCAAAGAGCTCATACTAGTTCCTCATACTAGTTGTGAGTTCATTTTGTTGAATCTTAGTTGATTTGGCTAGCATGCAAGTCAAAAGGGATGCTAAGACATGTTGTAATTTTTAGGACAGATTTTCTGAGCTTCAGTTTTTGCCATCTTTGGCCTTTTTAAACCACGAATTATTTTTGGGTTCCTTCATGTAAGTTGTAGATCTTTTTGTTGGGAAGATTTGGCCGCTGGAATCAACTTAATCGGATTTAAAATGAATTAGTTATGATTTTTTTTCTGCAAGCTGTCCAGTGTAGGACGAATCTGGAAATACCCATTTTGTTTTGAGATTTATGCTTTTGTTTTGTAAAGTGAGTCTCTATATTTTATTTTCTAGAGTTACATCTATGGATTAGTTAACTTTGGAGACTAATATTGCTTTGATTAGATTAAAAATGAGTGAGTTATACTCATTTTATTAAAAGGTAGCAATTTTTCCTATTTTGAGTGGTTTGTGATCATTTTTGTGAAATTTCATGTTATAAACTGATTTTCTCCGAATTTTTAAAACTTAATTGAACATTTTACTTTTGAGATCAGAACATAAATTTTGATTCTTAGTCTTAAATAAATTATGTTATTGCATTTGGTTAAGCCGTTATGCTGTCGATTTTAAAACTAGTCTAAACTTTGTTATATGCATACAAACTTCTTGTGACTTTGCATGCATAAGATTTTTCATAGTGTAAATAATACACATTTAACTGTGTAGTGGCAAGGAAGCATGGCTTAAGAGATTGAACCCCCACCTCAGTCTGTCATAGCCCTCTGCTGAGCTTTTGATATGTTTGAAATCATTTCCGTTTATTGTTATTAGCATCGTTTACTGTTTGGACTAACAAAGCTTGCAGGTTGGGTATCAGAACTCCCAAGCGCTCGGGACCATTCCCGAGCGCTCGAGAGTGAGATCAATGACAGATCCACAGTTTCTGCTAACATGCATCTCATTCATTTACAGTTTCATCCATCCACTGTACAGTTGCACATGCATGTACTTTTTACCTGTTATAACTGTAGTTACCTGCTATTTGCTTAATGAAACAAAATCTTTTTCAAAAATCCCACAAACGTATAATAGAGACCGACTTTGCGTCGGGCGAGGGGGGTGCGGTAAAACCCTTCCCCCCTCGTAACATGGCTTCCGAACCCAAAGCAATCTCTGGCTTTCAAATTCAAATCAAGCATTTTCAGACAAAACGGTTTCTCGGGTGGCGAACCACAAATCCGGGTGGCGACTCTTCAAATTTTTCAAATCAATTCTAAAAGGCGAGGCGTTTCTTTTCGGGCCGCCCCGATTCCACCCGGGGCTGTGGTAGTCCACAGTGGCGACTCCGCTGGGGATGTTTAATTGATACTTGAGAAAAAGTTGGTTTGTTGATAAAACGGCCCGCTTTTCTTGAATATCAATTAAACTTGTGAGCCAAGCTTGAAAAACGTTTGTGGGATTTTCAAAATCATTTTGTTTCATTGTCTATTTCTTGTATATATATCTTGTGCAGCCCCCGCTGTTGTGTTTCGGCAATCCTACCCGGCTTGCCGTTGATAGGGAATCCTGGAATGCTCAGCAACCCTCGACCGTGATGAGTCATCCCTACCGTTTGTACCGTTATTGGGTGTACGCTCAATAATGGGAGGTATACCTTGACTCTAGTCCGGGGAACCCTTTCTAAACCAAAACTCGGCCTCTATACATGTGTAAAAAGCAATAGAACCTTCCAAACTAGGACAGGGACCCGCAGGGTAGGAATTATGTGCTATATCCTGCCTTCATGTCACTGCTTTCTGCATCTCACCATGCATCTCATCCGAGTCATGCCATCATGCTGTCGATCTATTCAATTTCAAGTCATGTGCTCTTAAACTCGCTCGCGCGGTCTGTAGAAGGTTGCCAAGACCCGATGAAGAATCGTGCACTCCAGTGTGCGTTGTCTAAACTACATGAGTCCTTAGAACAATAAGACTTTGGGAAATCAAAATATGCTAAGTCCTTGACTAATGCCTAATCGAAAATTCAACAGAGAATAAGGAATAACAGGAAACGACGCCGTGATGTCACTTTACTTACACCACTTTGGCTAATGGCACCATGCCACTGACACCACTCTAGTTGTGGTTTCACGTCGTCTATACTAAGCTATTCCAAGTTCAAAATTGAAACTTCGAATGAGGACTAGTTGAATACTTAGTTCATTTTGACATCTCTTAGAACTTGTTGTTCTAAACGAAGGATACACCCTAAAAGAAATTCTGAGGATTGAGGCAACCTTCGAAAGACCGTAATCTTACCCTGCTTGCACATCGCACCTTGCATCTTATGCTGTCCGTTTGCTTTCGAGTAGAACTCTTAGACTCGCTCGCGCGGCTTGTTTAGGATTGCCTGGACCGATGAAGAGTCGTGCTTTTTAAAGGCACGTTGTCGAAATTAATTAGTCCTTAGAATGATGAGGTTTCGGGGATATCAAAATTCATTAAGTCTTCAATACATTTTTCAATCATGGATTCAATGTAAATCAACGAAACAATTAGGCTACAATGCCGTGATACCCACACCACTCAGGTTATAGTGCGAAGTCACTTACACTGCTTAGGCTAATGGCGCCATGCCACCTACGCCACCCCGGTTATGGTATCATGTCATTTACGCCAAACAGTTTTGAAACCAAAACAGAAATTTCGGATGGGAAATTTTAAAGACTTAATTTATCTTGATATCCCCCAAGTCTTGTCATTCCTAATCAAAGGATACATATTCAAAAGAATCTCTGAGGACTAAGGCAATCCTTCGTAGGTTGTCATTTCTTGAGTCAAGGTCTAGGAGACCGTAAATCCATGGAGTTTGGGATAACTCCAGTGTTCGCCGTGCTCGAACGGCTCCCTCTAATTCAGTGCATTTTCCAACAGTCTTATTGCTCTGTCTCGGATGGTCTTAGATAAGGAGATTGGCTCTGATTCCCAACGTGAGGAATTTAACCTGCCTGACATCGACCTACCCGTGACTGTTGGAACTATCCGTAAAGTTTGATCCCTTGAGTCAACGATGACAACACGTGAATAACAATTCTTTTATTCATGCACATTTATTTTTCCAATAAATCACAACAGGGGCATATTCTTAATTCACTTTTTTGCGTTACTGTCAGCACTGGGCCACCCATCCTACACAAAGCCATACCACCTTCTCCGACTACCTCAAAATGGCAGGGCAAACAGAGTTGGTTGAGCTGAAAAAGGCTATAGAGGAAATGAGTCAGAAAATGGACAAGCAGATAACTCTATTGCAGGGGCTGATTGACCTTTTCATTTCCGTCATGTCAAATCCGGATTTGGGATCAAATGCTGATGATGTCAAGATCAAAGAAGCTCCACAAATCTACCACCCTCCTACAGTCGAAATCAAACCACGCTCAAAAGTGAAGCTCTCTGACATGTTCAAAGACTTGGTTGAATTCCATGATGCCAAGAATCGCTCAAAGGAGGATATGGGATCCCTGTCCAAAACTTGTACTGGAAAGCAAGACACGCACATTGATGAGATCAACCCCAAAAGCAAAAGGGTGTTATGCAATTGCGAAGCAAGCAAAGCTTTCACCAGAGGTCCACTCGGCACCACCAAGAACCCTCAACCCAGCTGCAAAATCCCACCAAGGATCTTCTCCCGCTTTCCTGTACCTCTGTCCTCAGTTTATGAGAAGCTCCTCGAAGCCGGCCTCATCGAGCCACTCCCTCCAACTCCCCTACCTCAAAAGCTTCCGGCATCCCACAACCTAAATGCCTACTGTGCTTTCCACCAATATACCGCCATTTCACCAATAACTGCTTCCGTCTCCGCCATAAAATCCAAGATCTCATCGATAATGGAACCATCTCACCTCCACTTTCAAAGCCAAACACTATCATAAACCCTCTCTCAAAGCACCCGCAAAACCCCCGTGTCAACCTCATCCATATCAACCCAACCTCATTCGATCCTAGCCAATACATCATACCCGCAACCGAGCCAAAACCCACTGTCAATATACCTGAGGAAGTTGGGATTTGCATGCTTAAGAACATAGACCTGGTATGGGAGTCAACACCTGATGGGTGGCGATTGCTTGGGGAAAACTATCCTTTGATCTTTGAGGAGTTCAAGGCTGGACCGGCTAATGAATCGATGGGACGTGGCTCATTTGGACAACTCCTAAGCAACCAAACCATCAACGGGATCTTCAATGGCATAAAAATCCATCCCCACCAGTGCATTATCGACAATTGGCCACCAGAATCCATTGTTTCAACCCCTACTAAGCTCGATGCCTCAATAATAAGCTCCAAGCTGACACAGAATCCGAGGGTGGATCAAAATCTGAATGATGCCCGAGATAGTGAGAAAGGACCAGAACCATCCCAATGCCAGACCTCAGATCTGAAGAAGAAGGATGAATGCAATGAAGCCGATCCATGAATGGAATCTATCACAAGTTGGGAAGTTTTTAGGTTTCAAGTCGAGTCTTCGTCTTTCGATTTCGAGTCAGTTTGTACCTTGAGTCTTTCATGCTTTTGTGTCTGTATGCTTTCAAATTCAAGCTTGTAGTCAAAGAAGAAAAACCAAAAAGAGAGTCAGTTTCGTAGTCCCGAACTACGTTATGACCTGATTCCTTTGCAAGAAGGATACGTAGGCAGCCTCACTCTGAGGCCCGGTCATGTTTATTCGAATCGATCCCGAAATTCGATCATGATCTTTCAAGTCAATCCTTCGTCGATCCGTCCTGTCTTTCAAAATCAATCTCAAGCTTCTCGTGTCGAAATTGTGATAATAAACTCGCGTTTTGTGATAATCCCTTAACTTGGAATCGTTTTTCACCACCAATTGAGGAATCAAAACACGAGAAACTTCGCCCTTGCAAGAAGAAGAATTTCATGGGACCACTCCCTGGCACTGTCAAGAAGCGACGCCTTGGCCCGAGGAAAAGCTCGCTAGATCAAAATCTCAAAATGTGATCTAGGCAAAAGTTAGAGCACACCAATCTCTTAACTTGCATCTAGGATCCTGTTATCAAGTTGTGCAATTCAAAATGAAGAAAGGCATTCTTTTCTTTTATCAAACGCTTGAAGATATATATATCCATTGATAACCCCTTTTGAGCCTAAATCAATTTCTTTGAAAGAACCCAGCTAGGCAGCTATCCCCCACACCGGGATGAAATGAGGAGGACAAATGTGCCAAACACATGGTTATCATCAGCGCATCAGAATTCAAAGCGTGAAAGTGCCAAATACATGGACGCAATGAGATGCAAAACTTTGAAGAAAAAAATAGAGAAAGCTCAAAATCAATGAAAGTGCCAAACACATGGGCACAACAAAGTGCAAAGCAAATCAAGTGAAAGAAGGCACCCATTAAAAGCAAAAGGGCACAAAAATATTCAAGATAGCTGCTAGCTCTCGAAACCCAAAGAAAATGAAAATTTTTGAGCCTATTATCCTTCCTTTGTTAAACCAAACCTTGGCCATGTTACAACCCAGATACAGCCCTTTCAGATTGAAAAACACAACTTGATAACAAAATTCCTAGATAATAGGAGAAAACAAGAAGGAGCACCAAGGCAAGACATTTCATGAATCCTGCAAAATCCAAGCTGGGGCATTTTCGAAATCCATAGGTTGTCATCAACAATTTGGGGCACGGTTTATGGTAAAGACCCTCGTGTTTTGACGAAACAAGATCAAAGAAAATCCTGAAGGAGCATCACTTGATGGAGCTAAAGCAATTTCAAACCCCAATTGGGAAAATCACCAAAACTTGATTTTATCATGACAATTTCAAACGTCAATTGTGGGGCATGCTTGCCACTTTTCGAACCCCCAAACAATCAAGTTTCTCGTCGAGTCATATAAAACTCCTCATCCAATCAAAGTCATCACGGAGAATCAATCCTCTCATAAATGGTCTTTCTCGTCTTTTGAGTCATCTGGGCCTTGTCCAAATTCACACAAGGTCATGTGTCTAGTCAAGTCATATTGATCTTGAAGTCCCAACTTGTGAGAGAAATTCCAATACATGGAAGAACCCGCGCTTGCACTCATGACAAAACTGGTTGCTGAAACTATCAGTGGAATCAAGGAATAGAATCAGAACTGAGATCTGTCACTGGGCACATCAGGCCAATGTCATCGATCATAGCAAGCACATCAAGACTGGGGCATGAATGCTCAAAACTCAAGCCCCGATCAAAGTCAAACTCAAACCAACTCCAGCTCAAACCCAATTTCCATCCAAAAACAAACTCCATCCCAAATCCCAAGGTCCTGAAAATACCACCCCGTTGGCCAAAAAGAGTAAAGCAGAAAGGGTACTCAGACATGTCCCTTGTTTTTCGAAGAATAAAAATAAAGAAATCACTGTGTTGTCAAATGTCGAAACAAGGGTCTCACTTTCTAGCCTCGACCTCTTATGGTCGCCTTCATCTATCATATTTGTCAACACGATTGCTTGACGTGCTGCCATAGATTTGGCATTGTCCTCTGTGACATCTTTCAATTGACTGCTGCCATAGATTTGGCATCGTCCTCTTGGACATCATTCAATCATCTTATGCCATAGATTTGGCATCAACCTCTTCTGCCATAGATTTGGCATTGTCCTGAAGGACATCTTTCAATCATCTGCAGCCATAGATTTGGCACCGTCCTGAGGGACACATTTCAATCATCTTCTGCCATAGATTTGGCATTGTCCTGAAGGACATCATCCAATCAACTTCTGCCATAGATTTGGCATCACTCTCTCGACTTCTGCCATAGATTTGGCATTGTCCTGAGGGACATCATCCAATCAACTTCTTCCATAGATTTGGCATCACTCTCTCGACTTCTGCCATAGATTTGGCATTGTCCTGAGGGACATCATCCAATCATCTCCCGCCATAGATTTGGCATCACTCTCTCGACTTCTGCCATAGATTTGGCATCGTCCAGAAGGACACATTTCAATCATCTTCTGCCATAGATTTGGCATTGTCCTGAAGGACATCATCCAATCAACTTCTGCCATAGATTTGGCATCACTCTCTCGACTTCTGCCATAGATTTGGCATTGTCCTGAAGGACATCATCCAATCAACTTCTGCCATAGATTTGGCATCACTCTCTCGACTTCTGCCATAGATTTGGCATTGTCCTGAGGGACATCATCCAATCAACTTCTGCCATAGATTTGGCATCACTCTCTCGACTTCTGCCATAGATTTGGCATTGTCCTGAGAGACATCATCCAATCATCTCCCGCCATAGATTTGGCATCATTCTCTCGACTTCTGCCATAGATTTGGCATTGTCCTGAAGGACATCATCCAATCAACTTCTGCCATAGATTTGGCATCACTCTCTCAACTTCTGCCATAGATTTGGCATTGTCCTGAGGGACATCATCCAATCAACTTCTGCCATAGATTTGGCATCACTCTCTCGAGTTCTGCCA
Source organism: Rhododendron molle (assembly GCA_025413875.1). Classification (NCBI taxonomy): domain Eukaryota; kingdom Viridiplantae; phylum Streptophyta; class Magnoliopsida; order Ericales; family Ericaceae; genus Rhododendron; species Rhododendron molle. The sequence continues at coordinate 30,314,168 of CM046397.1, forward strand.
TAGATTTGGCATTGTCCTGAGGGACATCATCCAATCATCTCCCGCCATAGATTTGGCATCACTCTCTCGACTTCTGCCATAGATTTGGCATCACTCTCTCGACTTCTGCCATAGATTTGGCATCGTCCTGAGGGACACCTTTCAATCATTTTCTGCCATAGATTTGGCACCGTCCTGAGGGACACCTTTTCAATCACCTTCTGCCATAGATTTGGCACCGTCCTGAGGGGCACCGTCCCGAGGGACACCTTTTCAATCAAATTCCGCCATAGATTTGGGCTTCGTCCTGAGGGACGTCTTTCAATCACCTTTCGCCATAGATTTGGTTTTATCCATTCCAGACAAACTGACTTGTCTCATTGGATGGCACCCCTCGCAGTGTATTTGCCTTTTTATCCCTTTGAGGCAAACTAACTTGTCTCATGGGATTGGACCCCTTGCGATGTATTCGCCTTTTTATCCTTTGAGACAAACTAACTTGTCCCATTGGATAGCACCCCTCGCGGTGTATTTTATGTTGCGCCGGTTTAATTATTCCACCCACTGAGACTGAGAAATCGGTGGGTGCTCCTCAATCAATCTATCTTGTCAATCATTTGCTTGCATGTCTGTATGTTTGCATTTGCCCCAAAGAACTACGCTGGTCTGATCCCTACAAACGGGGTACGTAGGCAGCTCGAAAGAGCACGACCTCATGTTTCGAATGCTTGTACATCTTTACTTGCATTTGATTTTGAATTAAGGATTTAGTAGAGCTCGAATTGGGCTGTCTCAATCTTTGGGCGTCACTCGTATCCAGACATGATGCCGAGCGCCGTCCAAAGAGGGGCAACTGTAGACACCCCAATTTGGACCTATTAATTATCCTTAATTTGTGCCCTCGAGGCTCCTTGATGATGAAAATGAATCAAAACAGGCCTTGGACGAACTTGGACAATACTTCTTAGATTTTTTCAAAACCAAAACTCTTCTTTTTCCGACACCCTGAGGGCAAAATGGGCACACTTTTTGGCATATAAAATAACTTTGAATGAAACCAATTGGGTTAGAAAGAGGACTTAATGAGCTTTCCAACGCTTCGAAAAACACCCAAAACCGAGTTCGGGAGTGTCCGTGGCGCCCTTCTGAAGTTGGGTTGCCACTCTAGAGCGCTTGGGAACACTCCCAAGCGCTCGGGACAGCCACTCTAGAGCACTCGGGACCACTCTAGAGCGCTTGGGAGTGCTGACAGACCAGTGCATGTTGAGCTTGGCTTTGACCATGGCTTTTCAGGCTTTTTCAGTTCATTCAACGTTCAAACTTGGTCTTACCTAAGTAAGCAAGCATGCCTGAGCCAGCAGAGCATCTCATGATGCCTTTTCCTCTCCCCAAAACATTTTCTTTTCATTTTTATTTGATTTTCAAAGCAAAATCATGATTTTCTACTCCCCTATATATACCCCCTTTCATTCTACATGCAAGGCCACGAAAATCAGTCCCTCTCTCCCCCCTTTTTGCTGCAAATCTCAGTCTCCAATCCTCTCTCAAACATTTCTCAAGTTTTGAGTTTTCAAAAGACAAGCTTCAAACAACTTTCAAGTACTTCAAAAGCCTCCAACTTCTAGTCCGTCTAGAACTCCATTTTCCTACTATTTTCTAAGCATTTTCAAGCATCCAAATCTGTCCAAGAAGCACAGTCCAAGAAGCATAGTCCAAGCAACAAGAAAAAGGTATAAACTTGGTTTTTTCCAAGTTATTCAATGCTTTTTTTTCACTTCTGAGGGGGATCAAAGAGCTCATACTAGTTCCTCATACTAGTTGTGAGTTCATTTTGTTGAATCTTAGTTGATTTGGCTAGCATGCAAGTCAAAAGGGATGCTAAGACATGTTGTAATTTTTAGGACAGATTTTCTGAGCTTCAGTTTTTGCCATCTTTGGCCTTTTTAAACCACGACTTATTTTTGGGTTTCTTCATGTAAGTTGTAGATCTTTTTGTTGGGAAGATTTGGCCACTGGAATCAACTTAATCGGATTTAAAATGAATTACTTATGATTTTTTTTCTGCAAGCTGTTCAGTGTAGGACGAATCTGGAAATACCCATTTTGTTTTGAGATTTATGCTTTTGTTTTGTAAAGTGAGTCTCTATATTTTATTTTCTAGAGTTACGTCTATGGATTAGTTAACTTTGGAGACTAATATTGCTTTGATTAGATTAAAAATGAGTGAGTTATACTCCTTTTATTAAAAGGTAGCAATTTTTCCTATTTTGAGTGGTTTGTGATCATTTTTGTGAAATTTCATGTTATAAACTGATTTTCTCCGAATTTTTAAAACTTAATTAAACATTTTACTTTTGAGATCAGAACATAAATTTTGATTCTTAGTCTTAAATAAATTATGTTATTGCATTTGGTTAAGCCGTTATGCTGTCGATTTTAAAACTAGTCTAAACTTTGTTATATGCATACAAACTTCTTGTGACTTTGCATGCATAAGATTTTTCATAGTGTAAATAATACACATTTAACTGTGTAGTGGCAAGGAAGCATGGCTTAAGAGATTGAACCCCACCTCAGTCTGTCATAGCCCTCTGCTGAGCTTTTGATATGTTTGAAATCATTTCCGTTTATTGTTATTAGCATCATTTACTGTTTGGACTAACAAAGCTTGCAGGTTGGGTATCAGAACTCCCAAGCGCTCGGGACCATTCCCGAGCGCTCGAGAGTGAGATCAATGACAGATCCACAGTTTCTGCTAACATGCATCTCATTCATTTACAGTTTCATCCATCCACTGTACAGTTGCACATGCATGTACTTTTTACCTGTTATAACTGCGGTTACCTGCTATTTGCTTAATGAAACAAAATCTTTTTCAAAAATCTCACAAACGTTTAGTAGAGACCGACTTTGCGTCGGGCGAGGGGGGTGCGGTAAAACCCTTCCCCCCTCGTAACATGGCTTCCGAACCCAAAGCAATCTCTGGCTTTCAAATTCAAATCAAGCATTTTCAGACAAAACGGTTTCTCGGGTGGCGAACCACAAATCCGGATGGCGACTCTTCAAATTTTTGAAATCGATTCTAAAAGGCGAGGCGTTTCTTTTCGGGCCGCTCCGATTCCACCCGGGGCTGTGGTAGCCCACACTAGGGTTGTGGTTTTAAGAAAGAAAGGATATAATGGCTCAAACCTACTTTCTACTCATGCTTGGGTTTTAAAGGCCAGCAACCATCTTATCGACTCTTACTGCTTCTTGTTTCATTCTGCTATGAAAGGGTTGTTTCCTCAAAAGGTCCCCTTGTTTTCTTCTTTGGGTTGGAAGAGATGTTTTCTTCAATGTGCCTCTGATACGGCGGGGTGCTCATTCTTTCATTGATTTTCCTTTCATCTCTCCTTATATTTTTTTTGTGTTTGCCCCAGTGTAGGGGATGGCTGCCTAGCAGGCTTTTCAAAGGAATTATCCAGAGGCTCAACATGGCTAGCAAGGGATAAGTGTTTGGGATAGAGAAATGAATGCCTTTCTTCATTTTGAAACACACGACAAAGCGGCGAGGATCCTAACCAAGAGATTAGGGGTTTCGATGTTTAACCAAGTGGATTTTCTAAGATTGCGGACAATCCTTTGAGACGCGTTGTAGATGCATGGAGACATGGCTTGATTTATCACTTTGTTCGTACTCTAACTCTTGCCTAGACTGCCCTTGCAGGTTTTCAATCTAGCGAGCTTGTCATTTTTTTTTCTTTTTTTCTTCAACAGCAGGATTTGCTCACAAGTGATCTCTGTGAGGGTGCAGAAATGTTTCAACTCCTTAGCTCAGCAGAAATGACATGGGTCATGATTTTGAAAAACTCATTCTGTGCTTTCGACAATTCAAGTGATTTTGATGTGTTCCAAAAGATGCCATAAGATTACTTTGAAACCCCTTGTGGATTATTCAACCTTTGATGTTATCATGAGCATTCTATGGCAGCAAACTAGCACAGGAGGAAACATTTTCAAAGTTGTGGCCGACCAAAAGGTGCCTACGTATCCCAACAGAGAATCAGGCCATTCGTAGTTCATGTTCGAGGAGACTTGAATTGAAGACCCATATTTTATGCTGAGTGTGACAATTGGCCAGAAACCATGATGAGTAAACTGATATCCATTTTTTTTTTCTAGAGAAGCATAACATGGGCCAAAATGGCGGCGAAAGTTAGCCAGGTATGAAAGGATTTGTTTTAAAATCTAAGCCAAGACGTGATGGACATGGCTGCCACTGCTCAAAACTTGGTTGGATTAAAACTTCAATTTTTTTTTCGTCAGCCATTACCATCACATCTAAGATCAAACTCCAAATCTAAGAGAAGGAGAAACCTAATCATGCTCAAGTTGAGATATCCAAAACTAATTGTCCATGCGGCACATTTTCTAATATGCAAACTGCCCTTAGTGGTGGTGCAACCAAATGACATGCGATGAACAAAGAAAGGAAATGAGGGGGATGGACTCCTCTTTTGGTTTGGCCCCTGCATAGTTAGAAAGAGGCAATCAAAATGATATGTATATATATAGCATCACAGCTACTTACACAGATTATGGATGAGTCATGCATGAGTTTATCAGATCCAGTAGATAGCCAGCCATTTTTGATATGGATGATTCTTAAGACTCGCTGCTGCCACTTAAGATCCCACTTCCAAGTCAATCCATATTTATGAGACAAATCGAAAAGGTTGAGCATATGACTATAACAGAAAGTAGACTCGGAGTCCATCGCTGTGCTAGCGGCTATTTGAATGTTTCAAAAAAGCTTGTCATTTGAGGATTAGACTATTGCAAAAAGTTTTGAAAGTTCTTTCAATTCTTGGTTAGGGAAGATTCTTTCTCAAAATGTGATTGAGGTAATTGAAATCCATCTAATTGACAAACTCCTAAATCTTACCGGCTCGTTGCGGTAAGCATACTTAAAATTTTAAATTTTGAAAGATGGGTTGCTAGGCCTATTTGGAAATAGGAATCAAAGCCCTACACTTGTTACGCTGAATCATTCATGGAGAAGTAAGTATTGCAAGTTCTATCCATAATATCCTTGACTTTGTATGCAATCATCCATAACGTGCTCTACTACTTTACACTCCCTCTTTCCTTTAGCCTCGCAAGGCAAAGATTGCTAGAGCAACCCCTAGTTCAATTGCTGGTGGGGCAGCCAGTGTTTGATTTCGTTCTAGAAATCCATACTTCGCGGTGCTTTAAGTAAAGCGGGAGTGTTAAGTAAGCAATGATGCTTTCAACTTACCAGAAACATACCTTGCAGGCAATGCTATGCCGTAGTGCTTAGCTATGAAGACTTAGAGTTAGGGCTCTTAGTTCATGCCCCAACCCTTCTGCACAGAAAGCGATATTACAACAACATATACATGGTGTGAGGAAGAACTTTACGCAAGTAAATGCAAGTAGGTTCCAAGCTTGTAGGTTCCTGTCTTAGTTTGATAAGTTCTATGGCTTTCTAATACATGAAAGGTTTGGGTGGTCTCAGGGTGCTCCGTTGTCAAAGGGCACCAGTCCTTTCACCAGTTCATCATAGGCGGTGATTGGGGGATTCCCTTTTTGATATACCACTAGGTACAGGTGACTGTGGAGTTTGCTGGAACCCCTAACATAGCCCGTGACATGCCGGGATATCAGGTGAACTCAACGAGGTTGCCCGCTCGATGCACATGATAAATGAATTAAATAAGGCATGTGTTAGTCTTATGTTGAACTTTCTGGTTATGGCTCTCATATCCCCAGCAGAGTCGCCAGAAAACTGTAGACACCTCCCAAACGGGGCATCGCCATACAGCTTGAATGTTGTTTGTTTTGCTCGATTGGTTTCTTGCTTCATAAACCAAGATCATGGACATTCCCATGGCTAGAAATATCGCCACATGATAATGGTTATCATCAAAACAGAGTCGCCACCTAGTTTATTAAAACTAGGAAAATAGATAGAGATTCTGGGTACGGAAGCCAAAAGTACAGTAATTGGAAGGTGTTAGGCACCCCTCTCTGCCTAGCCGTGAGGCTAGCCCATAATCATTCAACATAAAACATATAGATGCTTTATCTAATTCAAACACGTAATCTGTTTTTATGCCTTAAACAGTTAATAAGGTGAGCCGAGACAACAAATAAGCATGCATCAGAAAGTAGTAAAACAAATCAAAGCTGTGCCAGCATATCGATTACTCGGCCGGTGAATGGATGTCACGGCCGAGTAATCAGGCTGGTTTCAATGTACCGGCCAAGGCATCGAAGCCCCGGCTGGTGTTCTTCCTCACACTAGATAGAAAGGTTAGCGGACAATCAAAATGCTATGATTAGTAAAATAAGCAGTAAATAGACCAAACCAGAGGCCGTTGGGCATCACCACCTTGATCCCTCAGGTGCTTGATTGCTTCGGATTGATGGGGATTGACTGATTGATTGCTTCTTGAATGAAACCCTAGGTTTAGAGTTTGAACGTCGGATTGGTGGCTGCCTTCGGGAGGTTATGGCTTTTGTATAGAGGGTTTGTGTGAGTATTTCTGCAGAGTTTCGTGGCTTGAGAGGGTGTAGATCTGATGATTTCGTGGTATCTATTTCGAAGTCCGAGGGCCTCTTTATATAGGCAAAGGGATTATTCACTCGGTCCAATCAAATCACGGGATTGCAATTGCAATGCAATTCGAACTCCTCGATGTGATCTCTGAACGTGGCCCAAACGCATCGGAAAGGTATCGGGATTGGATCAAACAACCGACAGAACATTCGAGAGTCTGGAAAAAGGCCGATCTGGCGGCCGAGGTTTTGATCTCTCAGGGAGATTTGGCTAGCAACAGGTTGCTCGGGTGAGGAATGGATGTTAAGGCCGTGGGATCGATATTACGGCCGACCGATGGATTTTCCTAGAACACTGTGTTTCTGTCTGAAAGGCTATTTGGCTCTGGATTGGGTCCTTTAAGTGGCTCAAAGTTCTTACCATAAGTCCATGGGTTTCACAAGAAGGCAATCAGCAATCATCGAATCCATATCATCATCGGGATGGTCCCAAGGTGGGACTTGAAATAATCGTTAGGCCAAATTGGGGTGTCTATACCTTGCCATCATTACCCATTGGTTAATAACCGCTAGGGAAACCATTATCCATTGGATAATAGTTAGTCTTGACAATCAAGTACTAGTATTGATTAAATTAGTAGATTTTCCCATGTGTTAAATCCATTAAAATAGAATAAGTCCATTAGGTTAATATTATAGGACTTAGTACTTTGAAAGTATAGATTAGTTTAGTAGATATTAGATTTTGAAATATCTAGTCTTGATTATGTGATACATGGTTATATATATATATATACACACACATATATATGTACTTGTATATATATATGTGTATATATATATATATATTATATTGTAAAAGTACCATGTGTGTATTTCAATATTTTATTTAGAAAATCTTAATTACCTAGAAAGTCTTAGATCTTGTAGTACCCATTGTACACATATATATTAGTATATATATATATATATATACTTTCTAGGATAGTACAAGAGAGAGAGCGAGAGGGAATTTCCGAGAGAGAGAGGGAGGGAAAGAGAGAGAGAGAGAAGGAAAGAGAGGGAGAGATGGTACCTTAATTGACCATGTTGTTCTTCCATTGTACCTAGCTTGATTTCCTTTGTCCTATTGCCATGCTTTCAATCTATGAAAGCCTAACTTTTCAAGCAAGATCTTGTACAATTGTACATCCTCCAATTTTATACTTGGCCAAATCCTCATTTTCCTTGCTCAATCTTCCATAATCCAATCAAAAGGACTACATCATAGCCATGCAAGCCTAGTTTTAGGGTTTTCTTCCAAGCAAACAAGATTTGGTAGAATAAAAAAATGAGATATATAGAGAGAGAGGGGAATTCGGCTAGAGAGAGATGGAGGGAGTGCTTTGCCTATAAATACCAAGCTCCATTGTGCTTTGAACTCACACCTCTCCATTCTCCAACTTCTCTCTAGAAAGCATAAGTGTTCTTGCTCATTCTTGCTTGTTTCTTCTTGTTTTCAAGAAACTCTTCCATCGCCGCCACTAAACCACCACCTCGATCCAAAAGTAGTAGTAGTAGTAGTTAGGATCTAGTTTCGAGAGAAACCATTCTCTTTTGAAGCTATCGGAAGCCATCGTAAGCCGTTACTCCGCCCGATCGCCGACTTTTCTTTCCGACGTACCTTCCGTAGCCTTACTACCGCCAAGAAGAACGGTAGAGTTCCCCGACCCCGTTATCTCTAAGTATATGTAGTACACTTTAGTAGTTGATTGCATGATCTTGTACAGTGTCCTTACTCTCTACCCCTAAGTATAGTTTGTATGCATGTTGAATTGAACTTAGAAAGCTATATGTTAGTATGAACTTGCTTTACGTAGTTTACTTTGATCTTGTGAATACTTGAAAGCATAATCTTGAGAATGATTGATTGCATGACTTTATAGAATCTTCCTAACTTGATTTACTCATCAATAAACATATGTTGTTTTGAATTTCCAAAAAGAAGGATATACGCTTTTGTTTTAAAGATAAAGTGTTGTTTTAAACGAAGTATTCGTATTTTGACCTTTTCAAAGATTGTAAGCTTGATAGCATGTTGCTTGCCTTACTTGTGGTTATGAACGAGCATGATTAAATAGAGTTGGATGATCTTGCTAGTTTAGTTTCAAGATTACTATGTATGAATCGTACTTGTTTACGAAGTCCCGCCGCAGAGTCTATGCATGATAGGAGACACATGAAATTGAAAAGTAGAGACATGACACTTAAGATGTGGTTGATATGGATAAAAATGTTTTGAAACTACATAATGGCCGGACTTGGTAGCCTTATGTTGGTGTGCGTTGCCAATGGAGCCAGACTTGGTAGCTTCATTGGAGGTGTGTGACTTGGTTATCCGCGGAGAGGAGCCAAGATGTGACACACTGTGCCGGCCTTCGTAGCCATTGTGGCAATGAGCCAGACTTGGTAGCTAATTGTTGTGCGACACAATATGCCGGGCTTGGTAGTCGTTGTGGCCAATAAGCCGAACTTGGTAGCTTATTGGTGTGTGCGTTCACAATGTGCCAGACTTGGTAGCCATTGTGGCCAACGGGCCGGACTTGGTAGCTCATTGGGGTGTGTGTGTGTGTGTGTGTGTTTTTGGAAATGATGTTCAAAGATGAGACACAAAACGATGAGTCGCGTAGGAGAAACACGGAAAACATGACACCAACGTTAGTTAGGGAATGCGAATGTGTTATTGATATGTGTTCTTTCTTAAGCATGTTAAGTTTGGAAAATCGTATCTATACTATCTTTGACTTGTATGTTAAGGGTTAGTGGGTTTTGGGTTACTCTATTGAGCTTTCAAGCTCACGGTGTTGCTTTATGTGACCCTGACATATTATACTAGTGGCGACGCTGGTATAATGTGTCAGACCTTTTAGATGAGCAAGGAGAGCTGTATACCTTGGAGGCCTTTGGAGCTGAGGAGCTTGCTAGGGTGTGTAGACACCTCCCAAACGGGGCATCGCCATACAGTTGTATCATCACTGTGTTTGCTCGATTGGTTGCTCGCTTCATAAACCAAGATCGTGGATACCTCCATGGCTAGAGGTATCGCCACACGATAGCGGTTATCCTCAAAACAGAGTCGCCACCTAGTTTGTTAAAGCTAGGAAAACAGATAGAGATTCTGGATACGGAAGCCAAAAGTACAGTAAGGGGAAGGTGTTAGGCACCCCTCTCTGCCTAGCCGTGAGGCTAGCCCATAATCATTCAACATAAGACATATAGATGCTTTATTTAATCCATACACGTAGTGTAATGACCCTGATTTTTGGTCAATAAAAATTTCGCTAAAAATTTGAATTTTATTTTAATACTTGGATTTCATTTTTAACATCCAAAAATCGGTCGTTATCGACTTATAAAATTTTGTTATTATATTTGAAAATTCTTTATTTATTTTATAAATCCCTTTTAGCGATTAATAATCCGTCATAATTAGGTTTATGACTTAGGAGATTGGAATTCATCGCCCGGGCATTAAGGTCATTTTCTAAAGACGAGTATGCCTATTAAGACCTTAGTATAGTTACTTGGTAATTGTAGTAAAATCCTAGAATTATATTTTTCGACTGGAAATCCTACATGGCAACCGATTAGTTAGCAACCCTAACTACCGTTTGGCTTAGTTACATTTTCCTAACCTAGAGCGTTGCATCGATGCCAAAGTGGTTAAATTTTAGTCTTTGCCTTGACCGTTGACTTGACAGCCTCGCCTGGGCGTCGGCACGCTGTCGCGCCTGCCTTACCTTAGCGTCGGCTCACTGTCGCGCCTGCCTTGCCTTGGCATCGAGTCACGCCTTGCTTTTGCCTTGGCGTTGCTGGGCTGCCTTGCTCTGCCTTGGCTGCCATCGGGTTCTGCCTTGGCATCGGGTCGCGCCTTGCTTTTGCCTTGGCGTTGCTGGGCTGCTTTGCTCTGGCCTTGCCTTGGCTACGCCTTGGCCACCGCTTGGCCACTGCTTGGCTACCGGGCTGCCTTGGCCACTGTTTGGCCACCGGGCTGCTTTGGCCACCGCTTGGCCACTGCTTGGCTACCGGGCTGCCTTGGCCACTGTTTGGCCACCGCTTGGCCACTGCTTGGCTACCGGGCTGCCTTGGCCACTGTTTGGCCACCGGGCTGCTTTGGCCACCGCTTGGTCACCGCTTTGCCACCAGGCTGCCTTGGCCACGCTCACGCCTTGCCTTGGCGTTTGGCACCGTCGGGCTTTAATATTCCGTTATTAGGCGATTTCCTACTAAATAAAACCAAAATACCACTCGAGCAATGAAAGCCTAGATTAAGTATCGTTAGTCTTTAACCGATTAGTTAGAATAGCCTAATGCCCATTTAGCCTAGTCACTCCTCCCTAACCCTAGATGGACCATTTTACCCTTTTTGTCTTTATCCATTGGACGATAAAAGCTAGGGTAATATTTATCCGTTGGACAATAGCGTTAGGATTTCCTTTACCCGTTAGTCAATAGGTAAACCTTGGTTAATCTTCCTAAGTACGAGATTAGATTAGCTTAGTGCTTAATTACAAATATTAGACTTTCTAGCATTAACCGTTGGATAATAACCGTTAGGAGTTTTATTAACCATTGGACGATAGACTAGAATCCTAGCCATTAATACCCATTGGTTATTAACCATTAGAGAAACTATTATCCATTGGATAATAGTTAGTCTTGACAATCATGTACTTGTTTGATTTAAATATTAGATTTGGCATGTGTGATATTTGATTAAAATAGGATTAGTACATTAGGTCAGTATTTTAATGGTTGTACTTTGAAAGTAGTAGAATACTATATTAGATATTGGTCCTAGGTCATATCTAGTATAGATATTGTATGGTACATGTATATATATATATATATACACATATGAGTGTACTTGTATGTATATATATATAATATTGTATATAACATGTGTGTATTACAATATTATATTTATAAAATCTATATTTAGTTTTAAATACAAGATTGTGAAAGACCCATAGTACATATGTATATATTAGTATATATATATACTTTTCAAGTGGTACAAGTGGGAGAGAGAGAGAGAGAGAGGAGAGAGAGGCCGAGAGAGATTGAGAGAGAGAGAGAGATCGGATGGAGAGAGAGAGAGAGAGAGTGATGTAGGTGCAGGAAAACGAAACAGGCCTTCGAACAGCACGAAACTGTAACGGCTACTCTTCTCTCTACACCGGAACCCTAGCACACCGCCGGTATTGATCCTACAAAACAAACAGAATGTGAGCGCACCTTTGCCGTCTCGTGGCAAAGGCCCTCCGATGCCAAAGTTAGTATCTCGTACTAGTAAAACCTTAATTCTCAGTAAGTAATAAGCCAATAGCCAGGAATTGCGTACCTTTACCTCTAGGTTTACCTCATATTTATAGACCCATGTCTACTTGCTGTCCAAGCCATCTTGCTGCCCTAAGTTTCCTTTCTCGTAAAGGGAACCTAGAATATCAGGGATTCTCATTCCCATAACTGCGTATTTCCTTTTAGACCATTTAGGCACTCTTCCCAAAGTGGCCGTTCATCCCATTCTCGTTGGGTATCTCCTCCAGATCTCGTTTCCTTACTGAATTTCCATTTCTGGACCGCTCTGGAGCACCTCCTGGCACCTTCTCTAGATTGTGCTCTTGTTCGGCCTTCTCGTTGCCGAGCAGGACCCTCTGGACCAATGATTTCTCATATCACTGGACCCTTATCACGAGGCCGGTCCAACAACTACCCTTGCTCTTTGGACCATACCGCCGGGTATCTTGGACCTGGGACCTCTCGTGTCCCCGGTCCTTGTGCCGTTCACCTCACTGCACGGCGGATATTCCGACTGTATTTATTCTGGACCCCACGTACCACCTGTTCGGGCCTCTTTGGTCCCTGTTCGGGATTACCTCCCCACAATGGCTCCCCAGCTTTACTCGTTATTTTCTTTTAATATGACGAGCAAAGCTTCTGAACACCGAGCAAGGTTCTCGTCCTTTGCTCCTGCACCCATGTTTCTCGTACTTGGTGCAAACTTCATCATTAGCCCAACCCAAATGTCTCGTCGTTTGGTCTTGGACAGGCTTTTCCAGCTAACACCTTTACACGCGGCACGCGCTGTACTGCCCATATTAAATGCGAGCAGACGTTTCGGGGAACGGAACGCCCAAACGGCGTCTGGGGTGACGTTTCTCATACGTCATCCCCTTTACTGGGGTATACTTGGGTTTTCATTCCAATTTCAAACCCACTTTCTCTCTCCAACTTCCCTCTGTAGAAAGAACGCTCGAGCGCTCCCGCCATTGAAGCACTATTCACCATCTCGAGGTTCTCCCTTTCTGCATCTAGGGTCTTCGATCGTCGCTCTCGTAAGTCATCATTCCCCCTTTCTCTCCATCTCTTTTCTTAAGTTCTAGGGCTATCTTGATCGATTTAGGATCTCCACAGTCACTTCAGGGCTTTTTCATACCCATCTTCTCCTTCAAACCCAAACCCACAGTTCTCAGTATGGGTCGATTTCGTAGACACTGCGACACTCCTCAAAGGATGGTTGAGTTTAGATCTCATTACGAGATCCCTGACAATGTGGCCATCACATTGGCCTCTGAAAACGCCATCCGTGAGAGTTTCGACAACGATACTCTGCACATCTCTATCGTCGCCGTCGTTGAGGGCGGCGTCAGGTTTCCCCTGGCACCGTTACTCCGCCAGGTTTTAGCCCATTATAGACTGTCCCCGATGTAGGTCTCAGCCAACTTTTTTAGGGTTGTCATGGGCATCAATGCCCTGAACCAAATGCTTGGCACATCCTTAGGTTTACACGACATCCACCACCTCTATAGCATATCCAGGACCAAGGACGCCTTAACCTACTATCTCAAGAGTAAGGATTCCAGGAAAAGGTTGGTGCTCGAATTACCTGATTCTGCCAGAGGGGACGACGACGACTTCCTCATCGTCATGGGGAACTTCGAGCCCAGAGACGAGGACGGTAGAGTCATAGGATTCCACGCACCCCATAGATTTGGCACTCCATGTTAGTCCTTTTTTCGTAGAACTTTATTGCCGAGCAAAATTTCGTTTTGCATCGCTTTCCCTTTGCCTTTCTGACTGCTAATTTTTCTCGTATTTTGCAGCCACAAACGTCAACCAAGGGCACGCCATCATCACCCCTCAGGTCCACGTCACTGACATCAACCGTGCTCTCGCCTTCAACGGGCAAGGTACGTGTCTGGCTGGCCGAGCAAGAGCAGCTCAGATACTTCTCAGCTACCGAGCATCATACGACGGATTCATCGACCGACGAATCCGAGTAGCCGACAATCCCATCATCCCTGATCCTCCAGCTCAACAGCCCGAGCAACGAGAAGAGAGGCGTTCTCGGACCCCTCCTTTGCCCAACGATCCAATCCAACTCGCCGAAGAAACCTCCTCGTCCTCAAGTGGGTATTCTCCATCTCCCTCTCCTCGAGAAATGGATCAGCCGATCAATCTCAGCAATCTGCTCACCGTTGGCCGTGGAAGGGGCTACGGCACCGCTCGTGGCCGCGGTCGTACTCAGAATCCGGCACCTTCTCAAGGGCGCCGAGGATCAACTCAACTGGATGTTCCTCCAGGCTTCTCTCCCGAGGAGATCGAAGCCATTCATAGGGACAAACGCCAATGGCTCAATACCTCCTCCGTCGAGCAGTCTCCTCAACTCACAGCTCCTCCAACTCCCATCTGGTCCCCTCAGCGTATGCACGGCGGCCGGCCAGTCACTGTTCGTGATAGCGTCGATTCTGAAGGGACAGCCCTTGCACTATCCCAGGCTTTCCTGCTGCCTGGGGATATGCAAAAAGAAGTGGCTTGCTCCCCAGACAATCTCCCCGGCTCGTTCATGAGCCATAGTGCCAAGGTAAGCCCCTAACACTCGTGTTTACGGACTAATTATACTCAATAGTTCTTCCCGTCATCTGTCTAACTTAGAGATAACTCCAGGCAGTGCAAAAAATGGTGGCCATGGCCCAGAAACTGGGACACTCCGAGCCCCAGCGTGCCAGGCTTGCCAGTGAGAACGCCAAGCTTCAAAACACCATTGTCAGGCTGGAGAGAGAGAGAAATCAGGCTCGCGGGCTTGCGGACGAGCTGAGGGGTAAGTTGGAGGTGTCAAGACGGCTGAACCAGACTCTCACAGGCGGAGGCGAGCAAGAACGAGGCCAAGGCAGCCTACCAGCGAGGGCTATAATGAGGAATCTGTGTGGCACGAGAGCTACGGACCGGATGCCGGGATCAGTGACCAAGTCTTTGAAGGTGGTTGGCTAGCTCAAGGCCAAGAAATCCAAAGGCACAGAGTCTTCTCCCCTGCAGGCCAGATTGACCTTCCGAGCACCCAGGTTTTTACCGAGGAGCTGGAAGAGATCGTGGAAGAGGAGGACAGCCTGGACAGGGAGCTTAACGCCAACGTCCCCGAACAGCAGAATGCCAGTGTTGAAAAGACTAGAGAAGTGACCAGCCTTGGCCAAAAGGAAGCCACTGGTGGTCCACCTGAGCTTAGCACTGCTGCGGATAACTCAACTGCTTTGGCCTCTGCAACTGCTCCGGACTCCACAACCGCTCCAACCTCCACGACTGCTCCGGACTCCACAACTGCTCCAACCTCTCCCCCTGTAATCCAAGATCTGACAAACGAAGAGTAAGTTTGGGCTTCTTCGTAGTGACAACAACTAAAACTTTTAATTATCTTCTGCTGGCCCTGGGTGGCCGTTTGGCGTCGCCCTGCGTAGCATTGATACATTTCTACACACTTTAATTCTCGTGTTCTGGCCCTTCGTGGCCTTTGAAATGTTTTGGGTGGCCCTGTTTGGCCTGAATTATCGTTTTGCCTGACCCTTCGTGGCCTTTTATCAATGCAGGTGGCCATCTCTTGGCCAATTTTTATGTGCTAAGTGTTTTCATACTCTAGCCTTGTTTCTGCACACGCTCATGCGCTCCCCAGGCTTCTTCGTGCCTGTCGTAGATTTAGCTGTATTCTCATTTACAGTGTTGCAGGTTTCTCGTACCTTAGAAGAGTGCTACCAGTATTCGTAGCCTGCCAATCAGTGCACATATTCGTATGTGTTTAGGGTCTGCTCGTGCCCGAGCAGGCTATTAAACGTATGTAGCCCATATGCTTTGTGTTTGGAAACTTTAGGTTACTCAAACGTGCTCGTATTTGGATTAGGTAATCTTAAGTTTATTCATACTCAGATTACGTTACAAGTTCCTGTACAAGTAAACTAATCAATTTGTACTCAAAATTATCCCAAACATATTCGTGTTTGAGAACAGCGTGCATAATCTCGTATGCATTTTGGGCGTATTCGTGCCCGAGCAAACAGTCAAGCATATTCGTACCCGACCAACCCGTCAAGTATATTCGTACTTGGCAAAAATTCTGGGTGTATTCGTACCCGAGCAAACTGTCAAGTATATTCGTACTTGGCAAAAATTCTGGTGTATTCGTACCCGAGCAAACTGTCAAGTATATTCGTACTTGGCTCAATTTTGGGTGTATTCGTACCCGAGCGAACAGACAAGTATATTCGTACTTGGTAAAATTTTGAAATATTTGAAATTCCATTTAGTTACCCCTTACCTCTGCTCCCCAATACGAAGTAAGGACTAAGAATATAGCTTGACTTCGTATTTAAAGCATGATAAACGAAAAACTCGTAAAAAATAGCGTTTGTTGCCAAATTTTGGGAATTTTATTCATAATTCGCAAAACTCAAGGGGGCATTATGCGTACCCCTTGTAACTAGTAAAAGAAAACACAAGGGAATTTTATTCGTAATTCCCACACAATCATGATGCGCATCTAAAACAGAATAGAAACGAAATCGAAACTCTTCACACGTAGAACTTCCTCAAGTTGTGAACATTCCAAGGCCTTGGTACCGGGTTCCCGTCCAGGTCTGCCAATCGATATGCCCCAATGCCCACAACCTCTGTTACTCGATACGGGTCCTCCCAATTGGCCCCCAACTATCCCTCGTTGGCTACCTTGGTGTTGCCGAGCACCTTTTTTAACACAAGGTCTCCAACACCAAATTCTCGTGGGTGGACATGTTTATTGTAGCTTTTCATCAGCTGCTCTTGGTACGAAACCAGGTGCACCAGAGCTCGTTCTCTCCTTTCCTCGGTGAGGTCCAGCTCGATTTCCAGGGCTCTGTCATTACCCCCACTTTCCACCAATGTGGTCCTGTTGGTTGGCAAACCAACCTCCAATGGAATCACAGTCTCTGTTCCATATGCTAGCGAATAGGGGGTCTCTCCCGTAGACCTCCTAGGAGTTGTTCGGTGTGCCCACAGGACCAGTGGCAATTCGTCAGGCCACTTGCCTTTTGCTTTGTCCAACCTTTTCTTGATCCCGTCAAGTATAGTTTTGTTGGACGCCTCTGCCTGTCCATTGCTCTGAGGGTAGGCCGGTGTGGAATAGTAGTTCCTTATTCCATATTGGGCGCAAAAAGCCTTGAACTTTTTCTGGAACTGCGACCCATTATCAGTGATCAAGGAATAAGGAACTCCAAATCGAGTGATGATGCTCTTCCACACGAACCTTTCTATCATAGGTTCTGTGATTTTTGCTAGGTTTCGCTTCAATCCACTTGGTAAAGTAGTCCGTTGCTACCAACAGAAACTTCCTGTTCCCAGTAGCCTTGTGGAGCGGACCCACGATGTCCATACCCCACTGCGCAAACGGCCAAGGACTTGTCAGGGGCACCAGATCTTCAGCTGGTGTTCGGATCATAGGTGAGAATTTCTGACACTTCTCACAGATTTTCACATACACCTTTGCATCTTCTTGCATGTGCGGCCACCAGTATCCCTGGGTAATTGCACGGTGAGCAATGAACCTGCCCCCAGCATGACTCCCACACGTTCCCTCGTGTATTTCATGGAGGAATTTTTGCACCATCTCGAGATGCACACAAAGCAAGTACGGTCGAGTGAAGGACTTTCTGTACAACTTCCCCTCTGGTGATAGCCAAAACCTTGCAGATTTCGTCTTTATCTTGTGAGCTTCTTTTTTATCTGTGGGGAGTGTCCCATCTCGTAGGAACTCCACTATTGGATCCATCCAACTTGGTCCTTGGTTCACGTCCAGGACCAATTCCACACTTCTCCCAATGCTCGGCTCAGCAAGATAATCCACTGCTACATTCCTTTTGAACTCTGTTAGGGCCGGCGCCAACCAAGCGATGAGTCGGCGTGGGCGTTACGTCGAGCTTATTTGCTCGATGTGTACCTTCTCAAAGGTATCAAGCAAATCCTTGGTCGCCTCCACGTAGGCCGCCATCTTTTCACTCCGGACCTCGTAATCGGGTAGTGATTCACCACGAGTTGTGAATCACGGAATACTCGAATTCTTTTTACTTTCAAGGTCCTGCGCTCAGTAACCCGGCGAGAGCGCCTGCGTACTCGCCACGTTATTCGACGACCGAAACCCGGCGCGAGGATAATTCGATCATAACTCCTTCAGGAGGGAAAAGCACCACCCCAATTCCAGATCCGGTGTTGCATGCGGATCCATCTACAAAAAGCTTCCATTCCAATGGGTCCTGCTCGGCGGGTGCCTCTTGCTTCTCGGCAGACGGCTCGTCCAACTGCTCCTTTCTCGTAGGAGGCCGTGGAGCTACTGTGGGAGAGAACTCTGCCACGAAATCTGCCAAAACTTGCCCTTTGACTGCCGTGCGCGGCTGATAATCAATATCATACTGGCTCAATTCCACCGACCAAGTTGATATTCGTCCCGAGAAATCGGCCTTTCGAAGCAATGACTTCAACGGGAACTCCGTGTAAACGACCACTTTGTGACTTTGGAAGTAGTGGGGCAACTTCCTAGCGGCCGTCCTCAGTGCCAGGACCAACTTCTCAAGAGGCAGATATCTCGTTTCTGCATCCAATAGCGTCTTGCTTACGTAATAGACAGGGATTTGCTTGGATCCCTTGTCCCTCAGTAAGACCGCACTTACAGCATGTTCGGATACTGCTAAGTATAGGGTCAGGACCTCGCCAGGCTCAAGAGTAGACAGAAGTGGGGCTGCTGCCAAGTACTTCTTCAGGTCTTGGAACGCTTGCTCACACTCTGCTCCCCATTCGTAACCTTCCCTCTTTTTTAACAACTGAAAGAAAGGTCTACACCTATCACTCGAACGACTTATGAACCTGTTAAGGGCTGCCGCCATCCCTGTTAACCGCTGGACCTCCTTCGTGGTCCTCGGACTCTGCAGCTTCTGCAAAGCTGTTATTTGATCGGGATTCGCCTCTATCCCTCTAATGGTCACTAAGTGACCCAGGAACTTCCCAGAACTTACCCCAAACGCACATTTCGAGGCGTTGAGCTTCAGCTTATACTCTCTCAGTATCTCAAAAGCTTCTTTCAGATCAGCGATGTGGTCTCGTTTCTCCTTGCTTTTCACCACCATATCGTCTATGTACACCTCCATGGTCTTGCCGAGCAGCTTCTTTAGCATAATCGTTGCTAGTCTCTGGTAAGTTGCTCCAGCATTCCTCAGTCCAAAGGGCATAACATTGTAACAGTACAACCCCCGTGGTGTGATGAAGGACGTCTTCTCCTGATCGGGGCCGTACATAGCTATCTGGTGATATCCTCGATAAGCGTCGAGAAAACTCATACGCCCGTACCCAGCTGTTGCATCCACCAACTGATCTATCCTGGGCAGGGGAAAACTGTCTTTCGGACAAGCCTTGTTTAGATCCGTGAAATCGACGCATACCCGCCATTTCCCACTCTTCTTTTTTACCACCACTGTGTTAGACAACCATTCGGGGTAGTATACCTCTCGAATCGCCTTTGCTTCGAGCAAACGGTCGACCTCCTCGATAACAGCGTCCACATGCTGTACGGCAGACCTTCTTTTCTTCTGCATCACCGGTTTGTGCTGCGGGTCCACATTCAGGTGGTGGCAAATCACGCTTGCATCCACCCCAGGCATCTCCTCGGGCACCCAAGCAAACACATCAACGTGCTCTTTGAGAAATTTCACCAACTTTTCCTCCTCTTCTTTGCACAGGTTTTCCCCAATCAGAAAATATCTTTCAGGATCATTCTCGTTGATCTGGATTTTCTTCAATCCTTCCACCATTTTCTCGGCGGGATCCCCTCCGACATCCTCGATGGTCGGCTGGTTGGTAACCTCGACCGTTTGCACCAGCTGTGCCTTAGGTGCCTTCTTGATTATGGAAACCAAGCCTTTGTTGGAATTTGTCTTTTGGTTCCCCCTTATTTTCTCGATTCCAGTGGATCCTGGAAATTTTACCATCTGATGGTAGGTGGCCTCATCTTATGCAACCAAGTCCTTCCTATAATCGCGTTATAGGAAGATGGCACATCCACTACCAAAAAATCGGTTCTGAGTACCACTGTTCCTGCCCGAACAGGGAGGGTCACCTTACCCAACGGCCAAACTGCCCTTGCACTGAACCCAACCAACGGAGTTACTGACTGTACCAAGTCCGCTTGTGCCAATCCCAGCTTTTTGAATGCATCGTAATAAAGCACCTCAGTGCAACTTCCTGAATCCACCAGGATCCTTTCCATGTCGTATTCCCCAATTCGTAGGGTTATGATAAGAGCATCGATGTGCGGCACCTGGACTCCTCTCAGGTCCTCATCCGTGAAGACGATGCCCTCGTTGCACCCTTCCGCTTCACGTCCCCGTTTCTTTCCTAACCGCATCACGTGCTGGTCATGTTTCACCTGCCTCTGGAGCAACCTCACCTCATTTCTCGTATAAGGTGTGGCCATTCCATGTATTATATGGATCACGCCCCTTGGATTCTGCTCGTAATCCAGTTCCATCGCTTTTTTCGCACCCTTGTGCTCCTCTTGGATGAACTCTTTCAGATACCCACGTGAGACCAGGTCATCAAGGTGCTGCTTAAACATCTCGCGATCTTCCGTCATGTGACCCCGAGTCCTTGTGATAAGCTGCGGTCTTGACTCGTGAGCCCTTCTTGCGTCTTTATCTCCCTCCAGCCTTGGGGGCCACTTGAAGTACGGACGGTTCTTTATTCGATAAAGAACCCGATAAATTGGTTCTTTCCAAACCGTTGTCACTGAGAAGAAAGACTTTGGGTCAGGGGCATGCTTTTCCTGGTATGACTCTTTCTTAGCTTGCCCATGCTCCTTCCTCTCTCTATAAGTCTTGGGCTCGGGCTTATCTGCCTTCTTCGCAGGGCCCTTGACTTGCTCGGCACTCAGTTTGCCATCTTCCCGTAGTATGTCATCCTCATTCCTGGCATGCTGCTCAATTCGCTCCATTAGTTTTGCCAGTGTGCTCACTGGGCTCATGTTTAGGGGCTTTCGTAGCTCCCCCCGAACAGGTAGCCCAGTCTTGAACATCGCTATTGCATACTCCTCACTGCAACTTTCAATCTCGTTGAAAGTCTCCCAATACTTCTTGGCGTAGTCCCTGATCGGCTCACTCTCTCCTTGCTTCATAGCTGAGAGACTCTCAAAAGTTTTGGGCGGTTTCCTGCTCGTCAGGAACCGAGCAGTGAACTCCTCGGCCAACTGTCTCCACCCTCGTATGGTGTTCGGCCCCAACTTATGGAACCATGATAGGGCCACCTTTCCCAAACTAGATGGGAACATCTTGCACATGATTGCATCATCACCGTCGTGCATAAACATCGCCTGCTGGTAATACTGTATGTGCGCCACCGGGTCTGCATTGGTTTCGTACAGGATAAATGTCCCGTGCTTAACCCTGCTCGGCAACCTTGCCTCTTGCAATCTCTTTGCAAAAGGAGAAGTTGCTATGTTGCTAAGGGCTCCCCGTGCTGCTTCTCGTGCAGACATGGTCCCCTCCTCCGATACCTTCGCAGCCCTGGCATTATTCCTTTCCCAGTTGGAATCAGGTCTCTCGTACCTATCCCTATGGTGCTTCCTGCTCCCTCCTTCCTCGGGGGAGGAGCTTCTGCTCCTGCTTCTCCTTTTTCGTGAAGAAGCCCTCGGTCGTTTCGGAGTGAGGCTCCTGCTTCTTCTTTTTCGTGAAGAAGCTCTCCTATACTCCACCATATCTAACCTTTCTTTTCTGGACTTCCTTCGTGAAAGCCCAGAATCCTCCGGATGTTCTCGTATCCGCTGCAGCTGTTGAATCTCATATTCTCGTCTTTTAATTAGACGAGTGTATTCCTCTATTTCCTGTCTCTTTTTGTCCAGGATGTCTTCCCTGCTGTGCATGCTTTTCGAACGCGCCACTGACTCCCTCCCACGGCGGGACTTACTCCTTCTCGTGGATCCTGTGGCCGTCCATCCGTCCCTGTTTCTGGAGTCGCCATGGGTTGCCAGGGGGCGGTCCTTGCTCGTGGTTCTCCCCGCACGCCCACCGTCGGGCTTTCTCGGTGGATCTGGTGGGGATTTGTCAGCTCCCCCACCCAGCTGATTGTTTGCATCAAGTGGAGTCTTTGGATCTTCTTCCGCCATGGTCGTTTTTTGAAAGGGATCTCTTTCGCTTCCCACAGACGGCGCCAATTGTAGGTGCAGGAAAACGAAACAGGCCTTCGAACAGCACGAAACTGTAACGGCTACTCTTCTCTCTACACCGGAACCCTAGCACACCGCCGGTATTGATCCTACAAAACAAACAGAAGGTGAGCGCACCTTTGCCGTCTCGTGGCAAAGGCCCTCCGATGCCAAAGTTAGTATCTCGTACTAGTAAAACCTTAATTCTCAGTAAGTAATAAGCCAATAGCCAGGAATTGCGTACCTTTACCTCTAGGTTTACCTCATATTTATAGACCCATGTCTACTTGCTGTCCAAGCCATCTTGCTACCCTAAGTTTCCTTTCTCATAAAGGGAACCTAGAATATCAGGGATTCTCATTCCCATAACTGCGTATTTCCTTTTAGACCATTTAGGCACTCTTCCCAAAGCTGGCCGTTCATCCCATTCTCGTTGGGTATCTCCTCCAGATCTCGTTTCCTTACTGGATATTTCCATTTCTGGACCGCTCTGGAGCGCCTCCTGGCACCTTCTCCAAATTGCTGCTACTGTTCGGCCTTCTCGTTGCTGAACAGACCCTCTGGACCAATGATTTCTCATATCACTGGACCCCTTATCACGAGACTGGTCCAACAACTACCCTTGCTCTTTGGACCATACCCTTGCTCGGGTATCTTGGACTTGGGACCTCTCGTGTCCCCGGTCCTTGTGCCGTTCACCTCACTGCACGGCAGATATTCCGACTGTATTTATTCTGGACCCCACGTACCACCTGTTCGGGCCTCTTTGGTCCCTGTTCGGGATTACCTCCCCACAAGTGATGTGTTGCTTCCTTGATTGACCTTGCTTGGTCATCTTGTCCTTTCCATATCTATATATATATGTGTATATATAGTTATATATATATAGTTTTTTGTACCAAGGAGAGAGAGAGAGAGAGAGAGAGGAGAGAGAGGCCGAGAGAGAGAGGGATTGGGAGAGAGAGAGATTTGGATGGAGAGAGAGGGAGAGAGTGTGATGTGTGTGCAAGTTGATTGACCTAGCTTAGCTCATCTTGTCCTTCTTTGATATGCTTTCAAAGTGAAAGCATGGCCAAGGACAATCAAATCTAGTCCTTCTTGTACAAACCATAATTTTATACTTGAATCAAATCCCATTTGCTTGCCTAGTCTTCCATAATCCAATCCAAAGGACACATCCTAGCCTTGCATGCCTAGTTTTTAGGTTGTTTCTTGCAAGGAAGCAAGATTGCTTGGAATAAAAAAATGAGAGATAGGAGAGAGAGAGAGAGTTCGGCCATGAGAGGAGAGAGAAGAGGCTTGCCTATAAATACCAAGCCATTTGGTGCTTTCAACTCACATCTCCAAGCATAGCTCTCACTTCTCTCTAAAAATCTCTAAGAAACCAGTTTCTGGACAGCCTACTGTCCTCCGAAAAACCCCATTTTTTCTCCGGGCGAAAGTCATTTCTAGGAACAACGTCCTCCACAAAAGTCGTAGAACACTTCGAGAGCTTCAGTTTAGACCCAAGAACCACCCCAAACGGTCAAGAAATGACCAAGGTATTGCCATCCGAAGTTCAGTGAAATTCTCGGATTTCCAGTCCAGACAGCTTACTGTCGATCTCTTTATCACCATTTTCTCCGGGCGAAAGTTGTTTTTAGGAACAACGTCCTTCACGAAAGTCGTAGAGAACTTCGAGATCTTCGTTTTAGACTCAAGAACGCTCCTATTCGGCCAAGTATTGACCGAGTTACTGCCATCCAAAGTTTGGTCCAGATTGTGAGTATTCGACGCCCGTAGCACTTTCCAACTAGCTTATTCGGCCCCGACTAGTTTCGGATCAAGGTAGAGTGTCCTTACTCCCTACCCCTAAGTAAAATTGTATGCATGTTTGAATTAAATGTAGTTAATCCCTAACGACTTCCTCTAAGTATATTGTATTGTACGAGCATGAAGCCATATGTGTAGTATGATTTGTTTTACGTAGTTTACTTTGATCTTATGACTACTTGATTGCTCGATCTCGTGATAGTTGCTTGTTCATGTATGAACTCGTCAATAAACATATGTTGTTTTGAAAATTCCACAAAGGAAGAAAGAACGGATTTTGGTAATATATTATTGTCTTGAGGATGATTATGAGCATGTATGTATATTTGCTTGCATTACTTGTTGTTGATAAAGCATAAGTGGCTTTCCACTCCAAGGGCGTCCGTACATGTGGCGTTATGCTTTAAGTAATAATTTGAGTACGATTAGGTAAAATAGAATTTGGATGATCTTGCTAGTTTGGTTCAAGATTACTTTAAAGTGATTTGTCCCGCCGCGGAGTCTATGCATGATTACGAGACACGAAAATCGAGAAAGTAGAAACATGACACCTAGGGTGTGGATAAAGGAAATAATTGGACTTGGTAAAAAGGATTTTTTGAAACTACATAATGGCCGGACTTGGTAGCCTTATGTGAGTTGTGAAAACCCGCAAGGTGGCCGGACTTGGTAGCCCTTTGTGTGGACTTGCGAAAACCGCAATGAGGCCGGACTTGGTAGCCCATTGTGTAGATTGCTAACGGAGCCGAACGTGGTAGCTTCATTGGTAATTGGGCTTGGTTATCCGCGGAGAGGACCCAAGAGTTGATGTGATAACGTGGCCGGACTTGGTAGCCATTGTGGCCAATAAGCCGGACTTGGTAGCTTATTGGTTATGTGCGTTCACAATGTGCCGGACTTGGTAGCCATTGTGGCCAATGAGCCGGACTTGGTAGCTCATTGGTGTGTGCGTGTGATTTTTGGAAATGATGTTGAAAGATGAGACACAAAACGATGAGTCACGTAGGAGAAACACACGGAAACATGACACCAACGATAGATAGCGAATGCGGATGTGTCATTGTTGTTGTTATATTAATGCATGTGCTGTTATGACTCTTTATGATATATGCATGACTTGCTATTTGTAAGTTAAGGGTTAGTGGGTTTTGGATTATTCTATTGAGCTTAAAAAATTCATGGTGTTGCTTTATGTGACCCTGACATATTATACTGGTGGCGACGCTGGTATAATGTGTCAGACTTGTTAGATGAACAAAGGGAACTGTATACCTTGGAGGTCTTTGGAGCTGAGGAACTTGCTAGGATGGAAGAAGAGAAGGAGCTATAGATAACGTTAGATATCCATCCCTTTTGTGTAATAAAAGTACTCTTGTGAGAATTATGTTGTAATAATGAGCTAGACTCTCCTTAATTTATTCAATAAAAATGTTTATTTAACGTACCCAAAATTCGGGGCGTTACATGTTTTCCTTCGTTTAAGCGTTTAAATGGACATGCAAGAGTAGTGAAATGTGTTTTCAGAGAGAAGTGAAGAAAATCATGTGCCAACAGATCGATCACTCGGCCAATGGATGTCGCGGCCGAGGGATCACGCTGGGGTCAATGTACCGCCGAGGCATGAAGCCCCAAATGATGTTCTTCCTCACACCAGACAGTAAGTTTAACAACCAATCAAAACGCTACGATTAATAAATTAAATAGAAAATAGACCAAACCAGGGGCCGTTGGGCCTCACCACCTTGATCCCTCAGTTGCTTGATTGCTTCGGATTGATGGGGATTGACTGATTGATTGCTTCTTGAACGAGACCCTAGGGTTAGGGTTTGAACTCCGGGGTTGGATCGTCGGATTGATGGCCGCCTATGGAAGGTTGGGGCTTTTGTAGAGAGGGTTTTTGTAAGTATGTAGGCAGAATTTCGTGATTGATCTGAGGGTGTAGGTCTATCAATTTCTGTGTATTTTTCGGAGTCCGAGGGTCTCTTTATATAGGCATAAGGGTGACTCACTCGGTCCAATCAAATCACGGGATGCGATTGCAATTGCATTGCAACACAAACTCTTCGTTGCAATCCTTGAACGTGGCGAACAAATCGGGGAGGCGGTGGGATTGGATCAGACGACCGGCAGGAAGGTTCGAGAGTCCGGAAAAAGGCCGAGGCCGCCGAGCAAAGGATGTCGCGCCCGGAAACGGATATGGCGGCCGAGCCATTGATCTGCGGCCGAGGCTTCGATCTCTCAGGGAGATTTTGCTAGCAACAGTTGCTCGGGTGAGGAATGGATGTTAAGGCCGTGAAATCAATGTTGCGCCGATCGATGGATTTTCCTAACACGCTATGTTTCTTCTAAAGGCTATTTGGCTCTGGATTGGGTCCTCTAAGTGGCTCAGAGTTCGTACCATAAGTCCATGGGTTTCACAAGAAAGCAATCAGCAATCATCGAATCCGTATCATCATCGGGATGGTCCCAAGGTGGGAGTTGAAATAATCGTTAGGCCAAATTGGGGTGTCTACAGATGCCCCTCTTTGACTGAGCTCAGACGGATCGCGAGACATGTTTGAGTAAAAGTCAAAGCTGTAAAAGCAGCTCAATTTGGTCCAACCACTATTCCAAGGGTTTTTGAAAAAAGGTTTTGTTATGGTCGGGCCGGGAGGCTGCCTACGTATTCCACGGGGGAAATTCAGACCAATCGTAGTTCGGGGGGGCAATAAAAAAGAAAAAGTTTGGAGGATTAGAGACAGAAGACGTACCTTCGGGCTTTAAAAGCCGTAGTGCAACGTACCTGGTAGAGCCAGGGTTTTGGCGGAAAGTAGTTGAAGGAGCGCAGGGCTGCCGGGGAAGTTTTTTGCAGAGAGTTACCTTTAATATTTTGGGGTAGATCAGTACACGGCAGGTGTGTTTGCTTTTCTTGATCATCCTTACTTTGACTGAGGGGAGCTCGGTAGAGTAGCCTATCCTTGCGAATGAGCTGGAAGGAATTGATGTAGTTGGGGCGGAATCCAAGCCATCTATGGGGATGAATTTGGATGCCAGTTTCGAGATTGGGGGTGGAACCCAAATCATCTTCTGGAGACGAGTTGGATGCCATTGTAGGAGGCGTAAGGGCCGGTAACCGGGGCCTAGAGTGCTGAGATGAAGGTACCGAGGCACGGAGCCGGTTGTGATCATGAGGTGAGAGCCTGAGGTTTCGGAGCTTTGAGCTTTGATCGGGCCGAAGCGCGGAGCTGGTTTTGATCATAAGGCGAGAGCTTTAGGAGGTGAAACCGAAGCACGGAGCTGGTGTTGATAGTTCAAAAATCTTTGCCTTCCGGAGGTAAGAACTTGAAAGGTCAGAGCTTCGAGCTTTGACGTGGTTGAAGTAAAGCGAGAGTCTGAGGTGTCGGAGCTTTGAACCGAAGCGCGGAGCTGGCATTGATCATCAGTCTCGAGTAGTCAGGGAGGTTGAAACTTTGAGCTTGATGTGATTGAACCGAGGCACAGAGCCGGTTGTGTTCTGATGATTTGTGCATGGAGCTTTCTCATCATAAGATTTTGGCTTCGAGCCAGAGGATTGAGGCGCCGGGCCGATCAATAAAAATCGAGGCGTAGAGCCGGTTGATTGCAGGATAGACCTGTTGAACAGTGATAGATGCAAGACATAGCATGTATGTATGATAATGTTTGTTAGATGTGAGATGATTATGCAGACTCGATGTGATTGATGCAATATGTGCACGGGCCCGTGCGTGTGTGTTTGATATAAGCTTAGAGCTTCTTTCAAGTTCCGGACTTGAGCAATCAGAGCGTAGAGCTCGAGCATTCGGACGGCAGAATCCAAGCGTTCAAAGTATAGGCTTTGAGCATCCAGTACGCAGTGGTTGGGCATTCAAGCGTAGAGCTTGCGCATCCAAGTGTAGAACTTGAGCATCCAGTACACAGTGTTTCGGCTTGATAATTGTTGATGGGGACGGCATAGAGCCTGTTGAGAGTTGTTACGGCTTTGAGCCAGTTGAATTGGTTACGGCTTCGAGCCAGTTGAGATAGTGGGCTTTGAGCCACTGAGTGGTAGGCTTCGAGCCGCTGAGTCGATAACAGGCATGGAGCCGTTGAGTAATGGGCTTCGAGCCGCATAAGTGGTGGGCTTCGAGCCACTGAGATAATTACGGCGTGTAGCTAGATAGTTACGGCTTCGAGCCAGTTGAGAGATGGGCTTTGAGCCGTTGAGTCGGTAACCGGCGTGGAGCCGTTGAAATAATGGGCTTGAAGCTGCCGAATTGATGATCGTTGATTGGGGTGGCGTAGAGCCTACTGAGATAGCTTGTTACGGCATAGAGCCAGTTGAAGTGGTTACGGCTTTGAGCCAGTTGGGATAGCTGCGGCTTTGAGCCAGTTGAAGTGGTTATGGCTTCGAGCCAATTGAGCGAGTAGAGTCTGACGGCGTGGAGCCAGCTGAGCGAACGTAGAGCTGCTATGATGATGGGCTTTGAGCCGCTGAATTGATAGTAAGCATGGGGCCTCTTGAGCGAGCATAGAGCTGCTGGTAGTGAATACGGGCATGGAGCCATCATGGCAATAGGTTTTGAGCCGCTGAATTGGTAGATGTGGGCATAGAGCCGTTGAGATGATGGTCATGGGCTTGGACCCGTTGAGAAGCGAGGCGCTGAGATGATAGCTTGACGGTGGGCTTAGAGCTGTTGAGATGATAGATATAGGCACGAGGCCGCTGAGATGATAGCTTGACGGTGGGCTTCGAGCCATTGAATGGTGGGCTTGGAGCCGCTGAAGAGGCATGCAACTGCTGCTGCGGGCGTGGGGCTACTGAGTGATAGTGATCTCATAGAGTTGTTAAGTTTACCAGCGTGGAGCCTGTTAAATAGCTTGGTGACTATGAGCTTTGGTCAATGGTTCGTGGAGAGAGAACTTCATTGTGCTTGGGTGTGCCCCCAAGGCTAGTTCTGATCATATTGTATTTGCTCGGAGGTGCCCCCAAGGCTGATTTAGTCAATGCTTCTGTTGGTTACGGACCCAGAATAATAGCTTGAGTTAGTGCACTGAGCAAAACCCATTGGGGTTTGAAGAAAATTGATTGGAGGGCCAAAGATCGACATCTCGACCGCAAAATTGATGTCTCGGCCGAGGATTTGATTATTCGGCCGTGAGAAAGTCAAGAATCAGAAAATCGATTTAAATCAAATTCAATCGATCTCACGGCTTATTTCCAACAACATTCCCTTCCTCCTCTCCTCTCTCCCGCGCTATCTCCTCCGTCCCCTTTTCTTCGGTCATCACCGTCCCTCCGTCGCCGTTCATTTTTCTGGTTACCCCTGCCGGCTTCCTTGGCTGTCATGGCTTCGCCACCACGCCCTCCTCCGTCCGATCTCCC
Source organism: Rhododendron molle (assembly GCA_025413875.1). Classification (NCBI taxonomy): domain Eukaryota; kingdom Viridiplantae; phylum Streptophyta; class Magnoliopsida; order Ericales; family Ericaceae; genus Rhododendron; species Rhododendron molle. The sequence goes on from CM046397.1 coordinate 30,343,405, forward strand.
TTCGTCTTCTACCACCGTGCCCAGAGATACGGGTAAGGCACCGGCCGTTGAGGCCGCAATTCTAGGTGGGGTTTCGAATACCCGCGTACTTCGCTCAAGTCGGCGTACGCCTGCTGCTGGAGGGAATTCTTCACAGTCTATTCCTCCCCACACTGAGTTCGAGATCCCTTCTGACGTGGGTGGTGGTGCTCTGCCATCGTTTGATGCTACCACGTATGCCCCTTTGGTCCATATCATTGGGGGCGGCGGTTCGTTACGATACCGCCCTCCTCTTAGCGATGCCTCGGCTGAGATTCTGCACAGGGAGCTAGAGCAGCACTTTGGTTTTACGAACCGGAAGGTGATTTTTCCTGCAAACAATTTTACTTATATCAAACTTTATGAAGTGGTAATTGATATTTGAATTAGAAACTGAGTTCTTTAGATTTGCCCCCTGTTTAGGCGTTTTTGTTATTGTGTTGATTTCTTCTCGTAATTTGCAGGCAAATGAGAAGCTGCGTGTGTGGGGGAGTGGTCCACAGGTGTTTGAGTGGTACGGGAGGCTTCCTCAGAGTGCTAGGGATGCAGTTGCCTTGGCCGGCTTTGAGCAGCTGATTCTAGGTTTCCATCTTCAGAAGGCGGAGCTGGGTTTGACTACAGCGCTTGTGGAGAGGTGGTGGGATACCACCAACACCTTTCACCTCCCTGAGGCTGGAGAGATGACCATCACGCCTGGTGATTTTGCTTTGCTTACAGGTTTGAGGGTTGGCGGTGACCCTCTTCCGATTGATCTGCGGATCCATGAGCGGAGAGGTGCTTTTGACTATCTCTTGGGGAAGACCCCTACTGTGTCTGAGAGTGGTCACATCACCTATACCTGGCTTCCGGAGCAGTTTAATCATGCGGGCATTCTGACAGAGGTATCTCTCTCCCAGCTAGTACGAGCTTTTTCTCCTTTACCTCCTCGGACAGACCTTGTTTTGCAACAAGGAGAACTCAATGCGCGTTCAATTCTTGGCTGCTTTGGTGGACCTGGAGACCATAGCAGAGTTTGACTGGGGGACCCCTGCTTTGGCCACATTGTATGGTCATTTGAGTGCTTGTTCGCGAGGTGTTAGCTTATCACTGGGTGGGCATCACCGTGTCCTTGAGGTATGCTAGTATTTTGGTTATTCCCTCATTTGTCTTGATTTCTGCAACTCATGTTTGTCTTCTATCTTTGCTTGCAGCTCTGGGCTTTTGAGCATCTGTTACAGTTCCCTCCTCCTACTGATCATAGAGAGCCTCGGTTTGTTCCCCGGGCGGCCCGTTGGTTAAAGGGAATCAGAAAGAAGAGGTCGCCTGCTATGGATCTGCTGGCTTGGAGACGAGTTTTGGATCGTCTGACAGTGGATCAGGTATGTCGTACCTATATATTTTTTTTTTGATTTCCATGTGATTCCCCCGTTGTCGTTATCTTCAATGTTATCTATCTTCATTGCAGGTATGCTTTGATCCGTGGCAGACCCTACTTGACGATGCTCCTTTGGAGTTGACCTCCGCTCTTGCTTTGGACAGCCAGCACTTTCTCTTGGAGGGGCCTTTCTCGAGAGCTTGGTATCTCGGGGAGAGGGTAGCGAGCCAGTACTTCCCACGCTCTGAGGCGTTGCAGTTTGTTCCCCTTCCTCCTCCAGCTAGTATGAGGTCGACTCATCTTTTGACAGGAGAGGGCTTGCTTCTTGCTCTGGAGAGACAACTGGCTGTAGATTTTCTTCGGGAGGGAGATTACTCAGCCTTTCGTTTGGCTTTGCTGACCCTTCCTACTACCACTACTGCTGCTACTGCTGCCACTCCTGTTTGGCCCCGGGCTCCTAGTTTCATTTCTTTCCATAACGCTAATGGGGAAGAGGAGCGTCTACCATTGACACCATGTGCCTCCCAGCTGTATGTGCTTCCTGCCGGAGTTCCTCAGGTAATATTGCAGATCTTCTGTGTTAGCGTTTCTTTCAACATTTTTCCCTTGCTTTGCTATATGATGGTTTTCCCTGCAGGTGCCTGCTGACATAGTCCAGGAGTGGCTGCGTGCATTTCAGAGTGCAGAGGCGTTAATTCGACGACAGCGGAGTCGGATAGTTGCGGTACGTGTCCTTTGATTCTCATCCCATATTCTATGTGAACTTGAATGTCCATATCCTGTGCTTTGCAGCTTGAAGCGGTGCAGGTGCCGACGGTATCGGCTACCCAGAGTGCTGGAGTCAGTGAGGGTGGGAGCACTAGGGCTGGTGATGGAGCTGCTGGAGCTGATGACGGGGATGCTGGAGCTGAAGCTGGAGCTGGTGCCGGTGCCAGAGCTGGTGGTGGAGATGCTGAGGAGGGACAGAGGATCAGTATTCCAGTTCCTGAGCGTTTTCGTCCTTCCTCTTCTAGTCGAGTCCCCAAGAGGGGTCGTAGGCAGTAGCTTTCTCTTGTTTTGTCTTTGTACCTATATTCGTTAGTCCCAGAATAGACATGTATTTTTATGAAGCAACTTCAGCATGTTTGGCAAGTATTGTGTTTTATCATGAGATATTCCAAATTTGTATGGTTTGAGATTTTTAACTGCTATGATAGTAACAAATTATGGTATGGGCCGAGGAATGGATTACTCGGCCGAGAATTTCATTCTTCGGCCGCTACTTCTTATTTCCTAAAGAAGCTGGACTTTTGCTTTTTTGTCAAATAGCATTTCGTCCTTCTTGTACTTGAATCAAATTCATATCTTTGATTTGCTTTTGCTACTTCCACAATCTCTTTGCCAGGTTATGGGATTTTTGGGATGTCTTGTCCCTTATGCTGATGACTTTTGAGTCAGAGAGGACGAGCAATGATTCTTGTGACCTTTTGTTTTTTGCGGATCCTTTGGAAAATGACTAACTCATCTTTTGTGAGCTCAATACGCAGGGTTAGCTATGCCTATCACTGAGTACAAACATGTTAGTGTTCTTCCTTCTTTCCAAATGTTTGGGCCGCATCTCAATGGGAGATTGCCTACGTATCCCAATCAGGGAATCAGGCCATGAACGTAGTTCCATGATTATAACCTTTGAGGCTGGGTTTTCACTCTTGGTTTTTCTTCTCACATGCTCTTGATTTTGTCTAGGTTACCTGATAGAGGTTGAGCCCCTAGCGAGCTTTGGTATGCCTTAACTTTTGCCTAGGCTGCATTTTGCGTTTTCTTGCCCTAGCAGGCTTTGCTCTTACTTTTGCTTGGGCTATTTGGTCACCCAACGAGCATATCCTCTCAGGAAGTTTTGTTTCATTTTTGGAGATATGGAGACATTCTCCTTTTTGTGTTTGTACCTTCGTAATAGGTAAGCTAACCCTAAGTGTTCTTACGAAGATAGCGTTATCTTCCTAAGTTTTGACAGAAACTTAGTCTTAAGTAATCAGAATTCGTCCCTTCCTCCTTTTTGTTAGCAACATAAAGAATTTGATTCTTATAATTCACCTTTTCTTGGCAAAGAGATTGTAGTGTGTAGCTATTGCATTTCAAAGAATGAATCATTCATTAAGCATATAATGGAATGAAAGTTTAGTCTCAAAAGATGCCCAAACAGGGGCCCAAAACATGTCCTAGCTTAGTTTAGGAAATAAAAGTAATGCTTTTGTCATGGTATGCATTTAATGTAGCATCTCGGGAGTTGCTCCTTTGCCTTTCACAGTTTTATACTCTTCTTCACCCTTTTCATTGTCAAACAAAATCTTTAGGTCAAATTCCGCTAGCACCTCAATCCAATCTTTGGGAGTAATGGGAGGAGGAGTTATTGGTTCTACTTCTATATCACTGTCAGTCCATTCTTGATCAAAGAAGATTTGCATTCCAGGATACCTTTGTTTGGTAGTTTCATCTTCCCATGTTTCCGCAAAGCCGCAAAATGGGAAGTCTTCTCCTTCTCTTACAAACCAGCCATTGAGTGTTTTGGGGATCATGAGTTTCTCTTCTTTGACCATGCTTCTTCTTGCCTTAGCTTTTTCCACGTTTCTCTTCTTCTCTATCTCTGCTTCTGTCGGGGTGTAGCCAAGACCAAAGGTGTATTGATTGTGAGGAGGATCAATCATTTGTGGGATGCCTTGTGATCTTTTGCCTAAACCCAATCCAGGACAGTAGTTATGTTTCTTCATCATTCGTATGGCAGGGGCGCTTATGTAGAAGCTTCTTTCGGCCATTAGAGCTTGCACGGCAGTTGCTTCCTCAAGGCTGAATCCAGTAAGGAAAGTTTCCTCGGTTCCTACCTCTTGTACATGTGTGTCAGAATGGGTTTGGATTGATGAATCCCCTAGGATGGTGATGACCTTCCCATCTGTTGCGAACTTGACTTTTTGATGCAAAGTGGAAGCTACTGCCCCAGTGTCATGTAGCCATGGCCTTCCTAGCAAGAGGTTGAAGGTGGCTGGTATGTCCATTACATGGAACTCTGCGTCTCTCTTAATCTTCTCCACTTCTAGTGGCAGGGTAACACACCCAACCACTCTTCTTTTTGAATTATCATATCCTCTTACACCTTGACTGGAAGGGCGTATATCTACAGCATCAACCCCTAACTTGTCGAGAGTCCTTTGAGGGCACACATTCAAGGCAGACCCATTGTCTACCAGGACTAACGGGATCCATTTAGTGAGGCACTTGAGAGAAATATACAGGGGTTTGTTGTGTGCAAGACCTTCAGGAGGCAGATCTTTGTCAGTGAAGGCTATCGTTGGCTTCAGGGCCTTGGATGTCATTAGGAAACCTACCAGACCTTCAGGGGTGATATCAATGGGAACTTTTACTTTTCCCAGAGTTTTGAAGAAGGAATTGCGATGTTCGTATGAGGACATAAGCAGGCCCCAGATAGAAATATCGGCTTGGATTTTCTTCAATTGCCTTAGTACCCTGTCTTCTTCAGGTTCGATCTTTTGGCTTTCCTCTTCTTCTTCTTCCATTACTCGTGCTGAGGTTGGATTCTCTCCACTTAGTTTGGGAGGTTTGTACACTCTGTCGCTTCGAGTGAGATGCCCTATTTCCTCTTCTTGAGTACTCCAAGGGTCAGCAGGCTCAATCCTCCCAACTTCCCAACCGCTTGGCAGAGCTTGGCTCATTTCCAACCACCAATCTCCATCGTCAATTGCATAGACATAAGGGAGGCTATCTTCGGAAAAGGTTATGGATGGTTTGGTTTGGGTGATGTTTTGGGTAGGATCATATGTGGAGCTTTCGGAAAGGCTTATAAGATTGATGTTTTGAGGTGGTGGCTCAGCGTTGTGAGTAGGGAGTGGATTGGTTTGCACATTGGGTTTGGGTGGCTTTATGGTTTGGTTGTCGATGAGATCTTGGATGTCATGACGAAGACGCATGCAACGGTCTGTCTCATGTCCAGGGTGCTTGGTGGTAGGTGCATTGTTTATTGGTATCATAGCTTGAACCATAAGGTGGCTGAGGAGGAGGGTTGTTTAGGGGCTTGAGATGCCCTTGACGGCTTAGGATGGCTAAGGCTTGGGACAGGGTCATATAGAGGGGGTTAAAGTAACGGCGAGGCCGGTTTGAATTTTGGGATGGGCCAGCTTGGAAAGGGTCTTGTAGCGAAGCTGAGTTAAGGGTGTTGACAGAGGCATTGGATGTTCGAGTTGAGAAGATTCTCCTTAGTGGAGGAGTTTCTTCCTTCCCCAAGAGTCCCAGCTTGAGCCCTTCTTCAATTTGCAACCCAGTAGCATGGAAATGCTTGAAATCGGTGATAGCCTGTGTATAGATATGCTTGAGGTACTTAGATTGCAAATTCCTGACAACTATCCTCACTTGATCTTCCTCAGAAGGGCGACTCTTTATTTTGGCAGCCTTTTCCCTCCACCTAGCCACGAAAGTGACAAAGTCCTCGTTGGACTCTTGCTTGGTCATTTCCAAATCTTGAGTGGTTAGTTCAATTTGGACATTGTATGCATACTGCTTAATGAAAGCATTGGCGATCTCAGGCCAAGTGTGATAATGCTCAAATTCCAAGGTGAGGAACCAGTCGAGAGCACTCCCAGTGAGAGTTCTTTGAAACAATTGTGCAATGAGCTCATCATTCAGACCCATTGGCTTTAGGGTGTTAATAACTGACGGACATGGCTGGTAGGGTTGCCAGTTCCATTGAACTTCTCGATGTTTGGCATTTTGAGCTTCTCAGGCAGTTGAGAATCTGGGAAGAGGCAAAGTCCTTCAAAGTCCAGAATTTGGTTCCCTTGGGAACGGGCCAAGGCATGCTTGATCTCCTTAACCTGTTTGGTTAATTCTAAACTTTCTACCAGTACCACTTCATGAGGATTTCCTACTGCTTCCTCGTCTTTCTTATCTTCAGCATCTCTTGCTGCTTTTTCGGCTAGTAAATAGGCAACTTGGGCTCGGACCTCGGCGATAGTAGCGTCATTGTCTGCCATCCTTAGGATAAAGACAGGAGGATTGCTTGGTGAACCTTGGGATTTGGTAGATAATTGATTTTGCTGAGAAGATGACCGCGAAGTCCCAGAAAGTGACCGGGACCGTTGCGGTGAAGATGTTTTGAGAGGCGATGGTGACAGGCGAGACGGCTGTAAAGACCTCTGTTTGACGGAGCTTCGGGTGTTGTAAGAGTATAAAACTGGCTGAAGTTGCCTCTTTGATCTACCTATCGTGCCTGCTTGTAAAAGTAAAATACCTGCAGGTTAGTATTTGGCTGAATAGGGTTAGGATTTGGGCTGAAAATCCCAACCCTTCTGCACAGAAAGAGCTAATACAATATGATACAAGGTGTGAGGAAGAACTTGGAAGCAAGATGCAAGTAGGTTCCTAGCCTGTAGGTTCCTGCCTTAGTTTGATAAGTTCTATGGCTTTCTAATATATGTAAGGTTTTTGGTAGTCTCAGGGTGCTCCGTTGTCAAAGGGCACCAATCCTTTCACCAGCCCATCATAGGCGGCAAGTGGGTGATTCCCTTTTTGATATACCAAAAGGTACAAGTGACTGTGGAGTTTGCTGGAACCCCTAACATAGCCCATGTCATGCCGGGATATTAGGTGAACTCAACGAGGCTTGCCTGCTCGATGCATATGATAAATGAATTAAATAAGGCACGTATTAGTCTTACGTTGAACTTTTTGGTTATGGCTCTCATATCCCCAGCAGAGTCGCCAGAAAACTGTAGACACCTCCCAAACGGGGCATCGCCATACAGTTGTATCATCACTGTGTTTGCTCGATTGGTTGCTCACTTCATAAACCAAAATCGTGGATACCTCCATGGCTAGAGGTATCGCCACACGATAGCGGTTATCCTCAAAACAGAGTCGCCACCTAGTTTGTTAAAGCTAGGAAAACAGATAGAGATTCTGGATACGGAAGCCAAAAGTACAGTAAGGGGAAGGTGTTAGGCACCCATCTCTGCCTAGCCGTGCGGCTAGCCCATAATCATTCAACATAAGACATATAGATGCTTTATTTAATCCATACACGTAGTCTGTTTTTATGCCTTAAACAGTTAATAAGTGAGCCAAGACTGAAAAGAAATCATGCATCAGAAAGCAGAACAAAACAAAACATGTGCCAGCAGATCGATCACTCGGCCGGCGAATGGATGTCGCGGCCGAGGGATCACGCTGGGGTCAATGTACCGGCCGAGGCATCGAAGCCCCGGCTGATGTTCTTCCTCACACCAGACAGAAAGTTTAACAGTCAATCAAAACGCTACGATTAATAAATTAAATAGAAAATAGACCAAACCAGGGGCCGTTGGGCCTCACCACCTTGATCCCTCAGTTGCTTGATTGCTTCGGATTGATGGGGATTGACTGATTGATTGCTTCTTGAACGAAACCCTAGGGTTAGGGTTTGAACTCCGGGGTTGGATCGTCGGATTGATGGCCGCCTTCAGGAGGTTAGGGCTTTTGTAGAGAGGGTTTTTGTAAGTATGTAGGCAGAATTTCGTGATTGATCTGAGGGTGTAGGTCTATCAATTTCTGTGTATTTTTCGGAGTCCGAGGGTCTCTTTATATAGGCATAAGGGTGACTCACTCGGTCCAATCAAATCACGGGGATGCGATTGCAATTGCATTGCAACACAAACTCTTCGTTGCAATCCCTGAACGTGGCCCGAACGCATCGGAGAGGCGGTGGGATTGGATCGGACGACCGACAAAAGGTTCGAGAGTCTGGAAAAAGGCCGATCTGGCGGCCGAGCAAAGGATGTCGCGGCCTGGAAATGGATATGGCGGCCGAGCCATTGATCTGGCGGCCGAGGCTTCGATCTCTCAGGGAGATTTTGCTAGCAACAGGTTGCTCAGGTGAGGAATGGATGTTAAGGCTGTGAAATCAATGTTGCGGCCGATCGATGGATTTTCCTAACATGCTATGTTTCTGTCTGAAAGGCTATTTGGCTCTGGATTGGGTCCTCTAAGTGGCTCAAAGTTCGTACCATAAGTCCATGGGTTTCACAAGAAAGCAATCAGCAATCATCAAATTCGTATCATCATCGGGATGGTCCCAAGGTGGGAGTTGAAATAATCGTTAGGCCAAATTGGGGTGTCTACAGGATGGAAGAAGAAAAGGAGCTGTAGATAAGCTTAGATGTCCATCCCTTTTGTGTAATATAAGTACTCTCTGAGGAGTTGATGTAATAATGAGCTAGACTCTGCCTTGTTTATCTAATAAAATCTTTAATTAATGAACCTGATTTTGGGGGCGTTACAGTTGTCTACAAATCTAAGCCAGATGTTGATAATTATTGCATTGCTACTTGACTACAAAACTGCTCCTATTTGTGGCTGCATTGTTACTTGTGTCCTAGTCTATCATAACTGTGTCAATTTGCGATGATGAAATTTGAGCCAAATGCCTTAATTTTGGTTTTCAACTCTTTATTAGTGATTGAGAGGCATGTGATGGCCTATTCATGAGATATTAGGAGGTAATCCTCTTGATCTTTTATGAATAAAACCTTATATGTCTCTCGATGTTCAACAGATAGTTAGAATGTTAGTTTGGAATACATTACGGCCCATTTTTGTTCCATTTGTTTGTAGTGACTTAGAATGTTGTTTTGGAATAGATTATTCAATGAGGTGAAGAAAAAGACTAATATTGGGAGGTTTTCGTTGGGCATAATTCGGGCATCTATACAATTTGGGAAGAAGCTCAACTCCAAGTTAATGGATACTCAGGAAGCATGGTGAAAAAGTACAAGACATTCGACAAAGCCGAAGAAGCATTACTAAAGTTTCATGAGGAGAGATACCGGCTTACAAAGTTGCAAGGCAAAAGTTCCACATCCGCAAGTGCATTGGGAGTTGAACATCAAATCAATGTGTGCAAGGCGTTTGTTGTAATTTTTTTGTTAGGTTTCGTAGGTTGTATTTTGTTAGCACTTCTTTTTGATTCCGAATGAAGTTGTACATTCCAACATTTTGTAAAATTAAGATGTTATTGACATGTTTTTTGACAAGTTGTCACACAACATCCATAGTTGCTCATGCTTGTGGGTACCATGGGTAATGCTATTTATTCTCTTCAAACATCTTCACCTACTCCTTGAGAGGGGGAATGAAGCAAACACACTAATCATTGAACATCCCTAGCCACCCTAGCTAGTGGATGAACCTAAGTAAAAATGAAAAAAATGAGAACAAAATATATATTTGACCTTAAAAAAATTATAAAATTTTATTAAGACTTACTTGGAGGAATGCAGCCCAAATATCATCTTCGGCCATCACCATGCCATGTTTTCACTTGCGTCCCATTCAAACTCGGGACAATGAATTAGGTCCACAATGAGCAAGCAAGTACGGCTCCACTTCGTAACCTTCACTTTAATATGCCATTCCTCAATGGCAGCGTCGGGAAAATCCCTATCCATGAAGGTTTTCAAGTATCCCGCATAGGATGGACGAAAGTGTCCATCCGCAGTGGTCCACAATTGGGACTCCACCATTGATTTCAATACCCAAATCAACAGGCTCTCCTCAGCCTAGACTCAATTGTGACGAGGCAAACGACCAGCCATACAACAAATAAGAAATACTCCCTCAGTCCGGATTTAATAGTCCTTTTTGGGAGTTCGTGCCACTTTTCAATCGATTATATCTTGTAATTTGTAATGTCTTATGTAATTTTGAAAACATTGTCTTATAGAATTAATTGAAATCTATCAAACAAAATCCATATTGAATATAAAATTCCTTACTAATTTTAAGATGTAACTCATTTTTTATCCGGTTAGAATTCAATTAGGGATTATTAAATCCGAACGGAGGGAGTATGAGACTTGTTTTTGTAATTGAAATTCTTGAATGAGATTGAAAATGAGTTTGCTTGGTATTTATAACCATACTTTATAAACTATTCAACCACATATCCATCATTCAATAATCTTTCCACCAACCACTCACCATTCAACCAACTTCTACTCTTCATTCTACCCAAAATCATACTTTCCATTCAAACCACCCTAATTTGTCTTTTCTTTTTAAATTTTGTTTGATTTTTTTTGAAAATTTTAAATTGTATATTAACAATTGAACAAAGTCAATACTACGAAATTTTGAATTAATTAATTAATTTATACTTCCAACTGTCCAAAATTGATTAAATATATTGACTTTTGCATTTATATGCTTAATTTAATATATAATCAAGTTTAACAATGCACATGGGCAAAATAGACATTTAACAGCTTTTCCTATCATCCACCCCTTCTTATTCCCCCATTTTACAAACCATCCAAACAAAGTCAAATTTTATTCCCCCTATTTCATATCTCATCCAAACCATATACTATTTTATCCCTCCTCCATAAACATCAAATCGATGCGGACCAATCCATCAAAAATAATATCCCATACTATCTTATCCCACCTTCATATTTTTAACCCCCGAAATTTTACCTGCATCCAAGCAGGCCCTAAGAGAAAAGAATTACTACTAGAGAGTGTAATCAATACACCCATGAGTGGGCAACACAAGGGGGTTTTTGGTGGAAACCCAAAAGGGTTATAAGTTAGAGCATCTTCAATCCTTACCCATTTTTCACCCAAATTTGGGTTAGAAGCTAGATTTGGATAAGGCATCTCCAATGTTAAACTCATACTTTTACCCAAATTTATTATTGAATGGCATACTTGTAATTAATGAGTGGCACACCTGTAATTCATGAAAGTAAAAAGAAGGTTTGAAAAAAATGGGTATGGGTTTATGTCTCCCCAAATTTGGGTGAGGAAATAGGTAGAACTCAAAAAGGGTAGGCAAATGGGTATGACAATGGAGATGAGTTTTTAGGTTTTTACTCAAATTTTGGATATGAGTATTAAAATGGGTAAAGATTAGAGATACTCTTATAACCCACAAATTGTGTTATTAAGAACATTCATAATCGGGCATTATAAAAGCTATACATGAGCAATCCAAAGGGGTGTAACCCTCCTGTTGAAGGCTGGGTTTCTAAACTCTTGAGCTTTCCTGATTAATGGGTTAATTAATAGGAAAGTGCTTTATATATAAGCTCTTCCGATTGGAACCATGGGAGTATCGGAAAATAATCTCTCAATTTTGTTAGTCTTAGACTGTGAATGTTGATGTATAACTCTATAATAGTATACACATTACCGGACGAGATTCGTGGGAGACAGTCAAGCAAGCTCTTGACGAGGTAGAACGTCTTTGCCATTTTGACGTCGCTACCATAAGACCCAAAATTGAGTTTCCGCTGCGTCAATTTCTGTAACGCTCCGAATTTTGGGTACGTTAAATAAACATTTTATTGAATAAATTAAGGAGAGTCTAGCTCATTATTACAACATAAGTCTCACAAGAGTATTTTTATTCAAATGAGGGGATAATCTAAGGTTAACTACTGCTCCGCCTCTTCCTCCATCCTTGCAAGCTCCTCGGCTCCAAAGGCCTCCAAGGTGTACTGTTCCTGCTGCTCATCTATGAAATCTGACACATTATACCAGCGTCGCCCCCAGTATAATATGTCAGGGTCACCAAAAGGTAACACCGTGAGCTACAGAAGCTCAATAGAATAATCCAACCCGCTAACCCATAACTTACAACAAAGAGTCATATAAATGATTACACATGCTCATTAAACAACATAATTAACCATGATACATCCACAATCACTATCTTGCTTACGTTGGTGTCATGCCTTTCTTGGTTTCTCCTACGCGACTCACCGTATTGTGTCACCATTTTATTTCCAAAATCATTTCTCATTCAACGGGCTACCAAGTCCGGCCACGTTACAAAATCTCGTATTGGCTCCTCCCCGCGGAGACCCAAGCCCACGTACCAATGAAGCTACCACGTCCGGCTCCATTAGCAATCTACACAAAGGGGCTACCAAGTCCGGCCTCATTGTGGTTTTCGCAAGTCCGCACAAAGGGCTACCAAGTCCGGCCACCTTGCGGGTTTTCACAACTCACATAAGGCTACCAAGTTCGGCCATTATGTAGTCTCAAAATCCTTTTTATCCATATCAACCACTCCTTAAATGTCATGTTTCTACTTTTTGGTTCTCGTGTCTCGTAATCATGCATAGACTCCGCGGCGGGACGAATCACTTTAAAGTAATCTTGAAACTAAACTAGCAAGATCATCCAACTCTATATTACCTAATCGTACTCAAATTATTTCTTAAAGCCACTTATGTTTTATCAGCAACAAGTAGTGCATACATATTCATAATCATCCTCAAGACAATAATATATTTTGAAATATCCATTCTTTTCTTCCTTTGTGGGATTTTTAAAACAACATATGGTTATTGGCGTAGAAATTCATTATTTGACATGCTCATTCTTCTTTAGTACGGTAGTAAAACAAGTTTTTGCTAACTAGCTTTGATACCTTAACCGTTTAACTCATGTTTAGAAATTTACTATGCATACTTAAGGTAAGTATAATCCAAGCAAGTACATAGCATGTCCATAACCATTACTTAAAGCATAACGCCACATGTGCGGACGCCCTTGGGGTGGTAATCCACCATATGCTTTGTTAATATACCACAAGTAATACAAGCAATGGAATATAGGCTTATAGTTAAGTTAAAAGATCAACATGCGATTACTTCTACACGAAGTTATATCTTAAGTTGATTCTAATTATGCTTAATCATCCAATAGTAAGTTCACTAACTATCATGCATCCAACGTTCTAAGACATAAACTATTATCATGCATACTAACTAACATAAGTACATATATACGGAGAAATGGGTACGGAAGATTCTACCTTGATCCGAAACTAGTCGGGGCCGAATTAGCTAGGTTGGAAATTCCTACGGACGGAGTAACGGCTTAGGAGGTGGCCTTCGTTAGCTTCGAAAGAGAAAGGTTTCTCTCGAAACTTGATCTTGACTACTAGGCTACTACTTTTGGATCGAAAGGGTGGTCGTAGGGCGGTTTAGTGGCGGCACTAGAGGTGTTTCTTGAAGCCTAGGGAAGAACCTCAAGAACACTCAAGAACACTCAAGAATAAAGCTAAACTACAAGAATATTTATGCTTCCTAGAGAGAAAAGTTGGAGGTTGGAATGGTGTGAGTTAAATGAGGAGAATGGAGTCCTATTTATAGGCAAGCAAGGGCTCTCCTCCCCTCAATGGCCGGCCTTCTCTCTCTCTCCAAATCCCATGGATTTTGTCATGAACCAAGTGATGTCATGCCTTGAAAGACCATCCAAAGACCTTCCTTGTTCTTCCTTCCAAACAAGGACTAGGTTTAATCTATTCTAATGGGGTTTTGGTCCAATCAAGTCCTTGGAAATTATAGGAAAATGGTTTTGGTTGTCCTTTGGAGTGAAAGCACAAGAAACCCTAGATTTTATGGTACATTGATGCAAGAAGGTCTAGATTGGGTTTGTACTTGGATTGGCCAACAAGGATGGATTAGATGCAAGAGTACATATGCACACATCACTCTTCTTTCTTCCTCTCCCATCCGAAATCTCTCTCTCCCTCTCAATCTCTCTCTCTCTCCTCTCTCTCTCTCTCTCTTTGGTACATTGTACAATGTATATTTATATAAATATAAAACTATATATATATATATATACAAGGACAAGATGGCCTATGATATGTCAATCCAATTTCACACACATATCACACTCTCTCTCCCTCTCCATCCGAATTCTCTCTCTCTCTCTCAATCTCTCTCTCGGCCTCTCTCTCCTTCTCTCTTCTTTGGTACATTGTACTATGTATATTTATATATATATATAACCACATAGATATATAATAAAAGGACAAGATTAGGATGACAAAGGAAAGAGTGAGGATTTAGGCTTGGAAGGATTGTACAAGGATTGAAAATGTATTTAGGACATTTAGTACATAGATTTTGTAGGAAAAGATCACTAAGGTACAATGGAAGAGCTAGGTCAATTCAAGGTACCATCTCCCTCCCTCTCTTTCCTTCTCTTTCTCTCTCTCGGCCTCCCTCTCTCTCTCTCTCTCTCTTTGGTACATTGTACTATGTATATTTATATACATATACAACTATATATATATATATATATATACAAGGACAAGATGGCCTATGCTATGTCAATCCACTTGCACACACATATCACACTCTCTCTCTCCCTCTCCATCCGAATTCTCTCTCTCTCTATCAATCTCTCTCTCGGCCTCTCTCTCCTTCTCTCTTCTTTGGTACATTGTACTATGTATATTTATATATATATAACCACATAGACATATAATAAAAGGACAAGATTAGGATGACAAAGGAAAGAGTGAGGATTTAGGCTTGGAAGGATTGTACATGGATTGAAAATGTATTTAGGACATTTAGTACATAGATTTTGTAGGAAAAGATCACTAAGGTACAATGGAAGAGCTAGGTCAATTCAAGGTACCATCTCCCTCCCTCTCTTTCCTTCTCTTTCTCTCTCTCTCCCTCTCCCTCTCTCTCGGGTCTCTCTCTCTCCTCTCTCGGCACTATCTCTCCTCTCTCCCTCTCTCTCTCTTTCTCTCCCACTTGTTTGTACTATAAAAGAGTATACAATTAATAATATATATATATGTACTTTGGGTTATTCATAAAATCACATTTTTAAGTAATATGGGTTTTTCTAATTATTATATTCTAATACACACATGCATACATATAATATAACATATATGCATATCTATATATATATATATATATAAGTACATACATATAATATGTAAAGTCTAGTACTTCTCAATCTAGGCTAGGTATGGGAGAATCCCATATCCAATTAAGTATTCTACTTCATCCAAAGTACTATGTACTAACCTAATAATCTAATGAACAAATCTTATTTTATTAGATTTCACACATGCCAAATCTATTAATTAAATCATTCTAGCACATGATTGTCAAGACTAACTATTATCCAAAGGATAATACTTTCCCTAGCGGTTAATAACCAATGGGTAATAATGGCTAGGATTCTAGTCTATCGTCCAATGGTTAATAAAATTCCTAACGGTTATTATCCAACGGTTAATACTAAAAGTGTAATACTTTGTAATTAAGCACTAAACTAATCTAATCTCGCACTTAGGAGATGAATCAAGGTTTACCTATTGACCAATGGGTAAAGGAAACTCTAGGTCAAACGCCAAGGCAAGGCGTGAGCGTGGCGAGCGGCAGTGGCTGGCACAAACAAAGGCCAAGGCACTGATGGCCAGCGCTGCGGCCGCGACCGATGGCTACAACAAGCGGCGCCAGGCGCGACGATGTGGCAAGCGACCCGATGGCTAGCGGGCGGCCAAAGCGACCGATGTGGCCAATGGCAAGCGTGGCAACCAAGCAGCGAGCATGGCGGCGGTGAGCATGGCTGCCAAGCGTGAGCATGGCCAAGGCAGCGTGAGCATGGCCAAGCGCGTGAGCATGGCCAAGGCCGCGTGAGCATGGCCAAGGCATGGCCAAGGCAGCGTGAGCATGACCAAGGCAGTGTGAGCATGGCCAAGCGTGAGCACGGCCAAGGCAGCGTGAGCATGGCCAAGGCAGCGTGAGCATGGCCAAGGCAGTGTGAGCATGGCCAAGCGTGAGCACGGCCAAGGCAGCGTGAGCATGGCCAAGGCAGCGTGAGCATGGCCAAGGCAGCGTGAGCATGGCCAAGGCAGCGTGATCATGGCCAAGGCAGCGTGAGCATGGCCAAGGCAGCGTGAGCATGGCCAAGGCAGAAGCAAGGCGTGACTCGATGCCACGACAGCACCTGATGGCGGCCAGGGCAGAGCAACCCGACAGCGACCCGACGCCTAGGCGAGGCAGACCCGACAGCGAGCCGACGCCAAGGCAAGGCAGGCGTGACAGCGAGCCGACGCCAAGGCAAGGCAGGCCCGATGCCAAGGCGAAAGCAAGGCGCGACAGCGGCCCGACGCCAAGGCAGCCTAGCTAAGCGAAAGCTGTCAAGTCAACGGTCAAGGCAAAGGCCGAAATTTAACCACTTTGGCATCGATGCAACGCTCTAGGTTAGGGAAACGTAACTAAGCCAGACGGTAGTTAGGGTTGGCTAACTAATTGGTTAAAAGCTAACTATGCTAGCTAAGTAGGATTTCCAGCCGAGAAAATAAATTCTAGGATTTTACTACAATTACTAAGTAACTATACCAAGGTCTTAATAGGCATACTCGTCTTTCAGAGAATGACCTTAATGCCCGGGCGATGAATTCCAACCTCCTAATTCATAAACCTAATTATGACGGATTATTAATCGCAAAAAAAAGGATTTATAAGATAAAGAATTTTCAAATATAACAATAAAATTTTTATCAGTCAATAACGACCGATTTTTGGATGTTAAAAATGAAATCCAAGTATTAAAATAAAAATTCCAATTTTTTAGCGAAATTTTTTTATTGGCCAAAAATCAGGGTCGTTACAATTTCTAACGGTGGTATTAGAGCGATATTAAGGTGTTCTCCTATTTTTCAAATTTTGATATTCCCTGTTCGTATGAATCTATGAACTGCAATGGTGGTAATAGTATCATGAATCATCTGTTTATTGCTTCATAATTATGCATATGGTAGTTTTAAAAGGAGATGATCTTTTCTGGATAATCTGAAAATAAGTTGCGATATCGGGGTCTCCGGATTTTGAGGTCTAAGTTTGCGAGCCCAGTTTTTTTTTTTTTTTTATTGTAATTTTCTCTCATGTTTTAGATTCGTGCTACAAGATTTATATGTTGGCAATCCTTGTTTCAACACGAATCTAGCATTATTTTTTGGGGACGTGTAGAGAGAGACCCATAAAACCCTCTTTGGCCTTGTTTCGGCTTATCTGATTTAAGTTTGGGGAAGAACTATGACTTGACTCGCGAGTTCGGTGCTAAGTTAACTCACGGGACTGAGCTGTATTCACAAGTTTTTTTTTTGAGGTATTAATTAATATGGTAATGGGCCTTGTGTACCCATTCGGCTTTATTATTCATTAGCACCATCATAAATTTGCCTTCTACGAATTTGCATTGCCCCGAGACATGGGATCATATTAACATTTTTTTTAATGACAGATCATGCTATATTGTTTATTGAATGTTATCTGAGGTCTTACGTAATTTCTTATTTTGCTTAGCATACTCTTTTCTGACTCGCATGAAATGCTTGGTTATGAAAAAAAAAAAAAAAAAAGGCATGATACAGATGCACCAAAGAAGTGGGAGGTTGTTCAGTTGAGGTGCAAAGCCCAAAATAACACCTGAGGGCATAAAGTGCTTTGATAAAACAAATACTGTAACGCCCCGATTTTTGGAAACGTTATTAAATCATTTTTTAATTGATTTAATAAATGTTTAAATGAATTTAGGTAAATTAATATCCAAAACAAAGTTTAGCAGTGTAAGCTTTAAAATTCAATTAACAATAAACATAATTTAAGTGAAACAAAAATAAATAAATAAAAATAATCATTTAATGCTGTGTTTGGTTTGGTTTTTGAAAAGTTTTTTGAAAAATAGTAGGGGTAATAAGTGGAGAGAGATAGAGAGAGAAATGGTAGAAGTAGGGGGAATCTAGAGAGAATCTAGTAGGTATTTTTTGAAAAATACTTTTTGAAAAGTGAAAGGAACAAGGCAAGATTACATTTCTTGAAATCTGAAAATAAAGTACTACAAACAAATCAGAGCTTCCAAGGGTACGGGTACAGAAGTCTGATAACTTTATTTAACATAAAGGATATATCAGAACACTAATTTTGATACTGGTTCCAAGCTTCTTCTTGCTCAGTCTCAGCAATTGGGTTCTCTTCCTGAAAATGCTGATCACCTCCTGTCTTCTGAATACCTGGCATGAAACGCCATGCCAAACGGTACTAAAATGAGTTTTGACATTCAGTAGACAAATCTTACCCATTAACCCTTATACTACAAGTAATCGCATTTATAATAAATGATGTAAGAATTGATTAGCACAGAACTTGTTTCATTATCTCACAATCAACTTATGTAAATTCCAAAATTTCAACTTCTATAATCATTCCAACACCATAGTATTCACCACGTTCCAAACTTTGAATTTCACTGGACACTTTACAGGTCCTGTTAGGCAACCCTCACATCTCGAGGTCCTAGTAGGCTACTCTCATAATTCTAGGTCCATCAGGCTGCCCTCACAATTCTAGGTCCATTAGGCTGCTCTCAAGGTCCTTCTAGGCTACCCTTAATATCTAAGGTCCTGCTAGGCTACCCTTGAGGTCCTGCTTGGCCACCCTAGCTACATTGGGTCTTTCAGGTTGCCCTCAAGGTTCTACCAGGCTACCCTCGATCATACGAGGTCTTGTCAGACAACCCCCGAGGTCCTGCTAAGCCCACAACCTTTCATTTGTTTCCTTTTTTTGTTAATCAGAACAACATCTACATAATTTCTCTAAATCCACAACTCATCCATTGTCCCTAATGTCCTTTCTACATTCTCGGCTCAATCAAACAAGCAATTATTTTCAAATGATGAGTAAACATATCATAATATGTATCGCCACATACACAAGACAGCTGAACCATCGTAAACCCACCTCCAGTAAACTTAAGTCCAAACTAACCTCACAACGATTTCAATATGCTTTGATGTCAGAGTAATTGTAAGTGGATCAACGATAACAATAGTTCATAAAAAAATTACTGAAGCATAACATTATTGGCAATTCAAAAAAAAAAAAATTACACATAAAGTATTCGGATTTGTCCTTATGACTTTTGGATTTCATTAGGATTTCGCACATAGGTTCCTTTTCAACTCTTTTAACTTTGAACTTATACTTATGGTAATTTGTCCTTTCAGCGTTTTTTTATTGTTATTATCTTTATTCTATTTTTTTTGTTTAGCTAATCATGTTCTTTAATTCCTTATAGAAATAATACTCTTGAAGCTTACATCCTAAAATCCAGTGTAAAATGTTTTGCTAAAAGAATTCTTGAGATTGATATAATACATTATGTCTAATTACGCGCGAGTTTTTGGACAATAGGTTAATCATTCAAATTTCTTTATGCTGCACACTCAAGTTTTCTAATTTTTTTTACTACCACTAGTCATGAAAATATATGAAATGATTTCCATTGTTATCTAGTAACATGTTGTAACTATGTATGTAATGCCCTGAATTTTTGGGAATGTTAAATAGAGAATTTTATTGAAAATATAAAGAGAGTCTGACTCATTATTACATCACGACTTCCGCAATTTACACCAAGGGAAGGGAATCTAAGGTTTCTAACTACAGCTCCGCATGCTCCTCCATTTTAGCCAGCTCTTCAGCTCAAAAGGCCTCCAAGGTATATAGCTCACCTTGATCATCTACAAAGTCTGACACATTATACCAGCGTTGCCACCAGTATAATATATCAGGGTCACCAAAGGTAACACCATGAGTTACAAGAGCTCAGCAGAATAATCCTATACCCACTAACCCTTAACTTACACGTAGCACATGCATATCCAATAAGGCAATAACAATGACACATCCACATTCCTTAATCTAATGTTGGTGTCAGTGATATATGAGTTTCTCTTATGCGACTCGTCGTAGACCGTGTCTCGTTTTCATTTACGAAATCAACATTTCGAAAAGCCTTTTGTCAAAACATTTTTGAAAGCTTCTTTTCGCAAACATGTTACCAATGAGGCTACCACATCCGGCTCCATTGGCAACACTCGCAATGGGCTACCAAGTCCGGCCACATTGCGGTTTTCAAATCTATACACACAATGAGCTACCACGTCCGGCTACAATGTGATTTCAAAACATACACACAATGGGCTACCACGTTCGGCCTCACAGCGGTTTCAAATCCACACACATAATGAGCTACCACGTTCGGCTACATTGTGGTTTCAAATTCACACAATGGGCTACCACGTCCGGCCACGTTGCAGTTTCATTCAAACTTGCATTGGCTCTTCTCCGCAGATAACCATGCCATATTACCAATGAAGCTATCTCGTCTGGCTCCATTAGCAATCTTTACAATGGGCTACCACGTCCGGCCACATTGCGGTTTTTGCAAGTCCACACAATGGGCTGCCAAGTTCGGCATCATTGCGGATTTTCATACACACAATGGGCTGCCACGTCTGGCCACATTGCGGTTTCAAAACACGTCTTTCATTGACCACACCCTACGTGTCATGTTCTACTTTCTCGTTTCAGTGTCTCGTTGCATGCATAGACTCCGCGGTAGGGCTTTTCACGTACATACACATAAATTATTCATTGTAATCTTGAAACTAAACTAGCAAGATCATCCAACTCTATATCATTGTTACCATGTTATACTTTCTACTCTCACATAGTCATGCTCAAACAATTAGCAAACGATATAAAGTATAGTGCCACATGGACGGACACCTTTGGAGTGGAAAACCACTTATGTTTTATCACACATCAAACAAGTAATTCAAGTAAACACGTATATATGCTCATAACCATCCTTAGGATCAAAATACGAATACTTTCATTTAAGTTTATGTTTCCAAAATCCGTTCTTTCTTCCTTTTAGGGAAGTTCAAAACAACATATGTTTTTTCGAAAAAATGAAGTCGGGGTATTCAACATACTCCCCTTCCTTTTCAAAACTTTAGTATAACACTTTTCAATTTCTCATGCATGTCAACATACAAACAATATACCATGTAACATATAACCTTAGTATAGGAAAAATCTACATGATCATACAATTATCTATACTTAAGATTAGAGTGTAAGGAAACTCTACTTGATCATACAATTATCTATACTTAAGATTAGAGTGTAAGAAAAATCTACCATTCTTCTTGGCAGTAGGGCGGCTACGAAAGGTAAGTTGGCGATCGAACGGAGTAACTTCCTACGGAAAGCTTACTGTAGCTTCGAAAGAGAAAGGTTTCTCTTAAAACTGAGCTACTAAACTTTTTGGATTGAAAGGGTGGTCGAGTAGCGGCTTAGTGGCGGCATTGGATGAGTTTCTTGAAGAACTCAAGAACAATGAAGAACAAAGCAAGAACACAAGAATTTCTAGAGAGAGAAGTTGAATGATGGAAGGTGTGAGTTGAATGGCATGAGGGGGGTCCTATTTATAGCAAAATGTTGGGCTCTCTCTCCCTTTCATGGCAGGCCTCCCTCTCTCTCTCCCTCCCTCTATCTCTATCTCTCATGGATTTGCTCCATTGTTTAGTCAAATCTTGCCTTCCAAGCATGCCATGACTTGTCAAATACATTTTTAGGCTTAAGGCTAATAAACTAAGCAGGATCTTAAGGATTTTTAGGGTAAGTCTTAGGTAATTATAATCTAGGTGCATGACTTACAAGTCTAATGATGCTAAATGAAGTAGACATTCCATGTTAAGTCAATCATAGGCTAGGTTGTAGTCAAAATCTAGGAAGATTAAAGGCTAAGCTCTAGGATATGATTAAAGGCTAGATTGTGTGCTTGAATAAGACTATAAATGGATTGGCATGGTAATTGTAGACACCCCAATTTGGCCTAACGATTATTTCAACTCCTACCTTGGGACCATCCCGATGATGATACGGATTCGATGATTGCTGATTGCCTTCTTGTGAAACCCATGGACTTATGGTACGAACTCTGAGCCACTTGGAGGACCCAATCCAAAGCCAAATAGCCTTTCAGACAGAAACATAGTGTGTCAGGAAAATCCATCGGTCGGCCGTAACATCGATATCACGGCCTTAACATCCATTCCTCACCCGAGCAACCTGTTGGTAGCAAAATCTCCCTGAGAGATCAAAACTTCGGTCGCCAGATCAATGGCTCGGCCGCCACATCCATTTCCAGGCCGTGACATCCTTTGCTTGGCCGCCAGATCGGCCTTTTTCCAGACTCTCGAACCTTCTGTCGGTTGTTTGATCCAAATTACGCCGCCTCTCCGATGCGTTCGGGCCACGTTCAGAGATTACGACGAAGAGTTTGAGTTACATTGCAATTGCAATCGTAACCCCGCGATTTGATTGGACCGAGTGAGTCACCCCTTTGCCTATATAAAGAGACCCTCGGACTCTGAAAATACAACACAGAAATTGATAGATCTACACCCTCTCATCAGTCACAAAACTCTGCAGAAATACTCACAAAAACCCTCTTTACAAA
The DNA here is from genome assembly GCA_025413875.1 of Rhododendron molle. Taxonomy (NCBI): domain Eukaryota; kingdom Viridiplantae; phylum Streptophyta; class Magnoliopsida; order Ericales; family Ericaceae; genus Rhododendron; species Rhododendron molle. Next base: position 30,365,942 of record CM046397.1, read on the forward strand.
AGCCCTAACCTCCCGAAGGCGGCCATCAATCCGACGATCCAACCCCGGAGTTCAAACCCTAACCCTAGGGTTTCATTCAAGGAGCAATCAATCAGTCAATCCCGATCCATCCGAAGCAATCAAGCAACTGAGGGATTAAGGTGGTGAGGCCCAACGGCCTCTAGATTGGTTTGTTTTCCGTTTAAGTTGTTAATCGTAGCATTTTAATCGACTGTTAAACTTTCTGTTTGGTGTGAGGAAGAACACCAGCCGAGGCTTCGATGCCTCGGCCGTTACATTGAATCAGCGTGATCCCTCGGCCGCGACATCCATTCGCCGGCCGAGTGATCGATCTGCTGGCACAGCTTTGATTTGTTTACTGCTTTCTGACGCATGCTTATCTACAGTCTCGGCTCACCTTATTAACTGTTTAAGGCATAAAAACAGACTACGTGTTGGAATTAAATAAAGCATCTACATGTCTTATGTTGAATGATTGTGGGCTAGCCTCACGGCTAGGCAAAGAGGGGTGCCTAACACCTTTCCCTTACTGTACTTTTGGCTTCCGTATCCAGAATCTCTATCTGTTTTCCTAGCTTTAACAAACTAGGTGGCGACTCTGTTTTGATGATAACCGCTATCGTGTGGTGATACCTCTAGCCATGGAAGTATCCACGATCTTGGTTTATGAAGTGAGCAACCAATCGAGCAAACATAGTGATGATACAACTGTATGGTGATGCCCCGTTTGGGAGGTGTCTATAGTTTTCTGGCGACTCTGCTGGGGAATGAGAGCCATAACCAGAAAGTTCAACATAAGACTAATACATGCCTTATTTAATTCATTTATCATATGCATCGAGCAGGCAAGCCTTGTTGAGTTCACCTAATATCCCGGCATGACACGGGCTATGTTAGGGGTTCCAGCAAACTTCACAGTCACTTGTACCTAGTGGTATATCAAAAAGGGAATCACCCAATCACCGCCTATGATGGGCTGGTGAAAGGACTGGTGCCCTCTGACAACGGAGCACCCTTGAGACCACCTAAACTTTTCATGTATTAGAAAGCCATAGAACTTATCAAACTAAGACAAGAACCTACAAGCTAGGAACCTACTTGCATTTTGTTTTCAAGTTCTTCCTCACACCTTGTATATGTTGTTTTAATATCTCTTTCTATGCAGAAGGGTTGGGGCATGAGCTAAAAGCCTCAACTCTAAAGCTTTATAGCTAAGCCATGAGGCATGCCATTGCCCGCAAGGTATGTTTTTAGTAAGTTGAAAGCATCATTGCTTACTTAACACTCCCGCTTTACTTAAAGCATGGATTTCTAGAACGAAATCAGACACTGGCTGCCTCGTCGGCAATTGAACTAGGGATCCCTTTAGCAATCTTTGCCTTACGAGGCTAAAGGAAAGAGGGAGTGTAAGGTAGTAGAGCAGGTTATGGATGATTGGATATTATGGATAGAACTTGCAAATACTTATTTCTCCATGGATGATTTAGCATGACAAGTGTAGGACTTTGGTTCCCATTTCCAAAACGACCTAGCAACCCATCTTTCAAAATTCAAAATTTTGAGCATGCTTACTGCAACGAGCCTGTAAGATTTAGGAGTTTGTCAATGTGCTAGCAAATAATCAAGTGGATTTCAATTACCTCAATCCCGTTGTGAGAAAGAATCTTCCCAAACCAAGAATTGAAAGAATTTTCAAAACTTTTTGCAATATCTAATTCTCAAATGACAAGTTTTTCTGAAACATTCAAATAGCCGCTAGCATAGTGATGGACTCCGAGTCTACTTTCTGTTGTAGTCATATGCTCAACCTTTTCGGTTTGTCTCATAATATGGATTGGCTTGGAAGTAAGATCTTAAGTGGCAGCAACGAGTCTTAAGAATCATCCATATCAAAAATTGCTGGCTATCTATAGTATCCGATAAACTCATGCGTACAAACGAATTGCAACTCATGACTCATCCATAATCCGTAAAAATAGCTATGGTGCTATGTATATCATTTTGTTTGCCTTTCTCTAACCATACAAGGGACTAAACCAAAAGAGGGGTCAATTACCCTAATTTCTTCTTATAGCATATTGCATGATCATGTCAACATCAATTATCATTTGGTTAAGCCCCCCATCATGCTAGATTTGCATTTTAAGGGCAATAAGTGTGTTTGATGTATGCGTTGCATAGACACTTGATTTTGGACATCTCAACCTGAGCGTAGCTAAGTTCTTGCTTTTTCTAAATTTTGGGTTTGGTCTTAGACGTGACAGCAATGGCCGACAAGAAGATTGAAGTTCTAGCTGCTAAAGTTAACGTATTAGTTGAATCAGTGGCTGCCCTAGCCACCGTTGTTCACAGTTTGCAAAGAAGTCTTCCACAAGTTCAAACTCCACCTCCACCTCCCCCTACTAGATGGCTGAAAAGGACAGCTCAGAGAGAAACTTATTCCATTGAGGACAACCAAATTGAAATGGTGGTGAACGATCCACAGCAGCAACATGAAAAGCAACTTCTTCTCAATACCATCAATCTAACCCAGGAATCTCTCAAAGAGAAAAACAACTGTAAGATGAACATAAGCAACAGTAATATTAAAATGGTGGGATCCCATCTCGACCGCAGGCAAAAGAGACACTTTGTTCCTCTTAGAATGAACTTGGAAGAGGTGTTCTGTATCTTGGAAGCAAAAGGGGTATTGAAGCCGTTACAGCCAAAATTTCCAAATTTTATACAAAAAGGCGGAGGGTATTGCAAGTACCACCAAGTAAATGGCCACTCTATCAAAGAATGTGGGGCTTTCAAGAATGCGATCCAAGACCTCATCGATCAAGAGAAGATTGATCCAGCTTAGTTTGATCACTGGGCAGCAACAACATCCATGCCTGTCACGTCTTAGGCTAAGAGTCAATTTTTGAGGAGTCTTATCTAGCTAGTCCTAGCTACTATTTTGGTCTATATCTGTTTCCTTTTTAAAGGTCTATGTCTTGAGTTTATTTTGGTCGTAAGTCCGCTTGTTGCACCTAGCATGAAATGTGAATAAGAGTCTCCTCGAAGTTGAACTATGAATGGCCTGATTCTCTTTTTTGAGATACGTAGGCACCTTATGGTTGGCCACAATTTTCCCATTTGTTGAGTTGCTGCTATAGAATGCTCATGATAACATCAAACGTTGAAAACAATCCGCAAGAGTTTCAAAGTAATCTTATAACATCTTTTGAAACACATCATAATCACTTGAATTGTCAAAAGCACGGAATGAATTTTTCAAAGCTATGACCCGCGTCATTTCTGTGGAGCTAAGAAGGAGTTGACACATCTCTGAACCGTCACAGAGATCACCTGTAAGCAAGACATGCTTTTGAATATGAAGAGTAGAAAAGAGGAGAAAGAAGAAAAGGAAAAAAATGAAGAGAAGAAAAATGATGAGCTCGCTAGATTGAAAACCCGTAAGGGCGGTCTAGGTAAAAGTTAGAGCACGAACAAGTGAGAAATTAAGTCATGTTCCCATGCATCTACTATGTGTCTCAAAGGATTAAAATTCGCTTGGTTAAACATCGAAACCCTTAATTTCTTGGTAAAGATCCTTGACACTTTGTCGTGTATTTCAAGATGAAGAAAGGCATTCATTTCTCTATCCCAAACACTTATCCTTTGCTAGTCCCGTTGAGCCTTTGGATAATTCTTTTGAAAAGCCTGCTAGACAGTCATTCCCTACACTGGGGCATACACAAAAAAAATACAAGGAAAGATGAAAGAAAAATCAAATGAAAGAATGATCGCCCCGTCAAGCAAGGGGCATTTTGAAAGAAACATTTCTTCCAATACATGCAAAGGACATTTTTGAAGAGAACAACTCTTTCACACAAAGTGAGACAAGAGACTACAAGAGTTGATAAAAAATGTTGAAGATGGCTGCTAGCTTTTAAAACCCAAGCATGAGTAGAAATTAGGCTTGAGCCTTTACATCCCTTCCTTTCTTAAGCCGACACCCTAACCTACAATATGGTCCGTAACAAAGTCCTCTCAGATTGGGGAACACGACTTAGTAGCAAGGTCCTAGACACTAGGGGTATCACCAATGTGGAACTTAACACGAACGGCAAGAATCCTGAAATTTGCATCATTTTGGCAAATCACACAGCATAGAGAATTACGTGAGACAAGGGGCATGGCTATGATCCCTTTTATGCATTTCTCTCAAAAGTATCCAACCTCTTATGTGGGTCTCAGTAGGCGCTTATCAATCTAACTCAAGTCAACCAAATCAAGCTCGAAGCAACAAACTCACCTAATTGACTAGGGGCATAGGTTTGCAAAATAATTCTACGTTCTTTGATGATTGAATGACGTGAGTGTGGAGCATGGATAGAATGATATGACCTTGAAACCCTCAAGGGAAAGCTTTCAAAGTTGATTTTATCCTAAACATTTTTGACACAACAATACAAGCACAATTGCTTTTACAAACTTTTGAGGAGATAAAATGAGTTTCCCATTTCATGAGGAGTGTAACTAGATGGGCCCTGGGCCAAACAATATTTTCAGCAGTGTCGCTAGAGTATTGTAGTCTGTCTTGTCATAATCACTTAACTAGTTTAAAGTCATTTTTGGTCTCCCTAAATCAAAAAGGAGCATTAGCTTAAACACGCGAAAGTTGAGATGTCCAGAACACATTGTGGATTCATTTGCATATCATTTTCACCTTGTCTTTTGCATAGACCTTTTGACCCTAGTATTCCATGTGTACATCTTTATGTTTGCTTAGCAAAAGTAGTTGTCTTGGTTGCATAAGCTAATCCCAAGTATGAGGTGTTCTTATGCTTAAACAAGGCAGGTTGATCAAGGCATCACGGCCATCATATCAATACAAGGAATAAAGGGCAACAAAGGGATGCACTATAAAGTCTACCTCCCTACCAACACACTTGAAGAAAGCTCAGCCTGAGAAGCATCATATCCAGGGGAACACCTCAACTCTTTTGCGGAATGCTGTCACACAACACTGTCAAGGGCGCGCCAAGATCTCCGCCGAACAGAAACATTGCACTCACTTTTGTTGTTATTTGCATCGCATGTTTCTATGCTAGGGGCAATTAGATCATTGTCATCATGCACGATTTAGCTAGAAGTCAAGCATTCATGGCCTAAACAGGGGGCTTGCGTTTCTTTCTAAATACTCAAATTAATATGCATATATGTCATATTACAAATCATGTCACCCGCAATCGTTCAAGCTCTTGAATTAGGGTTCTTTAAGTGTAGTGGTCCTGCCCCTAGCAGTCAGCATAAAAGGACTTCGGCCTGTGGTCGACTCCAAGCCTGTTGCTCAGACAACATCATAACTCAGCAACTCTCTAGTACTCACCTCAGCGGCTCAAACGCCCATGAAAATACCATATCTGCAAGCACCGTACTTCTTGCACCATTGAATCACTCAGCAAGCTCCATTGTCATTATCCATATCCAACAGCTTCAAGGCCTTGCCATATACACAGCCTCGCGCTCAGCATGCCAGCAATACAATCCTACGGCTTTCACTTAATACATTGAGTGAACAAGAAAATACATCTGCATGAAGCTTACAATCACCTAGTACACACTTCAGCTCTTCAAAAGGCATCCGTGTTACTAAAGCTCTCCAAGAGGCGTTTGTATAGCCAGCTTCCAGAAAGCATCCAACCTCCGGAAGGTACCCCGTTAATAGAGGCAATGGAAATCTCCCAAAACAAGTTGAATTTGTCAAAGGAGGCGATGGAAATCTCCTAGAGCGTATGTGTGAATCATCCCGTCAGTCAAGGTGAGGGAAATTTGTGAAGGCCATAATAGCCGAAGCATTTCACATGCCTTATGGCATTTTGGGTCAACAAGTCGACAGAATTGAAGTGGAATAGGGTCAAGATCTAGCCTTGGGGGGAGTCCCGAGCATACTCAGAACTAGCCTTGGGGGGGAATCCCGAGCATACTCAGAACTAGCCTTGGGGGGAGTCCCGAGCATACTCAGATCTAGCCTTGGGGGGAGTCCCCAGCATACTCAGAACTAGCCTTGGAAACATCCCGAGCATGTGGAATCTAGCCTTGGGGACAATCCCGAGCATGTGGAAACTAGCCTTGGAAGCATTCCAAGCAAGATGAACAAATCAAACCCCGTGGAAGATGGAAGATGGAATACTCAACAGCTCAGCAGTTCTACAAACTCACTACTCAACAACACCATACAACGAGATATCATCTGCTCTCAAAGCCTGTACTTTGAATGCTCAAGCCTGTACTTGAATGCACAAGCTTTACGTTTGGATGCCCAACCACTGTGTACTGGACGCTCGAACTCGATGTTCGAATGCTTAAGGTTTATACCTTGAATGCACAAGCTCTACGTTTGGATGCCCAACCACTGCGTACTGGATGCTCAAAGCCTGTACTTTGAATGCTCGGATTTTACCCTCCAAATGCTCGAGCTCTATGCTCCGAGTGCTCAAGTCCGAAACTTGAAAGAAGCTTTATGCTTATATCAAACACACACGCACGGGCCCGTGCACATTTGCATCAATTGCATCACCATTATCATATCGAGTCTGCACCATCATATCTGTTCACATCTAACAAATCACCATACATACATGCTATGTTTTGCATCTCTCACTCACTCGCAGGTCAATCTTGCAATCAACCGGCTCCACGCCTCAGTTTTATTGATCGGTCCGGAACCTTGATCCTCAAATTTTATGATGAGAAAGCTCCGTGCACAGGCCATCAGAATACAACCGGCTCTACGCCTCGGTTCAATCCTGTCAAAGCTCAAAGCTCCAATATTTCAAGTTCTCACCTCCAGAAGGCAAAAACTTTATCAACACAAGCTTCGTGCTTCGGTTTCAGCAAAAGCTCTAAGCTTTGAATCCTCTAAACCGGCTCCACGCCTCGGTTCCCTCATCACAACGCTCAGTGCTTCAGTCACTGGCCTTACGCCCCCTATATCTCAACCGGCATCCAACTCGTCTCCGGAAGATGACTTGGGTTCCACCCCCTATCTCAAAAACTGGCATCCAATTCACCCCCGTAGATGGCTTGGTGTGGGCTACCACAGCCCCGGGTGGATATCGGGGCGGCCCGAAAAAGAAACGCCTCCCTTTTTTAGAAAATTGATTCGAAAAAAATTTTGAAGAGTCGCCACCCGGATTTGTGGTTCGCCACCCGAGAAACCATTTTGATTCGAAAATGCTTGATTTGAATTGAAAACCAGAGATTCGTTTGAGGATTCGGAAGCCATGTTACGAGGGGGGAAGGGTTTTACGGCACCCCCCTCGCCCGATTCGAAATAGGTCTCTACTAAACATTTGTGGGATTTTTCAAAAGGGATTTTATTTCATCAAACAGTTAGCACGTATTTATAGATGTATTCAGTACAGGAAGGTGCATGCATGTGCATGTGTACCGCGAATGAATGGGGAGTGATGACAAAGTGTAAAATGCTAGAGGTTGGAAAACTTTTGTCACTGATCCGCTCTCGAGCGCTCGGAAGTACTCCCGAGCGCTTGGGAGTGTTGCATGTCCAACCTGCCAAATATGTTAGTCTCACAGAACATAACAGAATATGGTGCTGAAAATGTAAGCCAGAATATTATTAATCGTGTCACAGGCTCAACATAGAGCTCAGCAGAATGGGATGAGTCCAATAGACTGGGATCAAACCCCATTCTTCCAAACCCTGCATCTCTGTTCTTTTGGAAAATGGTTCAACAGGTCTAACAAGCAAAAAGGGATACATGCATAGACATGCAAAGACGGTGTTAGGATAAGAACTGAAAGAAGAATAGGCTGAGTTTACATGCAAGTACTCTCGAGCGCTTGGAAGTATTCTCGAGCGCTCGGGAGTGATTCACATCTCAGGACTGACTTCAACCAATTAAGACTCTCAATGAAGTATGTTGATACACTAGATCTTACATATTAAAGCATGGAAAAGAGGTTTTCCTTCTTAGATCCAGACCAAGACTCCTTTGCATGCCTCAAATGCAAGTCATTTATTACATTTTTTTTTCAAAGAAAACAGCAAGTTTTTGGTACTGACTTACTTCAAAAGAGTTGAAAAGAGTTTTGAAACACATTCAGCCCATGCATGTCCATTTAAACACTCAAAAGGAAAGAAAGCAATGCTGGATTCACTCTCAAGCGCTTGGGAGTAGTCCCGAGCGCTCGGGAGTTTCTCCAGTAAGCTTCACAGAGAAAAAGGAAACACTTGTACCCCTTTGCTCTTGTTATCACACGAAGGTCTCTCAACCCACACTCAGTATGAAAGACTGAGGGGGCTGAAGAACCTCCCTCAGAAAGGAGAAACAGCCCTGTTTTATTGGTTTTTGACAATAAGGTAGAAACTTCTACCTTTGGTTGGGGATTTTACTCCTTGGAAGCCTTTGAATGATGAAAGGAAAAGAGAAACCAGGGAGATCAAAGCTTTAGAGTACTCTGAACTCCTTGTATGTCTTGAATGCCTTGTATTTTTGTTCTTTTGCTCTTGAAAGTGAAGTTTTTGGAAGAGGTGGGGAGTATTTCTGCTTGAACAGCTAAAGGGGGTTTTTTAAAGAGAAAAGTTCGTGCCTGCTCTGTGCTGGAAAATCCCTTTTTATAGGCAAAATAGCATATAGTTTCATTTTAGAAAATACAATATGGAATCCTTGAAAATCCATCAGGCCTGACTCACCTCTGACTGAGGTGGAGTGTTGCCTCAGGTTTGAACCGGCCAGAACGGCTATAATGATGGCATGCATGGGTAGTGGGGAAGCTCAAGCATTCATTGGCCAATACAAAAGTCTCGAGCGCTCGGGAGCACTCTCGAGCGCTTGGGACTTTACTCTTGAGCGCTCGAGAGTTTATCAAATCCCAGGTTTTGAAAGTGGTTTGGAGCGCTTGGGATTGATCCTGAGCGCTTGAAACTGGTTCTGACATTTCATTTTCCCTTTTAAAGTCTTCAAGAAGCAAAGTCCCGACCGGTCTAAGGCTTGTTTTGATCCAAATTCTTCATCGGGGAGCCTCCGGGCCACAAATTAAGGACATTCGAAGTGTTCAAATTGGGGTGTCTACAGTTGCCCCTCTTTGGACGGCGCTCGGTATCATGTCTGGATACGAGTGACGTCCAAAGATTGAGACAGCCCAATTCGAGCCAAGTCAAAATCCTCAATTCCACAAACAAATGCAAAACAGCACATTCAATGCATGAGGTCGCGTCCTTTCGGACTGCCTACGTACCCTTTTCTGCAGGGATCAGACCAGCGTAGTTCTTTGGGGCAAATGCAAGCACGTGTGATGCATGCACGAGAAACGATCGATAATTCTTAAATAAGATAAATGCGCAAAGAGATCCACCTGTTGCTCTGTTTGGTGAATAGAAAGATGCAAGCATGTGTGGTGCATGCACGAGAAATGATCGACACGAGTGTGATGAGGTAAATGCATGAAGAGTCCACTTGTTGCTCTGTTTAGCGGACAACAAATGCAAGCACATGCAGTACCTGCACGAGAGACAATTGACACGAGTTCGACAAGATAAACATGCAAATAGTCCACCTGTTGCTCTGTTCGGCGGATAGAAGTACGTGCGGTGCATGCACGAGAAATGATCGACACGAGTTTAATAAGATAAACATGTAAATGATCCACCTGTTGCTCTGTTTGGCAAAAAGAACGATGGTAAAGTAGCATCTGCAGGGTAGAAATACCTGTCCACATGTTGAAATTAGCATAAATAGTCAAAATTTTAATCGACTACCAAGTAATATGCTAAGTTGAGGAGCGTGAGCTCAAAATCATAACATCGACTAGGGTCTGCTTCCTACTGTCTCATTCAACGCGGTTAAAATCAGGACTGAGATTGATTTTGTAAAAAGGGAGGAGAAACTAAGCAAGTCTCGACAACAAGAAGAGGCACGGGACGACGGGGGCTGGCACGGCAGCTGGGAACAGACTTCAGCGCTCAGAACCACTCCCAAGCGCTCGGGAGTGGTCTCGAGCGCTCGAGACCGCGATGGGGGCCACTGTCCTTTTCATCTTCTTCGGCTGATCTGGGGTTTAAACCCTCATTCTCAAGCGCTTGAGAACCAGAGCAGCCGTACATTTTTGAAATTCGTTCGTGCACTCTCTCTCAGGTGATCTCTCTCTCTCACTCGATCGGCCTCTCTCCACTCTTTCCCGAACAAAACTCCAGTCGAACCAAACTTCTCCTCACAGTCACGGATCGAATCGGAGATCTCGAGATCTCTTCGATCCTAGGGTGGGCCATTGTGTGTCAGGAGGTAAGGATCAAGAGGAAGGAGAAAGCTTGGGGAATGGAGGAACCGACGACGACTGGCGGTGGTGACAGGGAGACGCCCAGCCGCGAAGAGGCGGCAGCGGCAACGACCACGGCGGCGATGGAGGTAGACAGCAGTGGTGCTGCTGCTCCAGCTCAAGAGGAGGTGGTTGATGATGATCTGAGGGCAGTAATTGAAGCTGGCAAGGGTGCAGAGACACCAAAGGGTACCAGCGGAGATGTGGCGGCAGTGGGGGATCTCGGGGACAGTGAGGAGGTACGAGGAGGTGACTATGAGCCGACCACGGGTAGCGGGGGCCCATTGAGCAGTGAGGGAAATGGTATGAGCAGGAGGGGAGGTGCCACGGGCGCTCCTGATACTCCCACGGTAGAGGATTTATTCGTGGCCGCGGAGCAGGCCAGCGACGAGGTGGTGGTAGGTGGGCACGTCGTTGCGACGTCGGTTCTGAGGGCGACGGCTGCTGAGCCGAGGGTAGGCGACAGTGGGATCGGGGCTTCGCAGCCAGTCCCATTCGTGGAGGGGGACTTTTTAGACTCAGCGAGACCGCGGGACATTCTGGACGCCCTTGGTCTCGACGCTGGGGTGAGGGAGGTGTTGAGGGGTGCGAGGACCCCTGAGGATCAGACTTCAGCGCTGCTATTAGGGGCTTTGCTGAGTGGCGCGGGGGCATCAGGTGCTGGAGGACTCGGAGCGGCGTCAGAGGCGGAGGATATAGAGTTGGGGGAGGAGCCAGGGGTAGAGGTGATGATTGAGGAGCGAGTTACAGCGGCCGACGAGGCGAAGGCCTATCTAGCCAGCGCGCGCCCTGGGTTTGAGTCGGGGACCTATGCTCCACGGCTTCACCTCTTCGAGCCGATGGGGATGACTGGCTATACTCCTGCTCAGACGGATTATCCAGAGGACCTGCTTCGCCGAGATCGTGCCACTCACATCTCTTCCCGTTGGACCACGGTATGACTTTAATGCTTTACTTCCCTGCATTAGGCTTGCTTTCCTGAATCAATTGTTACTTACTGATGCTATTTCCTTGCTCAGTTGAAACAGCGTACCAAGGATATCTACGGTCACGGGGGCTCAAGTCACTTGTTGAAGTACTTCAGGGAGTTGCCCCGGAGGGTGCGGGAGTTGGTGGAGGATGCAGGTTTCGAGCCGTTCATCCAGTTGCTGACGGCGGTGAGGGTCGATCGAGCGGTGATGACGGCGCTGGCGGAGCGGTGGTGGGACACCACCAACACTTTCCACCTCCGCTTCGGGGAGATGACAGTGACGCCTCTTGACTTTTGCAGCGATCACGGGGCTCCGAGTTGGAGGCGAGCCAATTCCATTCGACCCGAGCATAGACTTGGACGACGCAGCGCTGAGGTGGTTCCTTGGACGGGTCCTGCGTCACAGCGGAGGAGTAGCAGAGTACGGGCAGTTCATAGCGTGATCGGGACCATGAGCCGCAGACGACGCCGAGGCGGCGCAGATGGCTGTGGCTTACTTGTTATACCTATTCGGGGCTTCTCTGTTCCCTTTCAGGCGATCCCGGGTTCACCTGAGTTACTTGGCGAGCTTGGTGGATGCGAGGCAGGCGGACGGTTTGGCCAGGGTGGTCTTTGCTCTGTGCACGCTCTACTGCTTCCTTGGAGCTGCCTCACGCGAGGTGGGAGACACCATAGGCGGCTACTGGAGAGTGATTGAGGTATGCTTCGACATTACTGCTTAGAATTGCTTGATTGATGCTTTGATTGAACTGAATATGTATCTGTTTTGAATTGACTCGACTTCCAAAATATGCAGCTTTGGGCTTACGAGGTCTTGGGCATGTTCCCGCCCGAGAATACTTGCGCAAATCCAAACCTGCTTCCGTGTGCGCTTGCATGGAGTACAGAGTACAGGAGAGCCAAGAAGCGACGGGGACATGTGATGACTTTCCGGCGCTGGCTGGATAGCATTACTGGGGTTACGGTACAAACATCGACCTTCTTTTCCTTTCTTGCTTGTGCTTTCCTTCATGAAACTTGATCATTAATGTATAACTACTGATTGCAGGTTCACTTTGGGCCAGAGTTGAGGCTGACTTCCTTCCGAGGAGCCGGGAGGTGACGAGGAGTAGTGGTCTTTGGAGTGTCCCTGGTTGGCGATGGTACTGGGGATCGTGTGTGACGCGACGATCACTCGGTTCTCCGGAGTTCGTCGTGCCAGGGCCACTCCCCGTGCAGCGGACTGAGACTTACACCCGGGCTAAGCTGGAGAGGTTCACGCAGACACTGACTTGGAGCGGTATCTGCGAAGGACGCTGACTACGCCGCATACAAAGACAGTACTTGGCCACCGCTGGGTGTAGCGAGAGCCGAGAGAGACGACAGCAGGCCGAGGCTAGGAGGCCAGGGTGAGGGTGGCGGTGAGATTGGAGACGAGGCTGGAGCTGAGACCAGAGGGCGGGCCGCGGCGGTCGCTTCTTCACGCGGTAGGGGCGAGGCGTTAGGCCTCGCCGCCGGGAGAGGAGCCGGCACTCAGGACGAGGCGAGGGTAGTACAGAAGTTCCGCGGGCAGCCGAGACTTCTACCTCAGCCGGGCTACCGACACTGGACTGGACGATGGGTAAGAGACCTTCTCGAGCGGAAGCGGCGTTGTTGGACATTCCACGCCTTCCTCACCTACCGATGCGACTTCCAGCACAGGTATAATATGACTTTGCTTCTTTCCCTACTTTAAATGCTCCTTATTCATGCACATGTTGTTTTGACCTTTGAACCATTGCAGGTGCCGCGAGAATGGGCTGAGCAGGCCATTATGCTGATGGTAGGGATGCGGCAGCTGTTGAAGAATTGTGCCAAGGGGAGGACCCTTCAGACCAGACCTGTTCCTGAGCCTGCCTTACCTGTTGCTGCACAGGTATGCAAATGCATGTATGTGCATTTTATCAAATTTAAAACATGTATAAAATGAATGAATATTTATGACATGCAGGTGCAGCCACGACGCTCAGCCAGTACACAGCCACAGGACGCCACGAGCCTGCCAGCTTCTACCAGCACAAGAGGCCGGGGTAGACAGAGAGTGGGGGCTGGGCAGTTCGAGGTCGTTCCTAGAGCAGCGCTACGGCGGAGACCTGCTCGCGAGGAGTCCCAGGAGGACACAGAGGAGTCGCTCGAGTCACGAGCTTTAGGGTCTACGGACTCGAGTACTGCCTCGGGTCCTTCTGACGGCGATGATGACGACGGAGACGACGTTGAGAGCTCTGAGTCCGAGGGACACCAGCAGAAGAGGATTCGCCTAGGCTGAGCTTTAGCTTTTCTTGCTTTATTAGTCTTTCTTTTGCAGGGGTCCGTGTGCCAGCACAGTCGTAGCTTTCAGGCCTGCGTGCCTTGGTTTTGTTCGGGCCTGCGTGCCCTAAAAGATAGGGTTGGGTATATGTTTGTCTCAGCTTTTGTACTTCCTTCCTTACTCATTGTAAATACCGCATTTTATTTATGAAAATTTGCACTTTTCTTCATTTTGCATTCGTTCGCACTTCTTTTAAGAATTGTATTTTATGAAATATATCCGTCTAGCTTTGAAAGAAAGCAAAGAGCACGCGAATTTCAACTGATGCTCTTAGAACAGAATAAAACTTGACACAATCGATGTAATTTGATTTGAAATGACAGAAATGCCCTTAATGTGGAATTTTGCGAGCACAAAGGAAAGTAGAGGCTAAATTCGACCGGGATTAGACACAAGAATAGGATACGAGAGTCTTTGAACAAGGTATGCGCCCTTGATGCCATTATAAATGATGAAATAGGGGTGTTTGAGAGTGAAAATTGATTCCGTGAGCCTTTATGCGCGCTTGATCGCTCCACACAGTCACTAGCATGTGTTAAGACTTGCGCATGCCATTAAATTCGAACAAATGCTCTCGACACAAATTTCGACACGTTGACGGGAAGGAAACCATTAGGATTTAAAGGTTTTTCGAGGAATATGTATGAATACTCAGACATACGGATAACTGGACACGCTGTATTCTCATAAGTACACATTGTAAGCTGGTGAACTGGGTACTTCAAGATCATAGGGTTGGTTTGGAGCTAGAAAACCAGAAAACCAGACTTGCTGGAAATTGCAGAACTCTCGAGCGCTCGAGAGTATTGTCGAGCGCTTGGGACTTCACTCCCGAGCGCTCGAGACTGCTGTGATCTGCAAACTCCTGCAGTTTCCCAAGGTCAGTTTCTAGCTCTACCATGCTGCTTTCTTCTGTATGCACACTTTCCAGACACCTTGTAATCGTGCATGGGCTGTTTCCCAGGAGTCAGTGGCTTCCCAAAGCAAGACTAGTGTATTTCCAAAGCTTTTCCAAGTTTCCAAGGTTTGAAATCTTGAAAATGCAAGCAATTAGTTTTGGAAAATACAAGTTTGCTGAGTTTCAAGACTGGTGTGTGAAGAATGGCCCCCTCCCAGTCCTCTATAAATACTGAACCCATCTTTGGTAAATCATTCACACTTCAAACCATCATTTTTCTTCCAAAACTTCATTTCTCATGGCCTTGCTGAACCAAGCCTTGCTCCGCCCTTGGTTGGACAGCCTTGACGGCATCGATTGGCTGAACTTCCGAGGGCACCGCCTCCATGCTTTGAAGTACCTCCGCGAGATCGCCATCCGTCCTGTCCTGCTGCACGCGGCTACACGCTTTTGGGATCCCGAAGTGCATGTCTTTCGCTTTGGTTCTCAAGAGCTATGCCCCACTGTCGAGGAATTCCACGCCTACCTAGGGAGGCACGACTCCACTAAGCCGATTGTTCCAATGCTTAGAGAGAGCATGAAGAATATCATAAAAGCCAAACTGGGTGTCAGCGGGAACGTTGCTGAGTTCTTGACCCGGGGTAATGCTATCAACATTGTGCAGCTGTACGAGAGATTCAGTCCCCCTGGAGACTTAACGGACTTCGAGTACCAAGGTCGCTTGCTGTATTTGCCTCCTGGCGGCCTTCCTGCTGGTTCCTCCTGTTGGCCAGCCCAGTTCTCTGTTAGTCGGAGTTGCTGCTCAGATTGAGGCTCGCAAGGACGTTGCTCCATTGGTCCTTGCAGAAACCTTGATGGGGTTGGATGCTATTCATGCTGGACGCACGAGGGTTTTTGGTGGCAGCCCACTGTTGCTGTAGGTTAGGGACCTCACTCAGCTCTCCTTTTTCTATTTCTCACATTCATTTTACCTCGACGCTCGGCTTAGGCTTTATTTGGCTTCTTACTTGTTTTCTCTCTTTTTCCTGACAGATATGGCTTTGTGATAAGTTGAATTTGCTGACACCGCCGGCGAATGACTGGTGGTATCGAGCGAGCGGATGAAACCGTCCCTTCCAGGTGATGTACAACAACGAAGATGACTGGGCTGATTTCTTTGCATCTGCAGAGGAAGATGACATTGCTTGGCGGTGCCATTGGCTGAGGCTTCCTGCTATGACTGTGAGCAATATGGGCTCAACGCACGTGTTTGTGGCTGGCTTGACAGGCTTTACCTTCTACTCACCATTCCGCATCCTTCGTCAGCTTGGGCATAGCCAGGAGGTGCCTTCCCCGGGTTCAGAAGTGCTTCGTCTCCCTCCCTTTACCATTTCGGGCCTTCGGAGTTATGTCCGAACATGGGAGGCTCGTAGGACTGAGCCGAATGACCCACTCTTCTCAATTGCTTCGACCGGAAGGTATCGCAAGTGGCTAAGGAGGGATGTGGAAGCGAGAATGGGTTGATTGCTTACTTTGCCGTTTTTTGAAATAAAAGTTGGGTTCCGTTGCGTGTTTTTCTTTTTCATGCTCAGCTTGTAATAAAGAAATCATCGGAATAAAATTGACTGATTAAGGGTTTCCCCCTTTCGGTTCATTAATCGCATGCGCCTTGAAAGAAAAACATCTTGACTTGTCAATTTGGATTTGGATTTTTGAAATCTAGGACCGAACCTCAGAGTGAGATTGCCTACGTATCCCTTAAGAAAGGGAATCAGGCCCATACGTAGTTCGGGTTAGGGTTCGCTCGGGTATTAACACTCTCCTTTTTATGCTCTAAATTTTGCCTAGAACCGCCCTTTCGGGTTTTTGGCCAAGCGAGCTCTTTTTTGACTTTTTGCCTTAACTTTTGCCTAGGCCGCCCTCACAGGTTTTCGACCTAGCAGGCTTGCTCTAATTTTTGCCTGGTACTGCCCGCCCTTGCGGTTTTCGGTCCAGCGAGCTCTCGAGGGTAATACCGCTTGAGTTGATCCAAATTGACGAGATTTGAGAATTCGTTGCCGTCGGGATCGATGATTAAGCTGCTCCTCCGGGAAGGATAGTCTTGATGATGTAAGGCCCGCCCACTTTGGTCGGAATTTCCCTCGAAGATCAAAGATCGGTGCACGGATTTCCTTGACTACCATGTCCCCCTCTTGCAGGTCCCTCGATTTCACCTTCTTGTTGAATGCTCGGGCGATCCTCCGCTGATAACCCTGGATGTGGTACAATGCTCGCAGTCTCCTTTTGTCAAACAACATGAGTTCCTCGAACCTTCCGCTGATCCATTCGGCCTCATCTATTCCTTGTTCAGCCATGACTCTGAGCGATGGAACTTCTAGCTCGATGGGGAGAACGGCTTCCATACCGTACACCAAAGAATAGGGTGTTGCCCCCGTCGGTGTGCGGATAGACGTCCGGTATCCCCACAAAGCTAGCGGTAGCTGTTCGTGCCAATCCCTAGCTGATTCGACAGTCCTTTCAAGGATTGACTTGATGGTCTTATTAGCTGCTTCGACTGCCCCATTCGTTTGTGGCCGATAAGTGGTTGAATGATGCACTTGAATCTTGAATTCGTCAAAAAGCTCTAGAACCTTCCCCTTGAAGTGAACACCATTATCAGATACGAAGGCTTGAGGGACTCCATATCGATAGATGATGTTTTGCCTGATAAAGTGAGCTACTTGAACTGCCATCAGGGTCTTGTACGAGGCTGTCTTAACCCACTTAGTGAAATAGTCGACTGCTACCAAAATGAACCTGTGCCCGTTAGAAGCCGCAGGCGTGATCCTTCCAATGACGTCAATGCCCCAGGCGGAGAATGGCCATGGTGTCGCCATTGGGTGCAACTCCGAGGGAGGTACATGAATAAGATTAGCATGAGTTTGGCACTTGTGACATCGGCGCACATACTCGATGCAATCTGTCTCCATAGTCTACCAATAGTAACCCAACCTCATAACTTTCTTCGCTAACATCATTCCATTCATGTGGGGTCCACAAACTCCCTCATGGACTTCTTCCATCACTGCTCTTGTGTCATCACCGTGAATACACAACTTGTGGACTCCGCACGGAGATCGCCGGTATAATTTTCCGCCACAGATAATGTATTGAGATGCCAATCGTTGTAATGCGATTCGATCCTTCCTGGTAGAATCCGCAGGGAACTCTCCTTTCTCGACGAAATTCCAAATATCGTGAAACCAAGGGAGTCCATCATCAGGCTCATCGATGTTCATGACGTAGTCGTACACGTGCTTGCCTCTCTGCTCAATCATGACAGGCCTTAGCTTTACCCCGATCGGAAGTTCCAGCATAGATGCCAAGGTAGCGAGTGCGTCGGCGAAGCGATTCTTCATCCTCGGGACGTGTGTAAAGGTCACTTTTTGAAAATTCGGAATAAGCTCGTCGAGCTGTTGATGATACGGCTTCATCTTTTCGTCTTTGACCCTCCATTCCCCGTTGGCTTGTGACACAACTAAGTTGGAATCCCCCACAACTTCCAGGACCTTGACTCCAATTTCCAATGCAGCTTCCATTCCTACAATACATGCTTCGTATTCTGCCTCATTATTCGTGACTTCGAAGTTCAACTTGAAAGCTAAGGGAATTTGTGACCCTTCGGGCGAGACCAGTAGTATGGATCCCGAAACTTTTCTGATTGGCAGCTCGTCGAAGTACAATGTCCATGTTTCGTTGATAGCGGTCATTACGTTTCATCGGGAAATTGGAACTCAGTGTGTTCTGGCCCCTCGATCGGGCGATCCGCCAAAAACTCTGCTACTGCTCTTCCCTTCACTGACTTGCGGGTGACATACTTGATCTCGAACTCAGCCAATAAGAGCAACCAACGTGCTAGCTTACCGGTAAGTGCTGGCTTCTCTAATAGATATTTGAGGGGGTCCATCCGAGAAATCAGTATCACCGAATAAGACAACATGTAGTGTCTCAATTTCTTTGTGGCCCAAACGAGCGCCCAACATGTCTTCTCCAATGAAGTATATCGCTCTTCGCTCCCCACCATCTTCTTGCTCAGGTAGTAGATTGCACTTTCCACCCCATCATCTCCTTCTTGTGCCAACATGCACCCCATGGATGAGGGCGTGACGGACAAGTATAGGATCAAAGGTTTTCCCGGGATGGGTGGCATCAAAATGGGTGGATTCTAGAGGTAAGTTCGCACTGCTTCGAAAGCCTTTCGGCACTTGTTCCACTCGAATTTCACATCCTTCTTGAGTAAACGAAACAACGGCTCACAGGTCAAAGTCAACTTGGCGATGAACCGGCTGATAAACTGAATTTTTCCCAAGAAACACCGGACTTCCTTCTCGGATTGAGGCGGCTTCATCTCGAGAATAGCTTTAATCTTAGAAGGATCCACCTCGATCCCTTTGGTTATGATCATGAATCCGAGCATCTTTCCAGCCGTGACTCCGAAAGTGCACTTCTGCGGATTGAGTCGCATTCTGTACTTTCGAATCCTCTCAAAGAACTTTCTCAACGCCGGGAGATGGTCTTTCCTTTCCTTTCCCTTCACTATCATGTCATCAACGTAAACCTCGACCTCCTTGTGAATCATGTCGTGCAACAATGTGGTGGCACCCCTCTGATATGTTGGACCGGCGTTTTTTAATCCAAATGGCATAACCCGATAACAATATGTCCCCCACTCGGTGATAAATGTGGTCTTTTCCCTGTCTTCCGGAGCTAGGAGAATCTGATTATACCCCGAAAAGCCATCCATGAAAGAAAGTAGAGCGTGCCCTGCAGTATTATCCACGAGTACATCTATATGTGGCAATGGAAAATCGTCCTTAGGACTTGCTTTGTTCAAATCCCTGAAATCGACACACACTCTGATTTTTCCGTCCTTTTTGGGGACAGGAACAATGTTGGCTACCCAAGTGGGGTACTCCGTTACGATTAGAAAGCCAGCGTCGATTTGTTTCGTGAGTTCTTCTTTTATCTTTAATACCCAATCAGGCCGCATTTTTCTCAATTTTTGCTTAACGGGTTTTGCATCAGGGTAGAGAGGGATTCTGTGCTCGACTATCTCCGGGTCGATTCCGGGCATGTCTGCGTGGGACCAAGCGAAAACTTTTTTGAATTCTTTTAGTAAATCAGTGACCTCTTGGAGCTCAGTGGGAGACAGCCCGGAACCTACCTGAACCAATCGAGAGTTCTCCTCATCACCCAAGTTTATTGAGATTATTTCTTCTTTTAAAGGCTGAGCATGCCTTTCATCTTCGCGATCGATGAGGGAACGGATCTCCTTGGGAATGTCCCCATCGAGATCTATTCCTTCATCGTCGGGATCCAAACAATTTATTTCAAAAATCGGCAAGTAAGCAGAAACGTCATTCATTTCATTAACCAAGTCAGCAGATGGGGGGAATACAGCGGTTGACTCGAATTCAAAATAAAAGCTACGAAGTGGAGGGCCGATGGGCACAAACTCCGACTCTGTGCTAGACGACGAGTCAGTGTCGGACTCAGACTCAAACTCAGTGCAGGTGCTGTGAGTGCGAGTTACATGTGGAATGAAAGTGCAATTATCATAAACGCCTACTGCCTCCACAATGAGTTTGGAAGGGTCTTCAATTTCTTCTTCATCTCCAAGCATCAGCACAGCAGGATCTTGCATCATACCCTCTGGATCCTCGCCCTCAAACAAGAGTTGGAGACTGCCCACACCAAAAGCTTCCAACCAGTCGAGTGCCTCAGATATCTCTTCCACCTTTGCAACCTCTTCATCACTTTCCCAGGTATCATTGGCAAAGATCTCGAAGCCAGGATACTTCATCTTTGTCTCGAGATCCACGAAGGGTTCAGGTTCTCCTTGGTATAGCGGCTCCTTCTCCTTTGATTTCATCTCCGTTGTACGGGCCCGGGCATGATTGCGCCATTTCTTTGCTGAATCACCCTTCTTGGCCTCATATCCCAGACCGAAACGCTCGTTATTTCCAGGAAAGCCAGGGAATTCAGGGACACCTTGAGCGTAAAGTCCCAAGCCCATGCCCAGCAGATACTTCATCCGTTTCATAATTTCCAATGCTGCAGAACTCACCAAGAAACCGTCCTCAGCGCGGATGGTACACACCTTCGAAGTCATAACGGCAAAACCTGCCATGGCAACTTCTTCCTCTCCATGCATAATCTCAAGCAGCGGGGAATTGTCCTCGGCGTGCGGACGGATACCTGAGTCTCCATAGATGATAAGAGTTCCGGATTCCAAACCTAGGATGAGTTTTTGATGCAGTGTTGAGGGCACACCCATAACATCCGGTCGATGTAGCCAAGGCCTTCCTAACAGGAGATTGAAAGATGCGGGTATTTCCAGCACACAGAATTCGACGGTGGTTTTGAACTTGCCAGTTGCCAACTCCAAGTTGATTGTCCCCAAAACATCTCGACGAGTATTGTCATAAGCACGAACGCCCAAGTTCGATGGCGTGAAGTCCTTGTTTTTAAGGCCCAAGCAATAAGCAGTGCGGAGTGGACACACGTTAATGGCGGAGCCATTATCAACGAGGATTGTTGGGAACCCACTTCCCGAGGCACTTCATGGTGATGTGAAGGGGTTTGTTATGGTCGGTTCCTCAGGCGGCAAATCTTTCTCGGTGAAGGACAATGTATGCTGGGCGAGGTTCGGGGTTATAAGGGCAATAAGAGCTTCTGGAGCGATGTCAGAGGGAACTTCGAGCCTAGAAAGGGTGTTGACCAGCCTGCGGCGGTGCTCACGAGAGGCAGCTAACACTCCCCACATAGACATGCGGGCGGGAGTTTCCTGGAGTTGACGGATAATAGGATCAGTGGAGGCTTCCGGATCAGGTTCAGGAAGCGAGTTGAGGTCAATGGACAATTTGGGCTGGGTAGGTGGGTTAGTTTTAGTGGAGCTAGTAGGGTTGTTTTGTGGAGCTTGAGGGGTGGGGATGTTCAGGCTTGTGGGGTTGACAGGGGCGTTCTGCTGCGGTGGAGGGGCTCGGGATGAGCTACCCTGCTGGAGGTTGGTGGGCTGGTAGACCCTTCCACTTCTGGTAAGGTTACTAACTGTTTTGGGGATTGGCTCCCACCAGGTACCTTCCCAGAAATCAGAGAAGTCCAGGTCGTAATCATCCGCCTTACGCTTCCCCTTGTCAATTGTTGTCTTCTCCAAAGTCTCGTTGAGAGTTTCCATTTTCAAAGCATGCCAGATGCTGTCCTCCTCCAGAGAATTCCAGAAATTGTCATTGCTGCTGCGGTTGTTGTTACCATGCTGAATCGACCCTTCCTCTATCATGGCCTTGTTAACTGTTAACTCTTCACCGTCCATCCATATGTTTACCAATTCAGCTTTTCCCCAGAGGTCTTCAGGATCTAGGACACAGACACTGGGCTCATCAGGAATCTCCACTACCGGCTGGGGTAAGAACTCGTCAATGATGTGGTCTTGCAGACAGAAGGCATGGTCCATCACATAGCTGAGGGCTTCGGAGTCTCGGGTGAGGTTGACAATGGTCCTGGCTGAGAGTCCTGAGAGCATACGAGGGTTCATCAGGTCCGGGCCTTGTTCCACCTCTTCTTCTTCGTGAAAAAGGTATACCAGAGATGTTTCATCTAGGGGGTCAAAGTCATCTATCCAGTGCCATCCATTGGGTTCAGGCTCCCATTCCCATTCATCCTCTTCTATGACTGGTTCAGGTTCTAGGAACAGAGCAAACAAGGAGTAACCATCCAAGGGGTCGGCCATCATATCCTCCCAGTCTTGTCTCCAATTACCATGCTCCAGTTCTTCTACCTGATAAGCGTCAAGTGCGACAGGCCATACTCCATTGACAAGAGCTCGGTGTTCTACTGCGAAGAAGTCGTTGACTAAATCCTCCCATCTCCTTTGAAAGTCCCACTCCACAGTTTCCAGTGCACAGATGGCATCCTCGACCGGTAGTTTGATGGTTTGTTTGGGTTGGGTGTCGGGAATGATGTAAAGGCTAGGGTTAAAGGGGTGGTTTAGGGAGATGTAATTGGTACGGGGGTTTGAATGCTTTGGGAGCGGGTTAGAGACAGTGTTGGGTTTCTGCGGAGGCATGGGGAGGGTTTTGTTATCAATTAGGTCTTGGATAGCATGGCGGAGGCGGAAGCAGTTGTCGGTTAGATGGCCGACGTTCTGGTGGTAGGCGCAGTATGCATTGGGGTTGTGGGATGCGGGAAGCTTTTGAGGTAAGGGAGTAGGGTTGAGTGGTTTGAGGGTGCCACTTTCGACGAGCTTCTCAAGCACAGCGGAGAGAGGTGCCGAGAACTGGGCGAAAGTACGAGGTTGAGTACGGGGTGGATTGGACTGAGCAACAATCTGATTGATCGGCTCGGTTTGGGTGGTGTTTGTGGAGGTATTTGGGAGGTTAGTGTAGTTGGAATTGCCAAACAGGGCATTGCTGTTGCCGGTATAGACCTTCTTGGGTTTGGGAGCAGGTTCAGGCTTATCAAGGATACCAAGCTGGACTGCTTCTTCGACGGCCAAGCCTGTGTCAAAGAATGTTTTGAAATCAGAACATGCCTGTGCCATAACCATGTACCTTGCGAGGTTCGGTTGAAGGTTCCGGACGATCATCCGAATCTGATCCCGGTCTGATGGCCTATCCTTCATCTGAGCCGCCTTTGCCCTCCACCTTTTCACGAAGTCCGCAAAGGACTCCTTTGCTTCCATCTTTGTAGACTAAAGTTCCCGGGTGGTAACCTCGAGCTGGATATTGTAGTCATATTGCGCTATGAAAGCCGCACATATGTCTTCCCATGATCGCTTCTTCCTCTCATCCAACGAGGTAAACCAGTGAAGGGCGTGACCAACAAGAGTTTGTGAGAACATCTGAGCCATAGCATCTTTCCCTACACCCCACATAGAAAGTGCTCCTATATAGCCAGTCAAGTGTGCCTTTGGGTCTCCAGTCCCGTCAAACTTCGCAAAGTCTATCGGCCTGAACTTTTCTGGAAGCTTTGCATTGGGGAATAAACAAAGCTTGTTGATGTCAAAGCCCGTTGTAGCAATCTTCTCACTCCTTGCCACGGACTCCTCCAGCTGGGTGATCTTTGCTAGGACAACTGCCATTTCCGGGTTCTGTGGGGTTTCCATCTCAAAGACCAGCTGCTCTTGGTTTGGATTCGGGTTAGGGTTAGGGTTGAAGTTTAGGTCGGGATTTGGATTTGGATTTGGGTTTGGGATAGGAATTGGGTTTGGGATAGGAATTGGGTTAGGTATCGGATTCTGGGTCTGCGTGGAAGGCGTCTTGCAACTCCAGTGATCATCATCATGAGTTGGGCAATTTGGTTATCAGTACGTTCGCCCAGGCGTTGAATATCTTCCCTGATCTGAGCCATTTCTCCGTTCAGATTTCCCGGGTTTGGGTTAGGGTTTGGACGGGGATTAAGAACAGGATTTGGGTTCGGATTTGGCTCGCCTCCGCTTGGATTCAGGTTAGGGTTGCCTCCGTTTGGGTTAATGCTTGGATTTGGAATTGGGTTGCCTCCGCTTGGGTTCGGGTTTGGGTTGCCTGCGCTCGGGTTCAAGCCTCCAATCAATAGATCCATTTCTGCCCTCGAATCTGACGCACTGATGGAGTCTGCTTGTAGTTGGAGCCGTTCCAATCTCTGTCCCAAGGGTCTGGTCCAGAAGGGTATGATGTTCTTCTTTCTTGGCCCAATTGCTCAGAACTGACAGCAAAGCCAAAAACTTAAGCTCAGACGTGGTTCCTGCTTGCATTTTTATGAAATTTATGCATGATTTTTAGAAAATGAGTTTCTCATCGTCACGTCATCGACTCTGATTTCTTTCTTTTTTTTTTTATTTAAAATAATAATTGACATGCGGGAGGTTGCCTCAATCCTCAGATTTTTAGGGTGTATTCTCATTTAGGAACAGTCGATTCCCAAAAGATGCTAAAATAAGCTAAGTATTTGGCTAATATTCCATCGGCAATTCGACCATTGATTCGGAATGACTCGAGGTGAACAATATGATGTGATAACCGAGGTGGCGTAAGCGGTACACTTGCTTTTAGCCTGGATGGTGTTGGCATCACAATGTTCTGCTCCCCTATCATTCCTTTCTTTTGGTTAAATCCCGATTGAATACTTAGTCAAGGACTTAGCAAAATCTTAGTTTCTTCTAGGTTCGAGTTCGAGGACTAGTGAGATTTATCAACACGCATTAGGGTGCGTGACTCTTGATCGGGTCTTGGCAACCTTCCGAAGACTGCGCGAGCGAGCCTCGAGAATCGTGGCTGACAGCATGATGGTGATGCAAGATGCAATGCAGCATTTAACAGATTATAGCACATAGCCCTACCCTGCAGGCTCCTGTCCTAGTTTGAAAGGTTCTATGGTTTGCTACACATGTACAAAGGCCGGGTTTTGGCTTGAAATGGGTCCCCTGGACTAGAGTCAAAGTATACCTCCCGTTATTGAGCGTACACCCAATAATGGTACAAACGGTAGAGATGACTCATCACGGTCGAGGGTTGCTGAGCATTCCGGGATTCCTTGTCACCGGCAAGCCGGGCAAGATTACCGAAACACAACAGCGGGGCTGCACAGGATATATATACAAGAAATAAAGAGTGAAATAAAATCCTTTGAAAATCCCACGAATGTTTTTCAAGCTTGGCTCACTAATTTAATTAATATTCAAAGAAAACAGACTGTTTTGGAAACGTGCCAATTTTCTTTTAAGTATTAATTAAATTTCGTCCACAGCAGAGTCGCCACTGTGGGCTACCACAGCCCCTGGTGGATATCGGGGCGGCCCGAAAAAGAAACGCCTCGCCTTTTTTAGAAAATTGATTCGAAAAAAATTTTGAAGAGTCGCCACCCGGATTTGTGGTTCGCCACCTGAGAAACCGTTTTGATTCGAAAATGCTTGATTTGAATTGAAAACCAGAGATTCGTTTGAGGGTTCGGAAGCCATGTTACAAGGGGGGAAGGGTTTTACGGCACCCCCCTCGCCCGATTCGAAATCGGTCTCTACTAAACATTTGTGGGATTTTTCAAAAGGGATTTTATTTCATCAAACAGTTAGCACGTATTTACAGATGTATTCAGTACAGGAAGGTGCATGCATGTGCATGTGCATGTGTACTGCGAATGAATGGGGAGTGATGACAAAGTGTAAAATGCTAGAGGCTGGAAAACTTTTGTCACTGATCCGCTCTCGAGCGCTCGGAAGTACTCCCGAGCGCTTGGGAGTGTTGCATGTCCAACCTGCCAAATATGTTAGTCTCACAGAATATAACAGAATATGGTGCTGAAAATGTAAGCCAGAATATTATTAATCGTGTCACAGGCTCAACATAGAGCTCAGCAGAATGGGATGAGTCCAATAGACTGGGATCAAACCCCATTCTTCCAAACCTTGCATCTCTGTTCTTTTGGAAAATGGTTCAACAGGTCTAACAAGCAAAAAGGGATACATGCATAGACATGCAAAGACGGTGTTAGGATAAGAACTGAAAGAAGAATAGGTTGAGTTTACATGCAAGTACTCTCGAGCGCTTGGAAGTATTCTCGAGCGCTCGGGAGTGATTCACATCTCAGGACTGACTTCAACCAATTAAGACTCTCAATGAAGTATGTTGATACACTAGATCTTACATCTTAAAGCATGGAAAAGAGGTTTTCCTTCTTAGATCCAGACCAAGACTCCTTTGCATGCCTCAAATGCAAGTCATTTATTACATTTTTTTTTCAAAGAAAACAGCAAGTTTTTGGTACCGACTTACTTCAAAAGAGTTGAAAAGAGTTTTGAAACACATTCAGCCCATGCATGTCCATTTAAACACTCAAAAGGAAAGAAAGCAATGCTGGATTCACTCTCAAGCGCTTGGGAGTAGTCCCGAGCGCTCGGGAGTTTCTCCAGTAAGCTTCACACAGAAAAAGGAAACACTTGTACCCCTTTGCTCTTGTTATCCACGAAGGTCTCTCAACCCACACTCAGTATGAAAGACTGAGGGGGCTGAAGAACCTCCCTCAGAAAGGAGAAACAGCCCTGTTTTATTGGTTTTTGACAATAAGGTAGAAACTTCTACCTTTGGTTGGGATTTTACTCCTTGGAAGACTTTGAATGATGAAAGGAAAAGAGAAACCAGGGAGATCAAAGCTTTAGAGTACTCTGAACTCATTGTATGTCTTGAATGCCTTGTATTTTTGTTCTTTTGCTCTTGAAAGTGAAGTTTTTGGAAGAGGTGGGGAGTATTTCTGCTTGAACAGCTAAAGGGGGTTTTTTAGAGGAAGTTCGTGCCTGCTCTGTGCTGGAAAACCCCTTTTTATAGGCAAAATAGCATATAGTTTCATTTTAGAAAATACAATATGGAATCCTTGAAAATCCATCAGGCCTGACTCACCTCTGACTGAGGTGGAGTGTTGCCTGAGGTTTGAACCGGCCAGAACGGCTGTAATGATGGCATGCATGGGTAGTGGGGAAGCTCAAGCATTCATTGGCCAATACAAAAGTCTCGAGCGCTCGGGAGCACTCTCGAGCGCTTGGGACTTTACTCTCGAGCGCTCGAGAGTTTATCAAATCCCAGGTTTTGAAAGTGGTTTGGAGCGCTTGGGATTGATCCTGAGCGCTTGAAACTGGTTCTGACATTTCATTTTTCCTTTTAAAGTCTTCAAGAAGCAAAGTCCCGACCGGTCTAAGGCTTGTTTCGATCCAAATTCATCATCGGGGAGCCTCCGGGCCACAAATTAAGGACATTCGAAGTGTTCAAATTGGGGTGTCTACACTTGGATTCCGCCCCAACTACATCAATTCGTTCTAGCTCATTCGCAAGGATAAGCTACTCTATCGAGCCTCCCTCAATCAAAGTAAGGATGATCAAGAAAAGCAAACGCACCTGCCGTGTACTGATCTACCCCAAAATACTAAGGTAACTCTCCTCAAAAGCTTCCCCGGCAGCCCTGCGCTCCTTCAACTACTTTCCGCCAAAACCCTGGCCTTACGCAGGTACGTTGCACTACGGCTTTTAAAGCCCGAAGGTACGTCTTCTGTCTCTAACCCTCCAAGCCTTTTCTTTTTTTATTGCTCCTGAAGTACGATTGGTCTGAATTTCCCTTGAGGAATACGTAGGCAGCCTCCTGGCCCGACCATAACAAAACTTTTTTTTTCAAAAACCCTTGGAATAGTGGTTAGACCAAATTGAGTTGCTTTTACAGCTTTGACTATTACTCAAACATGCCTCGCGATCCGTCTGAGCTCATCGAAGAGGGGCATCTGTAGACACCCCAATTTGGCGTAACGATTATTTCAACTCCCACCTTGGGACCATCCCGATGATGATACGGATTCGATGATTGCTGATTGCCTTCTTGTGAAACCCATGGACTTATGGTACGAACTCTGAGCCACTTAGAGGACCCAATCCAGAGCCAAATAGCCTTTCAGACAGAAACATAGTGTGTCAGGAAAATCCATCGATCGGCCGTAACATCGATATCACGGCCTTAACATCCATTCCTCACCCGAGCAATTTGTTGCTAGCAAAATCTCCCTGAGAGATCAAAACTTCGGCCGCCAGATCAATGGCTCGGTCGCCACATCCATTTCCAGGCCGCGACATCCTTTGCTCGGCCGCCAGATTGGCCTTTTTCCAGACTCTCGAACCTTCTGTCGGTTGTTTGATCCAAATTACGCCACCTCTCTGATGCGTTCGGGCCACGTTCAGAGATTACGACAAAGAGTTTGAGTTACATTGCAATTGCAATCGTAACCCCGCGATTTGATTGGACCGAGTGAGTCACCCCTTTGCCTATATAAAGAGACCCTCGGACTCCGAAAATACAACACAGAATTTGATAGATCTACACCCTCTCATCAGTCACAAAACTCTGCAGAAATACTCACAAAAACCCTCTCTACAAAAGCCCTAACCTCCCGAAGGCGGCCATCAATCCGACGATCCAACCCCGGAGTTCAAACCCTAACCCTAGGGTTTCATTCAAGGAGCAATCAATCAGTCAATCCCGATCGATCCGAAGCAATCAAGCAACTGAGGGATTAAGTTGGTGAGGCCCAACGGCCTCTAGATTGGTTTGTTTTCCGTTTAAGTTGTTAATCGTAGCATTTTAATCGACTGTTAAACTTTTTGTTTGGTGTGAGAAAAAACACCAGCCGAGGCTTCGATGCCTCGGCCGGTACATTGAATCAGCGTGATCCCTCGGCCGCGACATCCATTCGCCGGCCGAGTGATCGATCTGCTGGCACAGCTTTGATTTGTTTACTGCTTTCTGACGCATGCTTATCTACAGTCTCGGCTCACCTTATTAACTGTTTAAGGCATAAAAACAGACTACGTGTTGGAATTAAATAAAGCATCTACATGTCTTATGTTGAATGATTGTGGGCTAGCCTCATGGCTAGGCAAAGAGGGGTGCCTAACACCTTCCCCTTACTGTACTTTTGGCTTCCGTATCCAGAATCACTATCTGTTTTCCTAGCTTTAACAAACTAGGTGGCGACTCTGTTTTGATGATAACCGCTATCGTGTGGTGATACCTCTAGCCATGGAAGTATCCACGATCTTGGTTTATGAAGCGAGCAACCAATCGAGCAAACACAGTGATGATACAACTGTATGGTGATGCCCCGTTTGGGAGGTATCTACAGTAATTAGACTTAAGGCTAAAAATGGGCTAAAGGGTAGCTTGTGAAAGTGTACACACAAGCACACACCCATCTCTCTCCCTTTCTCTCTCTCTAGCCTCTCCTCTCTCTCTCTCTCTCTCGGCCTTCTCTCTCTCTCTCTATATTCCCCATGTGCCTATATATGTATATATGTGTAACGACTCCGATTTTTAGGAAATAAAAATATCGTTATTTGAAAATTCATTATTTAATTCTTGGGTTGTTTTAAATTTTCTTTTATTCTTTAATAATCCGTTGTTACTAAATTCTAGTCCTTTAAAATTATATTTTTTGGCTAGAAATCCTACGTGACAAGTGGAATTAGTTTCCAACCGGCTAGTTAGAGAAACCTAAGTATCAATTCAACCTAGTTACTTTCTCCTAACCCTAATTGAACCTTCTTAACCATCTTTGAACCATGTGAACCTTTTCAAACCCTAATGAAACCCTTTGGACCAAAGTAGTTATTATTATATATATATATATACAGTTTCCTTCAGGTCAGGAGGTCCGGACCTAACCTTGTATCCGCACCTCTCCCCTAAGCCGTTGGATTAGATCCAACGGCTGTAATAAAAAAGGGGATCTCGCAGGTCAAAAAAGATCCGGGTCGGGAAAATGAACGCGGGTCATGTGATTCGGGTAATTAGGATCCTATCCTTTCCCATTTGTTTACGTGTTTCAGGAGAGAGAGAGAGAGAGAGAGAGAGAGAGGCGATTCCAGAAGAACACCAGAGATCGATCGAAGATCGAAGATCCGAAGAAGAAGGTCGAAGATCGATGATCTCATCCTAGGTCTCTCTCTCTTTCTCAATCTCTCTCTTTCTCGAGATCTATGTCTGCATTTTCTGGAAAAACCAGAACGGGTTTTAGGGTTTTTGTTAATCGAACCATAACCTCAAACCCGACACCAAGGTCTCTTTCCTCTCTCTCTCTCTCTCTCGATCTCTGCATTTGACCTCCAGAAATTAGGGCTTTTTTTGAATTGTTTCGAACAAAAAAAAAGGGCTTTTTTTGAACGACCGTACGAGAAGATTAGGGTTTTGATTTCAGTAAAAAAGGGCCTTACGAAATTGTTTTCTTTTATTTTTGAACGACCTTACAAAATTGTTTTCTTTTAT
Source organism: Rhododendron molle (assembly GCA_025413875.1). Classification (NCBI taxonomy): domain Eukaryota; kingdom Viridiplantae; phylum Streptophyta; class Magnoliopsida; order Ericales; family Ericaceae; genus Rhododendron; species Rhododendron molle. The sequence goes on from CM046397.1 coordinate 30,396,230, forward strand.
TTTTGTTTCAACAGACACTGTTTTTCCCCCCTGAATTTCACTGTTGAAATTTTGGTGTCAATTCAGGACTGACCTGATAAAATCTTGAGCTCTTAGTCCAACTTCTGTGTAGGATATCAAGTTACTGAAAATGGGTCGGTGATAGAAGATCAGTGGGAGGTGGTGTGCCTCGTATGAATATTTGTCTGTTAGAGAGCTTGTATGTGTTTTTCTGCGGTGTTTCCAGTTGTTTGTGGAGAGTAAAACCCAAATGAAAACTAAATAAGTCGAGACCTTTCGCCGTTCTTTCTTTCTGGCAGATGTTTCTATCTCTTGGCACTGATGACATATGTCCAATATCTGGTCCATATTTATTTCTGGATTAACAATTTTCATATTGTTGGTCTTGTTAGAATCCCAATTTTCGAAATAGAAGCCCAATTTTGGTTCTAGTCTACGACATGGTTTCAGATCCTTCTGTGGTCAGTGACAATGTTTTTACAACAAAATTTAAGACATGCCGTATTTGGGTCAAGGATTTGTGGAAAATGGATAGAGAAATAAAAAAAGGCTACGTTCATGCCTTGTTTATTTCACTATGCATTTTCCACAAGGCTGTACTTACCCAAAACAATTTCCTAAGCCTGAAAACTCACTGGCTACCCATTTTTTCTCTAATATCACGGTTATGTTGCAGATTGAAAAGAAATAGAAGAAGAAGATAGTGTGAGCATCAATCCAACCCCCTTGTTTCGACCACCACCACCAAGGCATCTCTCTCTGCCTCTCTACTTATATAGATATGGATAGGCATAAGAAATGAATTGGTGTAGTTATTGATTTTGCTTTTGGTTTGGTTTTAGTTTTTAGAATGCAGACCTTGGATGATATACAACTAGTTTCACCGTCATCATCTTAACTGCGTGAAGAGTCTACTAATTCTTGTCATCTTTACACTCCTCAAGTTAAAAATGAATTGATACCGAGAATTAACCAACAATTTCGCAACTTAGAGGATGCGTATTTGTTCTACAACAATTAGGCATTTCATGTTGGATTTAGTGTGCGAATAAATTCAAACAAGACGGATAAGAATGGTGAACTTAGTAGGAAGGATTATGTTTGTTTCAAAGAATGGGAGAAGAGAATTTCTAAGGCCACTGCTAAACGTCGTTGGGGTGCAACTAGAGAGAAATGTGGTGCAAAATTAGTTGTCGTGAGAGCCCAGTCAGGTGAAGGGTTTGTTGTCTCCAACTTTGTCGAGGGTCATAGCCAATCTCTTACAACCCCGAGGAAGGCACATTTGTTGAAATCTCATCGTCGCATTTTCGATGCACAAAAATCTTTAACAAAACATCTCGCTGTTGCAAATGTGCCACCCATCAACAAATGAGTATTTTGGAGTTGCAAGCCGGGGGTCTTGAAAATGTTGGATTTTTAGCACAAGATCTTTATAACAAAAATAGGGATGACAGGAATTGCGTAGATGGATATGACGCTGACATGTTGTACGAGTATTTTGAGACCGAACAACAATAGAATCCCAGTTTTTATTTTACAATGGGGAAAGATGATGAGGGGAGGATGAGTCATTGTTTTTGGGCGGATGCCACATGTAGAAAGTCGTATCAATATTTTCGGGATGTGGTGGTATTTGATACAACCTACAATACGAACCGATATTCTATGATATTTGCTCCTATATTAGGAGTTAATCACCATAGGCAGACTACGCTTTTCGGTTGTGGATTCTTGTGTAATGAATCGAGTGATTCATTTGAATGGCTTTTTAAAGAATGGCTGAAAGCAATGCCAGGAGGCCCGCCCAAAATGATCATAACTTATCAGGATCTGGCAATGACAAAAGCATTTGGTAATGTTCTTCCAAATACGCACCATAGATATTGCATTTGGCACATTGAGTAAATTTTCTTCAAAGATAAATGCATTATCTTATAAAGAACATTATGATGATTTCAAAAGATGTATATGGAATTCAGAGAGCCCTGAAGAGTTTGATGGAAGATGGAAAGATATTGTAACAAAATCTAACTTGTCTGATAATGAATGGTTACAGTCCATGTACAAAATTCGTGACAGATGGGTTCTGGCATATACGAAACACATTTTTTCTGCCCACATGACAAGTAGCCAAAGAGGTGAAATTTCTCATGCATTCTTTAAGAGATACGTGTTTAAAGACAATACAATGTTGGATTTTATTTTGCGGTTCGAAAGGGCATTGTCACGTACAAGGTTATGGATGATTGAGGTAGTGTTGAGAAAGAAATATGCGACCGTTCGATTTTAGTGAGGCGACAAGGTGTCTTCCAACTTGCTTGTAAGGTGATTGATAATGGTGTACTAGATGAGGAAGGAACTGAAGTGGTAACGAAGCACCTATTACTCGCGAAGGATGAACTTACAGTATTGAGGAGTTCTCGCGAACCATGTCCAGCGAGTGGTATGGAAATGCGTACTTGTCATGGAAGCCAACATAGTTTTAAAGAACCAATCCAAGTTAGGGCAAAGGGTTGTGGTAAGCGATTGAAAGGAGGGAAAGAGAAAGCTGTCAAGAAGAGCAGGAAATGTCATGGTTGTGGGTTAACGGGTTGTCGCACGACAAACGAAATTGTCCAAAGCTTCTTAGCATGTACGTCTATGCATCTAACTTTGTTCATTTGTAATTTCAATCTATTTGATCATTTAGTTGTTTAAGTTTTAATTGTTGTCTTTTTTAATTTCTGTAGACACCCCAATTTGGCCTAACGATTATTTCAGGTCCCACCTTGAGGACCATCCCGATGATGAAAAGGATACGATGATTGCTGATTGACTTCTTGAGAACCTTAGGACTTTCGGTAAGAACTTTGAGCCACTTAGAGGACCCAATTCAGAGCCAAATAGCCTTTCAGACAGAAATACAGAATCCCAGTAGAATCCATCTGACGGCCGTAACATTGATCTCACGGCCTTAACATCTTTTCCTCACCCGAGCAACCAGTTGCGCCAAAAATCTCCTTGAGAGATCCATCCCACGGCCACAAGGTCGATCCTTCGACCGCTCAATCCATACCTCGGTCGCCAGATCCATGGCACGGCCGCCAGATCATCCTTTTTCCAAACTCTAGAACGTTCTGTCGATTGTTTGATCCGACTATACTACCTCTCCGATGCGTTCGGGGCACGTTCAGGGATCACAACGAAGAGTTGGAGTTGCATTGCAATTGCAATTGTAATCGTGCGATTTGATTGGACCGAGTGAGTATAAAGGGGTCTTTGGACTCCGAAATATACATACAAAATTAATCAGATTCGTCCCCTCTCAAGCCACAAAACTCTGCAGAAATACTCTCTCAAACCCTCTCTAAAAAAGCCCTAACCTCCCGAAGGCAACCATCCATCTGACGATCAAACCCCGAAGTTTCGAACCCTAACCCTAGGGTTTCTCAAAGAAGTAATCAGTCAATCCCGATCAAATCTGAAGCAATCAAGCTACTGAGGGATCAAGGTGGTGAGGCCCAGGGGCCTCTGGTTCAGTTTATTTATCGCTTTTATACTTAATCGTAGCATTCTGACCATTTGCTAACATTTCTGTCTGGTGTGAGGAAGAACACCAGCCGGGGCTTCAATCCTCGGCCGGTACATCAAACCAGCCTGATTACTCGGCCGTGACATGCATTCACCGGCTGAGTAATCGATCTGCTGGCACAGCTTTGGTTTGTTTTCTACTTTCTGATGCATGCTTTACTTATCGTCTCGGCTCACTGTATTTACTGTTTAAAGGCATGAAAACGGACTACTTGCTTAGAATTAAATAAAGCATCTATATGTCTTATGTTGAGCAATAATGGGCTAGCCTCATGGCTAGGCAGAGAGAGGTGCCTAACACCTTCCCCTCACTGTACCTTTGGCTTCTGTATCCAGAATCTCTATCTGTTTTCCTAGCTTTAACAAACTAGGTGGCGACTCTGTTTTGATGATAACCGCTATCATGTGGCGATTTTCCTAGCCATGGGAATGTCCATGATCTTGGTTTATGAAGCAAGAAACAAAATGAGCAAAACAAACGATATCAAACTATATGGTGATGCCCCGCACGGGAGGTGTCTACAGTTTTCTGGCGACTCTGCTGGGGACATGAGAGCCATAACCAGAAAGTTCAACATAAGACTAATACATGCCTTATTTAATTCATTTATCATATGCATCGAGCAGGCAAGCCTTGTTGAGTTCACCTAATACCCCGGCATGACATGGCCTATGTTAGGGGTTCCAGCAAACTCCACAGTCACTTGTACCTATTGGTATATCAAAAGGGAATCATCCAATCGCCACCTATAATGGGTGGTGAAAGGACTGGTGCCCTTTGACAATGGAGCACCCTGAGACCACCTAAACCTTACATGTGTTAGAAAGCCATAGAACTTATCAAACTAAGACAGGAACCTGCAGGTTAAGGAAATCTCCTGCATTTTGTTTCCAAGTTCTTCCCCACACCCTGTATCATTCATTGTTGTAACAATCTTTCTCTATGCAGAAGGGTTGGGATTTTCAGCCCAAATCCTAACCCTATACAGCCAAATACTGATTTGCAGGTATTTTTACTTTTAAAGCAGGCACAATAGGTAGGCCAAGAAAGCAACAACAACCAATTTTATACTCTTATAACACCTGAAGCCACGTCAAACAGAGGCCACTTCAGCCATCTCGCTTGTCATCTTCACCTGTCAAGACACCTTCACCGCAACGGTCCCAATCACTTCCTGGGACTTCGCGGTCATCTTCTCAGCAACACCGATCATCTACCAAATCCTAAGCTTCGCCAAGCAATCCTCATGTTCCCATGGCAGACAACAACGCCACTATCGTCGACCTTCAGGCACAAATCGCTACTTTGCTAGTAGAAAAAGCAGCAAGAGATGCTGAGGACGAGGAAAGATCAATCGCAAACGAGAATAGGCCAGAAAATCCTGAATTGGCCAAGCAAGTCAAAGAGATCAAGCATGCCTTAGCTCGTTCACAAGGAGACCAAATCCTGGACTTTGAAGGTCTCTGCCTCTTTCCAGACTCTCAATTGCCCGAGAAGTTCAAAAAGCCAAACATCGAGAAGTTTAATGGAACTGGCAACCCTACCAGCCATGTCCGCCATGTTATCAATACCCTAAAGCCGATGGGCTTGAATGATGAGCTCATCGCTCAACTATTTCAAAGAACTCGCACTGGAAGTGCTCTCGATTGGTTCCTCACTTTGGAGTTGAACACCATCACACTTGGCCTGAGATCGCCAATGCTTTCATTAAGCAATATGCATATAACGTCCAAGTTGAGCTGACTACTTGAGATTTGGAAATGACCAAGCAAGAGTCAAACGAGGACTTTGTCACTTTCGTGGCTAGGTGGAGGGAAAAGGCTGCCAAGATGAAGAATCGCCCCTCTGAGGAAGATCAAGTGAGAATAGTTGTCAAAAATCTGCAATCTAAGTATCTCAAGCATAGTTACACATAGGCTATCACCGATTTCAAATGCTTGCATGCTACTGTGCTGCAGATTGAAGAAGGGCTTAAACTGGGACTCATTGGGAAAGAAGAAACTCCTCCACCCAAGAAAACCTTCTCGACTCGTACATCTCATGCCTCCATCAACACTCTTAACTTAGCCTCACCACAAGATCCTTTCCAAGCTAGCCCATCCTGAAGCCCAAACCGGCCCTGCCGTAATTTTAGCCCTCTTTACATGACTCTTTCCCAAGCCTTAACCATTCTAAGCCGTCAAGGACATCTCAAACCCTTGAACAAACCATCTCCTCAACCACCTTATAGTCCAAACCATGACCCCAACAAGCAATGTGCCTATCATCAACATTCTGGGCACGAGACAGACAATTGCATACGTCTTCGCCATGACATTCAAGATCTCATTGATAGCCGCACCATAAAACCTCCACAACCTGATACCCAAACCAAACCACCCAATGCTGAACCACCCCGAAATGTCAACCTCATAAACCTATCTCACAATCCCACATACAATCCAAGCCAATACATTGTCCAAAACAACCAAACCAAACCAACCTTAACCTTCCCAGAGGAGGATGAGTGCTTCATGATGGAGGAAGAAGAAGATGTTGAATCCGATCACTTCGAAGTAATTGATCCTGATATGAGTGATGAAGAAGAGCGAGCAAAGGAGGAAAAACTAAGGAAATGGAAGGAGCATTCCTAGGCGAAACACAATTTAGAGGATCCTGACATCCCATTTGTAGAAGATGACGAATGGCTACGTATCTGGTTTGAGAACAAGAAGAAGGAAAAAGAAAGGGTCATTATGATGAGAAGGCACGCCCGCCTCGAGCCTGCCCAAATAGTGGTACGCATTAACCGTCCTAAGATTCCGACGCCTCCCATTGTCTGGGAGACAATCAATCTCATAGAAAAGGTGGAGGAATTCCAAATGCAGCCATGGATCAATCCTTATGATGAATGCGATTACAGCCAATGGATAGAGGAAAGAGAAGATCTGGATTTCATATGCTCCGATCCATACAAAGCAGGGGAGATCAACTTCAATGAAATGGAAGAGGAATACGATGATCCACTCGATGGACTTTCCTTGGCATCACTATTCAATCAAATAGAGATGAATTTCAACAAGGAGGACGAAGAGGTGTTAAAAGCCCCGACTGACATTTCTATTTGGGGATTGCTTATGTCCCACTGTGCAAGTTTCAAAGATTGAATCCGTTTCAAAGGCTCTGTTTGGCAAAGAAAAGGGTGGAAAAGAGTATAAAGTTGTGAAAAACAAAGAGGACAACCCCAAAATGCTGCAGTAACCGAGGGAGTCACAACATGGCAAAGAACATCAAAAACATTGCTTTTTTGCTTATTAGATTAAATTAGAACATGTTTTGGGCCCCTGTTTGGGCATTTTATTTCCAAGTGAACTCCTGTTTTATCTCCCTGATTATGCTTGTTCAAATAATCTTATTCTTAAATTGCAATATTCCATAATCTCTTAGCCGAACGAGAGAAACTTCAAGGAATTGAGATTTTTTGTGTTGATAACAGAAGGGAAAAAAGGAATGAACTCTAGTTGCTTAAACCTGAGTTTTCGCCAAGACTTAGGAAAAGACGCTATCCCCGTGAGAACACTTAGGGTTAGCTTGCCTCTTAGGAAAGTATAAACACAAGAGGAAATACCCTCATCAAAATTCCCTTCCAAAGATACAACAAAACTTCTTGAGAAAGAATGCTCGTTGGGTGACCAAGTAACCCAAGCAAAAGTAAGAGCAAAGCCTGCTAGGGCAAGAAAACGCAAAAATGCAGCCTTGACAAAAGTTAAAGGCATTCAAAAGCTCGCTAGGGACTTAACCTCTATCAGGTAACCCAGATAAAATCAAGAGCATGTGAGACAAAAAACGAAGAGTGAATGCCCAACCTCAAAGGTGATGATTTTGGAGCTACGTAAGAGGCCTGATTCCCTGATTGGGATACGTAGACAATTTCACATTGAGACGCGGCCCAAACATTTGGAAGGAAGGAAAAACATCAACAGGTTTGTACTCAATGATAGGTATAGCTAACCCTGCGTATTGAGCTCGCAAAAGATGAGTATGCCTTTCCCAAGGAATTGGCAACAGCAAAGGACATGAGAATTATTGTTCATCCCCTCTGACTTAGGTGTCTTTAACACAATGACCAGGATACCCTGAAAACTCTCAAATTTGGCAAAAGGACTACGGAATATGGTAAACGCAAAAAAAATTAAAACCAAGCATAAGGAGGAAGAGAAAAGAGGATGCCACTTGGCCAAAACAAAATCTATCTTTTGAAAAATCAAAGCAATGGCCAAATAATGGATATAGCGGCCGTAACATCGATCCGTCAGCTGCGTAATCGATTCCTTGGCCAATACTTCATTTCACATAGATTACTGTCTATCAGCACATACTTGTTCAAAAATGCCATGTTCTGACTTTCACATGCATTTAAGGGCACAAAAAGCTTTCCTCATTTCATGAACAAAAAGTTTAAATACAAAATTTCCGCTGTGGTTGCTTTCACTATACAATTTATGTCTGTCTCTTTTGCTAACTATGAACAGGAAAAGAAAATCCTAAAAGCTAGTCCTGACGGCGCCTCCGAGATGACCTCCGAGACAAAGACGGGGACTATTCACTGGCACCCGTACCAACAGCTAGAACTCGCTCGGCCTCAAGCTACAGCAAAAAGAAGATGCAAACATTCAGACTCAAGGAATGATGCAAGGCAAACGAAATACATGGAAAAATCCATACCTCGAGGATCCGACGGCGCTGCCTCCGAACCAAAGCCTCTGCGCTCTGATAAGCGTGCAGCCACTCCTGCACCACCTCAGCGGGCACCTATAGAAGCAAATCGAATATTTCAAGCATTGAAATAGTCGATACAAACAGAGAAACAAGCTCAGAAATAGGATTATACCTGTGAAACTCCAGCTGGCAACGTATAAAGCTAGGTCGTACAAGGAGTAAGGGCCAAGCGCTCCTCCTCACCATCATCAGAATGAAAGGAGACAAAAGAGGGGGCCCGCAGCCAAATAGGAACAACAGGAGGAGCCGTAACAGCTAGTGCTAAGAAAAGACGGTAGTACTACATGTAGTCACCTGCCTGGAGAAGCAAGCCTGCCCAATCTCTAATCCGAGCATTCTTCAAATCTTCCTTAGACATCAAGGAAGTGGACCTCATCGATGCTGGAGGAAGAGGAGGAACAAACTGAAGTGCCTCTGTACGCGGGCGCCACTGGCTAGCTACCCGGTCACACAAATACCAAACTCGGCAAAAGGGACCCTCAAGCAAGCTGCGAGTACGGTCCAAGACCCTGGAACGCGCAAGAGGGGCATCCTCCGATACACCACCCCAAGGGTCGAACCGTACCTACAAAACAAGATCAAATCAACAACAGTACAAAGATATGGAAATCTAAAGGCAAAAAACATAAAGGGAGAAGAAAGGTACCTGGTCGACCGTCAATCGGTCCAAAACTCGCCGCCACTCAGGAAGGCTCAAAACAGGCAACCTCGGCTTCTGCTGCCCTGCCAACCATCACTCGTAGCGAGGAACACAGTCTGCATCTCCATGCCTAGTCTCAGGAGGGAACTGAAGAAGGTGCTCGAAAGCCCAAAGCTGAAAAGCAGAATTAACCAAGACAAGTTTAGTACTCGGAAAAGTCAAAACAGGAAAGGAAGCAAAAGAAAATATGTACCGAACTATCCTTATTGGCAAACAATGTTTGCCCAATGACATAGAGAAGGAAAGCCCGTGTCAGCTGCTCAACACTCACTTGAGTCAGAATATCAGTCTTCATGAATGTCTTGCTGAGCCAAGACATGTCAACGTGACCTCGTGAATGAAGGGGGGGCACGTACCTTGCCCAAGAACCACTCCAGAGCCCCTGTCTGCTCCCAGAGCCTGGGATCAACCCGAAGAGGAACTCCGCCTACTCGCAGGCCAGTCAGGAGCAAGAAATTGCCAGGTGTAATGGTCATCTCGCCAGCAGAAGAGAGGTGGAATGTATTTGTGGTGTCCCACCACCTCTCCACCAATGAGGTCATCAATGACCAATCAATCTTTAGAAGATTGAGGCCCAAAACGAACACCTCAAAACCAGCAGCATGAACCAACTCTTGAGCCCGCTCGGGCAGTGCCAGAAACCACTTGTGCACCTCTTTGCCTCCCCCTCGAGCCTCCAATCTCCTATTCCTCTGCAAAGATCCATAAAAAACAAAAGGGCGTTAATTTCATGATCGCATAAACAAACAAAAGCTAGGGGTATCAAATTAAAAATGTTTAAAAGCATGCATTGCCTAAACAGGGGGCACATTTATTTTAGTCTTTTTAAAAGCAATATCGACCTAAACATAGGTCTCTCTTATTTATGCCCTGGCTGAAAGGGATTTTATCTCGAGAATGGAATTTATCTCCAAGTAACGCAAAACTGAATTCTGAACTAAAGTAAATCTTTTTACTTTTCAGGAGGCTTACCGTAACATTGAGAACGCTCAGGTGCTGCTCAGGCTCTCTACGGATAATCTCGGCCTCTGGGCCACCAATGGGAGGGCGGTACTGCAAGAAGCCGCCAAAACCCAATCGACGCGAAGGAAGGACGTAAGAAGTAGCATCAAATACGCCGGGCTCCTCAATCGCCTCCTCGTCAGAAGAAGGATACTCGCACCTACATGGAGGGTGCGAGGACGAACCCGCAACATCCGAGAGTGGAGTGGCCATCACGTCCAAGAAAACCACCAAGAACAATGGCCACAGCAGTCAGAGATAATGGCTGCCGGCGGTGAGGTGGTGGCTGGACGATGGCAAAAGAGGAGGAGGAACGACGGCGGCCGGATGACAGTGGTCGGAGGAACGGGGAACGGAGGAGTTTCAGGCGAATGAAAGAGAAAAGGAAGAATGAGCCGCGAGATTGATTAAACTGAACTTAAATCCATTTTCTGACTTTTGGCGTTCCCACGGCTGAGACATCGATCCCTCGGCCGAGACATCTATTACTCGGCCGAAAGATCTATCCACTGGCCCCCCAATCCATTCTTCTCAGCTGCATCAGGCCTTGCTCACTACATTAATTATGAAGTTTTGGGTCCACGACCATCAAAACCAACAGAATAGCTTTGGAGGCATTCCCCGAACATATGCAGTAGGATCAGAACTAGCCTTGGGGGCATACCCAAGCACAAAGAGGCTCTCTCTCCATAAACTGCTTACCGAAGCTTATCACTATCAAGCAAGCTCTGAGCTCATCAGGCTCCACACCTATCATCTCAGCAGCTCTATGCCCCCCACCTATCAACGACTCCATGCTAAATGCTATTCAGCAGCTCCAAGCTCGCAACCACTCAACAGCTCCAAGCTCAAGCCCTGTGCTCACCAACTCTATATCCACCATCAACAGCGGCCCTAAGTTCGCTAGCTCTGTGCCCAAGTCACTCACCGGCTTCATGCCTCAAATCCTTTCAAAGGCTCTACTCGGCAGCAGCCCTATACTCAAGCTACTCAACAACCTCAGGCTCCAAGCTCACCCCTATTTCAACTGGCTCCAAGCCAATCATCTCAGCAGCTCCGTGCCCATGTCTACCATCTGAACGGCTCTAAGCCTATATTCACCACTTCAGTAGCTCCAAACCTATTATCTCAATGGTTCCAAGCCAATCAATTCAACGACTCCGCGCCCATTATTTCAAATGGCTCTATGCCATGACCACCTCAACTGGCTCTACGCCATAACAACAATCCTCAGCAGGCTCTACGCCACCCCAATCAAGATATCATCAATTCTCAGGCTCTACGCTTGAATGCTCGAAATCCAACAGTTTGAATGCTCGAAGCTCTTCGAATGCCCAACCACTGTGTACTGGATGCTCAAGTTCTACACTTGAATGCTTAAGCTCTATGCTTGGATGCCCAACCACTGCGTACTGGATGCTCAAAGCCTATACTTTGAATGCTTAGATTCTGTCGTTCGAATGCTCGAGGTCTATTCTCTGAATGCTCAAGTCCAGAACTTGATAGAAGCTCCATGCTTAAATCAAACACACACGCACGGGCCCGTGCACATTTGCATCAATTACATCACCACAATCACATCGAGTCTGCATCATCATATCAATCTAACCACCATCACCATATACACATTTCTGCATATCTCTTTTATTCATGAAACAGGTCAACCCTGCAATCAACCGGCCTCGCGCCTCAGTTTTATTGATCGGTCCAGAACCTCAATCCTTTGGCTCCACGCCAAAATTTATGATGAGAAAGCTCCGTGCACAGACCATCAGAATACAACCAGCTCTACGCTTCGGTTCAGTCACGTCAAGTTCAAAGCTCTTGACATTCCAAGTTCTCGCCTCCCGAAGGCAAAGCTCCTTGAACTATCAATCGGTTCCGAGCTTCAGGCCCTCGTCTTATGATCAAAACCAGCTCCGCGCTTTGGTTCTATCTCCCCAAGCTCTCGCCTTATGATCAACACCAGCTCCGCGCTTTGGCTTCATCAAAAGCTCTACCGGCTCCGTGCCTCGGTTCCTTCATCCCAACGCTCCGTGCTTAAGCCACTGGCCCTGTGCCTCCCATATCTCAAGAAACGACATCCAAATCGTCTCCGAAAGATGGCTTGGGTTCCACCCTATATCTCAAAACCAGGCGTCCAGTTCATCCCCAACAGATGGCTTGGATTCCCCACCATTACATCAATTCCTTCCAGCTCATTCGCAAGGATAGGCTAGTCTACCGAGTTTCCCTCAGTTAAAGTCAGGATGATCAGGAAAAGCATACACACCCGCTGTGTATTGATTTACCCCAAAATACTAAGGACGCTCTCCGCAAAAACATCCCCAGCAGCCCCGCGCTTCTTTCACTACTCTCCGCCAAAATCCTGGCTCAGTCTAGGTACGTCGCACTACGGCTTTTAAAGCCCAAATTAGTGGCAGTTCTGATTGTAATATTTCAAACTAATTCGAAATGTTTGTTTGTACTCTGTTTGAGTTCATTATATTGTTTCCTGGAGAATGCCCCTATGCTCGTGTAATGGGTTTTGTAATAGACTCCTATTTTGATTATATGTCTTTATGGCTCGAAGACTTAAATTGAAAGGCATTAGCCACTGGGTTTGCAAGAAAAGCAGATGTAAGCACCTTGCGGGCAGCATGCCCTGGAATTTCCGGATTCCAAAATGCAAGGCCCCATAATCGAGGGAGTGCGAGCGGAGAAGAGGCAAGCGCTCGGAATACAGAGTCGCCACTCGGGTTTGAAGGTCCAACACCCAAGGAACCGTACTTCGAAGCACCTATCGTGCTATTTGATTTGAAAAAGTGAAAGCACTAGTCCGTCATAACCATATCTGGGTTCGGGAGCCAGGTTACGAGAGGGGAAGGGTTTTAAGGCACCCCTCTCGCCCAATTCGGAGATCGGTCTCTACTTAGACATTTTGTGAAAGTATTTGTGATTCGTTTTCTTCTTTAACCAATTTTAAGCCAGTTAGGGCGGGGGAACAGTTAATCGGGGATTAAAACTGTAACAGTTTGCAGGATGTGATACATGTCATGTATGAAAGGAATACTATGAAAATGAGATAAGATTGAACTCTCTGATCAGAAACAAACCCTACTGCTCAAAAGAATGAATGTGCCCTACACCATGGCCACCTTTGCATGCATGGATCTTCGTGCATGCAAAACGAACCATCACGCGACACACTCACTCTCTCGCGCGAGGGTTCATGACTCACCACAAGTTGAATTTTATCCCCTTCTGGGCTCTGGAAGGACCAGTGCACACCCAGGACAAACCAAATAGTTTATAGCAGTTATAATATACAGTTTTAAACAACTTAAAGGCTGAAAAGCCCTACAAATTGATAAAACACCCCATAAATAGCGTGGGGACAAAATAACAGTCTAAAACCAAGTTACCCATGCAAGGCCACTCACTGGTTGGGGACAAATAGTCGCGCGAGGAAGTCACTCTGTCGCGCGAGGGTGAGCTCTGGCTCGCGAGGGTCGCGCTCTGGCGCGCGATGGTCAACCATCGCGCGATGGAGTCAGACCGTTGCGCAACGGTGCGCCCTGGCGCGCGACAGTTGCGCCCTGGCGCGATGGTCAACTCTCCACTTGACCATCGCGCGATGGTTTGGGTGCATCGCACGAGGGTTCGGGCAACCTTCTAGTGTTTGGTTTACATATTTTCTGGGTTCTGAGGCATGTTCAGAAAGCTCCCAGGGGTACTCCATAGCAACAGAAATGAATATAAAACTAGCAGTTTTTAACAATGAAAAGCAGTAAATCGGTTTTATCATGCTTAACAGTGAGTTTCAAAATAACATAGTAAGTACAAACAAGTAACTAGCATCCCAAAGCCCACGTGGACTGTCGCGTGCAACCCAGGAGGGTCGCACGAGATAGTGAGTCCATCGCGCGAGGGAGTGCCAGATCCCAGTTTCTTATAACTCTGCTGGCTTTAGGACCAGAACTGGTATTGATTACCAGTCTTGGCCCTGCTAGCCCCCCCTCAGAGATCAGAACAGAGAGTAGAACAAAGATAAGCTATACCTTTGGCTTTTGGTTTGAAAAGTGTTTCAGCTTTGAATCGAGCTTGAGATTGATTGAGGTATTTGAGTGGAAGAACAAGGTGGCTTATTAAGATCCTTCTTGACAAAGGAGAGATGAACAAGAAATTAGGGTTAGAAACTTATGCTTAAGACTTTTTAACTAATAAAAATTGAACCCTTTTAATGGAAGCATAAGGGGGGTATTTATAGGAGGCTTGGAAGGTGTAGGAGGGTGGCAAACAAGGCCTAAGGCCAAAACTTAGTGGAGAAGGCTTGTCAAAAGGTGATGGGAGAGGTTAACCTGCACTGCCACTGTCCTGTGGAGAAAAACGGGGTTTAAATAGCCCTGTAGACTCCCAGGCAAGCAACCAACTGGCTGGCAAAAGGTGAAAGTGACTGGTTAGGACCGTCGCGCAAGTGACAGCTGTCGCGCGTGGGTCAATAGTCAAATCTTTGACTTTGACCCAGGCTGACTATCGCGCGAGGGAGTCAGTTCATCGCGCGATGGTGCGCCCTGGCGCGCAATGGAGTGGGTCTGGCACGCGATGGTCAACCATCGCGCGAGGGAGTCAGACCGTCGCGCGATGGTGCTCCCTGGCGCGAGAGGATTACGCCCTGGCGCGGGTCAGTAGGGTTTTTGGCTTTCGGAAGTGGCTTAGGTTAGGTTAGGTTCAAGGGTTTCAAACACTCAAAGCTCAAACACCTATCATTCCCGGGGTGTTCTTGATCCAATTCATCATCGGGGAATCAAATATCGCAAGTAAATTAATCTGGAAACCTAGATTGGGGTGTCTACAGTAGCCCCCCTTTAATGACACTTGGAGCACCATTGACTTGGTACAAGTAACGTCAAAGGTTTCTAGACACCCCTCAAGGTGATCCAGAGTAGAACATAGTAAATTAGACAAGCATACTTACAGAACCTGATCGGTCGAATGGACGGATGGACCGTCGCTGGGGATGGAAGTAGAAGTGGACGATTGCATCGCCTCTTGTTGATTGAATTTGGACAGGACAGGCTGTCGCTGCAGATTTGGACGGGACAAGCCGTCGTTGCTGGGGATCAAGCTACCCTCGGCACAAAGTATTCCAACAAACACGGGTAGGTCGTGTCAGGCAGGTTGAATTCCATCAGTTGGGAATCAGAGCCAATCTCCTTATCAAAGACCATCCGAGACAAAGCAATAAGGCTGCTAGAAGATGTACTTGCGGCTAGATTGAGGGTGGTTGTTCGGGACAGGCCAAGGCGGACTCTCCTAGGGAACAATCAGTTGCGAATGAACGGACCATTGGACGATATTCTGATTGTCGTTGGGGATTAAATGGAATCGGGACGATATGGCTGATAGTCGTTGATGGATGGAAATAGACGACATGGCTGATTGTCGACGATGACATGGCTGATCATCGTGGATTGATTGAAATAGACGACATGGCTGATCGTCGGCGATGACATGGCTGATCATCATTGATTCTTTGAAAGAGACGACATGGGTGATCGTCGGCGATGACATGGCTGATCATCGTTGATTATTTGAAAGAGACGACATGGCTGATCGTCGGCGATGACATGGCTGATCGTCGTTGATTGATTGAAAGAGACGACATGGCTGGTCGTCGGCGATGACATGGCTGATCATCGTTGATTGATTGAAAGAGACGACATGGCTGATCGTCGGCGATGACATGGCTGATCATCGTTGATTGATTTGAAAGAGACGACATGGCTGATCGTCGGCAATGACATGGCTGATCATCATTGGTTGTTTGAAAAAGACGACATGGCTGATTGTCGGCGATGACATGGCTGATCATCGTTGATTTTTTGGAAGAGACGACATGGCTGATCATCTGCGATGACATGGCTGATCATCGTGGATTGATTGAAATAGACGACATGGCTGATCGTCGGCGATGACATGGCTGATCATCGTGGATTCTTTGAAAGAGACGACATGGCTGATCGTCGGCGATGACATGGCTGATCATCGTTGATTGATTGAAAGAGACGACATGGCTGATCGTCGGCGATGACATGGCTGATCATCGATGGAGACGGGGAGATCAATGTGCTGAATGATCAAACTATTGGGGAACTTTGACAGGACTGGCTGTCGTTGAAAACGGACAGGGAGATCAATGTGCCAAATGATCAAACCATTGCAGCTGTTGCAATTGTTGAAGCCGGGGTGGGAAGATCATCAGTACAAATGATCGAGCCACTGAGAAATTGGATAGGACCCACTGTCGTTTATTGAGATGGGCAGATCAGTTTGCAGAATGATCAAGCCATTGAAAATTGGACAGGACCGGCTGTCGTTGTGTTGATCCAAGTAGCACAAGCAGCGGTTATCCTTGATAATAATGTGGATAAAGGCAAGGCGGACTGCGGCTGGGGAGAAATTGGTGATAACTGCTGATTGGGCCTCAGGCCTGAATTTACATGCGCGCGCTAGTATAGGTCGCAGGCTTGACGGTTGCCATGGAAAACGAGATAAGGAAAGAGGCGTGTGACACCCTTCTCACAACTGCATTATCCCAAAGAAGCGGTTCCGGCCGTTGTTACAAAAATGACCAGGCAACAGGCATGCTCCCCAAAATCCTATTTACTTGCTGCCTTTGATACTGGACAGGCGTGCTTTGACATTTGATAGAATTTTCCTGCTTTCAACATTTGATATACAATATGCAATGATGTGTATACGAATGCACAATTTGAAAATGCAGATGCAAGCTAAGGGCGGCTCCTAAGAGGACAACGATGCCTAAGGACTACCATTGAGCCTTATTTACTGTGCTGTCTGACACTTCTGAGATGCGCACCCAGATAGAGAGACATTGAGCGGGCTGGCGTGCCCAGTTGATATAGTAACGTCATTGGACCTATGCGCCCCTTTCCTTGATGCTTGGGCGGATGTGCCCCAGAGATGCTCTGCTTGACCTTGGGCTGACGAGCCCTTGCTGCTTTATGAGATTCCATAGCTTGTAGATTGCAGGAGCTAGGGTAGCAATGTAAAAATTGCACTTTCCAATTTATGGACTCTCTTTTGCAAGTGTTGAAGAGAATGTAAAACCTAACCACTAATATCTAATTTGCATTGATAAGTGACCTGAATTGACAGATAGACATGCGCACATATATAACAGACTCACCTAGCTCGAATGAAAAGGGAGAAAGAGCCCCAGGGTACAATGCGGACCCTTAGACATGCAGAATATAATGAAATTATGGGCATTAACAGGCCAAAACTCAAATATCCCCTAGACAGGTGAAACTGACACTCGTGTAAGGTCAAACAGATGTACAATGACCTACACGAACGAACAAAACCAAGAAATGTATCTTGACATGACAATTGATTGAAAACTAGAAAAATGTCACAAAGATGGTCATAAGACACAAATGATGACTCATATAGGCCCGGACTGAAACCGACACCCCCGTGCAGTCACATTAAGTCCATATGACTTGCATGGTTGACAAGACTTGGTAGAAGCCCCTGGAACGACATTCGAGGGCAGTGGCAGGCTACCGCTGGAATTGAAAGAGCACGCACGTGACTGAAACCAACGCGAAACACTTTGAACAAACGTGCGTGACTATAAGCTAGCACGCGAGGCTGCAGCTGCTCATACCAGACCTCGCTGAACTTAGAATAAACTGTGAGCCATTAGGCTTCTAGCATTTCGTTCTGTTTTTTATGCTTCAAATATTTTAAGACGTATGCTCAGCCCGTAATAGAAATAGCAATTTTGCAATAAAATTGAGAGACATAGGTTTTCCCCCTTCTGGTTCCTCCATTGCAGCTTGACTCGATCTTCGATCCTCTTTGACCTTTGATATGTACAAAAACGACAACCATGGATCCAATTTGATAGATTGGTGACCGAGTCTCAAAGAGAGACTGCCTACGTATCCCAAGCTAGGGAATCAGGTCAAAACGGAGTTCAGGCTAAGGTTCACTCGTGTATTTACCTCTCCTTTTGCGCTCTAACTTTTGCCTAGTACTACCCATTCAGATCTTCGGTCTAGCGAGCTTTTGAATATTGCCTATTACATTTGCCTAGACTGCCTTCATAGGTTTTCGGTCTAGCAGGCTGCTCTAACTTTTGCTTGGAACTGCCCACCCTTAGGGTTTTCAGCCCAACGAGGTTTTCAGCCCAACGAGCTTCTCTCAGGGAAAAATAACTTTTGAATTGATCTAGGTTGACCAAGGTATTGAATTTGTTGCCGTTGAAGTCGATGATCTTTAGCTGCAGCCCTAGATACAATGTCTTTGATAATGAAGGATTCAGAGTATTTTGGCTGGAAATGCCTTACTCCAGGCCGTTTTGTGCATTTTCTCATTGTACTTGGCGGAAGGCCATTGTTGTTGCTTTTGAACACAATGTGAGGCCCGAAGCCTTTAGTACTTTTGCTTTCTGGATTGGCACCCGATAGCAGGGGATTTGACACTTCTTTATCTCAGGATCAACGCGAGGCGTGACTTGATGAGACCACGCCAAGACGTCGATGAATTCTTCGAGCCTGTCTGATCGGGCGCAATGCTCCTCTGGGGGTGGTGTTTGGACCAACTTTGAACCTTTCGGGAGGTTATACTTGTCTTTCAAGTTTATTGAAAATTACTTCTTCTTTTAATAGGCTGAGCACACCTTTTATCTTTCCTTTCGGCAAGGGAACACATTTCCTTGGGGATGATCCCATCGAAATCTATCCCTTCGTCACCAGGGTTGACACAGTTTATATAAAAGCCAGCGAAGTACTTAGAAGCAGAATAATGCATATCATAAAAAACCCTTGGGCTTTAAATCGAGCTTGAGATTGATTGAGGTATTTGAGTGGAAGAAAAAGGTGGCTTATTAAGGTCCTTCTTGACAAAGGAGAGATGAACAAGAAATTAGGGTTAGAACCTTATGCTTAAGACTTTTTAACTTGTAAAAATTGAACCCTTTTAATGGAAGCATAAGGGGGTATTTATAGGAGGCTTGGAAGGTGTAGGAGGGTGCCAAACAAGGCCTAAGTCCAAAACTTAGTGGAGAAGGTTTGACAAAAGGTGATGGGAGAGGTTAACCTGCACTGCCACTGTCCTGTGGAGAAAAACGGGGTTCAAATAGCCCTGTAGACTCCTAGGCAAGCAACCAACTGGCTGGCAAAAGGTGAAAATGACTGGTTAGGACCATCTCGCGATGGAATGGGACCATCGCGCGAGTGACATCTGTCGCGCGTGGGTCAATAGTCAAATCTTTGACTTTTGGAAGTGGTGATGGTACGCCCTGGCGCGCGATGAAGTGGGTTGTAACAAAATGCCTTTTCAAATTTGGCTCACTTTATTAGTCCATCTTTAGAGGAAACTACGCAAGTGATCAATCGAAAAAGTCCCAGATTAGATTGGCCGGACACGGGGTCCTGTTAAATCACCATTCCAACCTTCGGCAGCGCGAAGCTCACCGTTTTGACAGACTTTTAAGGAATAGTTCACAAACGTATTAAACTCTAAGTATGAATTAATATTGGTTTGATTATCCCCAGCAGAGTCGCCACTGTGGGCAGCATGCCCTGGAATTTCCGGATTCCAAAATGCAAGGGCCCATGATCGAGGGAGCGCGAGCAGAGAAGCAGGCGCTCGGAATATAGAGTCGCCACTCGGGTTTGAAGGTCTGACACCCAAGGAACCGTACTTCGAAGCACTTGTCGCGCTGTTTGATTTGAAAATGTGAAGGAACCAGTCCGTCATAAGTTCGAGAGCCAGGTTACGAGAGGGGAAGGGTTTTAAGGCACCCCTCTCGCCCAATCCAGAGATCGGTCTCTACTTAGGCATTTTGAAAACATGTGATTCTTCTTTTATTAATCAACTTTTAGCCAATTAGGGTAGGGGAACAGTTAATCGGGGATTAAAACTGTAACATGTTTGCAAGATGTGTTTGTATTTGAGCATGGATGGATGGAATACTATGAAAATGGGATAAAAACCCAACCCTTTGATCAGGAATCTCAAAAACTGCACAAGGTTTAGGCATGCCATGCACCATGGCCAACTTTGCATGCATGGATCTACGTGCATGCAAAGAACCATCGCGCAACAATTCTAAACCATCGCGCGAGAGTTTGGGGCCCACCACAGGTTGAATTTTGATCCCCTTCTGGGCTCTGGAAGGACCAGTGCTCACCTAGGGGCAAACCAAGCAGTTATATATGTACTGAAATGTAAATAATTATTACAAGCAGAGTGAATGAAATTGAAACACAACCCCTAAACAGAGGGGGTAAATAAGTAGAGGCTTAAGCCTTAACTACCATGCAAGGGCAGCTACTGGAAGGTGAAGAACCATCGCGCGAGACACTAGAACCGTCGCGTGAGGGTTCTGACTAGACTTCCAGGAATTGCTTTGCATACTTGGGGTTCTAAAACATACTTAGAAGCATCCCAAGGGCATTCCAAACCAAGTAATACAGCAAAATAAACTAAACTATGGATTTTTAGCATGCAACACGGTGAGTCAAGCTTTAAAGCAGTAAATACTATGTTTGAAACTCAAAGACCAGCAACCCCTTCCCCACGTGGTTCATTCTCACACTGACAGAAGTGTCGCGCGAGTATTCAGAACCGTCGCGCGAGGGTTTGCGGTCTACGATTTCTTGTAACCCTACTGACTTTAGGGTCAGGACTGGTATTGATTACCAGCCTTGGCCCTGCCAGCCCCCCTCAGAGATCAGAACAGGAAAACAGTAGGTATGTTATACCTTTGGTTGAATTTGAAAGAGTGCTTGAACTTGAACTTGAGTTGAGGTAGAATGCTTTTGAGTGGTAGAAACAAGGTGTGAAAATTAGGTGTAAGATTTTGTAACCTTTTTTCCAACCCAAGGTGTATGGATTTCTAAACCTTTATGTTTGATTATTTTGAACCCTTTTTATGAAAGACCCATGGGGGTATTTATAAGGCAAGGCCCTTCCATTAATGGAAACCATCCATTAATGGAAGTTATTCCATTAAAAGAAACTATTCCATTAATGGAAACTATTCCATTATTGGAAGTATTCTAGAAACCTTCCATTAATGGAAACATTCTAGAAACGTTCCATTAATGGAAACCTTCCAGAAACCTGCCAGAAATGGAAAGTTATAGGTCGGTTGCAAATTTAACCAGCTCGCGCGGGTCAAAAACAGGCGCGTGCCAGTAGGGTTCCAGGAATTTTAAAGAGTTTTCAAAACACTCAAAGCTCAAACATGCTATCACTCCCGGGGTGTTCTTGATCCATTTCATCATCAGGGAATCAAATACCGTAAGTAAACTAATCTGGAAGTCCAGATTGGGGTTTCTACAGTAACGTGGCTCCCGGATGCATAATCTCAACGTTGTCGCTAGATCAAAAGCCTTTTTCTCTCAAACAAACTCTCGGTTTCTTGGATCATCCATCTCAAAAATCCGAGTGGCGACTCTGCTGGGCACTTTTATTCAATACTTTTTTCTGTTTTTTTATAAAAAAAAATAGAATAAAAGTATTGAATAATCAAGTGGGCCAAGCTTAAAAGGCATTTTTCTTAGGGGATTTAAAATCATGTGAAAATCTTAAGTTTTTTTTTTTTATATTTTGCACCGCACAAGCCTCGCTAGTGTATTTCGGCTATCTTGCCCGGTTTACCAGTGACAAGCTCTCCCGGAACGCCTAGCAACCCTCGACTTTGATGACCTATCGTGTTGTTCGACCATTGTCTTAAAATACACTTGACATGGGGTAGTACATCTTGGCTCTAGTCCGGGGAACCCTTTTGAGACCAAAACCGGCCTTCTACACTTGTACATAACCGTAGAACCTTCTCAACGAGGACAACAACCCGTGGCTAGGACTTACATGATATATCCTGTTTACGTGCATATCTTTTTTGTACATACATATCATCCATTCATCATTGCATTCATGCAGGCTAAAGGTTAGGTCCTCGCAAACCGATAGGTTAATCTGCCTTTTTGAATAATTCTAGGTTCCACGGTCTTTAGAAGGTTGCTAACACCCAATGAAGAGTCGTGCCCCATGGGACGCACGTTGCTTAATACTAATTAGTCCTTAAAATGACTCGTTTGAGGGAAACCAATTCTCACTAAGTCTTCGATGCATTTTTCAATCAAATGTTCAACAAAAAAAAATAATGGAGTGACTTAAGTATTAATAATGTGATACTTACACCATTTAGGCTAATAGTGCAACGTCGCTCACGCCACCTGGTCATAATACCGCGTCATTTTTACCATGTCATTTCAAAAACAGAAATTGAGCCTTTGAAAAAAAAAATGAAGTCTTAGTTTGTTTTGACATCTCTTAAGCTTCGTTGTTTATAAAGGATACATTGTCAAAAGAAACTCTGAAGATCGAGGCAACTTTTTGAAGCCGTTTTTTGTAAGTCTAGGAGACTTAAAATCTATGGAGTTTGAGATACCTCCGGTGTTCGCCGTGCCCGAATGGCCCTTCTGGTCTGGATCTAGCCTTAGGATGTGCTTGTATCTAGGTTTCGACAGCCTTATTGCTTTGTCTCGGATGGTCAAGATAAGGAGATTGGCTCTGATTCCGAAGCATTCGGAATTTAACCTGCCTGACACGACTTACCCGTGGCTGCTGAAACCCTTGGTGCAATCATATCCTAAGTGAGATTTGGAGTTGAGGTAGGTCTAAGGATGTAGACGACGCCAACGACATTGCATGGACATAATTCTCGGGTAGAATTTGAGCCACCTTTTTGCTTTACTGTCAGTTTTGAAACATTTGTCGAAAGACTTCACCCAATTGGAACTGTCCGCAAAGAGAGGCTCAGTCACCGGTTGTGATATCTAAAATGGTGGGTCAAAGGAATGAAATAAGGGAAATCAGGCAGGCTATGGTTGACCTACAAGATCAACTCAGGCAGTCAATTACGAACATAGATGGTCAGATCAAGTCAGTCGTCACCGATGTCCAAAAGAACATGACTGTAGACACCCCAATTTTGACTTATTAAT
Organism: Rhododendron molle; assembly: GCA_025413875.1. Taxonomy (NCBI): domain Eukaryota; kingdom Viridiplantae; phylum Streptophyta; class Magnoliopsida; order Ericales; family Ericaceae; genus Rhododendron; species Rhododendron molle. The sequence continues at coordinate 30,419,292 of CM046397.1, forward strand.
CATCCTTAATTTGTGGCCTGGAGGCTCCCCGATGACGAAACGGAATCAAAACAGGCCTTGGACGAACTTGGACGATGCTTCATGGACTTTTTCAAAACCAAAATCCTCTTTTTTGCGACACCCTGAGGGTAAAATTGGCACACATTTCAGCATATAAAATAACTTTGAATGAAACCAATTGGGTTAGAAAGAGGACTTAATGAGCTTTCCAACGCTTTGAAAAACACCCAAAACTGAGTTCGGGAGTGTCCGTGGCACCCTTCTGAAGTTGGGCAGACACTCCCAAGCGCTCGAGACCACTCTAGAGCACTTGGGAGTGCTGACAGACCAATGCATGTTGAGCTTGGCTTTGACCATGGCTTTTCAGGCTTTTCAATCCGTTCAACATTCAAACCTGCATATTCCAAGCATGCCTGAGCCAGCAGAGCATCTAATCATTCCATTTTTCCCTCTGAAAGCCATTTTCTTTTCATTTTTGATTTGATTTTCAAGTCAAAACCCCAATTTTTCACTCCCCTATATAGACCCTCATGTTCTACCATACAAGGGGCACGAAATATCACTCTCTCCCTCTGCTATTCTTTAAAATTTTCAGTCTTCAAACCTCTCTCAAATATTTTCCAAAATTTGTGTTTTCAAAGAAGAAATTTCAAACAATTTTCAAGTATTTCAAAGCCTCAAATTTCTTACTGTTTTTTAAGCATTTTCAAGCATCCAAATCAGTCCAAGAAGCACGGACCAAGAAGCATAGTCCGAGCAACAAGAAAAAGGTATAATACAAGGCTTTTCAAGCCTTTCTGTTTTATGAGGGGGATCAAGGGCTCATACCAGTTCTTCATACTAGTCGTGAGTTCCTTTGATCTTAAGTTTAACAACAAGAGCAATGGGTGCACAAAAAAAAATGTTTTCTTAAAACCCCTACTGGAAACACTCTCGAGCGCTCGAGAGTGCTCCCGAGCGCTCGGGACTGTTTCCAGTCCCATGCATGGCACTTTGGCACGCAACAGGCTGGGGGTGAGGTGCATTCTTCGGTAAAATGATTTCATCTTGACATGCATGCACAGGAAATCAATTTTTTCCCAAAATAAAAACATCTCTCACAAATTTGCATGTAAGAATAAGGTTTATTTAAACTTAAAAGATGATTTTGTTTAAAACAAGGGCGTTCGCATGTCAAAACAGTGCCATTTCTTGTTTGAAACCAAGCTGGTGCGCAGCTCACTCCCAAGCGCTTGGAACCGATCCCGAGCGCTCGGGAGTGCATGCATGCCATTGCATCCCATTTCCCCCAGTTTGTTATATTTCCTAACTTTCTGCATGCAAAAATGTACCCATTTACCCTTTTAAACTTGTAGATCTAATTTTGTTGAGGCAGGGATGCATGATCTAAAAGGTTGAGGGCCTGTCTCAATCTTTCAAATTCTATGCTGAGCCAGTAGTGTACTTAATAGTACTTCAGTTGATAGTTTAGCATTATGTCTCGTTGGCACTAACAAAACTTGCAGGATTGGGGTTCTAGCACTCCCAAGCGCTCGGGACCATTCCCGAGCGCTCGAGAGTGAATCCAGTGATAGGGTTCCATTTTCAGTCATCTCGTAATATCATGCATGCCCATTCTATCACCTCTGTACATATGCACATGCATGCACTCCTTACGTGTCAAAACTGTGGATACTTGCAAGTTGGTTTAATGAAACAAAATGTTTTTGAAAAATCCCACAAATGTTTAGTAGAGACCGATTTCAAATCGGGCGAGGGGGGTGCCGTAAAATCTTTCCCCCCTCGTAACGTGGCTTCCGAACCCTTTTTCAAATCTCTGGTTTTCAATTCAAATCAATCATTTTCAATCAAAACGGTTTCTCGGGTGGCGAACCATAAATCCCGGTGGCGACTCTTCAAATTTTTCAATTCGATTCAAAAACGGTGTTTTTCGGGCCTCCCCGATCCACCCGGGGCTGTGGTAGCCCACAGTGGCGACTCCGCTAGGGATGTTTAATTGATACTTGAGAAAGAGTTGGTTTGTCGATAAAACGGCCCGCTTTTCTTGATTATCAATTAAACTTGTGAGCAAGCTTGAAAAACATTTGTGGGATTTTCAAAGTTATTTTGTTTCATTGTCTATTTCTTGTGTATATATCTTGTGCAGTCCCGCTGTTGTGTTTTGGCAATCTTACCCGGCTTGCCGGTGATGGGGAATCCCGGAATGGTCAGCAAACCCTCGACCGTGACGAGTCATCCCTACCGTTTGTACCATTACTGGGTGTACGCTCAATAGTGAGAGGTATAGTTTGACTCTAGTCCGGGGAACCCTCTTCAAGCCAAAACCGGCCTTTATACATGTGTAGAAAGCAATAGAACCTTCCAAACTAGGACAGGGACCCACGGGGTAGGAATTATGTACTATATCCTGCCTACACGTCACTGCTTTCTGCATCTCACCATGCATCTCATCCAAGTTATGCCATCATGCTGTCGATCTATTCAATTTCAAGTCATGTGCTCTTAAGACTCGCTTGCACGGACTAGAGAAGGTTCCTGAGACCCGATGAAGAATCGTGCACCCCAGTGTACGTTGTCTAAACTATATGAGTCCTTAGAACAATGAGACTTTGGGAAATCAAAACATACTAAGTCTTTGACTAACGCCTAATCGAAAATTCAACAGAGAATAAGGAATAACAGGAAACGAGGCCGTGATGTCACTTTACTTACACCACTTTGGCTAATGGCACCATGCCACTGACACCACTCTAGTTGTGGTTTCACGTCGTCTATACTAAGCTATTCCAAGTTCAAAATTGAAACTTCGAATGAGGACTAGTTGAATACTTAGTTCTTTTGACATCTCTTAGAATTTGTCGTTCCAAACAAAGGATACACCCTAAAAGAAACTCTGAGGATTGAGGCAGCCTTCGAAAGACCGTAATCTTATCCCGCTTGCACATCGCACATCGCATCTTATGCTGTCCATTTGCTTTCGGGTAGAACTCTTAGACTCGCTCGCGTGGCTTGTTTAGGATTGCCTGGACCGATGAAGAGTCGTGCTTTTTAAAGGCACGTTGTTGGAATTATTTAGTCCTTAGAACGATGAGGTTTTAAAGATATCGAAATTCATTAAGTCTTCAATACATTTTTCAATCATGGATTCAATGAAAATCAACGAAACAATTAGGCTACAATGTCATGATACCCACACCACTCAGGTTATA